>JBAMBO010001898.1:0-663111 GCA_037044535.1 Lordiphosa magnipectinata
ACAATAGAGTAACACCCCATTAAAAGTTGATTTAAGTCACCCCCAAAAAAAGTGAATGAATGAATCCTGCCCAAGAAAAGGCTTTAGAGCTTAAATCTATGTGGCACTATAAAGTATATAAACAATGTAAATAAGGCACTATCGCTTAAACCAGTCAAAATTGAGAGGCAAAGCAAATTGTATCACTTATACTCATTCTACATGGTTCTGTCGAAAGTATGATATACGCCTGACGAAAAAGTAATGCACTACAATCGCTGCTTTTCGTTAAAGTGATATTAATCGAAAACAAACAGACGGCAAACATTCTGTATTACGAATCTAACCAAAATATACTCATTCGTAATGGAAATCCGTTGACAGTTCGGCTGTAGCATACATCTTTTGTTACTAGTAATACAGGCTGTGGGGAAATATGACCATCATCAGAAAGTTCCCTTTTCGCAACCACAAATTCCATTTCGAAGACAAATTTCAGTGCAACTTCTTTGCTCGACAAAATGATTTTTGCAACGTACAATAACCAAGCTTGTCGACCAACTTAGAAAAAAGATTTCTGCGATTCGATGAAAGTTAAAACTGTTCCTATGTATAGACATTAAACTGGTAGCACGACAGGATCAATCTGCAGTTGTCACTTTGCCCAGGCGCAAGAACGCACTAGCTCCTCGCATGTCTTCAGGTTAATAATAATGAAAATCTAATCAAAGTACAATAATTCAGAAGCCATTAGAAGTGTAATTCAATAATTTTTGTGATGCTCTCTGAAGTGATAAGCTAAAAGATTTATATAACATTGCAATAACTATAAGTGCTTAATCATTTTAATACCCTCAGCTTTTCTTAATTGTAGCAATAAATTATTTTAATAATCTGCAATAAATTTCATATTCATATTCAGCTCAATTAAGAGCAAAATGTCATTGTTATCTTGACGCCATTGGAATTGGCTACAAAATAGAAAAGGCAATTCAATTGCTAAATTGGAAGCTTAATTATGGGAAACTTAAGAAAATTAAAAAATTACCATAACACCCACGAATAAAGCCACTCACCTTCCTTAACAGAAGTCCTTAACAGTCAGAAGTGTGACTGGTACCAAAAATTTTAAATCAAATGAAATTCAAACTCGTTGTAGTATGGGTATGGGACTTTGCAGCATGCGTTTACCAAAATAAGTCCATTTGCTGGCATAAAATTTCACGAAAATAGTCACTACATTGTTTTTCTTGGATGAAATAAGTCCATTTGTCAGTATGAAAAACACACACGTTGTTTTTTAAGCTATTCGTTAGGCTAAAAGTCAGCATATCGTGAAACGGTTCAAACTCTTTTAGTCGTTGAGATCGAACATGAAGTAGAAAAACGAAGTTAGCCCCGAACGCTTGTTAATAGTTGACTAATCGAGGGAAAGAAAACGAAAAAAATTATGAAGTCAGTGCGATTTCGACTTTTGCGTAAAAAATATGTATAAATGTATTGTATGTAAATAAAATTAGAAAATAAACTGAAATCTAGTTAATTTAATTATGGGGTGACATTTCATACAAAAAGCCTCCAGAAGTCAGGTGTTCGTCAGCCAACGTCTCATGTCTTCCTACCTACGATATTCAAGGTTGGTACATCTGAAGTACTGAGTTCGTAAGGAGAAAAGCGAACCCCAAGGCTGCCGCCTGACGCCAACCAAACGGTTAACGGTTACAACAACAAACCGTGAGTTTTACGGCGTTGCTTAAGAAAAACGAAGCGGAACACTCAGGTTTTTTCAAGCCTTCTCACGTGAAAAGTAGGCATAAAATATGTTATTCTGGCATGCATTCAATTCGGACAGGGTGAGTCTTTTGTATGCTGTCAATTCGTCTGCGTTCATCTATTAATACATGGGCATGTATAACTTATATTACTCTCGCTCTCTTCTTCGAAAATGTAACGGTAAACGTCGTTAAATTGTACAGAAATAGAGACAAATGAGAGAGCGACAAATACAAAGAGCGTACCTAAAAGTTGTTGGGTGATTCCATCAACACCCACTCTCTACTAGCAAGAGTATAAGAAATGAGCAGCACGATTGACGCCGGGTATCATTTTTACTGCATACGCAAAGCACAAATATGCTTAGCGTGTAGTAAAGACTGCATACATGTTTTGCAGTGGTTGAGACACTGGAGTGCGAAAAGTATCAAGTACGAAGGCAGTACACTTGTAGTTGCAGTGCACCAGAGCAGATCTCTGGTGCTTGGGATGATGAACGTTACAGATAAACATACAAATGATGCGAAATACAGTTATTGCAACCGCATGAAGTATATAAACAAAACCATCATGAAAGCTAAGGCTCCACAGGCAAGCAATTTGTCACAGTTTTGATGAAAATGGAGCTAAATAGGCCAAATTAGGAATATTTTTTGTTTTAAGTCCTGAAAAATCTGCAAACATGGATATTAAGTCAAATTTTCATCCAAACTATGTCAAACTATTAGCTTGTGAGACCTTAGCTTAAGTAGTAAATAATTCCAGCACAACAAAAATTTTCTCCATGCAATAAAGAAGTTTCCTTTCTTTTTGCACAGTGCAAAGCACACTAATATACTATCACTTTTTAGCTTTACTCTCTTAACAAACGCTGGCTGAGACAACCTTGCACTGCTGGTAGTAGATGAGCTCTCTCTCTCTCTCTCTAAAGGGGCCGGCAAAACACACACGCAGCGCCCAAATGAGCATGTGTTTAGACCAGACCCGGCCAGCCATAGCTACCACGAGCCGAAGTCAGTTGTGTTTTTACGCCGAACTCATGATTGTGTGAATCGGTGAACATTGAATTGCAAGTAAAACGGCTGTAGTCGGACTATTCTCTGCATTTGGCCGGCACTGGTTTAGACACGCTCATTCAGCACTTCGTTGTTATTGCAAAAGAGCGCAGTATAAGCTCGTTGACTGTCGGTGTGTCGACGTCGCTGCCGCAGAGCAGTGTTGTATGCACAGAAGATAGGGACGCGCCGAACTGTGTATTATTTATATGTCTTTGGGTCAGAGCCGACCAAAGGAGAGGAGAGAAAAATGACTCTGTCTCTCTCTCTCTGACACTCAGTGATGCATGACTTCGGCAAGCAGTTGGTGCGGATTGTGAATTGCCAGCCTGCTTTAGGTGGTACAATGGTGATACTATCTTTGATTTCATTACATTTCGTCCTATCGTTTCCAAACTTGGTAGATCAATAAATAATAACTTTATAAATAAAAAATCTGAACAAACTACCTAAGCGAAATTTGGAACTTGTTAAAGTGTAAAAAGCAACAAGTCTGATGATGAGAGAATCGTGGTGATTCTCGAAACAGCCGCTGTACAGAAACATCATTGCTATTCCTTTGTTGATTTGTGTTGATTATATTGAATTAAAATTAGAAATCGACCTTGAGCCAGCTAAAGGCAAACTTTGACTAAAATCAAAAACAGGTAGTTAAAACCCATAAACTGTCTACAAAATTGTGGGAGATATAAGTTTATTTTTTCCAAATTATGTAAGACAAAAATGACACATGAAATTGTTGTTAATTTTTTGATTTTCCACAATATCAATAGGTCAATTGTCAATTGTTTAAAAGTTCTCAAAGTTTTTCATTAATTTCATATCGATTGCAATTTCCGCCCCCCCTTGCTTGCCACATTAACTGATTGATATTAAGCTTACAAAGCGTTTGACACTTCATTATTTGAAAGAGGCAAATAAATGAGCCTTCTAAGGCGTCAGCAGCATCAATTCATTTCACATTACAAATCCGCATTGTGCTGCACTTAAAGACCATCAAAGTTGATAAATTATCCACGTTCAAGAACGAAACTTAAAGTGCAGAAAAAAATGAAACGAATTGTGGAAAGTGTCAGCTATAATTTTTATTCAATTTGTTTGTAAAAAAAAAAGGAAAGGAAATGCCCAGGATAAGGCTCAGATGTCGTTGTAAATGTTATGCATTGCTGCGCCCATGATTGCCAGTTGGCAGTGGAAATGGTGGTGGTGGAGCAAACGTATATGTCAATAAAATTACGCCAAAGTGCTTGCAAATTAACCGGGACGCAAACATACTGTCTATGTAATTGTCTGCTCGACTGACTGATTGTTGTAAACAGCAACAATCTGGGACTTTGTTCCGGAGAAGAGATTTACTTGGGCTTAAATATGATGCCAAATTGCACCACTTCGATGTGCTTTGACACTTGACTAGATGATGGCTTACGAGGACTCTCTCTGGTAGCAGCCCTTTGGAGCCTAGTTAGCCTGCAAAATGAGTGAGGCGAAAATCTCCGACATGAGCCTCGAGGACATACACCTTAATGTCAGTACCACCGAACAGCCACATCCTTTTTGGCATCGTTTCAAACACACACAGACACAAGCACACATCCCTTCTGGCTGTTCTCGGCGCTGTGGGCTTTTGGCTTGTGTATTCTGTTTCTGGCAGCACCGACATTTTGGACGTTGGCTTCATAAATTGTGCAGACAGTTGGCGCCAGCGCCACTTTTAACTGATTTTAATTAAAATCAAAAAAAGAAAGAAAAGATTTCAACAATCGCCGCATTGGTAATCAGCTCCACGCTGTGTATGTTCGCGTGTGTGCGCCTTCAAAAGGGTTTTTCAAAAATTGATTTTTGTTGTTTTTATTGCCGCTCTGCCGCAGACACTTGAAAGGACTTGGAGCCCGCAGAGACTAAGCCAAATTGATTGCCAATTGTTGGGGCCAAAAAACTTTATTCCCTGGCATATATTATCCCTTACAGTATGCTACTATGCTAAATTCAATAAGAGCTGACAACTTTTCTACCGCTTGAACAGCAATAAAAGTCGCCTAGAAAGTTATGCATTCGAAATTTCTGTGCGTTTAGTCAATGACTGGAATTTATGCAAATTTTATGAATTTTCCATTCTTGGCAAAGGCTAAAAACAAAACTCGAAACGGCAAGGTCAAGAAGGCAAGTGAGTTATGCGGTCGCACAAAACGGGACAAAGACTTTGCCATGGTTATTTCTTGGTTTTTTGTTTTATTATTACGCGCCTGAGAGTATGCAGCGAAAACTCATGTAATTTATGATTGGCAAAGACAAAGCAACCAGGCGGATCCGAAGTGAATTTCAGCTAGCTTTAAGTGCGAGTGTTGAATTTAATTAAGCAATTTAAATGCTGATGGGAGGACAGAGAGGACTTTAAGAGGAATAAAAGTTAGACCCAAATTCATTTCCCATAAACATTTATTATTTCTTTTAGTAATTAATAGCCCAATCTCTTCTAATTTCCTATTAATCTCCAAAATTCTTGATCCCTTTTCAAGCGTTAATCCATCTACTTATTAAGCATAAATGCCTTTTGCACAAAATCAGTGAACCGCATTCAAATTGGTCCACTTAACCCTTTTTTGTGGCAGCAGCTGTCGTCTGTCGGCCACATCAATTAAGCTGTCTGTCAATAAGTTCAACTTTGTCGGTCAACTGTTTCTGGCCTTTGCCAGATCAGCTTCACGCCAGACAAAACAGGATTCATGCCTCATCCTTGTGGCGCAAACAAATCGACAGCCATAACTAGTCAAAGGACTGCGACCAGGCTAACAGCAACAACAAGTGTAATATGTCAATTGAAGGACACTTCTGCACACACACACACACACACACAAGCAGAGAGACTGTGGCTCTTAACCCCGGCAAACACTTGGCTATTTATTGCATTGTTGTCTGCGCTGTCGCCGCAGGATATGCTACGGATATTTGCAAAAAAAATATTGCAATGCCCATAAATTGAAAACCCCAAAGGACAGGGAGCCGTTGTTGGCGTTGTCGTTGCCATATAAAAAAGAAAAACACCAAAAGTGGGCGTAGCTAGTTATGCAGGCGTGGCAATGAGCCATGTGGCTTTTGTCTCTCAAATCGCCTCACGATTTGTGGACGCTACGTGACTGAGTCAACGAGCCAAAATATGTGTACGCCCATGTGACGTCCTTGAGCTTAAGGAATTTACCCCAAAAACTTCTTGCAGATAATAGTTTAATAACAGATTTTCAGATGGCTGATAATGCTGAGTACAATTTTTGAGATGAATAAAAGAAAACTGATTTATCGGAGCTGTCTAGAAGACGAGAAATTGGCCGTAAAATATATAAGTAATTTATTACTCCAAGGTTATAGTGCAACTATTTAGGAGCTTCTTTGGGATTCCTCAATGCATGTATGCCTGTAAGCTGCATCCATTTTCAAAAGCGTTTGCTCCGCCGAGTGCTGAGAGACTGGGCCAATATGTTCTGGCATACTGAAAACTTTTCGAACATACTTAAAATTCATGTCTGCGGTAGTTGTATGCAGCTGGGACAGCCCAGTTTTAAGGTAGAGCATCCTGTGTGAAGTGAAGCTTAGCAAGCGGAACAGTTTTTTGACAAATTATCGCAGCAGACTCTCGACCTCGTCATATTCCACGATATCCCATACTTGAGCGCCGTAGCACATTACGGTTCTAACTGCTGCCTCAAAGAGTTGATATTTTGTGCTGATTGGTACATCTTTCTTACTTAGCACGTACCTCCATGTACAGTTGATAGCCATTTGTGCATCTTTATTGTTGCTCTATATTTTTGACTTCTCGAACCTGATCAATTTATCGAAAAATGAGGTTTGGTTTACTAATTTAATTTATTTATTCAACGATACATATTGAAAATCTCTGGAGATTTTACCATCAACGATTGCATTTCTAACTAAGATGTAAAGTAACAAGATAAAGGATGTTGATAATCTATCATCATACGGAATGAAACCGTTTGACCATATGATGAATCAACTTGGCTTTGAACGGACAGTATTGATCACAATTACTACCAAGTGACTTTTATTACGCTTGGTTTTCACTCAGCGCAATTGTTTTAAAATCTTCAGCAAATCATTGTTTATTACTATCTAAGTGCCCCAACAGACATTCTTCTACTATGAGTTCAATATTGTCTGCAGTATTCTCAGACCCGAGATTTCATATTTTGCTTACAAAAAACAATGGCAAAGCAACTGACTCAACGTCTGATTGTGAAGAAGACTAGCTTATGAAAACAATAGAGAGCAATAAAAAATATCAAATATAAAAGCTGTGAATGATGTTATAGATTTCTTTGAAAATTGTCAAAGAGCACAAACATTACATACATCGCAAAATGTTTTAAAATTTTGGAAAGGTCCTAAAAACGAAGACTTAGAAAATATTGCCTTTACTATACTAGCTGTTTCAGCAACTCAGGTATCAGTTGAAGGAGCATTTTCAACACTTAAGCCCTATACGCAGTTGTGAAGTAACGAAAAGTAATGTAAAAATTGCATATAAAAATTTTGACAGAAGAGAAGACGTTAAATTTTTTGTATGAGATTTTAACATTATTTCTCGTTACTTCACAACTGCGTAGAGAGGGCTTAGAGTTTGTTCTTTCTGATTTAAGAGCTAGTATAGATGAACAGCTCCCGGAAGATATAATGCTAAAACTAAGCAGTTCCTAAAAATTGTTAATGTCAGCTAATGAATTTGATAATTACAATAACTTAAGTATTTAATATTATGATAAAGAGTAGAGAGGTAGTAGTAGAGAGGAATAGAGAGGTATATAAATTTCATTATCAACGTAGAATTAATAAATTGAAAGCCAAACTATTCTTTTTTGTTCAAGCGAACCAAGGTTCACAGCAAATCCTTGCGTTCAAGGGTTCCGGAAACCGGTCCGCGAACCGAACCTAGGACTCAACAAAGGGTTCGAGTCCCCGGACCGAACCTTCTGTAAAATTTTAGAGGTTTTGCAGCCTTGGTTTTGACTATTTCCAGCTCAGTCACTCCTGAGTGCTACTGTTCATTCAAGGCAAGTCTCCTCCAATGCCTTTTAAAAATTAGGATCTCTAACTTTTCTGTGTTCACTTTAAGTCTTCACGTTTTGCAATATTCTTGAAGAGCTTCACAATTTTTTGTATTTTTGCAGGTGAGTCTGCACCTCGTGCCCATTTACAAAAATCCCTTCTGAGTACCTCTTCCAGGAGGTACTCCAGAATGTCTTTGATGTAGAGCGAAAAGAGGAGAGGACCCCGGATTCTGTTGCAAACTATTCCGATAGCATATCGCCGTCCCAAACTGCTGCTTTGTAAGCGCTGTACATGCTCTGAAGAGTGTTAATAAATTTCTTTGAGATGCCCAAATTACTTAGCTTCTAAAAGAGTGCTCTTCTATCAATGGAATCGAACGCTGCGCGGAAGTCAACAAAAAACGAGTACACTTTGCGTCCGTTGTCAATGTATTTTCTGGCAATACTTGACAGGCAGTGTTTGGAAGTACCTAGGTACATACCTAGATATATATTTTGTGTACCTTTTACCAAGCCTCGGAATTTTCAAATTCGAGTACCTTTTACTTTACCTAGGTCTTGATTTTCATTTACCTTGTCAGTAGGTAAGGTACTAGGTATATTTCCTAAGTGATTTTTTTCGCTCCGACTACATTATATCCAAGATGTTGCCGCTCTGCTATGTTGAAAAGAAATGTTTCAGAAACCTGTTTGTGGCTTTAACTGGACGTACGGTAAATATTCCGTGTTCAAAAACCATACGATTCATGCTAGAAAACAGAAAGCCGGAATATCAGCCGTGCTCCCATTTTCACTTTCGCAAAGTTTTGCGATTTTTAGACCAATTTTGTACTGGAAAACTGTTTTAAACTGCAAATTTTTTACGAAAGTGAAAGCGTGTGCAATTTTCCCACACACATCAAATAATTGATACTATAGGAGCTGAAGTTCACAACTTCTGAAATAAATGTTTTTACAGTTTTGAAGGAAAAACGTGAAGCCTGAGTTTTTAGAAGGGTCTGATTGAAAGGTAATGGAACGGCATAGTTCAGCTGATGCTGAAATTATTTTTCCAAGAATTTTTTATTTTTTTGCATGAATTGAATAGTGTTACTGAAATTTTCGCTAAGGCTATTGATCTTTAAATTAATTTATTTATTCGGCTCTAGCCCAGTGCTATAAGCACTAGCCAGCTATATTTTTTGACATTTACTTTGTACCTTACCTAGGTAAGAAAATTGGGTACCTTTCCAATCACCGTTGACAGGCTATTGTCTATTGTGGAGTATCTTTTCTGGAACCCTGCTTGGAACTCTGTCAGCCGATCGTTTCCACATATTCAGTTGCTTAGCCTATCCAAAAGCACCGCTTAGAATACTTTGGTTGCAGTGTTTTGAAATGAGATTCCCCTGTAGTTACACACCTCCTTTGGATCGCCTTTTTTATAGATTGGAAATATAATTGCCTTCTGAAATCCAATCGGAAACCTTCCCTCGTCCAAAATTAAAATTCTATGCGGCTGTTAGTCTTTCCATAAAAAGAGAAGTGGCAAATTTGATAAATTCAGCGGGAATTCGATATATTCCGGGTGCGTAATGAAGAGGATAATCCGGCCTTTTCCGGGATCTTAAAGTAGTCCCTTAATTCTTCAACTTCTATGGCTTTCTTAAAGGAAACATTAAGTTTTGTTATGGCAGCCTTAGTATGCTTTACTATTTCTTATTTGACCTAGAGATCGGGATAAATTTGAATAAAACTGATCTTTAGACTCTTGACAATAATGCCTTATGTTTAGCATGTGTTTGCTCGCTGGTATCAACCAGGGTTCCCCAAGCAGAGAGCGCGAAAATGTGACTGTGTCTCTCTCTAACATACAGTGTTGCATGACTTCGGCAAACATTCGGTGTGAATTGGCGAGTATGTTTGTGCCCCAGGGGCAATTGCTGGGGAACTCTGTTATAAACGCATGACTTCTTGCGAATCTTCTCTTTTAGCCCGTCTTAATGCATCAAAAGAGAGCGAGCGCGCCACTTCACATTGTTTTGTCTTTTTTATTTGTGTGTAATATGTTTAATGTTCATTTTTGTAACAAATGCCATAACAAATATGTCACTGTAATTGTCGCAAAAGGAAGCGTAAACACTCAATAAATAAATAAATTAATCGTGGGACGAAATTTAATCTAAGTTTGATTCTGTCTTACGGTATCCTTCTAGTTTAATGACATATTCATTTGCTTACTTGTTTTTGTTAAGGCACACAGGGAAATAGTCGGAAAATTATGGTAAGTTTGAGAGGGAGCGGCTTCGTGTGATTGCAAAACGTTCATACATTTACTAGCACCCGAATAAGCTCAGCCTATCAAACTTCCACACATGTTCGCTGCTGATTTTTATTCAATCAAACCAATCAAACCTTGTTGCCATTAGAGCTCACAATTGTGTTCGTCTTTATTTCGTACCATTCGAGTGCTTGTTTGTTCGGCTCAATAATGATTGAACGAGAATCACCTAGTATGAGTGTTTGCATGGACTGAGCAACGCTACTAACAGAGATGGAAAAAACAGAGAGGGAGATTACTCCAGCGTTTTAAGCAGGGCCAGCCAAATGGAGAGAACAGAAAAATATGCTTATTGTGGATGAGCCCGAACGCCGATATACTTGCAAACATGTTCATTCAGCCAACCCTCGCTCAACCGCACTATGCGTTTGCCTGTATAAAGCTTATTTTACTCAACGCATAGTTGCGATGTGATTTCAGTTCTCGAATGGTTTATAGAACAGGAGATTAAACAACTTTCATGCTTGCTTAGATTTATAAGAGCACAATAGAATGGCCTTTATACAAGCATTTTTGTTGTTCACCACTTGAATTCATCCCACTGACCAAAACTAATCCAAATTGTCTGCCTCAAATTTTGTGTCCAATGCATTCCATTGAGTGGCTGGCCCCAAATGAAATTTTGAAAAATCAAATTCATAAATTTTTATCACAAATGAACACGCACACACAGCTTGTGCTTCTCCCCTACTCTTTTTCATTCTACATTCCATTGCTGTGGTTATTCTGGAAGTTTATTAGCCTGGTCAGCTGCAGCAGCAGCAACAGCAGTGATAGCCGCAGTCGTGTAAACTATGCCCAACAGGGCTTATAGAAACGCTTCAGGCCTGGGTGTGCGACAATCTAATGTGTTGTCCTCCACAAGCTGCTGCTGCCACTCACAAACTGAAAAATCTCTGTCTAACCTGGAGGGTCTTACCTACTTGGCTTGGTCCACTTTCATTTTGCGTAGTTTTGGTCCTTCTACAAGCAATTTACTGTGTGGAACAGAGAACAGAGGAGTAGTATACATTCTGACCATATGCAAGAAGCATAAAAAGTCGCTCATAAATTTCCAGCAACAAAAACAAATCCTAAATGAATTGTGTGTGTAAAAGAGACAGAGACGAGAGTGCCAAGGATAACTTTTATAATAGCCCCAACTCGTTGGAAATTCAATTTCATTTTCAATTTAATGCTGCAACGAGCCACCCAACTCATACCTGGTTGCGATCAAAAGCAGCAGTTGGAAAATTGCCCTTCAATCTGGTTTTTGTTGCCATTTGAATTGACTTACCTGCAATGAAATGATAGAAAAATATTTAATATTTAGACATGCTTGTTATATAAATTTGGTATACATAAAGTAAGCAGAAAGCTGGAAAGCTACAAATTAAAACTCGTTGCTGCCTTCATTGTGCTTATTGTATTATTTTGCAGGAAAAAGTTCATTTCGGGGCAAAGTTCAGTTTCAACAAAGAGCAACGTCAAGGTGACTCTTTGCTTGGCAGCGTCTGTGCATTGTACCTTGGGTCAATGTGTGAAAGAAAAAGTGCTCGGACTTAAAGAATTGTTAAAGCCAATTTGGTCGTTTCCTTTTTGTATGTTGTTAGTACTTTACACAGGCTAAGCTAACTTTGTCTGTTTCGAAGTATTTATACTCTTCGATTTCGACATGTTGCAAATCTGTTTGAAAGCATATAAAATTAACAATTAAGATTGATAAAATTTAAACCAAAAAAGCTTATTCTTATTAAGACACATTTTCCGACCGAGATCCAGCAAGAAGACTCTATGCAAAGTTTTATCTCGATAGCATTTAAACAGAAACAGACATACGGACTAAGCTAAATCGACTGAGCTCGTCGCCCTGATTAAGAATATGTATAGTTTATGGGGTCGAAAATGAATATTTCTAACCGTTGCAAACTCCTGGTAAAAAATACGGTACGAGCAAAGCTCTTTTCGAAGAGAAAACTGAGTACTCGATACTAAGTATCATAAAAGCCGTAAGGTTAGGTTGTGATGGCTGAGGCCCGCTGCCTTATATTCCCTGTTAAACCGTTTGTCCCGTTGAGGTTCAAAACTGATCCATTGTGGCGACAGAATAAACTTAAGCAGAGCTGGGATCTCTAGCTCGGATGTCTCCGAGAGATTGATTAAAAGGGGTTGACCCATAATCCTAAGTCTCCTCCTACTCAGAGCGGCACAATGGCACAGAAGGTGTTGTACCGTTTCCTCCTCTTCCTCATATCTGCAACTTCTACAGAAGTCATGGGAAGTGACACTAGAAGTGATATATGGATCCTTCTGTGACGTAAAAGTGTGTTAGTACGTTTTCTGTCGAATTTTGGCCACGTAAGTCGATGAGGAGCTCGATGGTTGTGCCGCTAAATGTTTAACCGTTAAAAGCACTTTAGACTTGGAAACCGGAACCGTAACCGAAAAAAATGTTTTCTTATAACCGTAATCCTATAACCTTTATTAACATAACCGGTTGTCAGCAACGAAACAGAAAGAAGTAAATGGGTTATTTTGGGACTAGTAAAAATTTCGAGGCGCCGGGTGTGGCGCGCCACTAGTATGTGTGGCTGCTGCTTTTACACACCCGGTCACCTTTACAAGCTACTGGCGCCAGCTGTGAAGTGACTATCCATGAAAAAGCAAAAATACTGTAACTATTGCCGTTCGGATTCGGCGTTAAGGGGGTATTCTAGTCTAGAATTTAAAAAAAAGCAATTTTTTTATTTATTTTATTTTCGTAATGTACAAATATTTAAGAACACACACAGAGAATTTCAAGAGTATCCTGCTATTATTTTCAGAGTTACACGCACATTTGTAAAGAAGTATCAGGTAAAATTACAGTGCTGTTAAAACTTTAAAAGAGTTTTTCTCGAAACTACTTTTGCCAGCAAGGTTGACATGATTTCTCAAGTTCTACTGAACCGATTTACTTGAAATTTGGTGTGAGTCTTCTCAACACATGTCTCTATCGGACTGACTATTAGTATAAAAAAAAAATTTTTTTACTATTTTTAAAAAATTCAGAAAAGTCAAAAAAATAGAAGAAAAATTTAAAATTTTTTCAGACGGCCGTAATTTAACAAAAAAAATTTTTTTTCCACTTTTTCTTAAGACAGTACGATAGCAGCACTAATCTTATTTAATAATCTCTTTTATTTTTTTGTTTCAGATCATTAGAAAATTTGCAATCACGTCAAACTTGGCGCGCCATTTTTGGGGGACCCCCCACTTAAACATCTCATAGCATTTTGAATTTCGAATTTTTCGACTTTTTTTTTATGTATTTTTAAAACATCAATAAATATCTTGTCAAAAAATGGATGGTAAAAATATTTTTGGTTTTTCATTTATATCACCCGAAAAAACACCTCATATTCATGCCTCTACACTAGAATACTCCCTTAAGCTGTAGGTCCCTTTTTTTTTGTGCGAAAAATTATAAGCACACACGCCAAGAGATTGAGAGAAACGATATACGTTAACTTATTTGATGAAGCATTAAAAGGAAAGATAAAGATGGCAAAGATTTTAGTTAGCTGCATTGTCTCTTTCTCGTTCCTCATCTTTCCTTTTATATGTTATGCCAATTTGTTTGTATGAAAACGTAAGTATTCACACATCTTGTTGTTGTCTTCCTCTGAAAAAGAAAGCCTTAAACATGCTTATGTATATGTTCGATAAACCTAACCGTAATTCCTCTCGCTTTTAATCTCTGCTTAGTATTCGATACTCAGAACTCAATATTCGATACAAAGCAGTCGGTTCTCAGTACTCGCTACTTAGTACTCGGTACTCAGAACTCAATACTAAGTATTCGATATTCAGTCCTAGTCCTCCTCTCTAGTCGATACTCAGCAGTCGATACTCATTTACTCAGTCGATACACAGTACTCGATATTCAGAACTCTAACTCGATACTCACAATCTATCTGCTGCTACGGCAAATGGCAAATGCGGCTGACTTTGCAAAGACAAAAGGGTAAATATGTCGCAAAGACAAATTTTTTTTAAATTTTAGTCCCCATGTCGCTCTTTCTACTGGGAATGTGCAGAAGGGAGCAGCAACAAACATTAGATTTTGGTCTTTAATAACACTAGGCAAAAAGGTCCAGTATATTGAAGGGTTGGTGGTGATTCTAGATGATTTTCTGGTGCTGAATACGAATCTGTTTTCAGAAATGGTCCATCACGTCGAGATTTTGGGTAATTTGAAATAAAAATTGCAAGAAAAATTGCATGTTTACCCTTATTAGACGCGTTTTGTTGGGAACCTATTTTTTGTTTTGACTTTTTTTTTTGATTTTATCGTAAATGACAATTTCTTAACTTTAAAATAAACTATCCCAAGAATTGTACTATTATTTTAAGCGTAGATATACCATTTTGAGTACATATACTAAGATAACAAAACTGTCTACTGCCCAAAGCTATGCTTTGAAAAAGCAGTACAGCCGGCTAGTAATTTGTATAGAATTTTAATGAAAATTTTCAACAACACCCATTGCAAACATTGGGGCAGCAGCAATATATTCGATTTTTTTGTGAAAACGTATACAAATACTAAAAATGGTATATGGGCATTCAAAGTGAAGAAAAACATATGACAAAACATTATTTTATTTTGACAAAATGCAAAACTTATAGCTCTTGATTAGCTCTATAATTGGTGCTAAAGTTGAATTTGGGCAATTGTTCGTTTTCAAGATAATTACAAAAAACCAATGCATTCGCATGCGACAATAAACAGAATTCACTTTTAAGACGACATTTCGCATGCGACATTTTGTTCCATCATACTTTTTATGTGGTTTCTATTATAACGCGTAGCAAAAACTTAAAAACTTTTGCAATCGCATAGTTTTTCATGGTTTCTTGTGCATTCTTTTTTGACCATTTGTACCCTTAGAAAGACTTCAGATAACAAAAGTAAAAGAAATGTAAAGTAAAAAATGTAAAAAAAATGGCGCCAGCGCGGCCGTTAATCCGAATATTTCGAAATGAGTTTTAAATAAATGTAAGATTTGTTTACATTAGATCAATTTTGTTCGTTCCGTATGAAAATATGATAAAACAACATACTATTATAGACTTTTAAATTTTTGGTTGCGGTTGACACTTCTGTGGAAATGCCCATATCTTCATTGAAAAAAATCGTAGAAATGTTTGGGATAGGTTATTTCAAAGTTAGGGAGTAGTACTTTACTATAATATCAAACAGAGTCAAATAGTACATGTTCCGCATAAAACGCGTCTAAAAAAGTTCAAAATATGCCTTTTTTTGCAAGTCTAAGCTCAAATTACTACAAAAATCTCGACGTGATGGACCATTTCTAAAAACAGATTCGTGTTCAGCACACGAAAATCATATAGAATCACCACCAACCCTTCAATATACGTGAAAAAGTTTAATTTTGTTGCCTTGTGCATTCCATTTGCTTTCAGCTTAATTCCCAGCTCGAAAATTGTTCACAATTCCGTATGATCTTCTACCACTGTAAGCCTCCTGTTCAGCAGCTTTTGTTTTTGTACGTGCTCGAGGCCATTTATGTCTCCACCCTTCCCCATTTCCATCCCTCTTTTACTTACCTATAACATAGGAATACCCGTCCAGCGTTAGAACGCATTTGCGGGTGGTGGAGCCCATCAAAGCGCCAATGCCGCCACCACCGCTACCGCTAGCACCCATAACGCTAGACGGGTACCTGGATGAGGGGGTATTCATTCGGCCAGCCTTGGAGATTCCACCGCTGCTGCTGCCGCCGCCTGGACTGCTCGCCATCTCGCAACAATTTATACTTTCGCGACGCGGCGGTGTGGCAAAGCCCACAAATTCATCGTTTCGCTGGCTGACACCATCGCTCGAATGATCGCGTTTGGCATCACGTTCCGGATTGCGTATACGTTGGCGATTTGAACGCGTCGACGACGAGGCGGAGGTCTCAGTTTCTTCTTGACTGATATTCAAGCTTTGCGGTTTATCGCGTCGCGTGGGCGGCGACTCATCCAAAGTGTCGCCCATTTTAAAGTCAAATGCGAAATGTGTTTAAATTCGGTTTAATGGATTATAATAACTTTTTGAAAACTATTTTCAAAATGCATAACGCGCGTGGGAATTTTTGTTTTAAATGCCTTTTGTCGATTAACGCCAGATTGTGTAAATTTTGGATTTTAATTTTCACTTTAATTCACTAATTTTTTGCCTGGTCAATTGCACAACAAATAAAGTTTAATTAAAATGAAATGGATTAATGAAAAGCATACTCGGTCTCACTTTATCTAAACTGGCCCCAAAAGAATTGTTAGTCGTGCATAAAATATTACTCATACGCAACGTGCTGCAATGCAAATAGAGATGAAACGATGTCTGGCTCTAATTGCAGTTTTTTGAGTGACCGACAGACCGACTGACTGACTGTCAGGGTTGGGCGTTATTTGATTCTGATTTCTATCGCTCAAAATATTGACATGGCCATGTCGTTTGATGTTGCGTTGTGTTGGTCAATTTGTCATGCCACGTTATTTTATTTTACTTTGCATATTTGTCATAATGTCAAAATCCATCAATGACAAATTCGTTTTATGATTATTACTTTATTTTTATTCCAATTTTATGTTTGAAGTTGCAAATAATTTGGGGGAAATAATTTTCAATAATTTTTATTGCACATATTCCATGTGTGGTCTTGTCCATTTATTTCTCGCCTTTGGCACGTAAGCCGAATGAAGCGAAAAGGCGACACTTTGACGGCATCACGTGCCCCCAAAAGGAAAAGAGAGTCTTCGTTTTTTGGCATTTTGCCTAACAATTTCCTTTTGACTTGCAATAAAAAATGTCTGTCAGTTGAAGTTGATAAAAATGGCAGTGATAAAACGTGCTGGCCCTAAGGCTAGCAAAGTGCAGTTGGCGGGATTCGTTTTTTTTTTTGTATATTCGAGTCAATCATCTATCGCTAGACACTTCATTTACACGAGCACACCGAATGGTCTCAGGGTAAGTTTTAATTAAGAAAGAACATTTCATTTAATTATGAAACTAAATAGGGGAGCTTCCATACAAATCACTTTCGCAGATATTTTTATTAAATTTATAGCTATATTCAGATATAATCGTAATTATTTTATACAAAGTACGCAATGCGTTAGTCGCTGTTTCCCCATATGTTACATTTTCCTTAATGCCTTTTTCCAACCTTATTACCTGCACTTTTCCATGCACTGCGTAAGTCATAAATAATGAATACGTCTGCATTTTGCGTACTTGTAACCACAACCTTTGACATCGTCGTTGCCCCCTGCCTCAACCTTTCTACTCCACCATTTAATTGCCAATTGTCGCATATGTATATGTCTGACTGTGCAAGTGAAATAAAGTCATAAAACATTGACAGAGTCAACAGCAGGAAAATTGCTGCAAAGGAAATGCAAACAAGCCTTGAGAAATAAGTGTTTGTCGCATAAAATTTTCAACACAAAACAAAAAGCAACGCTTCTGAAGTCCTTATTTTCAGCTCGCTTCCTTTTTGCCCCATTCTTAGAAGTTTTCCGCACATATTTTTTCGACAATTTATTTATGTGTTTAATAACGACATCATCATCATCATCAGCATATAAAAGTGAAAAAGAGAGATAGAGAGAGAGGAAGAACAAACACTCATACTTTTATGTATGTACATTTACATGCATCGGTGGTAGGAGCACGGTAAAGTCAAGTCGAGTTTGCTCTCCCTCCTGTTGGTGGCAATAAAAATGTCGCTGATTTGACAATGTGGTTTATGTTGTGCGAGTTACCCAAAAGAAAAAGCAGCTTTCAACACTTCCTTCCCTTTTCAGTATGTGTCCCAAGTTAGGCTCAACTTATTATGCATTAATTTTATATGACTTAAGGCTGTCTGAAAAGTTAGACACACACCAGGGGGGATGTGGGTTAAGTGACAGTAAAGAATTCAAACAGTGTGACCAAAAATTTTCAAAAAACCAAAATGAATGAATAAAATTGCAAAAAATTGTTTAATGCGAAAAATGGTTAGTCAACTTATCAGAAGATAATACATAATAGATGTTTTAAGAAAGTTAATAAAGTTTCTTTACAGCACTTCCAAAAAATATGTATTTCCTCCGATCGAATGAGATGGAATTCGAAAAATTCAGCAGGGATGAAAAACTCTGAGAAATACTGACTGTTTCGTAACACAGTTTATAAACCGCCGAAACTGATCATTACATGGTTTTTGGAGCTTACTTAACCGCTATTTCGGTTCGGTGCAGTGGTTCACTCTTAATTTATTATCGGAGGTGTCACGGAAATCTCTTCCAAACAAATTAAAATTCTTTCGGTTGGTGTAAAATCTGTCGTGTTTTGCTGTGCCGAACAGCTAATTCATGATCTTATCAAAAAAATTTTACGGAATCAAAAACCTTTCGATTCAGATATTTTTGGAAAAGATACCGAAGTCTGCTGACAGAAAGTTCGATATGCCCCTCAAGTAGATCTGGCAAATACATTCATATCATCAATTCGTGAAGCGATTTCTTTCATGTTTAAAAAATATCAATATACATATAGTCATTTTCGGAATTCCACTACTTTTTGAAAAGTAAATAGAACGCAGTTCCGCTCCGGTTTCATTTTTGTGTTCTCAATTCCGAATGAAATGGCTCTCTTTTTACTTTTTGCAAGCCATTGGTCCAAACTAGATTGGCACTAGTTACATAAGAGAGAATCCACAATTTCAAGCGAATCGAAAATGGAACAGTCGAAGATGAAAGAGGCTGACTTTTAGGTTTTCATTTTCGGCATGGCTGGGCAATGCCAAATTCTGGACACATTAAACAAAAAATTCCTTGTAAAGCAATTAAAGAGTTAAATGCAAATCAAATTTCACCAACATATTCTAAATGGATGGAAAAATGAATAGCGCACTGCGCGACCAATACTGATCTATTGTGCCCCCATACTTAGTTTACAACTCTCCTAGCAGCCCTACTTCCTGTGAGAATGTCAGGATTTTCGTGGGATCTCGGTTACTTATCTTGTTCGGGGGTAAGCTGTGTGCGCCAAATCACGACTGAATCGGCGCGTGGTCGCTATGGCATCGTAGCCGGGTCTGGTAAATAACCTGAGGACTCCTCCGTCTCTTCACAATATCGAGCATAGTGGGGTGTTTGCTATTCCCAGCTTGTACAGGTGACCTCGCAGCCTGCAGTGTTCTCATGCATAGTACCTGAGGGACATTCTTTCCTTGTTGGATTAATCCGGAACCTTTTCAAGTCGTGGTCCACCATTAATGCTTACGCTTGTCTCATGCCCCTGGTGATTTGCCCAGGAGGATGTTGTAAGCGTATTCTCTTCCTTTCAAAGGAGCATCCCTATATGGTGCGACTGGCCTATGTCACAGTAAGGTTCTGGTCCTGCCATTGCAGTGGCTGCACCCTGCACCCAGGTGTGAGCGGGTTCGTTACATTTGGGAGGGGAATTGGATTGGAAACGTGGAGGACGCGACATACCACTTTAAATGGCTGCTACTTCTCCACCTATATATTCCCCATAGGATAAGAGACATCGCTGTAAAAACAAACTTCAACGACACCACTCCACCTGACGACTCGTTTCATTTAAGTTTTTCAGAAAAACATAGAAAAATTTTTCGGGCTTGACTGGGAGATAAACCCAGTACCTCCTGCACTTGACGTATGGAATGACGCGCCAGCCCATTCACCCGTTTCACATTTTTGCAGATTCATATCTAGAGGGCCTACTTATGCTTCGTTGAAAAAACAAGAGAGAGCCAACTCGCTCTCTCTCTATGCCAATGCAAATTTACTCATTCCAGAAACATTTGGAACATTTGTTGTCCAAATTTTTGACAACTTCCTGTTCTTATTTTGCCTCAAAATTAAGAAAATAAACCCTAATTTAAAGAAAGTTTTTCTAAAAGAATATAAAAAAAAAATAAAAAATTCTCCTGCGGTGACTTGATCTCTGGCCGCGACCAACTCCGTACTTTCTAAACTATGATTTTGACGCTACGTATTGCTTAAGGCCAATAGTCGAGTTGGCTACGGCGTCCGTCCATGTGTTTAGCATTTGTGAGAGGTCCAGGTTTCAAGTCCCAGTAAGGTAAGTAAGCTAATGTAAATGACAGGAATGACGAGACCGACTATCAATAGTTATTAAGCTACGTCAAGAAAAAGAAGTAAGCTGCCAATGGCTGGCGAAGGAATTGTACTCTATACCAAAGGTACACAGAGTATATTAAGTTTGTACCAAAGTATGTAACAGGGAGAAGGAATATTTTCCGACCTTATAAAGTATTATATATATATTCTTGATCAGCATCAATATCCGAATGGATATAGGCATGTACGTCAGTCCGTCCGTATGAATGAAGAGATCTTAGATGTGGTTAGAGATAGAGGATTGACTTGTATAGGACATTTAAATATTATACTTTCAGGCAGATCCAGTTTATTTTGGAATTTTGGAAAGCATTTTGCAAAAAACGTTATATCTCCCACAGTTTTGTAGATAGATTGTTTGTACCTTTCAGGGATATTTGGTAATTAAGATTATTTATCGATTTGCCGAAGAAATTATAAAGATCGGTGAAACTATAGTCAAGCTATGATCAAAAGAAAGTTCGCTGCCGCAGGGCAGAAAGTACAGAATTTATTTTCCTTAATGGGCGATTTATCATCGTATGAAAAGTTCTTACGTGTCAGATAAACTAACAATTTACACTGTTATATGTTAGTTTATGTGTCAGCTAAAGTCATCTCGAAGATGGAAAATAATAATGCCTAAGTATTTATTCCAGACGATTTAAGTAGATGTTTTTCTTAAAATGTTGGAGAAAATCGATGCCATGAGAATCCATTTTTTGCCACCTCTTACCCTGAAGTAGTTATACAGAAACCGTGATTTACATGTTGTCATTTGTTGAGTTTTGTATGATGACAAACTTGAACCATTAAGCGGCTTAAAAGGGAACTCGATGTAAAAAAAAAAACATAAAAAACAAATTGTTAATCAATTTTTTGTATCAATTTTATGTTGTCTCTTTACACACGCTCTTCAAGTTGTGAACGAAATCTTTAAGGGCGGCCAACTGTTGCTTAACGTTAAGTTTTCGAAGTAATGGGCTAATCTTTGCCAATTATATTGTCTCCCCTCTTATAAGTCAACTCTCATTGTTTATGCGTCAATAAGGAAACGAGTAAACAAACATGGCTATAAATAAGCAGCTAATAAGGATAATTGCCTGCTTTACAAATTGTCGCCGTCTCTGCAAAAGGGGGGTTAAGAATAGCAGGGAAGGAACTTACGCACACACACACACAGAGACTTCTACAAGTCAAAATAGTAATAAATTGCTAAAGAAAATTGCGTGGAGTGTAAAAGAAAGAAGAAAAACGAGCCGAGCAGCGAAAACTGAAAGCCGCAAAACAAACAGAACATATGGCCAAGGATGTGTGAGAGCGAGCGAGTCCTTTGAATTTTACATATACACACACACACACACACACTCACACACTTGTTTATTTATGGTCGTGCGGTGCGGCAAATTAATAATGCGACTCTGTCCCTTTCTAGCCCTCTCCCTCTCTCTGTCTACACTCAGAAAAATTAATCAGCTGGTCAAATCAAGTACAAACCACCACATCTGATATCAATATCTCTTTGCTGCTTTAGAATGCCATTTTTTTTTTCTGAGTGTATGTAAATGCGAATTGTTGCGGTTGAGCCCTGCATTTAACCCACAGCTGGGCACCACGAAAAACAATTTGCAATTGAAATTCTGATGACGAGAGTCAAGTTGCTGCCTGTCTAGGGGCTTCCCTTAGCAAATGTCCTTATGTTTCTTATGGCCTCAAATGCTAATGAGCCGAGAGTCCAAAGTGTTGTCCTTCGTGGAAAATTTATGGCACACTTCCTGTGCAGGAAAAGTCTGAATAGGACTTCTTTTTGTGTGTTTTGTTTGTGCCCCTTCATTACTTGCAATTGTTGTTATTGTTATTATTGCAACTGATCGATATGTCCACAGAACATGGTGTGTGTGTGTGTTTGTGTGTGTGTGATTAACGACTGTTGTCCTGCGCAACATTTTATCCCTTCTAGCTTGGGAAAACTATCGCACTTTAACTCATCTTTTATTTACACAAGAGACGAGACACAAACCCGCAATGGCGTCACATTGGCGCCCCACAACAACAACAACGGGAACAGACACAGGAACAGGAACAAAATGTCAAGAGACGGGCAGCCAGGGCAAACAACAACTACGCAAAATTACAACAATTAAAATGGGGCAGGCGGGACAGCTGATGATGTGTGTGTTTGTGTGTGTGTGCAAATGACTAAGCAGGCAAATGCATCGCTGTGGGTTATTATTCTATTTAAATGTACTCGTACACTGCACAAATGCAGCCACCCTCCCTCCAACACCCCCCATTGAGTTTGGAATAGAAAATGACGTTAACAAATTCCAGCAATAAAAAATTAAAATTCAAATTTAATTTCAATTTCAAAGTGCGTCATAAAAATAATCAATGAGTGTATTAAGATCAGACCAACTCAACTATGGAATACATGGAAATTCAGCTAACTTGTTTATTTTACATACATTTTTTTATTTTACATAAAAAAAGGGTCTAATTCCCGCTGTCCGCTGATTTTTTTCCCCCTCAAAAGTTAGACAAGCTAGATTTTTCAACTTCTTTCATTTCGCTTCTATAGAAGTGGACCCGCTTAAACGCAATTCTCGTAGACCGACTAATTCAACCCACAGCCTAGACCGCTTATCCTAGAGATCTAAGATTTAACATAGACCTTAGTGCAGCTAACTTAGGTGTGCTCTATGAAAGAAAATGTCGCTTGACACGAAGAAGAATATGTTCAGGTGTGCGAAAATAAAGCGCCGTGAAGCAGCTTCGATCTGACCGCATCGAAGACTAGCCAGCGACTGAAGGTCTGTTTACTCTCTTGGCCTCAGCTTTGGCATGCGTTCGGCCCGTGTATGTGTAAATAGAGAAATGTCTTCGGCCCCTGGGGAGTACCAGTGACCAACGCTGGTCTAGAGTCTAGACCGATAAGTGAAGGGGTGTGGCCTACCGACTGGAATTTTGATAATTCCTTTATAATTAAATAGATTACTTGAAATCAAACTGATTTGGCCCAATTTTGGGTTTCTTTTGTGCCATGTCTTTGAGATATCCTAAAAAATCCTTTTTTGATAAGCATTTCTTAATATCGCAATATCTTGGACACCAAAGTAGCTAGAGGCTTGAAAAAATGGTCAGTAACAGAAAAGTTTGGTAAAATATAAAATTGCAAAAATTGGTGAAATAAAAGAAATATATAATGATTTGGTTTCGGTAGTTCGCGTTGTAGCGCCAGCTTAAAACTTTTCCTGGAACTTCCTCCAACCTTAAAGAAAATTACCTAAATGTTCGAAAACAATCGTAAATACGCTTCATAAAGAAAAATTCAAAAATATATACACTGAAAAATAAGGTGTGAGTGTCGTTAACACTAACGAGGCTTTGATGTGAAACATGATGCTAAATTTAAGGGACTAATTTCAAAATCAGAAGCTCTCTCAAAGGTATAAGTACTGTCAAAACGACATTTTTTGGATTCGTTTGAATTAACTCAATCTTTAAATCTTCCCTCCCATTTTCCACCCACATCCCATTATCCACCCACTTCTCACCCGCAGTCCACCCACTCATCACCCACTCCCCACCCACTTTCCGCCCACTTTCCACCCACTTTCCACCCACTTTCCACCCACTTTTCGCCCACTTTCCAGCCACTTTCCACCCACTTTTCACCCACTTTCCACCCATTCCCCACCCACATACTTCCCACCCACTCCCCACCTACTTTCCACCAACTTCCCTTCCACTTCCCACCCACTTCCGTACTGAAATTAAAGATGTTTCAAATCAAATAGGTTATTTGTTGAGGATCCATTGGATGATTTTGGTATCCACTTGGACTGCATAGTTTTAATATCGTAAAAATGATATTAATAATACACATTTAATTAATTAGTGAGTTTAGCTGGATCTAGGTCCGAAAAAGTTGCGTTTGTTCACAACTGTAAACAACTTATGCATTGTACCACCAAAAAGAGCTGGTTGCCTATACATACTAATGACTCTTCAGTAGGCTTTTCGCTGAAGACAGCATGATTGCCAACTGACTCTCCATACAATCATTGCTGAGATCAATTGAGAACTGCTAAAAGCAATGAAAGCAATGAGTGCTTTCAACTTTCTGGTGGTAATGCTTAAGCTTTGAGGCTGAACTTTTCTAAATGCAAAAGCTTGAGACTTTTGAGCGAGCTTAGAAGTGCCCGATTATTTTGAAATGCGAAGCATTCAAAAAAGCGTTTTTTGCGTTGTTTCTTGAAACTTTTGTTAGTTTCGTTTACAAAAAGGAGAGCGTGCCGTCTCTTATATAGATTTGTAATTTATTTGGGGACCTTTCTAATGTTTTATAAGTGAGTTTAGCTGGCTCCAGGTCCGAAAATTATATTTAATGTTAAATTGATCTAAGATTTTCAACCAATGGAGCTTACAATCGTATCGGCAAATGAAAATTTGATATCAAAAAAGCGAGAAAGTAAAGCTAACTTCGTCAGTGCCGAAGTTTTAATACATTTGAAAAAGTTAGCTTCAACTGTTAGCGATTTCGCAGATCAGCTTAAAAACATAAACAATGACCGAGTTTAAGAGCCCTAATATAGAAAACAACCAAGTTTTCCTCACTAAAACCCATTTTCCGACCGAACATTTCTATGGCAGCAACAAGAAGTAGTCATCCGATACATTCCAAAGTGAAACTAGTTCCAAAGATCCTTTTAAATTTCTATATTTGTATTGCAATTAAAGTTACTAAACTTCCAAAACGTTAAAAGAAAGGCTGTTCCCATTCCGCTGTTGATGATTCGAATGCTAAATTAACCGTTAATATTTAACTTTCCAAGTGCATTCTGCTATATTTATGCTTGAACGAGACTTTGTCATAATGGTTTTTTCTTAATTTTTAGTGTCGCTATATACACAATTTCTGTGCCAATGTTAATCTGTTTTGTTATCCGCTTTATGCTGCTTGCTTCCACCCATATGAACAAACACAAAACATTTACAGGCTTTGAAAATGACAGCTTTTAATTAAATAATTGACTTGTGTGGCTTTCATCTGTCAATTGCCCCTAAAAAGAAAAGCACAGTACAATCAACCACAAAAAAGTTGAAGACAGCGAATTGTCCTAGAAACGTTTATGATGCTGGCTCCAGAGTTCATTGAAACTTTTCCTCAGATTTCTGACTTTTGGCAAACGAGAAACAACACAAAAAAAAACTATCATAAGCTGCATTATTTATGCGGGATGTCAAAAACTTTTCCAGATAAATGGTCAACGATGGTTTCAATGCATACAAATTTTGTAAATTTAGGGGTTGTTTACCCCCACGACGTACATAAAGAAATAGCAATTTACAATTTATGTGGCTTTTCTTGCGGTCATTGTCCCTGATTTGCACAACCATCTTTCATTAATTGAGTCATAAATGTTGGCATTATTGATACCTCATTAGGCAAGAGGCGATAAACGATTTATTTATGCTTTAAGCAAAAGCAAGAAGTTAAAGCTTGGGCAGCTGCTTTTGACAATTGTTAACCGCATGGAGCGAGTCATAAGAGGGTCAAAGGGCCAAGAAAATACTGCGGGTCTCCATTATTGAAATTTTGATAATTATCTTGGCAAAAAGTTGGCGGAAAAATGGGCTAAATTGACAACAGGGTTAAGTGGCCATTACTGAGATTGGACAAAATTTTAACAAATTTGAATGCTTCACTTTAGGGACTACACAATTTTGTTGACCAAGTTTTGAAGTCATTAGAGTGGCTACGTTAGCATGGCTAAAGAGAGAAGGAGGTAGTCCCCACTGCAGTTTGTGTGATTAGTAGTCCCAAACGTCTATCAACAGTTTGTTCTAATGCCCAACCAACATGCAACACCAGAACTGACCTAATTCTGTTTACATTTGCAGCTGTTGCTGTGGCAGTCAATCTCTACATACCCCCACCATCCTACACCTCTTAGCTAACCTACAACTGTCTGGGATCTTGTATAACAACTCATTGAATGGCAGTGCACTCTGAAAAAAATCAAGTACAAATTGATTTAAAAGTACGATAATAAGGAAAATACTTAAGCCAAGTACAAAATCGCATTTTAAATACGAATTACTTGATTATGAACCGTTTCAGCAAATCACTTAGCTCTTGCAACACGAACTTGAAGCTTAAAATAAATTAAACTATTTCTGATTTAAGTCTTTACAGTTCTGACAACCATTTAAGTAGCTTCTTGGATCTTAACAGGAGTCTTAACAGTTCTGATAACTATTAAAGTAAAGATAAATCATTAAAAAATTTGACAAATGCAAACAGGTCTTGGCTCAGAAATATACTCCCACTTCATTAGCAAAGTGATAAAACTAAGGCTTGAAATCAGTAAAATTTTTCAGAAGGTTTGGTCCGGAAGTTCGATTCCCTTGTATAGTTGAAGGTTCGGTTCCCGGCCGGATCCTGTACTTCTCAAATCTAACAAACAAACTTAGAAGGTTCGCTTCGTGGTATGGTTCGAGGTACCCAAAAACACGAGACGACCGGGTTATTCGGGGTTAAGTTAAGGACCGGTTGGTAGTTTTATGAGCAGTTCCGTGGGAGAAAAACTGATATTTTCCTATGCATACTTTAATAGGTTCGTAGTCTATTTAGGAAATTGGATCTTAAGCTAATAAAGCTTCTTCTAGAATTTGTATAGATTTCCTATAAGTTTATTAAATAGATTCAGGAATTTTTCTAATTAAACTGTTATTAACATGTTTTTTTGGTGTTCAGAATTAATTGTACTTAATTTAAGTACACCCTAGAATAAAAAATGCTCTAAATCAGCGATGGCGCAACACAAGCTGAACGCATACCGAGCCTTGTGACAAGAGAGCAAGACAGCTTTTCAGGCGCTGGCCAATGGTTAATATGGTAGGTCAGAACTGGTTTGCGTCGCTTTATTCTTTGGCCTCTTCTTGACAAACCCTGCTCCAAATTGTATATACAAAACAGCATAAATGTATGCATTTTTTCAAGTGTATGTACTGTAAATCAAGACAATGTTGTTGTGGCACGTTCTTTTGGTTTGCAACTTTTGCAACAGTTTTGCATAATCCGCAACCCACAATTGTTGCCTGAAGTTTCCACTTTTCGGTTATTTCCCCATTTCAAGTACCACTTACACGCCTGACCAGGCCCAGAAACATTTCCTTTGATTACATCACTTGCTTCAGTATTTTGTAGCCATAAAAATTCACAACATTCCCTAGTACTGTGCTCTGGCGATTGGCTCTGACAAATGTTTCCCAATATTTGTGTGTTTTTGTGTGTGCAATTTTCCTCATCTTGACATGTTTGCTTATTTGTATTTGCCATACACAACACAAAGTTGTGACTTTTCGGGTAAATAAATATGGACTTTTCCACTTTCACTTCTCCTTCATCATCAGCTGTGAAGAGGCTTGAGCTCTACTTGGATTTTAGCGAGGTTGGCCTGGCCCTCAAAACGATGCGCCATTTCTCAAAATCTTTTATGCCATACAATTTTCCTCATGAAATGGTGTGAAATTCCAAAATGGCGCCCAGCGGCCTGTCTGCCTGCCCTTCTTTCATTTTTTGCTGTTGTAATTTTGTTTTTTTTTTTGCATTCTCATTTATCAAGTTTATTAGCGGGTGGTGTAGTATAAGAAATGAGGTTATGTTTAAGTGTGCCGAAATTTGAATTCATTTGCCACAATTAAATGGGGAGTTAATATTACATAAAAAATGGGCAGAGCGGAAGAAATTAAGAGAAGAGGAAGGACAATGTGAAAGAATTCCTAAAAGAAATGAGTGAGTTTTAAGAGGCTTAACAAACCTCCAAAAGCCTTTTGTTTTTTAGACGTTTTTTTTATAATTATTTGAATTCAAAATGAAATACTTAATATAGGTTTTGTGGTATAAAACATTTTTTGAATAACCAGCGGAAGTAAAGATGCATAAAGTCAAATGCAAATGAAGTAATAAAAATTATTTGGAAGATGTACCTTCTGAAGGTTCTAACGATTCTTTTTTGTTTCATTTCCAAATTTTTTGAAAAAATAGTTTTGACTTTAACTACCAGAAAATGTCATATCAAGTTAAACATCCATCTACAAAATATGATACATTTTCCTTTGGCTCATTGACTGATTCATCAACGCTGACTCGTTTGTAAATGTTTCACATTTTGATTTTAAAATCATTGGAAATATTCCATTTGCAATTTTCAGAAATTTTGCTGTGGAATGGACCACAAAACAAGGGGGTTAGCTGTGCCCGAGCTATGCAGCGTCTGCATGGCCAGTCCGGGTGTTGGTGTTGACACCAATTGGATGAAAATATACACCGAATTCGATGCGGGACAAGACTTTATGTTTATGAAAGAGGAAACGAATGGCCGAGCTACCTGGACGAACATGCCCATCATGCTTGATAGCGACAAAAATTGCTTTTAGTTTCAAGCGGAGATTGGAGCAGAGTCTGAAGTGCTTTATCAAGAAAAGAATATAGACGCATACTACTTAAAAGCAGCGTGAACGGGCTGCAGGTGAAGCCAGAGAAAACCTTCCAAAGCGACACCTTAAGCGAAGGGAGCTATATAGAGTTTGAATCTCTAACGATAGAAGTGGAAGAGACCCTCTCTTTTCAAACTTGAACATGATATTCGACTCGGCCCACACGTAGAATTAAAAGTCATATGCACTAGACACAGCCTAATCTCATAAATATGTCTCTGTTTGTAATAACAATTAATATTAGTAACTACAGTGACAAGGATCAGGATTGCAGGCACACCATTAGAAAGGGTCTAGAGCCACTTGCAATGCATCGTGTGATACATACACGCAGTTATCATACAAATACTGCTTTAGTTAATAATGGAAATTAAGGGATGATAAGGAAGAAGAAATCTAATAAAAGCAAGATCGCTCACAGGAGGGAACCAGTATAAATTGAAACTTACAACTGTGCTCCTTAAAGTTGTATAATTCTTTACACTCTCAAATAGTGAAAATGGGTTTTCGCATGTTTCCACAGCTCAAAGACCTTTAGCAGTAAGCGCAATATGGAGCAACATTATCTATTAATCCCACTGCACAAAGATTTTAACCCAAAAATGCAAATTAAGAGTTCATCTTCTCATTCATACGTGTGTGCTGCCCTTGAAATGTTCCCACAGCTCAAAGACCTTTAAGGGAGCAAAGCTATCTAGCGGCACACCTTTCATGTGTTTCCACTGCTCTAAGACCTTTATTCAAACAAGCAATTTAAGGAGCCATTTACTTACTCATACTGGCGGGCGACCCTTCAAATGTTAACACTGCTCGAAGAACTGCACCCAAAAAAGAAACTCTGAATATTCAACTTCGCACACATACTAAATAGCAATTCAAAGACACACCTTCACATTTATATTGGTGAACGTCCTTTTAAATTATCCCAGTATCCAAAAACTTATGGCCTAAGAAGCCGTATAAGCAGTCCGCGCAACGACTTTTTAACTGTTCCCTGATGTTCAAAGATCATTAGCCAAATAAAGTTACTAGATTACGAAACAGCTTAACATTGGAAGCTGATATTTTGCCCACTGTTAAATGAAATCTGCCATATTTAAGCGCAGAGTGAAACGCCGGAACTATATGATGGAAAAAGCTAAATTTGTCATCTTATGAATTCTACTATATATAATATTAACAATAAAAGTCATTCCAATTTACAATTTTTGAAAAATTTATATCTGTATTTTGAATATGGAAATTTGTATTCGTTATATACTTTGTCCGATCTACGTAATATTTGTTAAATGTCTGTAGAACAGTGGTGTACAAAATGCCAAAAGCCTATCCCATGGGATAGGAACTCATAATTCTACCGGAGTAGCAGCCGACACACGCTTGGAGAGAGAGAATACGTGTGTTCTATAAATAGCACGCGCCTGTTCGCATTTTTGTTCTCTCACGAGGCATTTGTTCGTTTGCTTGGTGCTCTTGATGAAATGTCAACATGTTTACTAAGTGATTCGCTGCTACGCACACAAGCGCAATGCTTCATTGTGTGAGTTTGGACACCACTGCTGTAGAAACATGAAAAGGAGGTTTTTTTCCAAAACTCATCAACTCTACGCTGTCTGTTGTCACGCGAAGTGGGAAGAAAAATAATTTACAGACCGGCGATAGAGGAAAGGTTAACCCACAACGAACAGCCTGAATACACTAGTTATACATGTAAGAAAGTCAGTCAAGCCTGACTATAGCTCCAGTACTATAGAATATAGTATAGTTATAGCAGCTAAAAGAGCTGCTGAGCATTGAACAATGACGGATTTTAAAAATTGACCCATTGATGACGCTACTACTGCCAGGGCGGGTGGAAGTAGCTTTCTTTTGGTCATAAGTTGAGTATGGTTCTTCCGATCTTTATCGTTTCTTCAGCAAATCGATAAATACGCTTGTTTACTTAACATCTTTAGCAGATACGAACCATTTATCTGCCAAAACTGTGTGAGACATGACGTTTTTTCCAAATTGCTGGACCTGGGGGCGTGGCAAAAATTTAAAATAAACTTGATCTGCCTGCAGGTAAAAGATATATATGTCTCTTACATATCAAACCTCTATCTCTTGCCATCTTTGAGATCACTTCGTTCATACGGACAGACAGACGGACAGAAGAACGGGCGTACATGGCGTTATCGACTCGGCTGTTGATGCTGATCAAGAATACATATACTTTAGAGGGTAAGAGATGATTCCTTCTCGCTGTTCGAGATCATCAATCAAAACTATACTTGGAAAATAGTTCCAGTAGAAATGGGTCTTTTTGACTATAATCTAGAAACAGACTGAGCTGCTATGGACATATGAAATAGCTGAAATATTGAAGTTTAAGCTCTAAAAGCAATGTGAAAGTGTACCAATAGGTGTTAAGATAAGTATAATATTGGCATACAAATTTTTCTGTACTTGCAACCATCTCTTTACAATAATGATTTAAACTAAAGTGAACGAAGTCACACCAGTCCCAACAAGCTGGCTGGTTCTTTAAGAATATTACAAACACTTGTTTCATGGTAGTTCTTGAGCATATTGCCGTCGTTATATATAAGCATTCTGCAACCACATACTGATAACTAAGTAAGCATTTAAACATTTTAATACCCATCAAATTTCAATCTGTCGAAGTGAGTACCTAGCTTTAAATTGATAAAATTAGATGAAACCAAAATTAAAATAAATATTCAAAGTAGTGAACTCTCTAACCTAGTGTGTGGAACCTGTTTAAATGTTTATTCATAACTCAATATTAAAGTGCATCATTAATATTCTTTTAAAATATTATAAACTAAATTTACCTTGAACTAAGTATGCCCACATACTTGACGTGGAAAATGCAAGAAGGGTAAAATTTATGAAATGCTTTTTCCCAACTGAAAAGTGTTAATCCTGCACACCCAGAGCTTCTATAAAAAAAAAAAAAATGCTGGCTATGGCATCTCAACAAAAACAAACTTGCTAAGCCTTTCCCCCTTCAGAAAAGTATGCAACATATTTCCAGTTGCAGTTTTAGAGCTGCATTTGGCTTTTGTGAATGTGCAGTGCAAAAATTCCAAGCCAATGCATACCCTAAAATCCTTACAAACTTACTTCCTGAGTAAATTTTAAGCGCCAGCTTTTGACGCCATGGCTTGTTTATAGCATTTTGGCGGCCCAATTGGCTGAATGCCAGCTTCGACTTTCCACTTTATTTTCCTTTATCAGCATTAATTAAAACCAAATTACTGATGTTTGTGCTGTTCAAAAACTTTTACTGCAGCATCATTAAAAACTTCTTAGTCGTGTGTCTTGGCATTGCTTTTGTAAAATCAACAACTCGATTAGCAATTCAAATGCGCTTTTTTAAGTCTCGTATGTTTTTTTTTCTTTTTGGGCTGTTACCCACCTGATTCTGTTCTCAGGACAACAGCTGGACAAACTTTTTCTTCGTTTTTGCTAATTAAAGTGGCATCAAAAACCGCCGACCGCAAAGAAAAAAACAACCTACAAAAATAAAAGAAAAGTTGTCAAAAAATGCCACAAAATTGTTCAATTCAGAAGAAGTAGCGACAGCCTGACAAGCAACTCAATTTTAAACGAATTTCATGTAGGCGTTGCCTGGCCTCTGCAATTGTTTTTAAATTTGGTTTTTGGTGTCCTTTTTTTCCCCCAAATAAAAGTAGGCGCGCTGAAATGTGAAACTGTTTTCAACAGACCGGGCAATGAATGCCTGAAAATTGTGTCCTTAAAGCGAGAAAAAAAAGTTACAAATTGTCTGCAAAAAAGTTTGGCAAATCCTTGACAGCTTCTCTCAATGTCTGTCATATGTGTGTTCGTCGGTGGTTTCTGTTGTCGTTATAAAAAGGCATTTTGAGACAAAGTTTTGATTTTACGGTGGCGGTGGTCGCGGTTTTTTAGGGTTCAAAGTGGAACCTGCACGGCATAAAGTTTGTGACTTGCTGGGGAAAAAAGTTAAAAGTCTCTTTGCTGACAATTGTAAAAATGGGTTATTTTGTTAAAGCCAAATTAACTACTCGAGTGATTGCAACAGAGACACTCTCGTATCTATTTCTCAATGAAATGTTCATTAATTTTAATAAATGCTTGTCGCAGCTTGATTCTAAGACAAATCATAAGCTTACGATAAAATTAATTAATTTGCCAAGATGCGACTGTTGTCGATACATTCTTTTGATTACTGATTGCTTCAGTAATTGCTTTTGGTATACATTTATATATGTATTATCTACTTAGAGAAGGTTTTGGTAAGACAAGTAGATTAGTTCTGCATAATCGGAAATTAATAGAAATTAAGTGTAAAGATGTCCAAATATACGTCACATAAATAGTTGTTTTATTGTGTTTTACTATTATAAGTATGTTTATTCCGAGATTTTGTAGTTGTTATTCCAACAACATTTTTGCTTTCTCCTTTCCCTCATTTTGCAATCCTAATTGAGTAGATGGACTATTACCTAGGACACAAACCTTCTTACTAGTTTTTCAAATAAGAAAATAAAATCACTTGAAGTTCTGTAATACCGACGGATTTTTCGATCATTTTGCAAACCAACCGAGACCAAAATCTCTGGAGACATCCAGGACACCCCCCATATAGATTTTTAAGCAAAAACAATCACAAATAGAAACTCTAAACAACATTTTTTCATCTTTTTTCGCCACAACTTCTTTGAGTTTGCTTTAAAAAAAAAAAACTGCCTCATTGAACTGCACTCTTCAGCTCTTCTTGAATATTATCAGCCTCATAGTCGAGTAATTAGGCTTCCCTCATAAATTCATTAAGTCATTATATGCACGTACACAGTCCCGTAGACAGGCTCAGAGGAGTACCATGAATATGGTTGGGTGTGTGAGTGGCCATTTAGCGGTGGCTCACAGAATCGTTGCATAAGGCACGTGTCAATGTGTATGCTCAACAACGACGCCAATGCCATTAAGCCAGCGCCTGCACAGTAGGCTCAAATTTCAATGCAAGGACGCGATATGCGGTTCGCCCACAAAAGTATGCTACGCAAAAAAAAAAAAAAACGAAAATAACTTCATCAATTTGGTGTCCTATATGCCAGGCAATGTTCCATTATCGCCGTCGACAAAGTGATGGCAGCCATCAATATTGTCAATTTCGTTCTGTGTGCGTGAGCGTGTGTGGCTTTGTGTGTTGATTTTATTAGGCCGCCCCACAATTGTTTGCTTAAAAGTTTTCACTCAACTTTGTCTGCTCTTTGTTCGCTGTCATTGTACCCAAAAGATTTTGCACGTTTGCTATTTTGACATTTCTTCTGATTATTGATTAGATAGCAAAAACAAAAAACAAAACAAAGCCAAAAGACAACAAAACAAAATAGAAGCAAAAGTGATGGAAGAAAGAGCATAAAGCCACAAAACTTGGCGGCACTTAAGTCACTTAACATGGCCAATGGGATTTTTTTTTTAGTGCTGGGCTTTTATCTACCAGATAAGTTGAGAGTGAAAAGTAGAGTGGCAGCAGACAGAAACAAAAAGAGATACAAGCTTTGATTTAGTTAAGACTTAAAGAGCAGTCTTTATGAAAAAACGGTTTTTGTGCTGGCATATGATACAAATCTCAAAGAAATAGCGATAAAGATTTTGTACAAGGTGCATCACAAAGTAAAATGAACATTACAAACTCAGTGTTACTTTGTGAGCGATAACTTGGCTTTTATGAATACGATTATCATAAAATTTTGACTAGATTCTTACTTTTTATTAAAAAAAAACACAGCGTAAAACACTAAGCGATGACACACAGTTAAGGAGTTGTGCGCCAAATTTCGTCGTATATATTAATCTTTGAAGTAACAGCAAAATACACAGTCAACAACAATTACTGCCAGGAATCTCAAAGGTTCGTTCAGTATCTCGATTGTGATTACTATTTACCACTTTACGAGAACTTGTAAATAAAATAAATGGAGATTTTAATTCTACATTTTTGATGGCAACTTCAGTGACTCGCTTGTACGAAAAACTGAGCACTTTATTTGTTGTTTCTTTCTCAATCAAGATTTTCTGCTCACATAATAATCCCATTCCGTGCAATTACTCCAATGTACAAATCTGAATTGCAAAATTTTCTCCATATTTTGACCACAGTATTTGACTTAAGAATTAAACAAACCAACAAAAGTTTTTCGTTTTCAATATGAAATAACATTAGGCAAACATTATTTTCTTTCCGAAAATTTGTAGACCAATCAAAATAATAATGATAATTTGACCAAAAGTTTGCCCAACAATTTAACAAAAATATTTGAATATAACTTTGTTTTAAGACCTGGCAAAAGAAAATACAAAAAGTATATTAAAAATTGACCAGTTAAAGTACAAATCTGTCTTACAATTTGGACAACTAATTAGATTGATCAATTTTAAACCAAATTTTTGATTAGCTAAACAAAAAATCGATTAAGGTTCGATTTCTTATCTTCTAGATAGGAGCTATTTTTATTTATTTGTTTTTTATTCTGTTGGTTGTTAGTTTATGTGATATATATAGGTATTATATCTCTATGTAGAAGATTAGAAATTGGCTCTAAAGCTAAGGTCCCACAAGCAAATAATTTGCCCAAATTTGGATGAAAATTTGGCTAAATAGCAAAACTAAAACTATGATTCCCTACGATACAAATTTGGTCAAATATGGGCGAAAAGTTTCGTAATTTATTGACCTATGTTTTGTATACTTCCTAGTATAGCCTATTTCGCCATATTTTCATCAAATTTTGATCAAATTCTTTACCTATTTGGGACCTTAGCTTAAGTGAGAGAAAAATACTTGCTTAAGAATGAAATGTATTAGATTGATCTATCACTACGTTTATGCCATACTCATTTTGTAAAATCATTTCACGAAATAGTTCCGAAAATGCGTAAATAATCACCATTTCATAAATTCGACTCACACACGAAAGTTGACTAAACAGACAAAAAGATCACGATATTTTGTATCGAAATGGACTTCATCTGAAAGAATGTCAAGATGATATGATCAAGTACAGGGTGGTCCATCTAGTGTTTGGAATTTAAACTATTCATAATTTGACTTTAAAAACTTCAAATGTCATTCGGAAAGTGACTAATATTTAGTAAAAACTTTGACATTTACGAAATGGGTCGCTATTCGCTTGAAAAAAATTGGGAAATATAAAAAACATATTTCCAAAGTGGTGAGTCCTCGACTCAAACTGTGCGAAATTTGATAAAATCATTTAACAAAAAAAATGTTCCGAAAACTCAGTTTGTGGATCAATTCATGAAGCGAGTTCGTGAAACTGGAATGTTGGTGGATAAACCAACCCGTGTACGTACTCGTCCGGTGCGCTCGACCGAAACATTGCTGATGTTGCTGAAAATGTGCGTAAACAACCATTTCTCAACAATTGGACATTTTGCGCACTTCTTTGATGCGAATTTTGCATAAAGACCTTTCCATGCAGCCATTCAAAGTTCAATTGGTGCAGCAGCTAAAGCCAATTGACCATCCGAATCGTCTACAGTTCGCAAATTGGGCGGAAGATCGATTGGCCGAAGTTGGTGAATTTGACCGAAAAATCATCTTTTCGGATGAAGCACAATTCAACCTCGGTGGTTAGTTTAATAAACAAAATTGACGCATCTGGGGCACAGAAAATCCGCATATCGTAGCCGAGAAGCCAATGCACCGTGTCACTGTTTGGTGCGGATTTTGGTCTCGAGGCATCATTGGTCCATTTTTCTTTGAAAATGAAGAAGAAGCAATCGTGACCGTGAATGGTGAATGTTAAGGGATTGGTTCTTTAAGGAAATTGAAGCGGAAGACTTGGACGATATTTGGTTTCAACAAGACGGCGCTAGGTACCACACAGCGCACGCCATAATCGATATTCTGCGCCCTTTCTTCGAAAATCAAATAATCAGCAAATATGGAGATGTGAATTGGCCGCCAAGAAGCTGTGATCTGACACCGTTAGACTATTATCTTTGGGGAGTGGTCAAGGAAAAATGTTATGCAAACATTCCTGAAACAATTGATAAGTTGAAGAACGAGATTGGAGTTGCTATTGCTGACATACGTGCCGAAACAATTGAAAATGTTCTCAAGAATTGGGTGGATCGAATGGGCTACTGCCAAGTCAACCATGGTGGTCATTTGACCGAAATTGTTTTTCATAAATAAATGACATGAACCAAACTTTCCAATAAATGTTCAACCTTTGAAAAATATCGAGCCGTTTTTTTTTATATCAAAATTTAATTCCAATTTTTAAATGGACCACCCTGTACATACAGGGTGGCTGATGAAAGCCGCTCCCAAAAACAAAATTAATAACTTTTTTTTTTATTTAAGCAATCTACTTAATTTTTCTTATATTTTTTTATTTAGTATATTGATCTTTAGATTTAACAAAAACAGATAGCTGGAGCAAGAATTTGGATTTTCCGCCGTTATCACGCACTGGAGTCCGTATTTTCAGTTCAAAGAGAGACTTGTAAACAATTTTGACGAGCTTGGGACAGTCGCGAGAAGACCTTACCATCGAATCCCTTCAGTTCGGACGGAGTTAACAACGCTGCTGAAGTTGCTGCCATACAAAACAATCCAAGAGTTTCGACAATGAGCTTATCTGCTCAAATGGGTATTATCAGACAGTCATTGCAGACAATTATGCACAAATATTTGAACTTATTCCCTTCAAAAATTCAAATGGCTAACAAACTGAACGCAGCAGACTTGTTGATACGCTTGGAATTTAGATGGAAGATGTTTTGAATGGTGGAAGAGGACAAAAACATGTCTAACTGTATTTTTATGTCTAATGAGGTCTATTTTGATCCAAACGGCAACGTAAACAAAACAAAATTGTCGAGTATGGAGTGTTTCCAACCCACAGATACTCCATAAGACGGAATTGCATGCACTTCGCGTCATAGTGTGGTGTGCAGTTTCATCAAGCTGTATTGTCGGGCCTGAACAACTCTTTAACATGTGTCAACGAGCAGGGCGGCATTAAAATTCAATAAATTTTAAAACTAATTGAGCTATATTTAATAAAATTGAATGAGCTTTAGCATGAGCAAAACAAAAAAATTTTTTCCATACACTAAAAAAAAGTTATTCGAGTTTCTTAATGTAGCAATATTCATTAGCCACCCTGACTATTTAGGTGGAATTGATATGAAAATATTTAATTTTTCTTTTTTACTCTTTGAGTTGTAATCTAAAGCCGAAGTGCTTTTTTTTTTGTTATACGCCCACTATTCCGATTACGTAGAACTCTGTTTTGAATACAGTATGCCAACGAAAACGGCCAAACTTACATAAATGTATACAGAGTTGTAATCGATACTTGAAGGCTGGCAGCCAGTGTTTAACAGAACACCGATCTTGTAATGGGCGTTTGCGCCGCTGGGTACTGGTGGTGTGGGCTTTTTGCACTAACCGTTGCCTTGGAATTCCTTACCAGTTATAGCACTTCCAGCGTGACAAGGTAGTTGTCAATGGGTCAAATGCGAGCAACCTCCATTGTAATGTTGTTTGTGTCCTGTTTTTACTGTTGCATGCAAACTAATGACCTCGAGCCGGCTAGAACTTGCTGGTGTGATGGTCGAAAATGTTTCCTTCTGCCTATTACATACATCTGCACGACTTTAGTATACCCTTCTTACTCTACGAGTTACGGGTATAAAAAGGTCGTTCAAAAGTAGCATGCAGTTCTGGTGGGATGCTTTTTTTGGGGTCAAAATGAGTTCAAACATTAAGCTAAGGTCAATCTAAGTCATTTTTTGTGTAATCCTTTTTCGGACTGAATGTAGTTTGTGTATCGAGCTCAATTTAATCACGGGTATTCTTGCAACAAGCCGACTTCGTGATCAAATCTAGTACGAATATCGAGCTTAAATCAATATCGGACCTTCTTGATTGGATTCTAGTAAGAAATCAAATGAAGCTCGAATAACAAGATAAGATCAATCCAGTGTGTTGTTGAAATAAGCTTATATAGAGCTAAAGTCAAGCTTAAATCGGGAACAAAACAAGAATTTCGGGATTCAAAAATTCGTACTCAAATCAATCCTTCTCGTTGTTGGTTTGAGAAAATCCCGACTTGACCGATTTCTGACATCATTTGGGATGGATTTTAGACGGATATCTCGACTTTTTTTCTGTGTAGGTCAGCCTTTTCTACTTGACATTTCAACAGTCTCTGAAATAGATTTTTTGTGAACTGTTCAGCACAGAGGCGAATAATTCTCAGATATAGAGATTGCTTTACTGCGCAAGTTTGTGCTACTTTCTAACTGGTTTAAAGGAGTGACCTAAACTGTCACTTAACTGTCTAAAAGTAAAATTAGAAGTTTTATGGTTTTAAAACGGGTTTTCTTTTTGGAATAACTAACCTAACCAAAACTAACCTAACCTATTGACACCTGTAAATTTGCTTAAACAGAACAGAGCGCAACTATAAATGCAGATTTGATCAGAAAAGAATACAATACCCACTCTGGATGGTTAGATAACTTCTAATAGGACACTATAGTAGCACCTTTTTAACCTTTAACTTTTTAGTGAAAGACAGAACTTTCATTTATATGAGTTACGCATGATTTTTATGGTCACAGTAATTTTAGAAGAGACAGAAGTTAATATATGTATGTGGTTGGGAATCAGGACGAGATTGCATTTTGCAATGTTTTCGGAAATCATTTTGACTTTACCCCACTGGATTTATCAGTTCGTAATTCAGGCCTCATCCCAGCCAAAGGGTAGTCTTTTATTTAAAAATGTCCAGCCATGTGTTTGGGCATTCTAATTTGATCCTAATATTTGCCCAACGCAAACAATTAATCTGTTTGGCAGTGGTAATTTAATTTCAGATTGTTTACCCAGAAATTGCCGAATAAAATAAACTAAATCTAAATTGTTTACTTGCTGAATTTACGTACCCAAATGGGTGATCAATAAGTCCCATTTCGATTGTTTCACTGTACAATTACTTTATTAATTGAATAACCATATCAATTTCTCTTGAGTTCCTTCGAAAAGGATATAAGGTTACAAATGCATTTCGTTGGCTGTCCCCTGTTCTGTATGTTATTGGTGCATGATGATGACACGTGGCTGACACAAATGCCAGGCTTTCTACCAGTCAATCAAATTGCTCAAAGTGGCGTTTAATTTTTATAGCAGTCAGTTTTCCGTTTCACTCCCCTCCACCACCTACAATATCAACTTTTTGTTAAGTAAACAAAAGCACACAGCAAGTTAAAAGGAACACAAAAACAATGCCAACAAAATACAAAAAAAAAATAAAGAAATGGCAACAAAACAAAAGCCGCAGCATTTCCACGCCGTCAAGCAAAACACCGAAATCCATAATAAAAAGGGGAGAAGAAAAACGAACAAAACAAAAACGAGAGCGTTAAATTTTTAAGCAATTTTTTTCCCCTTTCCCCTCCACTAACCAAAAACAATTTGTGTTCTCTTTTTGGCATCTGTTTGAACTTTTCTTGAGGTTGCTCTTTGTTTCTAAATTTGTAAATGGGCAACATTTTCTCTCTCTTGACCAAATCGTTCTGCTTTTAATACGATGGGGCGACAATGTTTGGCTTTGTGTTTAGCCAGGCTAATTGAATGATTTCAACCAAATTTCACAAATTTTCCATGCTAAAATTTTGCTGTTAATGTTTCTTTTTATGCTTGTCAAGGTCCGTCAGTTTAATTAGCACATATCTGTGGATCATTTGCGCTACAGTTAATGACACTCGATTGTCCAGATTAAATCGTACTCGTAATTAACACCCAAAGGGCATCGTTAACATCATTTAAGGCATATTTCAGAAGGCACAGCGAGTGGTCTTCATATCGCGGATATGGGCACTGAATTGGCATTTTTTCAGGTGCCATCGCAAACAGAAAAAAAAAAAAAAACTTGTTTTCAGTTTCAGAGCAGTTGCCGAAGATGAAGAGGACAATGCTGATGCAACATGATGACAAAGGGCAATTGGAATATGAAAAGGTGTAGGGGAAAGGTGATTTCATCGATTAAAGATGAGAAGACGAAAATTGAATACTCTTTGAAAAGTACATACGAATGGGGGAAAATTTAAACTAATTCTTCCAAGAAACGATTGAAGAACAGGGCTGAGTAACTAAACTTTAGTTAAAGTTTAAAACAAACGATTTGTATACCTAAACATTACAAACCAAATAATTCAAAGAGTAAAACCATAACTAACCAAATAATTCGAAGAATAAAGCACGGTACGGAAATTGCATTTAAGGTAAAAAGGTAAAGCAGCACTCAAATAGTTTGACGGCAGCTGTTCTAGGTTGAGTACGGAGACACAAAAAAAGCAGCGGGGTAGTAAAATCCACACGAACGTCGTGTGGATGATGTGTGGATGGTATGAACAGCTGTTTGAGTTTTAAATTCATTTATTTTGACGGTCGGTTGAGAAGAGCAAATGTCTGAAAAGAACGGAGCGTTAAAGTCGGCTAAAGCGCTTTCAAGAGGAAGAAAAAATTGCTCTGATAAAGACCGTAGAGGCCAACCTTAACCTTACTTGCCATGGAGAGTGCATGGAAAACTAAAGGTACGGATGACAAAAAGTGCAGAAAGAAATGTAACAAAGTTGTTGAGTGCTTTGGCCAATGCAACTGGAATAATTCCTTTGTGGATTAAAATTAAGGATATGCAAGATGTGTTTCGTTTTGAAGCCAAGTGCAGTTCTAACAATCAAAAGCGGCAATTAAAATTGCTTGCGCTCATTTGGGAGTTTTGATGAAACGCTTCTGGGTTCTGCCTCGTATTCTCAAGCTTTTGTGTGAAATTACATAAGATCAAAGACTCTAGAACTCACAAAGATGAGTAACGGCCATACAAGTGAATGTCAGGGAAAGATGAGATTTGAGCCTACGATTCTATATCTGTGTGTGCAAAGTTTGTTCGGCAGACAGCACATATACTTATATGTGATATAGAAGGTCCACATTGAAATTTTCCCTTCCCATTCACTTGTATGGGCGTTACTCATCTGGACGAGTTCTAGATTCTTTGATTTGATTTTAAAGTCTAATATAGGAACTGAGACATGGCGTCGACAATCTTGAAAGCGTGAATGTAGAGTAAACAGATGCCCCCAGGCTGCGGTCTTGGGCCTTATAGGCTATTTCCACTGAGCCAAGTCTAACATCTTGAAGCAAAATGTTGCTATACCACAGGTTCCTATTAAAACTAAGTAATGGCAGAGAAAGTTTTTAATATTAAATCGGCAAGAAATCCCACTTGAAAACGCCTCGCAAGGAAGCTGGCATGAGGAACATATTGATGACATACGACAAAATCATGTTAGTTATTAAAGAGGAGCTCCCCCATTCCCGATATGATTCATATTCTTACCATTTTTGCGCAGAGGACCCAATTTACATTAATTTAGAAACTCTGAATAGCAGCTGCATCAATAATAGCAATGCCCATGTATCAAAAAGCTCAATATTTGATAACCAAGACGTGCTGGATAATTTAGCAAGATAGAGACTGAAGCATTAGAGTTCGCCAAAGAGATTCCGAAACACCCAAATGGTCTTCCTTCGGGAGAAGAGCCAATCATAACTGCCTTTCAATTACCACTAAATGATTTTTAAACCTAATATTTTTGAGAAAATGACTTTTTCAGCGAAGAATACTTCTTGTAATGAAGAGCAAGTGCTTGTTTTGAATAATCTTTTCGATAAGCTATGAATAAGAAGCAGTGGCGTAGGAGTATACACTCAAAAAACCACTTGAGCTAATTGCCCTAAAAAAAAGGGCCAAAGGCGACTCGCCTTATTTTTAAGAAAATTTTCTAAAAATAGAAAGTGAGTTCTAAATTTCAGGGCAATTTTTATAAAAGGAGATTAGAGACGATCACCGGACCCGACCACCGAACGAACGTGCTTGTTGTTGTTATTTCATGTTATGTCATTTTTAGGGCTACTTTTCTAAAATGAAGAAAAATTTTTCTGATAAATAGAAATTTTTTCTAAAATTTAATGCGATTTCGATTCTAAGACGATTTTCTTAACTATAAAAAAATAATTTTCTGAGTGTAGTATTGCGTCTGGTGCACGAAAGTCTTGAGTTCCGAAGTTCCGCTAAAAATTCTTTAGAGTTTGCACAATCCTCATCTTCGACATTTGCCTATCTTAAGCGAAGTTTAAGTGTGACCAGATGAAAATAGAAAGTAAGGTAGTTTTAATCAAAGGGGAAAGTTGATTTAATCGATTAAAGATGAAAGGCAAAGAATGTATACTCTTTGAAATGTACCTTAAAAGAGGGACAGATTGAAACTAATTCCAATTTGCAAGAAAGGATTGGAAAATTCGATACAAGAACGAATGGGACCGTTAACCTGAAGTAAAGTTTTAACCAAACGTTGTTTTATAATAAACCATAAAAAAACTAAATAGTTCGAAGTCTGTGTAGTCTTTGTGCAATTATTTGAAAATTGTGTTAAACATATCGATAAGTATTTCAGTCAGTATTTGTAAGACATTAAACGAAGGTCACACTGTCAATAGTAATGGAATCAATTTGTGAAAAGCGAAACTAACAGAAGCGTGTGTATAGAAAATAAATAAAAGCGCGAAGCCCGAAAAAAACGTCGTTTACAACTGAAAAGAAGACAAACAATATATTTAAATAGGACAGGCCAACAAAATGACCAACTTTGTGAGGTGCAGGCCTGTAGGTTGAAAATTATGAATAGTTTATATCCACATATGGCATTTTTTTTTCAAAATAACTCATTCAGTTTACACTAGCGCGGTTATTGAATTAATATTTTAGCTATTTTAGCATATAGCCAAACATGTGATCTAATTATGTGATTTTTATGGCATTTATATCAGTTTATTTGTCAAAGTAACAGCCTTTATGGGAGAATAACTAGATTCCCACTGAAAATTTGTATGCGAACTGTAAAAAGGCTACTCTGAATTAATATAGGATTTATCATCTACATGTAATAATAGGACAATTTATGCTGAATCAAGCCTCTTTACAGTTCCTATACAGGTTTAGAGTGACAATCTAGTTTTCCTTCCATAAATTAACATGTGTATTTTCGTTTTAAACAGACAATAGCTCTGCCAAAAAAGCTGATATAAATGCAAAAAAAAAAAACTATCATAATTAGAGCATTTGTTGGTTGCAATATAAATTCGACAACCACACTAGCTAAGTGGGGATGATTTATTTTGAGAAAATTGCCATAAAACTAGAATATTCTGACTTTAGAGTTCAATTTAGTCACTTTCTGCTTTACTTATATAGCCCCTAAGATTTTCAAAGATGCATTGATATGTGCACCGTCGCAAATAGCTCATAAATCCAGATATTAATGCCATAAATCCTGAAGTGCCAAAAAATCAACAAATTCGTTTTCCTGCTATATCTTGGAAACAAGAGCTGATAGAAAAAAAACCAATGATGCAGTTTTGTTCAGGGTAATCCATATTAACATTATCAGATCGAAATAGGTTTGCCCCAAAAACACAGTTGGGTTGTGTAATAATAGATTATTCTCAACATTTTCGCAAATACTTGTTCTGTACAAGGCGGCTCCACCGGTTCGTGGGTTCGTACCAAAATTTACTAATGGTTAATGTTTGAAAACTTTAGGTTCAAGTTTTTTGGGTGAAGTTCTGCTTCGATCCTTATTTCTTCATATTTGGAAAAGCCTGTTCAACGTAGACTTAAGTGTTGATGATTTGGTAGGTTCGATGACACAAATTATATCATTAATCGTTTTTTATTTTTGAAACCATTTGGTAAGCGTCAACAATTGGGAGATAACTTTGAATATCGGCATCTTCATAAAGTGATATTGAGGGCCTATTAAAGCTATGAAATATATAAGCAATTGTTGTTTAGCTTCTTGATTTTGTGAATCAGTCAATCAAATTCGAGGAACTTAAAAACCTGAGAAATTATGGAAGCCGATTTTAACACTAATCATAAAACTGTTTTGATGATTTTTGGAATCTATCGCACTATAAATATCTACAAAAAAATGGCTTGGCTGTAGTTTACATTATTTAAGGTACACATTTTGTTAAGCCGAACCGATATCTTGGGTTCGGAACAGGAGTAGGTTCAAGCTTAGCCTTTCTTCCCAGTTTGCGGAAATGCCTAAGACAGATATCATAAAGATGCTTAAGGAAGGAATAACAGTTTTTATTATTCTTATTCCAAAGCTTCATCGTATTACTTAGCTTAAAAGCACTTCTGGCATTGAGCAGTGGGTAACTTAAAACCCAATCATAAGGCTAACTTTTAGTGTGACCAGCAGCGAATAGAAAGTTAAACCGTTTTTATAATTTCTTAATGAACAAAATTTCATCGTGTTACCAATTTGAGAAACCTTTCAACTTCAATTTAATTTTGTTGTGCAGAAACAAATAAAAGACTGAATATTTGTGCTTCTCTTTGAAATAAAGTAGCATTTCGACAAACATATTTTTTCGAAATTTTTCAAGTTCCTCCACCGAGTTAACATGCTCTGGCCAGAATCAAAAAAAACGCGAAGGAATTAAAACAAGCCACCGCCAAGCGGCAGTAAAAGAGCATAAATGCATTTAATTAAATTGCCTTTCCTGTGCTTGCATCTCCTTCTGCCACCTCTTCCTCCTCCTTCACTCCACTGATTGCGCCTACAAAGCATCTTTTAGTTGCGTGTGCATCTTTTGAAACAAGTTCGGTGGGCAGTGAAAATTGATGGGACGCTCAATATGTGCGTTGTCTTGTAACCGTTTTGTATGTGAATTATAATGAGTTTTTTTTTTTGCGCAGTTTTTGTTGTTTCATATTTTATAAAAAAAATGTAGGTCAAACATTTGTGAAGCATTTCATGATACCAAAAGGGTAACCAAAAAACAACGCATTGCATTCCAGTGTCGCATGGCACAGAATATGCCTAGACGCAAACATAATTGATCCCCTGGGCTTTGTTCAATTAGCCCGTTTGGCCAAAAGCAAGCACACACTTGATAAAAGTTGTCAGAGAGTCGAAACACTTTAAGATACTTGGAGAGCTCAACACGTTATTTATTTTTTTATTCGTACGCATCTTGGACTCGTAGCGGCTGGTCCGGCGAATGTCTAACAATAGTCCAAATTAGAAATAGACAACTACAACAACTGTAGCCAAGTGGCTGTCGATGGAGCCACAAGATATTCAGAGAGCGTTGTCTCATTGCAAATATTTGCAAATGCAATCATAGCAATCACTTTTTTTGCACTGCAAAAAGTGAAGTCCGGGGACTATGTCAAATGCTTCAAACTTTATCATAAACATCAGTCTCTGTCTTAGCCTCTTGACCAGATGACCAACTAACTTGTTGTTGCAAAATCTCATAGCCAGTTGCGACGACGCGTCGCTGCACTCGTCGCTGTCTGCTTAAATTGTTTATACAAATTCTCAAATTGTGGTTGTTGCTTTTAGTTAAATTTACGTTCAATGCAAACAAAAAATAAAAAGTAAAAGAAAAAATCCAAAAACGCTGATCAAAGCCAACTGCGCACCGGACGCACGCGCTGCCAGCGTCTCAGTAGACGTTCGCTTTGACGTCGCGCGTCGGCATCGCCGCGAGCCGCCGTCTTACTGGCCAAAATAGTTTAACCGAAAATTCACATCGTTTGCATGCAGCCACACACACCTAACGGATGCAATAGCACGCACGCAGATATAAAGATACAAAAAGTATCTCTAGCACGTTTTCAGCGTTTACGTTTCGATTTGTCGACGTCACACGACCAAAACCAAACAAAATATTTAACGAAAAAAAAAAATACATATATATGTATGCAAAAAACAGAAAACATATTGTTAATTGCCCACACAATAAGCTCAGCATTGGACTTGGGCACACGAGTTGTGAACTGATAACCACTGTGCGTGGGGAACTTTTTTATTATGCAAAATTATTTCAGTTTATTACATGCGTTTATTACATTAATTGTCGTAAGAATAATTATCGTAAGATTTACGCAAATCTAAAAAGAGGTTTAATTTTGATAAAAAAAATGTTTCTTAGAGAACTAGTTAGAAACAAGCAAGGGTATTACAAAGGACTGTACTTCAAGGAAGACCTATACAATTAGGAATGCATGCCAGTTCTGAATTGAAACTAAATGACACATCGATTTAGCCCATCTAGTTAAATTATCATTTAATATGTTGAACGGCGTCGACCGAAAATTCTGAGTTTTTTGTGGAGTATCCAAAAGATAGCACAGCGTAAGCATTGGCACAATAGACGGAAGAATCTAATAAGTAGATAAAAAGACATCAATTTGCTTATTTTGCAGTTCTTCAAATTGAAGCAGTTGTGGAAAAGTCTTCAAAACCGGTCCTAAACCGAACACCAAAGAATCGGTTCGGTTCCTTGGTTTTGATTCTATCCAACTATCTACATCAGCGATGGTCACCGGGACCTGCCAGGGGCCGAAAACATTTCGCTATTTACACATACACTAGCCAAACGCATGCCGAAGCTGAGGCCAAGAGAGTAAACAGGCCTTCAGTTGCTGGCAAGCCTTCGACACAGATGAGAGAAGAATAGATGCAACGTTTGCGCAGTCTCTCTTCTCTGTCAGCTGCGCTGTTGTATTTTGTGTGCGCCATAGCATGGCTGATGGGTGGGAGTGAAACAGGGTTCAGTTTGATATGAAGACGGCTCGAGTTTTACAGGATGACGGTTGCAGTTGCAAACTGAACTTGGTTCGACCGAGCAAAGGCTCAGTCTAGATATTAGATGGTCGTTGCCTTCGATACGGTCAGATCGAAGATGTATTTCGCACACCAATACACTCTCACTTTTAGTCCTCGCTCTCCAAAGGTCACTAAAACAGTCACATTGTCTCGAACGCTGATCTAAATTGTTCACCGCCCGAATCTAGACCCGAACCTGACCCCCTTTGCTCGGGAAAAGGTTCGGTTATGGTTCGGAAAAGGTAATATATTTTAGCATTAAATTAAATGAAGAAGCATTCGTTATGAAATTAGAAGCTATCATAAAAATAATGTCGGAAAAATTAACATATATATCTATGAAAACGTGAAGATTTCGGAGAAAAAAATGTATGATTTGGTAGTGGCAACATATTTACTCCGTATAGTTTCTCATAGCAAGTGTACATTTTACTCAATAGGAGTACAAGTAATTATAAAGAAATTAAAATTCATTCGGGTATGTTCCACCATTCGACGCCACATGCATGGAATATTCCATTCCGACGAATGTACTTCAGTAACCGTTTTTGTGAAAATGAGAAATTGGAAAGGAAACCCGAACATTCTTTGAAGTTTCCGCGCCTTAATAAAAGCGAATGGAACTTTTCAATTTTGGGACCTATTTCTTCGTTGAAAAAAAGGTTATATAGATGTGCATTTTTCATGGTGTCAGGTCCAACTGGTATGCCAAATTCATGCTCTTTTTTACTCTCACAAGTTGATGTTTTTGCTTGCTTGTAAGAGCTGTGTTAATCCCCAGACTATTACGGATTGCGTTATCCGTAAACACTTTAAAATTTAAAATGTTTTTTTTATAACCGTAACCTTATAACCTTTATTAATATAACCTGCTATCAGTACCGAAACAGGAACAAATATATTAGCTGCGTTGTCTCTTTCTCGTTTCTTTAGTTGTTAAGCCAATTTTTTTGAATAAAAACGTAAGTATTCTCACATATTGTTGTTGTTTGCGCGATCGCCTTTTTCAAGTTACTCTCTTCCTCTGAAATGGAAAGACTTAAACATGCTTATGTATGTATATACGTATATGTTAGATAAAAATGTTTCTTGCACATTCTTTTTGTTTCGTGCTGGGATTACATTGTGTCATAAAGTGGCACATTTAGTGTCACAGCGCAAATTTCTTAAAGCATTTAGCACTTTTAATAAATAAATGAGATTACAAATGGAGCCGAATGGAGTGATTTTTTATACCAATTATCGTAACCGAAACCCTAAACAGAATTAGGTTAATAACCGTAACCTATACCGTAACTCATATTCCATAGTCGTAACCAAAACAATATGCCAAAACAGTAACCGTAACCCTAACCAATATTCGTTTCGGTTTTAATATCTGATTACTAGTTCTGAACGCTTTTCTAGAATTTTTAATCAAATAGAACTACCAGGCATGTTCCCAATTCCACTTCAGTTTTCGTATACGCATTTGTACGTTAAACTCTATGTGAATAAGGTTATACGGAAGGAGACACTCACATCTACGTTTACTAGGTCAGGTTTAAGTAAAATACGAATTTCTTAAGCAGTTGAAACCGACAGCTCAATGCCTTGATCTAGTAACCACGAAACTTCCTTGCTACCTTCCATGTAAATTTGCAATAGTAAAAAGTCTAATTCAAACGCTTATACGCAAACCGAAGTGGAATTGAGCACATGCCTGTATATTTTCTGGAGATTAAAAAGTAGCTAGTCAGTTCTGCTGTTTCCTTGTGTTGGAATGTCTATCATTTTTGTTAAAACGGTTCAACTATTTTTCAGACGTAGTTCGGCTTAGGGTGCAATTCATCGCAACATAATATTTGGAGTTCCCGGGTTCAAACCAGTTTGGTTTCAGCCAAGATATTTTAACTTTAGATGAGATAAAAAATTAGTTCGGCACAATATTTCACATGAATGGAAACAATTTTGAACAGCTTTGAAACTGAATCCCATGATCGACGAATGAAAAATCGTCTTATTTATATGAAGTACTGAAAATGTGCGCATTCGTTCAACAAAACGTAAATCGTAACGTAGGCTATTATCTATAAATATATAACAAAGTCGTGTATGTATAAGTCGTCTACTTATATCTCATGAACGGCTGGACGGACTTGTCAGATCTTTCATATGTTGGATTTTATTCGGCTCCGAATAGCAGAAAGCAAGGCAAGTAATATTCGGGTAGAAAAGGTGTATATCGAACGGTCCTAAAAATTTCGAAATTTGCAAAACTCATATATGTGCTTGGATTGTCATATAAATGGTTCAGAAGACGGGTAAATATAAGGTTAATTAGACATGTAAATAGGTGGTGTAGATCAAATGGTCAAAAAACTCTCGAAATTTGCCAAATTTTATTATGAGTTTAGATTGTCATTATGACGGGTAAATAGAAGGTGTACATCGAACGGTACTAAAAATCTCTAAATTTGCTTAACTCATATATGAGCTTAGATTGTCATACAAATGGTTCAGTAGATGGGTAAATGGACGGTTGAATAGGAGGTGTAATTCAAACGGTACAAGAAATCGAGAAATTTTTAAAATTATACAATGAGTTCTGATTAATTTAAAGACGGGTAAATAGACGCATGGTAAGTATCGAAAATTCTAAAAAATGTGAAATGAATTTTCATATGAGTTTAGATTATTATGAACACGGGTTAATAAATAGATGGTAAAGATCGAAAGGTGCACAAAATCGCAAAAATTGCTAAATTTCTAATTGAGTTTAGATTATCCTGGAGATGTAGTAGATGACAATTGTAATGTAAGCCTCATACTAGCGTAGCAACGTGCGGCAGAACATCTAGCTATAAATAAATCAAACCAACTAAGCTGCCATTAAAAAATACTGAATTGAGAGGATATCATTTGTTATGCACTTTTTATTTGACAACCCTTCTTGTCTTGTCACAAATTTCGTTTGATGGATTTTATTTTTATCAATCTGCTTGTATTTTATTTTATTATTGATTTGGTTATGGGGACCATTATGAAGTAAGCCACAGGTTATAGTCTTTTTATGGAGTCAAAGTTTCCGCAATTTGTTGGTACCCTCGTGTACATATTCTTATACAATTTGTTTCCAAACACGTAAAGCTACAAATTATGCGATAAAATACACATAAAAGTGAATACATAAATATAATGGTAAGTTCATTTTTATGCGCTTTTTACAAACGCAAATGATACCAAAAAATTGTTGTGGCCATAAACGATGTTCAAGCATATTGAGCGGGCGGCAAGCGTTAATCATTTTGTATAACAATTTTATTTATTTATTTTTTTAGTCGCGACGAGAGTCAAATTGATTTGATGTGTTTGTAATATTTGTTTATGCATAAATAATGACGTCAAATCTGACAAATCTGCGTTAAAGTGTGAATTGGAATTGGGGCTAATAAATGAAATGTATCACAGTGCATTTTGTTGACATATTTTTTTTTTTGTATATTTTTGGGTGTGTACCGAGATTAGAACAAAAGTAGAGACCAAGGTGTGGACGCGATTCGATAATGATAAGAGAGAGAATCAAAAACAAAAACAAAATTAAATGGCAAAGCAATTTTTAGGCACACTTTTTTTTTATTTGCAGCACTGATCACTCGAGAATATTTTGCTAGCGATTTGCGGCGATTGACGATGCCGGCCACTAAATTAACGTATCTCAACTCGTACACAAAACGGCGCGATAACAAGAATTGAAATGGCAGCAGTCGCATTGACAACGTCCGCACATGTTGCCTGCTGGGGATAAACTGGAACTGGATATTTTTCGGAGTTTTGATATGGCCACATAGAATCACAGAGACACCAAGACACCGAGATCCAACAAACATCCCATTTGGCGGCAAAAGCTTTGAGGGACCCCAACAACACAAAATCTAAATCTGCGCATGGAAAAAGTGTGAGAGCCAAAGCTCTACCTGTTTTCCGATTTTCCCCTTATTTTTGGCCAAGCAAAACTTTCAAAGAAGCTTTGTTGGCCAGCAATTGCTGGCCAGGTTTTAACTAAGGTTGGGGTTCCAGCTAAAAGCTTTTGCTTTAAGCTTGCAAGTTTTCCCCTTATTCTCTCTCTGTCAATCAGCTTCCCCAAATTCGGAGCTGATTCCTCAACAGGTTGCCTCCCACCCACCCACACTCAAGGGCCAACTCATATACATATGCAAAACAACCAAGGGAAAAAAACAAACATTTTTAAACTGCTTGTTTCCCTAAGCTGTACAAGTGTTTTCATATATATTTTCCTTTCGACTTACCCAGGGCGCTAAAAATATACCAAAAAGTATCAAAAAGTAGTTCAGCTTCAGCCACTTACCTGCAAAATACAAAAGAAGAACAAGAAAATGCGTCATAATTATGTGAGGAATAACATGAGATTTAGGATTTGAAATAGAATACGCAAACAGCAGCTTCAATTGCTACAGGGGACGACCTGGCCCAGCTCATTAAATGAGCACAAAAGCAGCCTCAACGGCTCAAGAGCCAAAACCATTAGCATTAATTGAAGCAAAGACGAGCCCTCGCCAGGAGGCTGGGCTGATGCTGGTCGCATCAAAGTACATAAAACTAACAACGGCTGACAGTATAATACAAATTTCATCAAATCCGCACCACAAAAGTTTGCTTTAAATAACCCTAAATTATGGTAGAATATGTGGTGGAATGGGGGGATATCATTTGACTCATTAATTTCAGTGGTAAATGTCGTGTGATAACAGTGTTGCTTGTGTTTGTGATTTGGCGACTCACTGAAGAAGTAAGCTCAGCGAGGCGATTCGAAGTTTTAGATTGCATTTGAATTTGGTTACTGAAGTTTTTTATTTTTTCAATATTTTCGAGGGTATACTTCAATAACAAACGTGATTTCGCTTTGTCTTGTGGAACGGTTTTTAAAAGTTACCTTAAAACTAGCCCTTAAAACTATAACAGATCAACCATCGTCTCCAAGGGTAACTATTGAAACAGAAAATAGAAAAGATCTGTCAGTGCAGTGGAAAATCGCTTTGGATTCTTAATAGCTTTGCATAATTTGATGCTTATGGAATCATCTTAGTTTTTATATTGCTGGTCTAAGCTAAATAAATTGAAATTTAAATTAAAAATACGAACGTGTGACGTAATTCATCGGACAATCTTTTCCTGTTCTTATTCTAACTGCAAATTTTTAAGAAAGATTGGAAGCAGTTTAATATTTATTTGTCATTGGAAAGTTCAATCAGAAAATAGTCTAAGAACCGATTTCTCTTCTTCCAGGTAGCTGATATGTGTCAGATAAACTTACAATTTACTCTGTTATATGTAAGTTTAAGTGACAGATAATACTAGTAGGAGATGTGTAATCGGCTCTAAATATGGTAGCGTCTTTAAATTTAAGAGTGAACGGAACTGTATGAAAAGGGAAATATTTAAGTATCTAAATAACTAACTGGCTGATTTAAAAATATTCTTTATTAGGAATGTAAACATATCCTAAACCTAACAGAATCGCTAATTGTGTGCGTCAACCCAGTCTCAAACCTAACCGTTGAACTTTTGAAAAAGAGAAACCGAATCGTAAAACACTAATAATAACTATAGTAGTAGTTGAAATTTATTTCCATTGATATCCATTAATGCGTGTATTTATATTTAGGTACAAAGATCTTTTAATGACGGAAAACTTTCGATTATAAAAAATTGGCTGTGGCATGTGTGGCACACTGCAACTTCACCTTGATTATATTAATAAGACTATGCCATCCACGCGTATTCCTAGAATTGTCACAGAACACCTATTAGAAGCAAAATCACAGTTTGTCGGAAAGTGGGGAGCCATGGCGTTGGAACACAATATTAGGTGCAACATAGTAGACCACAGCTAATGGAACCTTTGGCAGACAAAACTGCTGCGGAGCATAGACAGCACGGAAAGGATTGGCTTTGAATCACAAGACCGTGAAAGTCAGTCTCGGGACACTTACAGCAAACTGGAGTATAACTTAAAAGATAAAAATTATTTCACTGACAATTTAGAAGAAGCAGCAATAGCATTCATTTTTCGAACGAGAACGGAAGTGCTCAACCTGAAGTATATGCCACATATCTCAAACCCCAGTCATTGCACTCTCTGCAACACCGGAGAGATAGAAGATACCGCCCACTTCTTTTCTCGCTGTCCAATTCTAAAGGACCTCAGGGTTCTATACTGGAAAAAAGATACTCTGACCGACCAGGAAGTAATTGACGTTCGCTCACTTCGTACCTTAGAGAGTGCCTGCAGTATCGACGCGATTTTTTAATGGACTATTGAGACATGTAATCAGACATCGAAGTCGAGGAATCGGAATTTAGGAAAATGTCACCTACATTTGGCTAACGGCAACATGCCACAGCCAATTTTTTATAATCATTGTAAATCCTTTTAATGTTCGAATCTTTTCGTCACAAAAAGTTCTTTGTACCTTTATATATACACGCATTAATGAATATCAATGGAAATAAAAATCAACTACTACACTACAATAATAACTGTTCGGTTCTCTTCATCAAAATGTTGGATAACGTTTAGCCCATTCCCTAATAGTCTATTTCCACCAAAGAAATGAAGCTTCATTTCTTGAAATGACAAGAAATGAAGAAAATTATATCATTTCTTCCATACAAATTGTTGTTGCATTTTGCCCTTCATTTCCTTCATTTCTCAAAAATGATGGCATTCCCCACGAAGGAATTTGGTATTTTTTTAAAAAGTACTCGCTACTCTCTGGCACTACTCGTTACTCTCTGGAAATAGAAAGTGTCATCACCAATAAACTATTGATTTGAATTTCAAAATAAGGCGCAATTTTGTTTATAATATAATTTAGTCAAAATAAGTTGTGTATTTAGATTTCTGCTGATTATTCAGGGCGTTAACAATGCGTTCGCCCATGGTAATGGCTTTCCTGCCGGGTATGTCTTTTTTTGGGTAAATATTGCAAAAACTCCCCGTGAGTTTGAAAGTAGCGCCTGTTGTTTAAATCAAACCATTCAGCTGTTTTTGTCAACGTGGCATTGCGAATATCAAAATGATGAAGACTTGTCAATGGAAACAGCATCATTTTTAGAAATGAAAATGATAAGAAATGAAGCCAGTGGAAATAGGCTATAAGATCGGTATAAATAGAAAATTTGCCATTTGTATTTTGGAATATAGAACCAAATGAATAAGCTTTCATCATTTTAGCCAATCCGTTTACGAAACTCCAAAAAAAAAAAACAAATTTTGCCTAGCTATTGAACATTTATCTGTAGATGGCTGCATCTTCAATAGATATGCAGTGTTTTTAAGATGCTTTCGATGTGTATCTTCGTTGGTTGAGACAATGCGACATGCGAAAACTCGAAATTTTTCTATTTGTTTAGAAATTCGGCCACTTAAATTGGGAGCCACTGATCCAAAACGCGGTTCGACTAGCTTCGGAAACCATATTACATACCTATTATGGCTTTCTACTGCTCTACCCCATTTATACATTACTATAACAGCGGCCCGCACTACCTCAAGCGCTTACCTATTATTTAGCCATCATATGAACTTTTCTGATCATATTGACATCATCATTAGCAGGGGCACAGGGGTGTTCGGTTTTGTTAAATGAGGTCTGAGAAAATAAATTTCATTGAATTTAAAATTGACTTGGTATTTAGAAAAATTTTCAAATAAGAAGTAAAAGTTTTCTTGAATTTGGAAACATACGAGTATGACAAAAAAAAAAATTAATTTTATAGAAAAAGATCAAATTATTCGAATTTTTCTAAAATCACTTTTAAACTCTTGCCCTAGATTGAGCATGGATTTTAAAGTAAAATAACCCGTTACATCCATTTATATATCATATAAACTGGGTTAACCGTAAAATTCCTACTGCAATTTCTGTAAAACAGAAAAGATTTTCGAAAAATAACTTTCTAAAAATATGAAGAAGGTAACTTTTGCTTTTAGAAAAATTAAGTAAAATATATCATTTTTTTCTTTAGATGCCTACACAGAAGAAAGTAGTTCTTCTCAGAGAATAAACTTAGAAGGAAACTTTCTGAACAATGAACACAATAAAACTGGGTAGGTGGATAGAATAGGTGGGGGGTGCACAGTGGGTGCATTTTCAAACAATAACTGCTTTAATTAACAGCCAACACAAGTTTACAAAAAAAAAATTTAATGACCCATTTCTACTGAAACTATTTTTAAGTGTAGTTTGGATTGGTGATCTCAAAAATCGATTTCAAAAATTTTTTCATATCAACGTTTTTTAAATATGCATTTTTTCCATTTTTTCGGTAGGTGCACTTACATTTTATGCCATATCTCAATTCATAATGGTCAGATGGTGTCGAGCATGATATGAATCAAAAGGTCATTAAATTGTCAATAATAACGTAAAACTTTGTTTTCAAATCGGTTCAGAATGTTGAATACAATGACCAAAAATATTTCAAAAAAATCTATTTTTTCCTCGAAAATGAAGAAGATTTCATTTTTAATCGCCTAGAAAAAATATAAAAAAATCAAAAAAAAAATTATTTTTATTCTTTCGACTTAAGAATCGCATTTCTACAAGCATTGATGAAGAAAATCTATGAATAAATATTGTAGCTGGTTAAGTGAATGAACTAACAGTTAAATTTGAGTATTTTAAGTGTTTAGAAAATTTTTTTTCTGTTTTCTTCGTCTTTGGGTCAATATTAGAAGTGGGCGAATAGCCAGATCAGAAAAAAAAATCCAGAACAGAACAAAAGTCGAAGCAAATGAAAATTTATTTTTAAAAAATCTCAAAAACACAACTTTTTTCAGCACTCAATTGCCCACAGCTCCTGTATTTATTCATAGATTTTGTTCATCGATATCTTATTTTCTTTGAAGAAGTGCGGTTCTTCAGAAGAAAAAATAAAAACAGTTTTTTGAATTTTTAAATATTTTTCCTAGGCGTTTGGATACGAAATTTATTGCGTTTTCGAGCAAAAAATCGATTTTGTTGAAATATTTTATATTATTGTATTCAAACTACTTAACCGATTTGAATTCTGTGCGATTATTGACCATTCAATTACCTTTACGATTATGAAGTGAGATATGGCATAAAATGTAAGTGCACCTACCGAAAAAATGAAAAAAAAAAGTAGCTATGAAAAAATTTCAAATGCTTTTTTAAAGTTTTAAGTGGTGTGCCCTCCTTTGCCCTCACTATTATTTTTTCCATCTTGTTTCTTAATACTTTAAGATTAAAAAAATGATTTGTTTAGCTGCAGCTGCTGATGTAGTATTCCCTAAAGTAAAGCACGTTTTTTGATTTGTCAGTCACTATGACCGCACAGATTTCAGAGATGGTAAGAGATAGAGGTTTGACATGTATAGGACATAAACTTTTTATACTTGCATGCTGATCAAGTTAATTTTTAATTTTTGCCACGCATCCTCCCGCCCCCACAATTTGTATAAAACGTTAAATCTTGCACAGTTTTGAAGATATATCATTCGTACCTTCTAAAGACATTTAGTAATCAAAATTATTTATCGATTTGCCGAAGGAATGATAGAGATCGGATAAATTATACTCAAGTACTGACAAAAAGAAAGTTCGCTGCAGCAGCGCTGGCTTGGTTACAGTAGTGGCGATATCTATTGGTCAGTTTCAAAATTCCCTCAGCATTTTTCAAAGCAAGTTGCCGCAGCGCAGCCGCAGCGTTCACAGTATATTACAATCGAGCTTGACCGACTTTCTTACTTGTTTTTACTTATAGGAACAGCGATTTTTTAGGTTAAAGAAATCCAATTTCAAAATTTTCAAATTTTTTGTTTTATATTTAAGGTATCTCGCTTTGGTTGAGGAAAACTTGCATTATGTTTTAGTAAAGCTTTTCATAATATTTGGAATTTTTTTCACATTACGAGTGAATCGCCTTAATACGGATCTTATAGACGAATTTATAATATTGAAGGAAAATTTGTGGCTTTGTTTTATGAGTTAACGACCACCAGTAATTTTATTTTCAGCTGCTAAATCTTAATTACTATTACAATTACCATTACAATTTTTTGGGTAATTGAAAATTTTATCGTCTCGGCAGACTGCAGCTTCTATTTATTCTAATAAAATTCAGTTTGTAAGCTCGAAGATTCAAATATTTTTAAAAATCGTTTTCTAATTTCAGAAACGCAAGTAAAGTCAGCAGGAATATCAAAAAGCTGCTAATGGTAAAAACAATTTTACATACTTTTTCTGCTTTCACATTTTTGGGCTTTCGCTTTCAATATTCCATTTGAGCCCGAAAAATAATAATATTCCTACATCCGTGTAAATTTTGTAAAATGAATACTAAAAGTATTGGAATTAAAATTGTTTCCTCTTTATTCCTTTTTTCACATTTTAATTCTTTACTCTCCTTCTTTCTACTTTCTCACTTATTGCAAGCTAGCTTTTCTTTACTTTCTTTACATTTTAGGTACAATTGTTTTAACACAATTTGTATTTAGCTTACATTTTTCCATTGCACATCTGGTTAAGTCATTTGCATTTTCCTGTTGCAAAATTAAATTGCCGCCTAAGCTGATCGAGTTGCTGACAGACGAACATCAGCAAATTGCTGTCAAATTTCTTTACATAAATGAATTTGGGCGATTTGCAATTCAATTTACGTGAATGATTTCATCGCTTACATATTTTTTGGTTAGCATTTGGGCAAATGTTTATTACTCTCACTGAGTCGTTGCACACTCATAATTTAATTTTGATACGGAATGCAATTTACGGCAGCCGAAAATCTAAATATTACGCATACGCAACGTTGAGCGGCAAACATGCAATTTGCAGTTAAGGAAGCCCGATGGCAAAAATTACATGATGATTAACTGAGAGGACTTGACTCACCTTGAAATTTGTCTTAATTCAAATTCAATTATTTTTAGTTACTAATTTATTTTCCGTTACAAAATCTCTTTGATCTGGAGCCTTGTGCTCAGCTTAAGCGTCGTTTGACTTCTGCAGCTGCCACATTTTGTGGCGCGTTGACCAAGCTGGTTTGCCGCTTGCCCAAAACTGGACAAGATTGGCATTGCGTGTCACGCAACGATACCGAAATAAATAATAATAATAAAAATAAACAAAAAGAGACACGCAAATAAGCCTCAGGCGCCAAAGTCTAAGCCTGTGCACTTAATCGCTGTTATTAATAAATCAAAATCCAAATCAAATTCTAATTATAAGCTGAGTAGAAAAAAACACAAGATACCCATACAAATTTCCCACAAATCAGCTTTAAATGTCAAAACGCATGTTGCACAAATGCGTCAAATGCCTCAAGTGCGAGACCGGCAATAAATCATCATGGATATTTCGTTGACGGGAAGAGAGTGAAAAATCAAAAACCTGTTGACAGATTCTGTGTTCAGACAAACAAAAAAAAAAAGGAAACATAAAAAGGTAGCAAAATGTAATAAAATATGTAAGATCTCTACACAAGGTATCAAATAAATAAAGCAATTTGCAAGTATTTGAAGGGTATAAGCATAAAGTCTGCTGATGAGTGAATTGGGGTCAATTCTGAAACAGCTGTCCAGACATACCATTGCTTTTCCAAAAAGGTGCGAGTTATCTCCGTCGAAATGTGTTGACCATTGACCTTGAGCCAGCTTAAATCAAAAACTTTGACTAATTATTTTTATTTTGAAATAGTTTTGAACCAATTTTTCATTGTCTTTAGCCTTAATCCCCTAACTAATGTACCTTATTTTTGCAATTTTCTGTAGCGCTTAAGAAAAAAAAATAACAAATTTAATAAACAATTTTTGGTCAGCCTGGTCAACGACAAGAGCAACAACAACAACAACCACATGTGAGACACTTTGTATTTCAGTTTTTTTTTTTTTTTGGCTGCATTAATTATCGCCTTGCCATGAAATATGCGCGCCACGCATGCCCAGATGCGTATCGTGGGGAGTGGAGGAAGTGGTGCGTGGTGCACCACCAACAACAGCGGGTGTCCAAAACCAAAATTGTTGATTTTATGGCAAGCTTTGACTGTTTGACTGACTGTTTACCTGGGCGCCAATTAAATTTAATTCAATAGGTAAAACCGATCAGCAGGCGATACAAATTTTTCAAACTTTCAATATGTTTTTATTTTACCTAATGAGCCTAAATGTTTGTTTCTTATCGGATGGAATGTCTATACAAATGAACTTAACAACTTTTTATATAACTTTTGTTTTTTGGGTAATTGTCTTCTCTAAAGAATTTAACTTACTTAACTTGTTTTAAGCTTTTTTTCCAGCGCCACCTGTTGCTAGCGGAAAAATATAAGCAAAGCTTTGGCTTGCAGCTTAACGCCACTCTCAAGTTGCAGTGGTGAAAAGCTTTTGGCTACTCTTAAGCCAAAATTCTCGCTCTTAAACTGTCACATTGATAACGATAAGGACTTGCACCCAACACCATACCAACACTTACTTAGTCCAATCGCTTCATTTTACTAGTCTTAATTACAGTAATTATGTGCACAAAATTGATATACAAATGTTCATAAAAAAACTTGTTGGAGTTAATCCAAATGAAGCCACAAAATATGAAAAGGGATAACATGCAACTAGCATAAATCAAAAAAAAAAAGGTCGCATCAATAAGAGAGATGCGTGGGTTGCGGCTGCAAGTGTCGCCTCCGGACGAATTGTGGTCGTGTGTCATCATCAACGCCTTCCCAACCCTGCTACTTGGTCTCCTTCTTCCCACTGACATTGTGCAAATATTTGCATATTTAAGTTGTTGTTGTTGTGGTTGTTGTTGGTGTAGTTTCCCGCTTTTGTAAAGCAACCGCAAAAACTCATAAGCGCATTTTAGAGCGCCCTCAAAGCATGCACAGCGAGAAAACCAGTACAAGCAAGACAAATGACAACAATTAAGCTTAATTAATTAAGTGAGCAGCTAAAAAGATTAAGCAATGGAAATTAAGTGAAATAAAACACTTAAATGTTAACATTCTTAGCCATTTCAGAAATTGTTTACAAAAAGTGGATACAATCTAGCACAAACGGAGCTAAGAATAATCAGATATTTAAAAAAAAATTTTGATTTTAGAAATAAGTTGTAGAGGGGAAACTTTACCATAGCCAATTTCCAACTCTTCTTTTAAAAGAGATGCGAAAAAATGAGCAAAATCGCAACAGTTTACAAAACGGCTCAAAAACTAGCCCAATGCCAAACACTACTTAGAAAGGTCGCTAACCAACAATTACTACTTAAAGTGGTTACACGGTTGCGCTTAAGTTCAAGAGTCAGTAATCGAGGCAAATATTCATATTGAATGTGATATTTCCCCCTCAGTTGAGGCCTGTACTAATTCTTTTATTCTCTAGTCTCATATTCTGGATTAAACAGACTATTTCTGGCGAGACGTCCTCCTTTGCGAAAATTGAACTTATAACTTAAGCCTAAGTCTCTTCTTAAACAATCAAATTAATGGTACAAACACGGTTGCCACTTTTGGAGCAAAAGCTCCAAAATGGATCCTTTTTTTCGTTGGAGCACTGGAGCCGATTTTGCCAAAATTGAGCTTTTTGAGCTAAGCAAATAATTATATTTATAAGTTCAAAAGAATAAATTTAGCACTGAAATTTGTTCTTAAGCAATTTGTTCAATAAAATGTATCGAATTGAACCATTCTTGATAAAAATGCACCCCTAAAAGTGATCAAATGGAAGTGTCTGGTAAAAGCTCATCCCTAACTGTAGGAATTTACTCAGAGATTGGATGCAAAAATGGATAAAATAACAAAGAAATTTCGAATTTGCTGATAGATTTCATATTCAACTGAATAAAAGTAAAAGCGTAGCTTCTACTGAGTCCCTACACACGCAAGCAGAGACCACAAACACAAAGCCAAAAATTAGTGCCCTTACCGACGATCATAGCAATAATGATGATTTAAGGTAAGTATGAAAAAAAAAAAACCCATTTGAAAGCATATTATTAACTTTGTTTTTGTTCTAGCAATAATGCAACAGCAACACGCATATTCCGTATAGAATGGCTAGACAAGTTTAAATGGAAGAAAACGAAAATGGTCGAGCATATTGTGATTCTTGTGAAAAAATTGTCTTCAATCATTTGAAAAACATTCAACGGCACGACAAACAGGGAATTCACATACGAAACACAAAAATGAAACAAAATCAAGCGAAACTGGATAGTATTAATACAGAATAAACAAAAGTCCTTAGCGCCGAGTATGCACTCATTATGTTTCTTGTAATGCACAATCTGCCATTCTTATTAATGGACGACTTGCCCGATTTATATAAAGCAGTCAAGTAATTTTTCTCATTAAATGAAATTCCTTTACAAAATTTATTCGGCCTTCGAACAAATACCATAGCCGGAAACTTAAATTCCCTTAAAGCATGGATACAAATCCATTTTATCTAAAATGCACTTGCCGTTCAACACATTTATGCTCAAGCAACGCTGGCAAAAAACTTTCAACAAATATCGAAAGTCTACTAATACTTAGCCTGGAGCCTCAAAAGAGTCCTCGAATTAAGGAAGTTCCAAGATAACTGTAATTTAAAACCTCATAAAATATTAGTAGTTGTCATGACAAGATGGCTATCATTGAAAAGAGTAATCTTAAGCATTCTGGCACAAGTGGATACTCTCTAGTAAATCTTTTTGGCTCAATGCTTAGAGGTTAACAGCATAAAGCCAAATGAGGTAGCCAACTTAATGGCTACACAAAAAAATAAAATATATTTTTATTTTTTAAGCTATGTTTTAACAATTATTAATGACCTCAACACCGAATTTCAATCTTTAAACGTTCGTTTGCCTGATCTGTATATAAAATTAGAATCATTTCTAAAACTAATCATAATCATAATCATGTTTCATTTGGAATTTGCTGTCCAAATATTAAAAAGGTTCGACTTCTCACGAGAAGACATCCAATCCCTTATAATGATAACGGCAGTAAAAAATTTTCAAGTTAACAAAATTATATTTTGCCACTTCTTGACCATTTCGACTATCTTTGTGACTCAGATCTCGAAATAGTTGTTTCACAATGAAACATGCTACAACTAACTGATCAGTTAAAAAATTAAAATGAACTAGGCTTGTCTTGGAATAAAGTGTCTAAAATAAAAAATGTATAGAAGCATTCCAAAAACTAGTTACTTTTGTAAGAAATATAATATAATGTCACTGACACATAGCTTTCCTCATAAGTTTAATTAAAACAAAGCTTTGAAATAAACTTGAATATAATGCTCTGTAGAGAGCTTTGTTTGCACACCGATTCGCACTATGCACAGAGTGTTGTTTTAGCAATCTGGACGATGAAAAAGGATAAAAAAATGTTATCAGAAAAAATATATTTTGACATATTATGTATATATTAAAATGTCCCACTATTACGAAAATGCTAAAGGAAAAAAATCAGAATTGCGAACTCAAAAGTAACGGGACATTAAAGATAAGAAATGTTTTTGCTTGAAAATATAGATGATTTTTTCGGAAATTAAGTGCAACTTTAATTGATTGAACTGAAAATAAAAACGCATAGTCGCCATAATGTTTTTGAATTTAATTATAGTGCCGATATATTTAGTTAATTTTGCATCAAAAGTGGACATAAAACTATTTGATTAAAAAAGTTTTGAAGCTTTTAAAAAATGTATTTTTTTAAAGGTTTTTTTTTTGAAAGAGTGGGATAGAAAGTGTGTAGTTTCGGCTTGTTTCGATTTGTGCTTGACGGCAAATTGAAGGTCGTTTCAAGGTCTTTTCAAAATGCATAAGTTTGTTTTGCACAAATTTGCACAAAGTTGTTTTTTTTTTATAGACAGTAAGTCTAATTACAAGTTGGTGTTTGATGTGTGTTCAGAAAATTTCGCCTCAAATGAGTCTGACGCTATGATACACACAATATTGGAATTCACCGATACTTCTACGTTAAAACTGAATAATTTTAAATTAAAAATTTCTAAATACTTTCATAAATAAAATGTTACATGGAAAATCCATCTCTTATTTTTAAGGGGGCCAACTAGCGAACGGTGCAAACCCTTAGCTGGGTTTGGTCTGATTAGCTGCCGTTTTCTTTTTATTGCACTTTGAAGTTTTCAGCTTCTGATTGGGATTCACAACTCCAAATCTCGTAAGCTATTTGGAATTTCTCTTTGACGTCTTAGAGGAAGCCGTTGCTCTTGGCTTGGCTTACAAAACATTCTTAAGTAGCATGTCAAAAAAGTCACATCTTTATACTTAAAATTACTAAAATGTCATAAATTAATCTTGTTTTCGTCTCATTTTGTACTGTTTTTCAACTTTGACTTGAAAACTGTAATGAATTTGACTGAGCAATGCAGGACAAAAACGTAGCTTGGACTTAAGTACACAAACGATTGGAACATACCAACTTCATTCGATTGGTCCTTCGTATAGTTACGGGCCCTTAAGCATGTAGAATTGGAACCAAAACTCGAAAAATTACAATTTTTGGTACCAACTGGCCCACACAGTCAACAATTTCGATTGTTTTGTATTAAATCAAGAAAATAGTAAAAAAACATAACTTAAAAACTATAAAAAAAAAATTTAGTTTCTTTACTTTTTTACCAAAAATGTTAGATTTTTCGAGTTTTTATGACAGTTGTACGTGCTTGTGGGCCTATAACAATATGAAAGAGTAACTACATGAAGTTGGTTCGTTCTAACGGTTTGTTTATTTTGGTCTAAGCCACAACTTTGTGCTGTATTACTTGTCCAAATTTGAAGCGAGTTTCAAGATGAAGTTGAAAAACTGTAGAAAAGTGGTCAATACTTATCTTTTTTGGGCCACTTTTGTAATTTTGAGTATGACGTTATAATTTTTATGATTTGCTACAAAGAAATGATTTGTAGGCCAAGTCAAATTTGGCTTATAAGCAAAATTTTAAAATAGTTTACTAGATATGGAATCGTTAGTCCTACTCTGAAGCTGAACAGTTCAAAGGACAATAAAAAAAAACGGCAGCTAATCAGACCAAACCAAGACAGGTTTTTTATAATACTTTTTTTGGTCTCGACGCTATCAACTTTTTTGAGTTCAAAAATATGTCACTATGTTATTCCTTGATGAAGAACCTGTTGATCTCTAATAATTTATAAATTAGTATTATAGAAGAATTTGTATTAATTTTGTTATGTTTAGCTTAAAAAAAAAGAATTTCGAATTGTTTTGGTCTTAAAAATAAATTTTGGTGTATTTTTTGTTCAAGTATTATAAATAAAATTAATGAAAAACAATAATTCACTGTAGTTTTTCACATAATGTAGTTCGGGATCTTTTTTATTGAAATGGAGGTTTCTTTTTAATACCTTTTGGACCATTTTTCCCCAAATGGAGCGATTACAAATTTTTTTCTTGAGCATTTTAATTTTTCCACGTGGCAACCGTGGTTTGTTCCCATTTATTATTTTGCAAGACTTTCCCAAGCCTTACCCAATACATTTCTTCAAAGCGTTTTCGAACCAAAAATTAACAAATAGTTAATGTTTGGAAATTTCAGTTTCGAGATGTTTGGGCTGATAGGTTTTGGTTGGACGGTTTTAACTAGGAAAACAAATAATGCGTTCACTATTCAGTGAATTTTACTTCAAGTTTTCGAAAGCTTTAAGCTTTAAGCTGTTAGCATTGATAAAATGTTTAGGTGTTAAAAATTACATCTTTCTACATTGTCAAATTTTGAAAGTGAGCTCGACTAAGGCGAAATCGGAACCTCAACTCCAATTAGGCTGTGTAATATATGGAAAAATTTAACCCATTTGTTTTTAAGCTTCTTAATTTGTGAATCGTTTAATAAACTTGGAAACAAGGATCTAAAAATCAAAGGCTTTATTGGGTAGCATTTTTATGACGTCTTCGAAAAGTCTTAGTAGTTTTTGTAGAAATCCAAGCAGTCATTACCTAGTTACAGTAACCGAGTTTGGGTTCTGCACAGGTGTAGTATCGATTAAAGGTTGTAAAGGCTCACAGTTGTAAAAATTGCGGATCTGCAGGTTCGAACCGGTTCGTTTCAAACACCAACAACCCTGCACAAATCATTTTTCCTAAAGGGCATATTGAATTCAGTTTTTCTAATTTTTGCTTCTGCTTTCAATAGCTGACAAACATTAACTAAGTGAGGCTGTTAACAGATGGTAGTTGCTCTTTGAGAAATTGGAATTGTTTCCTTCGCTAAATTTAAGTAAAGTAAAATGTAAAACTTAAATTGCTTGCAATTATTCTCAACCATAAACAGGATATCAAAGCCATTAAACATTGTTGGCCAAAGTGTAACGTGTTAACTGGATGTATGCGAAAAATAAAATAAATAGTTTCTCGTTTGTTTTTTGCCTCCTCAATTCCACTTTTAATTCTCCTCTTTCCCTTATCTTGCTGCCTTCAACTTGTCCCTTCCGCTTTGACATTTTTAATCTGGAATCCAGAATTACATTTTACTTATCCTGAGTGTATTTCCGTTTGGTACTGGGCATACAATGCTTTTATGCGTGCATATATTCGTCTGAGGCTGTCTTCACACTCGACGGGGGAAGGTCAAGTTGTGCGCTTATGAGGTTGACATGCCGTGCCAACCCTAAACCGTAAAGCTGTTCGAGACAAGGGACAGAGTGGTGAAGGTTTAATTATGTCAGGTGCTAAAGAAGCCGTTTATCGTGTCAAGACATTGTGTGTTTGTGTTGTATGCCAAGGCACCACATTGCGTATGCTTAATTAATGCGTTGACTGAATTTAAAGCAGATCCTTGGGTTTGCCGTGACTGCAGTGCAACTTAATTAATTAAAATGAAAAGCAAAAACAAAAAGAAAGTCTCAAGTTGCTCTTGCAGCAATCTGTTACACTTGGTCCTTGTGCACTTGCTATGAAATTGTTGTAATGCAACTTTAATGTCAAGTGTAGAGCAAGTTCCTAGCTGGCATTTAAATTGGTTCTTCTTATCCTATCTAATGACTTGCCTAATTTGCCATAATTACTCCAAAAATTACAGACAATGGCAATAGAGAGACAGACACACACAAGAGAGTTGTTTTCCAAATGGCAGATGGCAAATCAGTTGTATTGTCTGAAACATTGACAATGGCATTAGACAATGCAGCTGCAGCAGAAACTAAAAAAAAAAAACGAGCTGTGGCCTGTTTCAAGTTTATTTTGCTTTTTGCGCCAACTAAAGATTATGTTGTTGTTTTTTATACAATGCTTCGTTTATTTTCTTTCATTTTCTGTGTGTACACGAAACAAGCAAAAATGCAAATTATAAAAATAAGCAGACTTGAAGTGCCTTGGCAGGATGAGTAAGTGATGGACTATAGAAAATCACATCAAATTAAAAACTTTCATTTCACAAAGGAGAATGTAATTTAATACATCATTTTCCAGGCTCCAGAAAAAGCAAATATCGATGTGTAAGTCTAGTTGGTAAATAATTTTCAGATCCTCGCTTATGAAAAAGTAGACTTAAAAGTGAAGAGAAACAGGCACTCCAGCTGTACTTGTCTGTAGATTGGCTGAGTTTTGAAATGAAATAAATTGCATGCAATATAATTTAAAGCGTCTATAAATTAATGTCAAAGTTTGGGCACAAAATGCAGCTGCGTGCGGCAACAAGAATTTAAATGCCAACAGCAAACGCATCAATCACATTTCCAGTTCATTAATAAATGCCGACATAATTTTGATGTATGACAAAGCATTTAACATGGCCAGGCGGAATGGCAAGGACGACTAGCTGCTTCCTGTCTGTCTCTCGCTGTGTATGTGTGTGTGAACGTGTGAAGTGATAGATTACGTAGTACTTGAACTAAGAATAGAATTCGGTTGATGATTTTTGTTAATTTTACTCCACTTTGTCAAAATGAATTATGTATGAAAAAAGCTAGCTGAAAACTCACTTAGGATTACTTTGGGAATGGGAATGGCGGCTGCTTCATAATTTAAAGCCTAATGGCAAAATGCTGCGTAATTGTTGTTGTTGTTGTTGTTGCTGAAAATGTTCTCCTTGGCCAAGCGGAACTGCCGGATACGGAAAATTGGCTGGGCGTAGAATGGAAGAGGAGATTCAAGACAACGACAATGACAACGACCAGGAAAACGACAACAAAAGTGGTTAGTTTCAAGTGCCTGACTGGCACAACTAAATGCGGCCAGGCAGTTAGGAAGGGAAAAGAGGAAGAGGAGCTGCATCTTCAAAAAAAAAAACGGCTGTTCCAATTTAACGCTCGAGCTGCGACCACAAGAGGAAATGTTAAATATTTTAATGTAATATATTGTACCTTGAGAGAGGAGAATGAAATGAAAGTTCGTTTGTTCATCAATTCCTGCCCCTTAAATTCTGTATTCCTTTGTATATCTTTCGTTAAGCTCCACAAAAGCAACAGCAGCCAAGTCAATCAGAGGCCACTTGACCACAAGCACTAAATCATTTTGAAAGGGCCTCATGCCAGCCAACATCTGCTGCTCCTGCTGCTCCAATGCTTTGGCCCTGCCACTTATCAGCTGTTTATCTTGGCCAGGGAGTATGCAATCTCTCCGGGCATCTACTCAGCCTGTTGACAGCGACATTTACATAGCAGCTGTCTGTTTCGCTCAAGTGTCAGCGAGCGTGGCAAAATCAATTGCATTGTTACCCTAGGTAGTGGGAGTGGCAGGCAGACAGTAGTCAGTCCATTGACAGCACATTAACCCGCAAGAAGCAGACAAAATACACAAAGAGAGACGCATGCATTATTTATTAGCATTTTCCGTTCGAAAGACAAAAAAAAAAAAAAGAATATAAAGCAACTTGGGAAGCTGCCGAAAAAAAAGTGCTCAATCAGCAGGTCGAATGAATCGCTGACTGACTTTGGTTTCTACGCACGAATTGACACTTGAGATGTATAAAAGACAGACAGAAATGACATAAAAAAGTGAGAAATTTCTAATAAATTTCTGAGAGAAAGTAAAGATTAAGGCAGGGGCTGAACACACTCGGCAATTCACACCAAATGCATCACTGAGGGTTAGAAGTGTTAGGAACCTTATATTAAACGAGAGCGTAAGTTAAAGTCGGCTCTAACCGACTTCGATATACCCGTTACTCATGGAATCAAATGTTTAATAGCCTACCTGTATGCCTGAGGTGGGTTAGCCGAAAAGCATGCAACATTTTTTTAGATCGGCTATTTATCATCCGATCTTGATGAAAATTTTAGGGCTTATAGATGTTGCGAATATAAATCCAAGTTTTAAATTTGAGATCGATATCTCAAAAATGTGGGAGTTATTCAACATTTTTTATTGTGGGGGCGTGGGCGGCCTTGGTAAAAATTTGAAATAAACTTGATCTGTGTGCAGACAATGGGAGTCTACATTTCAAAATTGGTTGCTCTAGCTCTTCTAGTCTCTAAGATTTAGGTGTTCATACAGACAGACGGACGGACGGACATGGCTATATCGACTCGGCTGTTGATGCTGATCAAGAATATATATACTTTATATGATTCCTTCTGCCTGTTACATACATTTGCACAACTTTAGTATACCCTTTTACTCTACGAGTAACGGGTATAAAAATACTTGGGCTGATGCCCAATAGAGACTTACTTCAATCCTATATTATTTATTTATACAACTTAACTGCACCTATTAAAGCCAGTCGGATAAGAAAGTCTGCAAGCCCTCGGTTTAACAATGATATTGAAAAATCTATGCTGCTACGAAATCAGGCGTTGAAGAAATGTTTCGATTTACAGGACAGCCAATTATTTGTAGTGCCAAAAGTACAAATTTTTACAATGCAGAAGACAAAAGATTCTGGTGAGAAAATAGATGTGAACTTCTTCTCTTCTTCTTTATTGGCGCGATGTTGCATCACAACCACTTGACGGTCTCGGCCTTTGCTATGAATGCCCGCACTCGCTTCTGCATTGAGCGAGCTGGCACCAGTGGTTCACACCAAGGTTGGAAATGTCTTTCCGCACTTGATCATCCCATCTTAGTGGTGGGCGACTCCTCCTGCCTTGTCCTCCAAAGTCAGCCGCCTTCGCTTTGTACGTCTTTTTTACTGGAGCTTCTTCATCCATCCGGATTACATGTCCTAACCAGCGCAGCCGCTGTTGCTGATGTCCTTATAGAGCTCATACAGTTCGTGATTCATTCGAATGTGGTATCCACCGCCAACTTTTAAAGGTCCATAGATCCTCCGAAGGATTTTCGCTTGAACACGCCAATCGCCTCCTTATCCACTGCTGTCAATGTCCATGCTTGTGCGCCGTATTGCAGGACTGGGATGAAGAGCGACTTGTATAGCGCTATTTTTGTTCTTCGAGAAAAGGCTCTGTTCTTGAACTCCCTACTGAGCCCGTAGTAGCAATTTTCCAAGAAGCGTAGACTTCTTGTCCGTGGATACTAGGTACTTTGTCTTGTCCTCGTTTACCGCTAAGCCCATCAGTTTAGACAGCTTCTCAATCTCTGAAAACGCCCTGCTTATCGCCAGTTCGTTTTTGCCGATAATGTCAATATCATCGGCGTATGCGAGTTGCATTAGATGTTTATAAAGAAATGAGCCCGAACTGTTGGCATTTGGGTACTGGCGCAGTATATACTCCATCAGTAGATTAAAGAAGTCACACGATTGGGTATCACCCTGCCTAAAACCTCTCTTGGTATCAAATGGTTCGGAGAGGCTCTTTCCTACTTTGACGGAGCTTCGAGTGCTTCTCAACGTCAACATGCAAAGTCGAACGGACTTTGGTGGGTTAACAAAGGTAGACCTTGACCTTATTGGTGTGTCAAAGGCTGATTTATAATCAACAAAAAGATGGTTGGTTTTGATATTTCTTTCATAGGTCTTCTCCAGGGTTTGTCGTAATGTGAATATCTGGTCTGTGGTGGATTTACCAGGTCTGAAGCCACACTGATAGGGTCCAATCAGTGTGCTAAAAAGCGGCTTAGGACCAGGGGCCGGCAAAGCACACATGCACATTTTGGCGTTGTGTGTGTGTGTTTAGCTACGCGAGAGCGTGCTCATTTAGCACATCTTTATTGTTGCAAAAGAGAGCAGTATAAGCTCGAATACTGTCGGTGTGTCGACGTCGCTGCCGCAGAGCCCTGATTAATACACTGGAGACTGAGACGTGCCGGACTCTGCTTTAGACGTTCACAAATAATGCACGACAGAATCTTATATGCGATGGGCAGGAGACTGATCCCACTGTAGTTGGCGCAAACTGCAGGGTACAAAACTTTTCTAGGAAGCAAGTGAAAAAAGTCACATCTTATACTTAAAATTACAAAAATGTCTTTAAAACATAATTTTGCACTGTTTTTCAACTTTGTCTTGAAAACTGTAACGAATTTGACTAATCAATGTGGAACAAAATCGTAGCTAAGACTTTAATAAACAATCGATTGGAGCATACCAACTTCGTTCGATTGGTCCTTCATAAAGTTACGGGCCCTTAGCAGGTAGAATTGTAACCAAAACTCGAAAAATTACAATTTTTGGTAGCAATTGGCTGATACAGTCAAAACTTTCGATTGTTTTATATTATATCAATAAAATAGTAAAAAAAACATAGCTTAAAAAATATAATTAGAAAATTTATTTATTTATTTTTGACCGAAAATATTCGTTTTTTTCGAGTTTTTATGAAAGTTGTACATGCGTGTTGGCCTATAACTATGTGAAAAAGTAATTCAATGAAGTTGGTTCGTTCTAACGGTTTTTTTATTTGGGTCTAAGCTACAACTTTGTATTATATTACTTGTCCAAATTTTAACGGCTTTCAAGATACAGTTGACAGACTGTAAAAAAGTGGTAAGAACTAGGTTTTTTGAGAAACTTTTGTAATTTTGAATATGAAGATGTAATTTTTTTGATTTGCTACAGAGAAATGATTTGTAGGCCAAACCAAGCACAACAACTTTGGCAAAGTTATAAAAGCAAAATTCAAAATAGTTTACGAGATATGGAACCGTAAATCCTAGTCTGAAGCGATAAAGTTCAAAGTGCATTAAAAAGAAAACGGCAGCTAATCAGACCAAACCAAGACAGTATTTGTATACTACCAGCATACCCTTTCAGAATTTTTTGGTCTCGACGCGATCAACTTTTTTGAGTTCAAAAATGTCTCACATACTACACACAAAATTTATTGTGATTAATGCCCTTTAAGGTATGCTATGCTTTTAATAAGGAATGATTCAGAATTATATTTATTTTATATTTGGCTTAACACAAGATTATATTATAAACCTTATAATTGTCCGTCAATCTGGATGAATTTTCAGTTTGGATTATGTATGACGCTGCCATAACTGGCTATCAATGTTTGCGTTCTAGTATAACATTTTATAAAGAAATAAAGTTTGCATACTTTGAAGGGCATTAATCATGATAAATTTTGTGTGTATAAACGTAGTAACAGTGTCATAATATAGATAAGTTTTATGATTTATGCTGCCATGTTTCGGTTTTCACTAAAGTGAATTCGTATTTTTTACATGTTCTCTTTTCTATTAAACAATCAGGAAAATACGTATCAAACCTTAAGTTTCAACTTACTCTTTACTAGACGGATTCAAATTAAAACATTTAAATCTGATTGACCCAATCAATTTTTTACAACTGCACATTTAACAAATTCAAATTTGACAATTTTTGTCAGGCCTGAGAGTAAAATCCCTTAATTAAAAATGATGATTGTTTTCTTTCCCATTTTAGTGCTGATAATACAACCGTTTAATGGTCTCGACTTCTGTTAGTAGTCCACGGGAGCTGACTTTAGTTGTTTACACGAAGCTTGGCAATATCTTGCCGCACCTGTTCCTGTCGCCTCGACAAACATTACACACTTTGCCCAAAAAAAAAGTTGAATTACTTTTTGTGTTGGCTATTGCGGTCATTGCCAGGCTACGACCATTCCCATCACCTTTGACATCGCATGTTTGAGTGCACTAAGTGCATGAAATTCTCTTTTTTTTCCTCTTGCCGCTTTTCTTGTGATTTGTGTTGATTTAGTTTCCATGCTAAAACTGAGAACTGTTTGGCATGCAAATGACCAGCTTAGACATTTTTAATTATTAACGCGGTCTGGACAAGTTATGAGCTCAGGATGTGGGCGAACTGCTGGCTCATTAGCAATCAAAAAGAAAAGTTTTTCCCTTTTTCTTCGTTGTTGGTGGCCGAACTTTTGGTTCTGTCAATTACTGGAATTTCGCTTCTTTTTTTTCGGCTAAGTTGGCTGTCAATGACTTTTACTCTTTAACTGTCAGTTTGGCAGCTGTCCCAATTCCCCAAGGAGTTTTCTCATTAATGGCAGCGGTCTTCAGCTGTGTAAGGCACATTGCAGTTGTCCTTGACATAATTTACAATTTCAATAGCATTTTCTTTGTGCACAATAATGGGGCAAGGAAGGCAATTTATTCGAGCATTATCCCTAAGCGCAACTCCTTTTTTTCTGTAAGTCGGAATCATCATCATCATCGTTGTCGTCGTCATGCGCATTTGTCATCATTAAAAATGGTTGTGTAGCCAGAAAATTAGTCTGAAGTTGCGCCCAGGCTAGGGACCTTGGTCCAGGGCTACGATTTATGCGTGTGCAGTTGTCTTCTTTCTCTCAAGTGTCACGCCCCCAATTGTCTTGATGTTGCTGTTATTGTGCTGCTGCTGCTCATTATGGCTTAAAAAATGTTAAGCACGTCGACAGTTGTTTGCATGGACCACTTGAAGCAGGTCGCTTGGGTCCAAACCCAGAGACAAGTGCCCAGCCAAGCCAGCCACCAAAAGCCACTTGATAGTCAGTGCTGACATCTCATTATGGTTGTCTAACCGTCAACTGTGCGTATGTGTGATGTCTTCTCCCACACCCTCCAGTGCGTCTGTCACTTTCCCTTTTGGGGGTGAGGAGAGCACGAGGAGGTGTTCATGTGTAAGCAAAATGGCTACAACGCGAATTATTTTTATGTGCCTATAAGGACCAATTTCTGTTTGCTTGACAACATTTTTCTTGCTACAATTTAAATTCATATTAAATTGGTAACATGTGGTTTTTCCTCATTGCTGATATCTGTGTATGTGTGGGCTTAGCACTAAAAAGTACAAGTAAGGTCAATTTGGTTCATGCACACTAAAGGTGAGATGAGTTCCAAGAACGGCAAATAAAGTTACAAAAGTTTATAAGTTTCTCTTAAGTTATTGTATTGTATTTATTGGAATATTCCCAGTGATACATGCTAAGCATTTTTTACATCATGAGAGAAATAAAACGATTTATAAACATGAACTTATAGTAACATAGGTATATATGTACAGTATTCTTTATAAGCAACCTTTGCACAAGCAACATTCTATTGTAGCAACCTCTGCACTAGACCCTTTGTTGATTCCAAAATTTCTGTCACCTACAAATATGGTTTTTCATCATTTATCTTGTCAAAAAGTAAGGTATAAGGTTTTTTAATTTAAGCTAGAATTTAATTTCAAATAATAGCCTTGCTGGGAAACTAATCTAATTTAGTCATTCTTCCAATTTGGGATTGGCGGTGTGATATAATAATATATCTAGTAACTGTGTTGTTCCATAAGACGCTTTTAGTCGAGGAAATACCGAATACTGTCGGCGTAACTAGCATTGAAATAACAAACATAGAAACAAAGACTCTCCTTTGAATGGTTTCATATAGAATTGATTATAAATTACAGCACCAAATTATATTCAAAAACCCTTTCAACAGTGAACTTTGCTATCAGCGAAAATAATCAAGTCGCTAATTTTACCTTTTAAGGCCCAATTTCTCAATGTCCGGTTAGTCAAACTTACCGGCAGGTTAGCCGAATTTGCGTGTCTCATGCTGTCTTTGGCGAGAACCGAGCGGCAAAGTTAACCGCTGCCTCATGATGGGGTCAAATTTTAACCAGTCGGCAAGTTGCGATATAATTATCGATATTTTTATCGATCGACAAACAGCTGTGTCCAAAATTTGTATTGTTTACATTGTCAATTGCCAAAACAAAATGTTTATAAATAAACAAATTTCTTACATCCTCGCAATGGAAATGGAAGATTCAGGCGGTAAGACAAGAAGACACAGGCGCGGCGATGTGGAACTTTCACGCCGGCATATCCGAAATGGCACCAATGGCAAAGCAGGCCAACTCACAGCCCGCCGTCTGCAAAATCGAAGGACCCTGCTGGCCAATGGCATCACCAATTGCCTCATGCGATGTGGTATACCGATAGTGATCCAACCGCTGATACGTGTGCACCATAATGAAAATATTATCCACACGCACGGCCCAGGAGCACCAGGAACGGTATTACCAAAATGGCTCAACATGGTGCTGGTTAGAGCCACATAACCCAAGACGGAGCAACGAATAAATAATGCGAGAGAGTACAGGTAGAGTATTTATTAATTTTACTGATCTGGATGATGCCAAATTTGTTCAACGATTCAGGTTAACAAACTCAGCATGTCAAATAATTCTTGCTAGGATTTGAGATCAAATATCTTCGCTAAGTAACAGGTAAAACCTTAACTTCAGTTGCGATTCAATTTAATATGATTTAGATTGTTAACAGGATTTGTGGAGTGTTGTCAGAGAGCAAACTTATGGTGGCGCTGCGCTCTTATGCAAGTGGCTTCTTCCTTATCATTGCGGGCGACTTCTGTTGAGTCAGACTTCCTTCGGCAAACCGTGCAGCTTATCAAGACTAGCACGCTATCGCGGGTGATCGGGTGAACCTGCCGGTAAGTCTCGTTGAGAAAATCCAAAGACTTAGCGCAACTATTGAGAAATTGGGCCTAAGAAGTTCAAAAACTTGCCCATATCGTTTTACATCCTATGTATCTAGGCCAGGCATGCCCAAAAGCAGCATACAACAGAGCACTCACCAATACTCACAATAAAAAGCACCAATACCAATAATGAAATTGTTGTTGGTCAGTTTGCTTGCGCACGCACACATACGAAACCGTTTGCGCCCTGCATGTATACGATCATAAATTTCCTAACTTCGGTGCAATTACAAAAACAAAACGTACTCAAAGAGCATACGGCTGGCCATCGCTGATCTAGGCCAAGACTATTTTTTATAAATATTCAAACTCGGAAACTCGGAACTCGGAATACAGAATTGTTCAACTGATATCGAGAATCTTTAATTCTTTTTCGGTAAACCTTTATTGAAAGACTCAAAGTTTTGGTCAAAAGAAGTCATGGCATAGGAATTTGAACGGTTTCCGGTGAAAAACTTTCCTGCAATGCTGCGAGTGCTGAAACATTTACAACCAATTTCACAACGGATATTGCCGAAAATGGGTTTTTACCGGTACAGATCTACAATTGTGACGAATCCGGCATGATATACCGTACGCTACCGTTTTCGAAAAACTATTGATTTGATATGAAGCCTGGAATGAACTCCCACTAACAGAGTGGGTAGACACAAACAATATACTCAACGAATGCCAAGCCGGATTCCGAAAAGGTTACTCTACGGTGGATAGTCTCTTTGTACTGTCCAACGTTGCTAATATGTATCTTGAACGGAAAAAAAAGCTCTTTCTATTTTTTGTGGACTTTCGAGCGGCCTTTGATACTATAAACAGAGGATCCTTAATGTACAAATTGAGTAACATTGGTATATCCACTAAGATGATATCCATTTTGCAAAGCATGTACGAGAAAAACAGAACAACGGTATGTGGGATGGAAATGAGCACTCTGAATGGTTCGACGCTAACACAGGAGTTGAGCAGGAATGTCTAATAAGTACATTATTATTCTCCTTATACATAAATGATCTGCACACATATCTATCAGACGGAATACAAATAGGCATTATGGAATGCAAAGCGCTTATGTATGCAGACGATATGGCGCTGATGAAATGCAACGAATGATTGAGCAGATGCAGCTATATTGTCGACAATGGGGCTTAGGAATAAACAAGGATAAGTCGAAAATAATGGTTGTGCGGCATGGAAGAGGGCGACGCCCCGAAAATGAAAGATGTATACTTGATGGCTTCGCACTGGAGGTTGTTAAAGAATACACATACATGGGAGTAACATTAACACAAAACATGAACTTTAAAACACACCTTAACCACAAACTGAAGGATGCTACAATGGCGGTGAACAGCACATGGAAAAGCTTAATGGGAAAGAAAGGCATTGTAAATTCGGCCAAATATCAGCTTTTCCAGGCTACTGCAAGAGCGATAATGTTGTATGCGGCGGAAGTATGGGGACATCAAAGTTACGATGACGTGGAAAAATTGATGAGAAACTTCCTGAAAAAGTTATTTCTACTGCCAGTGAATACCCCAAGCTATGCACTATACCTAGAAACAGGCCTATCGGCGATGTACCTCAACACGCTGTCGACTCATTTTAGGTATATAAACAAACTTGTTGCTTAAGACAAAAATCATAGATTTCAGTGTGAAGCTCAAGCCAGAAGAATGGAATCGAGAATATGGTACAGTCAGCTCAACTACAACCTTGGCATAATCAATTATTTTAGTGAGCAATACAGCACGGAAACCGTTGGAATTATTTTCAAAACCAGATGTGAATTGCTTCCACTATGATACCGACCCCACTACAGCGATAATATTTGTACCTTATGTAATACGCGATCGAGAGAAGACATAGTTCACCTTATAGCATTATGCCCTATCCTGGCGGAGTATAGAGTAGCATATTTTAATAAAATCTATTTGGAACAGAAGGAGGCAATTGAACTACTCAATGGGAAAAATTGGCAGGAATTTGCGAAATTCGTCAAGGCTATAATAAATTATAGGAAAAATATTATACTAAAAAACTTTTAAATTTAACATATAAATTAGTGAAAAATTGTTAAATAAAACTAAGAAAAAAATTATAGTTATATTTTGTTAGAAAAGAAGGCTATCGGTAAATTAACCATGCCAAAATTGAAAATAAACAAACCACTACACACTACACAACTCCAACGATCCGTTGTTATGGGTTTATTTAATCATCTGTTTTCATCGATCGACGAAATAGAACAATTAATATACCGGACGATCAATTTGTGGGGGAGAGAACGATATTCGAAGCGTACTTCTTCAAATAGAAGACAACTACAAGCAATGAGATCTTGGTTTTGCGACGAATTAGAAAAAATGCTGTTCTCAAAAGACTTAATTAATATAATTTGAACCAATAATCAGCTTATTTATCTATCAGGCCTGTTCCGATTTTCACTATCGACAAAAATTGTCGAATTTGAATTTGTTAATTTTGTTAAAGTCTTGATTAGGCTAGGCTTAATTTGTCTTTGGCCCGATATAAAGTATTAATATATCAACCGATAGTTCGCAAACTTGGAAAATGAAACTAAGTTGTATTTCTTGCAAATTCTTGTCATTATTCTAAGGGTGGGCAATGCAAACAAACTAAGCAAAAAGCAAACTAATCACTTGTACAAGCCCTACTGCTGCCCATACTTAAGAACCACCACAGCTACCATAGAAACGATCATTCTGTGGTACATTTACGGTCAAATCCTACAAACTAGCTTTGCAAACAATTAAGTTAACAATAACAAAATGATGCAAAATATTGTAAATCAAAAGCATTTCGGAAATGAACAACAGAAATCACAAGTTGGCAGTCAAGCTGCTTTTATAACAGCCACAACGCCATTTGCATTGCCATTGACATTGCCGTCACCCCATTTTCAATCCCAATCCTCATTTGTCAGGCACTTCAATGGCAGGAAACCGCATGTCCATGTTCAAGTCCAGGAAGTCCACAGTCTCCTGCCGTCACCCTCTCTGTTGCATTTTCAATTGCCTTGGCGTAATGCAGAAACAACAACAATGCCCACCTTCTGGAGGCAACAACAATTGTTAGCCAATTGTATGACTTCTATGGGATGCACAATGGATCCTGTCAAGAGCCGAACGACGTTATCCTGACTGCTTTTTGCCCGGCATGCGTTTCCTTTTTCTGCGCCAAAGTTAATCCCAATGATGCAGTGGGTGGGAGCCGTCACAGGAGCTTTCGCAAGAAAGGTGAGCGGATTCTGGATTGGATTTCGAATATTCCGTATTTTGCTTTTTACAAGAAGATACACACACACACACACACACACACATACACAAGCAGCAAAAAGCACATAAATCAATATTTGCCATGGCTATTTAAAGGTAATTGGCAGCACTTTGCCACTTTGCAGGCAGCGATGACGATGCGGAAGTTAAATATGAAAATTGTCCAAATTGAATTCGTTTGGCATCGATAACATCGTTTGCCCATTCCGAACTCTCGGGCAATGTCATGAACTGTTAGCAAGAGACAAGCTAAATTCATTTAATCGGGAAATGTATTCAGTAAAGGAAAATGAGAGCTGAAAGCATTTTCAATGCTTTACACCTTTTATTTCGAATGACAAATTCCAAGTTTAATCTCTTCAAAAATCATGAGGAATTGGTAAGCGTTCGCCATGGGTCTTAAATTGCTTGTCCATGGTCAGTAATATTAAATCCACAGGGCCATCAACTTTCGTTTAACGTCATGGAAAAACTAATTACAATCTCTAAAAGAAAACAACGACACTTTGCCCTTGTTTTATTACCTTCAATCAATCTTCTTGGCGCACCAATTTTGTGTTTGTTTATTTCTTTTTATGTATTTCTCTTCCTTTTTTTATGTGCAAGACAAATCAAATTTATGCTTTGGTCAACGATTTTGATGGCTCTGGCTCACTGTGTGCTCCTCTACGTGTTTGGAAAATTGATTTGACTAGATGATGGTACTTACGATTCGTACTAACAATATTATTATTATTGTGTATGTATGAATATGTGTGGCCCTCTCTCTTGCTACCCATTTCCGTTTGCAGTTGCACACGTTTGCCGGGGCAAATTGAAATTGAATTGCGAACTTTAAAAAGTTTATGGCCACAACGAGCTGGTGCTCACCAGCGGAAGAGCAGAAGGAACAGAAGGGCACAGGGCGAATCCTGCCGAGACATGGCCAACAAAGTTGTGTGTTTGCTATCAACATTTCGCAAGTTTGTGGCAACTGCTTTGCCTTCGGGCGCTGCTCCTACTTACGAGTATATCTAGTGCTTCTCCATAGTGCTTACATCTATCCTTGTTGGTGTTTCAGCTGTAATCACTCTGTACCCGTAAATAGGAGCAGTACCAACAACAACAAAATCAAGAACAATAACAACTGGACTCATTTTTATTGTTGACTGCACTCAATTACTTATTTATTTATTTTGCTGTCCGAAAAAAAAGGTTTTCTCTTCTTGCTTAACCCACAACTGGACAAATGTTGAACGTTGATTTGATTTGTTTTGTAAACTTATTTTTGGTTGAAAATAAAATGAGATAAAACAAACGTGAGCTGGAATTGACTCTAATGATATGTGGGTTATTAAGCACTAACTTTGGCAGTCAAGAACTAACCAATCAAGCGATTAGGGGCGAACTTTCCATATCATAGAGGCAAGCAAAAGACCTCGGCAGTTGAGTCAACTATATTGTGTGTGTGTGTGTGTGCGGTTTTGTAAGGTTGAAGTTAAAGGGTGTGGCAAAATGTGTTAAAGGTGCGGTAAAACTATATTTTCTCAAATTTTAGAACTTGCAAAACCGCACGAAGGTGATTTGACAATCGAATTTGCAGATTTAAAGGTAGTTTTGCGAATTGGCGCCCAACGTAGGGGTTAGTGTGTGACTTATATTTTGGTATTTCTATGCAAGGTACAATTCTTTTTCTTAATCTTAGAGTTCTAATAGTTTTTTTAATGGCGCCCAACGTGGGGCTTGTATGCTCGTGTATGGTTTTATGTTTAACTAGAGAACCAGAATATATCAAAGTGCTTCTAAGCTGACTCATGCTTTAGGTTGCTTATATAACCGAAGTAATATGACACAAATCCAAACAAGTGACGAAACGGGCGCCCAGCGTGGCTTTTTTAAACGTCGCAGACTGTGACATTTCGGTATCGATAAATTGCGTAAGTAATCAGGATTTTGGTGACACCCCACGTGAGACTTAGATTCCATTTAGACTGAAGAGAAGTCACCCTTCCACCACACCCGCAGCGTGGTATCAAATTTAACGCAACAAGGCAAGAATGCCCTCAGGATACCGACATGGCTTTACTATGAGATACTTAGCCTTTACCCAACTACACATTAGGAGCTTAGACTTTACGGAAATCCTGAGTTTTGTACAGGACATAGGTTTGCTAGGGCACTTGTAAGCTTTGCTTAGCTGCTCTATAGATCAAATTGGTCGCAGTCCACTTTTCTTACGTCAACTTCAAATATATTCAGTTTAAGTACTTATGCCAATCTAAATAAAGGGAATACCCTGTATAAAGGATTCTGGGGAACGGCCTGTTATTGCGAAAGATTGAAAAGCTGCATAAAACCAAGCTGACCCTAATTAAATTTTGGTTGTTTTTAAGTTCTTTGACGAGTCCCAACTTTTTCCATAAGAACACAAATTACAAAGACCAAAATAAATAGGTTTGAAAATTAATATTTACTCATTTAAAAATTTTTGTTCCATTTTTGCTATATTTTTATATAATTTTTAAAATTTCTTTTCCTTTTTAGAGACCGTTTTCTCAAGTAGCTGTTTTTACAAATCAAGTTGGATTTTCTGCAATTGTTTTGCTCATGCTCAAGGCTAAACTTCTAGGTGGATTTTGTAGCAATCTACTTCATCCTCATTGATTTAATTATACATTGAACATGTACATTTCAGTGCAAGTTGTGTATTTTTATGTATGCGTGCATTTGGTCACACTGAAAAATATTTGAAAACAAAAAGCAACTGCTGCTAAAAACAGTTAAGACTGAATTGATAGTATGTGAACTAAAAATGAACAAGAAAGAAAGTCGGTCAAGCCCGACTATAACATACTCTGTATCCTCCCTCTAGTACGGCTGGGGTCAGTCACTCTATTTTCGTCAACCCAGCGTTGCGTCTTTGTACGGTGATGCGTCGTGCCGCCTGTCAAATTCTAACATGGGCCGAACGCTAAACAGAGAGAGAGAGAGAGAGAGAAAAGGTCGGCCCATACATGGCATTGGGTCGAACGAGCGTCGCTTAAGTCGCCCCATGCATGTCATTGGGTCGAGCGAGCGTCGCTTATGTCGCTTTTCTGCTTGGCAATGCGTCGACCTAGCGTGCCTGGAGAGTTAACCGGCCGTTTTTTACTCATAACTTGAGTATCGTTCATCCGATCTTTATCATTCCTTCAGCAAATCGATAAATAATTTCGATTACTAGATATCTCCAGAAGGTACGAAACATTACATCAAAACTGTGGGAGATATGACGTTTTTTCCAAATTTCGGAGGCGGGAGGGGGCGTGGCAAAAGAAATAGTATAAGAAATATATGTCCCATACATGTCAAACCTGTATTTCTTACCATCTCTGAGATCTGTGCGTTCATACAGAAGAAAAGACAGACAGACGGACAGATGGACATGGCTATATCGACTCGGCTGTTGATGCTGATCAAGAATATATATACTTTATAGGGTCGAAGATGATTCCGTCTGGCTGTTACATACTTTTGCACAAACTTAATATACTCTGTGTACCTTTGGTACAGAGTATAAAAATCTTGGATGTGCCTTTTATATACAAGACACCTGCATACATTGCTGAAGTAACAGATGCGCAATTAATTTCCATAGTTCGTTGCCTAAGCTAAGTTTACAGAGGAAAAAAATTTTGGCCAAATTCTGATAAAAATGATTGCAGATTTTGCAGGATTTTGAACTTAAACCATGGTTCCAAATGCAAATAATTTGATAAAATATTACCGAAAAGTTTCCCAATTTTTCACTATATAGGCAAATTTTCATCAAAATTTGTCCAAATTATTTGCCTGTGTAACTTAGCCTTAGACCTGTTGCTTAATCTGCCATCATGGTAACAAGTACTTTCTGACAGGGAAGATACCTTCGCACTTGGAGGTGGTCCACCAGCAGTTTGGCATTCAACCCCTCTTTCTTTACCAGCTCCGACTTTGACTTGCATTTAATTATAAAAATCTTTTCACGGAACTGCTTTTACTCGCGCCAAATGCCTAATTTTACCGCTAAATTTTTCGGCCAATTTGATCCAGAACTCTTCCAGGTCCATCTCCTCCACGAGATCCAGTGAAACGGTTGCTTTTTTTCTAAAATTGGCTCAATGGGAATCGATTACAATTACCAAATTAACCAGTATCATTGTCTGTAGGTAAGCGCTGAAAGCGGTAAAACTCGTCAATGAACTGAAACGAACCAAAGCGTTTTCTCTTTATGGTTTTCGGTTCGGTTCGCCGTTTTAGAAAGAATACCAGTTCAATTTGCGCTACGGTTTATCAGCTGAAATTGCGGTTCGGTTACGGTTTGGTTCGGCTCTGAACCAGATTACATCCCTGATTACCAATAATCCAATTCCTGGTCACAATTATTCAAATAATTGTAATGGTAATTGTTATATTCGCGTGTGTTTCAGAAATCTCTAGAGATTTTCGTACAAACGATTTGATTTTGAACTAAACTAGGAGAACTTTATATGTGAAATGATAAGAATAAGGTCGGCTACTAGATCATAGGCCGGTAAAACCGTACGCATTAAATCTACTTGGCCTTGAGCAGTCGGTTTTAAATCGCCCAACTTTTGTCATCTAATCTAGTAGCCGGGCATATTTGTGGCACTTCACATATAAGGGCAAGCAGTTTTAATTCAATATGAGAGCGTTTATACCAAAATCTCTAGAGATTTCTGAAACACATCCGATTAAATTACGAAATAATTGTAATTGTAATGGTAAGTACATTTTAAATTACCCAAAAAAAATTCGATTTTCAGCCCTGCTAAAATTGGTCTTAGTAAAATTGGTTATCATATGATTATCAACATTAGCTGTTAGGTTTTCCTTACTTTGTCGATTACTTAATGCTCTATACATAAAGTAACCCGAACTAAGCAAGCTTTTAAAAACATGAGGTTACTGATTAACCATACTCAAAAAAAAATTGGCGCCCAACGTGAAGCCATCACCTTTTTGCCCAAATTTTGCACCTAATGCAGCCTTGAACTTGTTAAACAGTTTTCATTTTACTCGCAAACACCCTGTATGCCATTCAACATTAAGAGACTGTTCAGTAAATCATGTAGAGAGACTCACTTTTTCAGTCTGTCAGCTGGGTGGAGCATGGTTATTTGCTGGAGTCTTATCAAAGACCAAGACACGAACACAAAGTGTGGCAGGCAAACGAACCCCTTTTTCCCTTGCTTTTGTTGCCTTTTCCTCTTGAACTGAATGATTTTATTTGCTTTTAAGCGGCAGACTGACTGACCAAGGGTACCCTTGACCAAATGCTTCAGTGATTTCGTTTGCCAATGATTACATCTGGGCTTTCCAATTTTGCTGCTGTACACACACACGCACACGTATCATTTCATTCGCATAAATAATCAAAACCGTTCGCGTTGAAAAAACCTAACGAATTTTCATTTGCCATGCCAGCGAGTATTTTTTTAATAACTTATTAATAAAAACAAAACAAAAAGCACAACATTTCATATGCAACATATGTTAAATAACAAATGAAAAGTTTCAGTTTTATGGTAAATATTTAATTTGTAATGCCTAAAGCTCTTCACGAACAAACTAATTACAAGCCTGCACTTCCCACTCGGATCTCATATGTATGTGAATGTATTAACTTTTTTACGGTCGCTACAAAAAATGTACGTTATAAAGCTTAAAGGAAGCGAAAAACCATGTGGGTCAGGCTCTCCAACTCTAGAGAGTCAGGTGAATTGCTGCCAAGTGTCTGGCAGCTCTTTAACACTCACTTTACAGCTGCTCCTGGCTCGTGGCTACCAGATTTTAAGTGCATTAATACATAAAGTGTGTGTAATGCTGCTGCTCGTTGTGCTCGGTGCGCTTGGGCTCATAAAGTCAAGTGGGACAGGCTGTGATTTAAGAAAAAAGCAATGTGTAGGAGCTCTGCATTCCTCAAGTAGTGCCAGCTGCCGATGCCATTGGATGCTGTCACAGTCACAGAATTCGCATTGCAGCTGGCAGTTGTCCTTAATAAAACTTTTATACTGCGTGCCAGTGCTGCAACATGGGAACAGGGAGAGAGAGCTACAGACTACACAAAAAAATAAGTGAAGTGAACAAAGAAATTGATTCCTCTTTAAAAACTTAAAAAGCGGACTCGGATCAAGTGTGCATTTGTAGGACATTTCATGAGTTATGATATAATAAAGCACTTTTGTAAAAAGTGTTTACTTTGAAATTAGAACTTTACAATTTTAAGGTACCAAAGGTATTTTTGAAGAATTTTCAAATATCCTGCTTTGTTTTTCTTAAAGAAAAAAGGAGTAGTTTTTCATTTGAATTATAAAGTGTGACCATTTTTTATACATATTTTATGTTGTTGAAACCAAGAGAATTTTAACTGAAATGCGAGACAAAAGTTATCAAAGTAAAAGCCAGCTGGAAACACATAAAGTTAGGCTTAGAAGGGAAAAGGGGCGTGACACAATTGTGCCGAATAAAAGTTGTACTTTAGCTGATGTACAGGCGTCTATGATTGATCAATCATTGGCCATGTTCACCAGCACAAATCAATCATTTTACATAAATCATCAACAACAAAAAAAGATTTCTGGTGAACGCTTATGATAAAATTTTCAAGCAACAATTATAAATTTTATTTATTGGCAGAAGTTTTGAATTTTATACTGCAAGCAGCTGAATAAAGTCAACAGCAGACTATAAAATGTGTTAACTGCTGGAATCTGTCCTTGACTTTTCCTTAAACTTTTATTGGGCATTTGAGTTTTTTGCCTAATGTAGACAACAATATCTAATATCCGATGGCCAAATCTTCTTGCTATGTCATTAAGTTACAAAAAGGACTTCTGTTGGTCAGCAGCCAAATAACGCAACGTTCGTCTTTATCCAGAGTTGCATTGGCAATTGTTTCTTTCAGGGCTACGCGAAGAAGAACCTTGCAAATGCAATACTGGGCAATGAGCTTAAAGTACTTCAAACGATGCACAGGATATCCTTAAATTGTCCTTGAATTCATTAATTTAAAACAGAGAAGCCTTTCCAGCTATCCGACTACTCCACAACCAGCAAACTCAGTCACGTCATCTGACAATTCATTTAAGAAAAACAAAATAAAAATATGCGAGTATCGTAAACACTCACGAGGCTTTGATGTGAAGCATGATGCTAAATTTAAGTGCTTAATTTCAGGATGGCAATCTTTTAAAAGAAGAAAACTAACAGGGAGTAGAAATTCCAACAACAAGATCATTTGCTGCTGAGCTCTTTCTTTTTATACGTTGTACCCAAGGTACACAGAGTTTATTAAGTTTGTGCAAAAGTATGTAACACGGAAAAGGAGTTATTTCCGACCCTATAAATCATATGTATTCTTGATCAGCATCAACAGCCGAGTCGATATAGCCATGTCCGTCTGTCCATCTGTATAAACGCACAGATCGCAGAGATGGTAAGAGATAGAGGCTGAACATGAATGGGACATAAACTTCTTATACCTGTGGGCAGATCAAGATTATTTTCAATTTTTGCCACGCCCCCTCTTGCCCACGCAATTTGGAAAAAAAATCATATCTCCAACTGTTTTGAAGATATTTGAATTGTAACTTCTAAATATAGTTAGTAATTAGCATTATTTATCGACTTGGCGAAGAATTGATAAAGATCGGATGAACGATACTCAAGTTATGACCAAAAGAAAATTCGCTGCCGAAGCGAAGCAGCAGCGCTGCTACTACAGGTTGCAGCATATTCTCAATCAGAGTATATTACAGTCAGGCTTAACCGACTTTTTTACTTGTTTTCCCCAAGTCTTGTTTATGGTACAGCTGCATAGATAAATGAAAACAACCACAGTCGCAAAGGAATAACAGGCTGAAATAATAATCTCAATCTTGAAATAGCAAAAAATATAAATAATTCAAAAATTTATTGTTAGATTACTATTAAGTCACTGTTAAGTCACTGTTAAGTCACTGCAAAGTCACTGTTGAGTCACTGTTAAATCACTGTAAAGTTACTGTTAAGTCTTTGTTTAGTCACTGTTTAGTCACTGTTAAGTCACTGTTTAGTCACTGTTTAGTCACTGTTTAGTCACTGTAAAGTTACTGTTAAGTCCTTGTTTAGTCACTGTTTAGTCAGTGTTATGTCACTGTTAAGCTGTAATAGTCACATTTCTGTCATCTCTAATTAAGCTATGGGTTTATCAAAAGATGGTCCAAGGAATTAAGCGATCCGTATCTCACTAAACATTTATGCATCTCACTAGTTCGACCAATACTTGAATATGGGTTGTATGTTGATCACCGCATTACCAAAAATATCAGGACCAACTTGCATCGGTTTAAAAACAGTTTCTAATTTTTGCCCTCCGTGGCCTCAACTGGGATCCCACCATCCATCTTCCATCTTACGAGCAGCGACTACTCTTAATCGATCTTCCATCTCTTAAGAACCGCCAGAAGTGTCATTGTGTGCTTTTCATTCACAAACTCTTATCAGGTGATATTGACTCTTGCGCTCTGTTAAGCCCAATAATTCTTGCTGTTCCTTAGCGTTTTCCCAGAAATTTCTCTCCGATCTATCTAAAGCCTTGCCTATCAAATTATGCTAACTATGAACCTTTCCGAAATTTGTGTCTTAATTATAATATGTATTACCATCTTTTCTCTGCTTACTCTTCTGTGTTAAATGTAAGACATAATTCACTGTCATTTTTTAAGCAACCCCTGCAATGTTGACAAAAATTTGTCAAACTTAAAAAAATAAAATAAGTCATTGTTAAGTCACTGTTCCCCATCTTCCCACCTTCAGTCATATTCTCTACAGTAACATTAATATTATTGTATTGTATGAGCGGTTTAATTATCTTCATAAAATCTATTCTCAATTTTACTCCAGTTTGAAAGTAAACCAAAAAATTGCGACTCTATTTAATTTTAGGTTTTTCTGAATGAACTTGATCACTTTATACGTTTTGCCAACCATCGTTCAAAGCGAATTTTAACCATAAAATTAAGAAAACTTGTCTATTGACACTTAAAGTGTTAGATCGCGTATTTTGACAATTACTTTTTATTCCACCGACCAAGAAGTACGACTTTATAAGCTCTCTTGAAACTTAAATGGGAAAATGACTCCGTATTGAAACAATGGACCAGTTGAAACTATCAAACTAATTCGCGCTGGAATAAGTTTGCTACTCCTTAGTCACTTTAAGACTGCTTATAGTCTATTTGGTTTTCATACACAGAGAAACAAAAAATGCAAAAGCTACACGAAAATGTACGATTTTCAACCCAAACCGTTTCGTGTAGCTTTTCAACACGTCGCGTGTAGCTTTTTCATTTCAACACGTGTCGTGAAGCTTTTCTGCACGCCTTATTTAGATATTGAAATCCTACACGTTTCGTGTAGCTTTTCAACACGTCGCGTGTAGCTTTCTCATTTTAACATGTTACGTGTAGCTTTTCTGCACGTCGTGTTTAGCTTTATCATTTCAACACGTGTGGCTTTTCTGCACGCCGCGTTTAGCTTTCTCAGTTCTCTTAGAAATGAGAAGTATGAGGTAGTAGTAGCTGACATCTGTTTTTGAAGCTGCGGGTTTGGTCTGAACGCATGCTGCAGGTTTCCGCAGCTTCGACACTGCTGCGCCCAGGGTGAAAAGGCTACCAGATGCGCTTAAAGAGTTTTAGAAACCAGACACAAAACAAAGTTGACTATCTGAAAGCCTTTTTATAACAGATTGACAATGTTCTAGGTAGCCAAATTTAAGTCGCAACAACTAAAGCTACATTGTAAATAATTTCGATATATTTCAGTAAATTTCCTAGAACTAAATGGTGACCATACTTAAGTAGGCGGCACAAAAGCTGTTGCTAAATCGTAGTCTTAAATAAAATAAAATGCTCCAAAGCCTATTCAAATTGGTTAAATCCTAACTAATAACTAAGTGCCGGCTGGACGGATCCTGGAATCAATTTAAGATATTTTTAAAAGAAAAACTCACACATTTCCCCGTGATTCGCGATTTGCAAATCTTAGTTTTAGTTGGAGAAGCTTACCTGTAAAAAAAAGATCAAATAGAATAGGCATTTTAGTTCCATTGTTGAAAATAAATTTATAATTGTTGTCAAAGTTTTAGGGACTATTTCACATCTTCTACACTATTAGCACTATTTCTCACATAAACTAATAAATAACAGAGTAAATTGTAAATTTATATGACACATAGCAGCTGTTCAGAAGATGAAAAATCAACCCTTAAAAATGTTAAAATACATTTTTGATTGGTTCTTAAAAAGTAAGCGCAGCACTTCAATAAAGGGGAATATTACTTGTAAAGTGAGTAAAGTGCATTAAATCATGGACTAAATACCTTAGATAGAATTTTTTGTTATAACTATAAATAGATAAGTTCAGAAAACTTTCAAGTGTCAGAAATCAACATTTTCGATTGATTTTTTGTGTTTGCAAAAGTTGTCTAGAGTGTGAGGGATGATTGGTTTTTATTTGAAAACTGATTTTAAAACTTAATTTCGAGCACAGATCCGCCTCAAGTTTAGTGAAATAAATGTTCGTAAAGCTATTTTCTCCAAGCATGAGCATTTCAATGCACTTAATAGTTTCCCAACTTTGCTACAACTTTCGCGCTTATTTAATCTTCTTGGCCCTCAAATGCACAAATTCCTTCTTTCAATTACACTAAACCCAGTTTAGTAGATTTTTATCAGCGTACATAACAAAAAAAAAGAAAGAATATATACATATATACATATTAAACCTGCGGGCAGGGCAATAAACACACCAGACCCCATCAAACAATCTCGTTACTAAGTTTGCCACGCCCCACAAAGCAAGAAAAAAAAGGAACGCATCTACTAGCATGTGCTTTGGCAAATGTCCCTCTTTAGTGACACACCCAACCAAGTTGGTTAAGTATGAATAAAAAGCGTCTAACCTACAAACTTTTGTTGCGTTGATTTCCAGATAAATGCGGGTTAAAGCAAACAAAAAAATCGCTCTTTAGAAATTACTAACTGTCTGATAAAAATGGTTGAGCAACAGAAGCGACAAGGAAGAGCGCAAACGAGTCAAAAGTTGCCGGGAGCTACAAATTATGCAAAGTGCAGAGAGCCAGTCAGTGATAAGTAGAGAGGCTAAACTCAATTCTTGTGATGCCACTGCAAAACTGCTTACATACATATTTCTTTAGACTCGACCCTTAAAGGCATTGTCGGGAATAATTTCAGGCGCCACTTGCCATTATAAACAACTTTACTTCGCAGAAAATTCAATTTAATTCAACACAAACTTCGCTGAGTGCCAAACACGGACACAGGTTGTACGGGGCCACGCCCCGCCAAGAGTTCTGTATAGAAAGGTAACTTTTCGTTTCTTGTTTGCAACCTTTTTTGGTCATTGCGTCTTGCAGATTCAAGAAAGTAGAAAACTTTAGATTAAATTAAATTTATGCACTTGTTCCCGCAGCACAAAGAGGATGGTAATAAAATGAAATAAAATACACAAATGATTGGCATAATAATAATTTATACCTCTGCTTAGCATTGAATATAGCTGCTGCCTGGCAACACTGCGTATACGTGCTATGCTTATGATTGATGATAAAGTCCAACAATTTCAATTAGGTGAGGGTTAGAGGTACATTTTTTTTCTTTTTTTTTTCTATTTTATTGATGGTAAGTGATGAGAGTGCACTTCAGAAAACCTTTAATGCAAAATAGCGGAAGGGCTCTTAAGTGCACGGTAGAGCAAGTGTGGGAAAAATACACATTTCTCGAAACTGATTTATAAATTATGAAAAAAATTTGCATTTTAGAAATTCGCTTTCGTTTTTCCCCGCGTCAAAATTACACCTCTCACACTCGATTCATCTCAAGCTAATGATTACCTCAACGGAAAAACCCAAAAAAGTTAAGGTGAAAGTCGGCTTAAAAAGTTTGGGTACAAGCAACCATCCCCTATCAATGTCCATGTAACCACAAGCAAACTAATTAACATGGCTTAGTCTTTAGTTTCGATTAGATAAGTGTATGTTGTTGTAGTTGGCTCATCACATTTGACTGCATACAAGAATTTGCATAAATCAAAATCAATTTCACACAGAATACAATCAGAATATACAAAATTAGCATTTCAATAAAAGCTCTTTGATATTCTCGCATTTAATTGAAAGTTTTTTTGTTTGATTCATTTTGCAGTACAAAAACAAACAACATTTCGAGCTCAAACTGTGTTTTGTTTATTTTGTTGATGCACACTTAAAGCCCTTTCAATTTTCATGGTGTATCCAATTCCCAACGTGAGCGACCATCCCTGAAAACGTAAACTATTTTTTTGTGGGCTACCCATATGTCGATCCCATTCACACGCCAATCGAGTTGAGTTTTTTTAAATTAAATTTTTCGTTCAAGAAACGTACAAATAAACAACAACCACAACACGTTGTTTATTTTTCTCTCTCTCACACATGGAGTGGTAATAAAATAAATATGAATTCAGCGATGGATTGGCCCCACAACAACAATAACAACCACAAAATATATAGATACAGATACAGATACAGGATTCTGGCTTTCACTTTCATCGTTCGCACGTTTCACTTTCATTGCGTGGGCATTCACTTGGGCTGGGAGAGTGGCGTGGTGCTCAATTTCCGTTGATTGAAGTTGCCGAAATGACTTGCCAAAACACCTGACCGTGTGCTGCTAAACTTTTACCTAGTCTTCAACTGGAAATTGAGAGCAATCATCTGCGGAAACGAGGGCAATTAAATTGAATGCAAACGCCATTAAAGCGGAGAGCATCGCACATGGATTATACCTAAGTACGATATTTATCAGACGGTTTTATGTGCCCTTCAGCTGCTGCCGTTGCCTTTGCTGTTGCCAAAAACTTTTACCCTAAGTAGTTTCATTCGATTAACACGACATTTTTAACCACAAACTTAGCTCGGTCTTAGCCCACCTCTAATAAACTTTTAATTGCATTCCAAGCCGTAACTATGACTAGAAATTGTTGTACCCAAAATGTTGACAGGACGCCAAGCTAACGACCTTCCGTTATGGCAACATTTCAATTTCCTGTGTCCTGTGTGAAAAATTAATGCCAAATTCGAAACAAATTGCAAAAAGCAAATGTTGTGTTAAAAAGTGTTGAAAATGACAACAGGAGGACAGGAAGTGAAGTATGCCAGGATGTTCACACAAAAAGAGTTGCCAGTTGGGAAAAACACTCGACTGGGAGACTATCGCATGTGTTGTGTTTTTTATAAGAAAAAAAAATAGCACAAAGCTTTTTAAAGTAAGTAGAAAATAGCATGTATATTTGACAGAATGCTCTTTAATTCTCTTAGCATTAGATAATCACTAGTGCACCACGACTAAAGATTTAAATTTACTCGTACGTCACGTAGATCCAACATTACAATAATCATTACAAGGGTATAATGGTACAAATAACCTAGTCGTATACGAGGCAGTTTCGGTAATATATCCAATGAGGAAGCAAATAGTAGCGTAGAACCGATACTTTCTGCGATCTTATTATGATAAGCGTTTAAACGTACCCGTTTCTGATGACTATACTGCATTAGGGACTTGCAAGAGACTCCAAAAATATCTCGTAACACTATATTGGAATCTGTCAGTAATGACAGTGCATTGAACAGACTCGTCAGAATAGTAAGACACAGTTGTATGGCTACATATGGCATTCAGTGCTTCCAGCAACTTACGAACTTCTAAAGCCTCACGCATCCAGCTCAGTTAAACAACGAAATGCATCATCATATTATACGTCAAAATCTGCAAATATATCTTATGTAAAAAGTCACTGCAGATGATAATTTCCACCTCATGTTTGTAGTCAGATTTTACTTCCGAACATTTACGTCTTGATTTATAACTGTAACAGTACTTTGAGCATATTTGCAATACAGGACGAATATTATCGTAGCTTGAATGACTTACCCAATAAACAAACGATCCTGGACACATGACTCAACGGTTTTGGATGAGTTTTGGCACTCAGATAGTTAATAAATGACCTACAAGATTGTGATAAATGGCAAAGTTGTTAGACGCGTATTTATGAAATGGGTTTACGCAGCAAACGGCTTCACATGAAACGGTACGCAGAAAGTTGAAAATATGCTATATAACTTTTATTTAAATGGTAAAAAAAAACCGTGAAGTTAGCACTATAATATGAAGACGGTTTGTTAAAGCGCTTGTTGACTAGGTCACAGATGCAAGCGTTGCCAAATAGAAAATATAGGACTTAAGATTATCACAACATTTTATCGATCTGACTTCAGATTATCAAGAAGACTAAATAGTTGGCAATTAGAGACGGGTTAATACGAAGTCTTCGGTCGAACTGTTAATAGAATTGTGTAATTGGTTAATTTTAACATTTGACAATAGATTATGATGAAGATTTAGATTGACGGCAGTAGAAGACGGGTGAATAAAGGAAGGATCAAGTCAGATCCCAATCGAATCGGACATGAAAACAACATAATCTCAGATAGTCTTGACCCGATCTGAAAAAGGATTGAGTTGATAAAAAGTTCTTAATGCGCTAAAAAGAATTACACTTATCTTGGACAGACTTAAGAATAGATGGCAATTAAGCACAAACTCAGAGAATAATTTAATCTCAATCCAGGGTCATTGCAAACGTGTTCGAGATTGCTTTTGAACTCGATATGTAATACCGGTTCGAACCCAGGAAAGATTCCTGGCTTTTTCTGTCTGTTCTCCGCCACATTCCATGTAGGACATCCCTTATTATACACTTCTAGACCCACAGCAGTCTTGGTTTATTTAAAACCTCTGAGGAACAAAGAAATATAAAAATTTTTTGAACCCGAACCGCGATTCCGAACCCAAGACTATTTGCGTTCGGTTCACGAATAAAATGGCATCTCATCACTCACGACTATTACAATCGTTATGTTGTCGCTATCGCTCACGTATTTACGAGCATGAGATCGCACAGGGGATTGAAGTAAGCATATCGGAAAGTCGGTACAAGTCCGAAAGACTATGAGCTATACTTTGCACATGCTTGAATTATGTCGAACATCTTGTAAGTCAAGATTGAATTTTCAAGCTCATGCCGGGCTTACTCGAAGATTAAAAAGACTGAAAAAATCCTGACGTTTTTCTGTCGGTGTATTCACTTAGACCGAGCTTTGCACAAATATTTCTAAATTGTACCAATTTGGTACATTTGAACATAAATTTTTCACGACATTTCTAAGATCAGATGAAAACTGGGAGTCATCAAGATTTTATCGATGGCTAATTACAGTTGAGTACATGATCAGAACAAACGGTTCAAATTGTCGCGAGCTTTCCATGAAGCTTTGCCTGCGTTCGACTGCCACCAAAGACCTACACCTCTTATCGCTGAAACAAAGATTTTGAAACAAAAAACGATTCATCTAGGAAGCTGTCATTGGATCCCAGTTTTTTGCTTCTATCTACCGTGTCGAGGAATGCGTGTACTAAGAATGTAGCTCTACGTCGTAACAAGTGGGTATTACCTGATTGTATTGATTTATTGATAATATAGATGACGTATGTGAAAGGAAAACCGATGCAACTTGGGAGACGACATAGGATTCGAACCAAAACCAATGCCCAAAATGTACCTCGAGACGCTTAAATTGTCGGGTCGAGATCAAGCGTTCCAAAAAACACAAAGTTACGTAATATTTAATGATTGGTTCAGATAATCATGCAAGACTGGAGGTTCCGCAATTAGAAATGGGTAATTTGGAGGTGTTGGTCAGCCGGCTGTAAGAAAATTTCAACAATCTGCAATATTACCATATGAGTTATAGACTTGAAACGAAGACGGGTATATCGACGGTGTAAACAGAAAGAGTAAATCAGACAGACCAGAGGATCGCGAAATGTTAAAAAAAGTTTTAATGAGCTCAGATTAACATGAAGATCGAATAGATGAGAGTTGCCAACAATCTTGAATTAAGATCAGTTTAGTACTCAAGACTATGGTCGTTGCACTGCAACTGAAAATTGTGTTTTATTTATTAAGGTTTTTGGCATTGTCTTTTTTTTAGCAAAATAAATCTATATATGTATATATCAAAAAAATTTTAACTGAAGCTTTACAGAAAACTGTTGGATGGTTGATAACGTCTGCGAGACTGATAAATTTTGATTTCAAGTTAATTTCAAGGTTTTTCAATCTTGTTTTTATAAGATTGCAACTGATCTTGAAAACGAGATTTTCAATCTAGATTTTAGATTGACTTTTTTTCTCAGTGCAAGTAAGCTTCAATTCTTCGTTTTGTGTTAAAAATTCTAAAGGGGTCGTAGCAACGCACGCCGGGTACCTGCTAGTTTCTTTATATATTTAACAATTTATCACGATTTTTTATTTTATATTAAAAAGTTTGTTGTAGCCAATATTTTTTATAATTTTCCCATTGAGTAGTGAGAGTTCAATTGCCTTCTTTTGTTCCAAATAGATTTTATTAAAATGGGCTACTCTATATTTCGTCAGGATAAGGCATTATGTTTGAATTATGTCTTCTTTTTTATTCGTGTACCTAACGTGTGTTCTCAGCTTGATGATACATACAACATTATCGTTCTTGCACTGAGTGAACTATAAGACTTCAATATTTATACACTTTTTTATTAAATTTTCAATGAATCCCATAAAATTTTTATTCTTAACGATTAATTAAATTAATTATTCTAAATAAAATTATTATTCTTAACCTACTACTAATTTCGAGGAGCACTAGTTACCAGGCTCGAAATAAAATTAAATTAAAGTATTATTCATAAAACCTATATACCCATAATACAATACCCAAATCCAGGATAAACAAACATTTTTGCCAAAATATGCCCGCAAACCTCAACAGAATTTTTGACTGAGCAGTGAGAGAGGGCGGAAATCCACCTTATTTCTCCGCAACAGCCACAATATAATAATGGATGTGGAGGAAGGACCTGTCGCTGGCATTTAGTGGCACAACAGAAAATCAATGTTACCAGCAACAACAAAAATGGCAGCAGCAGCATCTCCAACATCTTGTCAGCTTGGTAAGGTCGTCACCTCAATGCCTGAGGAATGCTTGTTTTCAGGCTGTCCCTTCAGCATCTTCCGCTTCCGTTTAAATTTATATCCCATACTCGCATATATCCACCTATTGTTATCCGCCGGAATCCCCATCCGCATGAGCCATTCTTTATAACAGGCAGCTTTTGTATGCCAACATGTTGAGCATAAATTAAACGTCCCAGCAATAAAAACCAAATCAATTTGAGCGTGAAATCGATTTTCATTTCTCCATAGCTGGTAGCTGTTGCTTGTGCCGATCCAGTCGGATCGATAAACCGTCAATTGCAACAGGTTGTGCTGTAAATGTGTGGAAAAAAATGAAACCCGAGGCAACTAAATCAGACAACTATGTCATGGTAATGGCTGCCATGCAACTAACCAAATGGTATTGCAATCGTTTGCCGTCTTGATTAATGAAGGCATTGGCAAGGCGGCAAAAGGTGTTGGAAGGCAGCAGGGGCAAGTGGAAAAACGATTCAGATTGGATGCTTGTCGGTGCCTGGCAATCAAGGTGTGAATGCGCACAGAGTTCGATTAACAGAAAATTTGAGGGAGCCGATGCCATGGTGACTGATTGAATACTCTTGGTTGAGATAATTTAGCTGAAGAGGAGGTTTAAGAAAAAATAAATATATTAATGACAACAGCCACACTAAGAGCGAAAACAACAATGAGCAAAGTTTTTCCTACTTTTAAGAAAAAAGAAAACAAAAGCAAGTAAAATTCATAAAAATTTTTTAGATGCCATAAAATGTGAAGAAAAAGCTGGTGACTTTTCTAGTTTAATAAAAACGTCATTCGCATTCCGCTGTTCCGCAGTTGAGCATTCAAAAAAGGCAGAGAACGCCAAAAGATCTACCGCAGAGTAGGCGCACACTATAACACTGTACCTCAACCTGCCACTAAGTGATATTTCTCCATAAAACTCTGAGAATCTGAATAAATCTTTATTCGGATCATGGTATATCCGATATATACACAAAAACAATTGACTGAGACATACACATACATACGCAAAAGTCTCTTTAGAAGTTTGCTCTCGACAAAACGGTCAGCGAATGACATGAGTAAATGAGAATCAATAAAAATTGAGGAAAGCTAACTTCAGCTCGAACGAGTTTATATACCCTAGCAGCTTGTATACTTTATATAAATTAAGGTTTTAAGTGATTTTCGTGGAACTTTCTTAGCTGCGTTAATTCCCAAACTCAGCAATAGATGGCACTATTACTTTGACCATTTTGCATGCCCTTTGATGCCATTTAATTATATGGCAGCTGTACGATATTCATCCGATTTTGATCAAACTCCCCAAAATTATGTGGAAGCTGATAATATTCATAACTGGAAAGTATAAAGACGCTACCATTGAAAACAAAAAAGTTTTTCTTACTAGAACTACTTTTTCGACCTTACGTTCCTATGGCAGCTATATGCTATAGTCATTCGATTTAAATCAAACTTGGCAAATGTGTGGTTGCATATAATATTGATCAGTAACAAGTTTGGGAGCGATAGCATTGACATCAAAAAAGTTTTTCCTACTAAAACTTTTTTTCAGAACTATATTTTGTATGGCAGCTATACTATATAGTTGACCGACTTTCATCAATCTTGGTGGAATTGTGAGAAAGCATGGAAAACTTTTAAATACGAAGTTTGAGCACGTTTGCGTTGAAGACAAAAAAGTTTTTCTAACTAAAACTACTTTTTCGACCGATCGTTCCTATGGCAGCTATATGATATAGCCATCCAAATGTGCAGCGTCTTTGTATCAAAAGACTTCGTGCGACTTAAAACCGACGGAGGAGTTAGCATAGAAACAGACGGACGGACAGACGGAGATGGCTATATCAACCCAGCTCATCATGCTGATCAAGAATATATAGACTTTATGTGGTCGGAAATGCTTCATTCTATTCGTTACAAACATCTGAGCAATTTTAATATACCCTCTATAAGGGTATACGTAGCGCTCTTTGGTTGAGTTCACTATCTTTTAAGCAAAAACTGAATTGAAAGTGACTTTTCGCTCTCCCTTTAATTTGTGCCCGTAACAGAAATGTTTTTTGCAGACACGCTGAAGTGTTGACAGTTTTTTGCGATCTCTGCTTGCAATGCAAACTCTAAAAAGTATGCAGCGGAAAATCGAATTGAAATTTTATCTGTACCTGGTTCTAACACTTTGCTTACGGAGTGAGGGTTGATTACTGACCTACAGTTATGCATACCATCATCGTCTTTGATTAACTTATGGCCTTAAGAACCAACTGGGAAAAACTTTAGAACAGGGGTGATCAAGCCTTTTCCGCAAACCACGCATTCGTTGTTGTTTTACGCAGTGGAAAGGGGTGAAGTGTGCCATTCACGCAAAGCATTTGGCTTTACAGAGCAAGCGAAGTCTTTGTTGTTGGTTACCTACGCATCAGACACCAGTCGGGTTTCTCTTTCTATTTCTTGTGGTTGTTTTTGCTTGAGATATATTTACATCATTAGGATTGGTGCTCCACGCGGCCGTAAGCTCATTCTAGGCACCCCTGCATTAAAACATTCCAAGAACATTTATGTACCCTTATTATGTTCCAAGAATGTTCCAAGGGGTTGTCTTGAGAATTTATTAGACTACAACCAAGAAAATGTTGTACTTATTTTTAGATTTAATCGAGCTTGAATTAAGACTATGACAACCTAAATATATGATCAAAAAGATTTGAAAGTTGTTGTTTATGTACCTTATTTATCCCGAAACAATCTTAAATCAATTATTTAAGGATTGAAACTACACTTGCTGGAAGACTCAGGGTCAGAACAAACAAACTGCATTGGCTAATTTCAGATAACAGTCAATTGCCGTTAAAAGCTAAAACAACGCTATTCAAGTAACTGATTTCGCCAATTGGGCAATATGCCTTATCTGAATGGGGTCCGCAATTATGCGAAACACAGTTTAAACGATTACAAGGGGCCCAAAATCAATTATTAAGATCCATTGTAGGTGCCCTCGAATGACGAAGCTAAGCAAATAGCCCTGAAGCCAGTTGTGCCTGTAAGGCATAATCGAAGTAGAAAAAAATACAAGGAAATGCTCCAAGAATGCGTTCCTCATGCGCTACAAGAGCACCAGCAGAGAATTTCTCCTGATCGTTAGAATATACAACATCAACAGAAGGCAGAGCAAGAACCAGAAAACAGGAGGCCTCTAAATTTCAGGGAGCAAATATTGTTCGACAGCAGAAGATCGGTGGCTGCGAGACAATGGCATGGACCACCCCAACAGCGCCAACAACAATACATAGATATAGATTGCCTCCAATGTGCAACAACAGATTTAGCAAGGCTTAAATCAACTAGGCTCCAGTCAGCAACAATATTTCCCACAAGAAATCTGCAATCAAGATAACATCCAACAGGCTCTGTGCGTACTGTTTTTCAACGTAGCCGGGAGCAGTCAAGCCCCAATGATAATGCCAATACCGACCAATTACAGCACTGTGTGGATCTTGAGCCAGCCACTCATCAAGACAACAGAAGCCATTGCTGTAGCAACCAGCGTTACAATCATCAGCCAAGGGAAGATATTGGTCAAAAGATTGACCAGTTGATCAGCCTGCTCGTAGCAACGGAGACAAGCAGCTCCAGTGAACGAAAACATCTACTTCTTCACTCTGGAGAGGAAGATTGTTAAACTGGTCTACCAAATCACCAAAATTATGAACGCCATTGCTGCTATGATGACTAATCGACAGGCGCATGTGGTGTCCATGATCAGAGGCTCATCCAATTATTAGTAAAATAAATATTAATTCAATGTAAAGAACGCTGCGTATATTGAATAAAAGACAGTAGGTTGTGCTTAATTATTGGGGAATATTCCCAAATTTTAAAGACAATCTACACAGATTGTGTTTAGCCTCTGTGCTGAACAGTTTACAAACAAAAATGAGCATTGAAAATATCGTCCGTTAATTAAGAATCTTGTTTTTGAATGAAGTATCAATCTTTCAATAAAATTTCAACGAATGTTCTGAGTTTTTGTTCTTCCAAGTTCATTAAGCTTCATCTTAGTTGAATTTGTTGGTCCTTTTGGAATTTTTGGTATATTTTTTAATGGTTTATCTCTTTTTCATGAACTTCTTTTAATAATTTTACAAATTCTTTAAAGAGTCGTGTACGTGATAGTCGAGAGACATGCTTACCTAAAGTGCGTGTCATGGAATTATTTGTATTTTTGCCCCCTTCATTTTTACTGTCATTATTTTTAATTTGCGCATCTATGACAGACAGGACCAGGACCACTACCACGAAGACCCCTGGGTGGACTCGTCTGGGCTGTCTGGCCGTTTCACAGCTGGCGTTGACAATGCAATTTCCGCCTACAGCAAAGTACACATGGCGATAAAAGTGAAGAATTGAACGAGTGAAGGAGCATGAGAAGGATGTGAAGGACATGCCCAACTGCACTCGTTTGTATTTCCTGTTGATGTGGACGTTGGCTTGGCGACCACCACTTGTGCATGCAGAATCAACAATTAAAGATTAAAATGTCACACTAAAAGTTTTCCGTCCCATCTCTTTCCCTCACCCCCCCTTGGGGTAAGGTTGGGGTCTGTAACTTATTAATAAGACGACGCTAGTGACGCACTTTGCAAAACCTGGGAATTCCTGGTTCCTTCCCTGGTGTCAACTTAATTGCATTACGCCTGTGGAAATTGCCAGGCCTTTGGCTTGGTTTCGCATAAGTTTTAATTGATGTCACACAGCTGATGCAGTTTATAGCCCGCCGTGGGGAATCGAGCAACGCAGTAGCAATGACCCATTGATAAACTCTTAAATGAAATTTCAAATTAATATTAAAATGAACAGGCCTCAATTAAAATTTCAATTTGCATTACCATATCAATAACAAACAATTTACAGGTACAAAAATCCGCTTTAGTCAGCACAAAATCCCTGTCGTGCCGTATCGAATTCAAACATAAGACACAGTTAACTTTTCGATTTGTTTTTTGGTGTGTGTGTTTTGCGATACGTGGAAACATGGAAACATTAAATGTTCTTCGCACGTGAGTTTCCAATTTCAGAGACATGTGTACACAGATTTGGTTTTGCCCCAAAAGGTGAGCAGGAAAATAATTGAATCAACAAATAGCACAAATTGTGCTCGACTCAAGTATTAATTTACGCAACCAAAAAAAAAATAAATATAATAAAATGTAATTATCAGACCGCACAAGTGCGCATTTAATTACTTGTTTATTATATTTTATTTTAAATTTCATTGAAAATTGTACAAAGAATTGGCCAACAGAGACCCAATGGACGGCAATTGTTTGGGGTTAATATGCAGAAAATTAGCGCAGATTTTTCACAGTACAATTTAATTAGGTTTTTGTTCAATGATTTTAAATGAAAGATACAAGTGTAAATTGAATGAGCAAAATGGTTTTCGATTAAATTATAGATTGAAATTAAACAACGACTGTTGCTCAATAAGTTTGTATTTAAAGCAATTTAAAAGGTCGGAGGTTGCGAAACGAATTGCTATTTTGAGGCGTAGAGCCATCTTATTATTTGGAAGACATTTAAAAATTGGTTGAATTTTATTGTACACCTAAAAATACATGAATAATTCAACATTTTAGGAATAATTACTCTATACTCACCCTTTACAGTTACAAGTATCAAAGTAATTGTAAAAGTAATTATATTTTGAAGGGAATCAAACCGGAACCAGAACCAGAACCGTATACCGAAAAGAATCGATTAAAACTCAGAATCAGAACCGTCACCGGAACCCATATTTTTAATTTTTTGTATACGAGAACCGATATTCTTGGAACCGAAAAGACAGAAAAGAACCGAAACATTGTACCGGTACAGTTGCGGTTCTGGGTGCAAAAACAAGACTGCAAAGATGGTTTTGAGACCCTCATTGAATGTCATGATAACCATTGAACATCAATTTCTGTTCAAGCGAAACTGAATGAGGACAGCAGCTTTGGCACAAATCCGTTAGCTGAAAGTGGAGGCTAAGTCGAATCATGCATGTATTTGTATGAAAAGAAACAGGAAAATACAAATAGTTCAGTATTTTCACAAAACTGTTTAATGACATCAATCACTGACGGAACTTAACCGGTTCGGTTCGGGTTTTTAGGATCCATCGAACCGGACCTCCAAAATCTATTATGTTTGGAAAAACATTTGGTTCAGAAAATTATTCAAGTCGACTTTTATAAGTTTCTTTATATTACGGATGGAAAAAAATCATTGCTTAGTACTTGGATCGATTGGTGCATTATTTAATGGAGATCAGTTTTGTAAGTCATATCCAAACTGAGAATATTCCGACTATGAGAAAGGGAAATAAAGTAATAGTCTAGTTGAAACATGACAATTTAATTTTTTCATATCTATGTACGAGTTTACATTGGAAGAACCAGGAACGTATGATTGATGGCGCTAAACTTAGTTAGATAGATTTATCAAACAGTAAGTTGAATGTGTCCTCTTCAACCAAAATAAGGCCAAGAAAGTTTACTGAAATTCATGGAAAATTGAGCCAAAAATGTTTCAAATATTTCAGATGTTATGAACCAAGGTTCGAACTTTAATAAGTTAAGGAACCGGTCATCGAACCGAATCTTATACTTCACGATGGGTTCGAACCTCCGTAGAGGAAACAAAGAAGATAAAGTTAAATGGTGGTCAGTAAACTTGAAAAATTTTCTACAATTGTGTTTATGTATGTCTTTGAAAAGGGCAAATAAGTGTAGAACGTTTGTTTACCGGGGTGTAATTATTATGTCTACGCTATGAAATTGGGTGGACGCAAAAACAATGCCCGGTCTATCTTTATATTTTAATCGTTCATATCGGTACGTACCGGTATAACGAAATAAAAATCCAGGTACCGATACGGAACCGAATACCGAAATAATGTTAGAACCAAAACAGAACCTTTTACCGAAACATAAGTTTCGGTACGTACCAGAACTGAAACCGGAACCGAAATACGATTCGGTTTGATTCCCTGATTAAAAACCAAAACGATTTTCGGTCTCTAACTCGGCCGATAGCTAAATTTCGGTTGCGATTATATCAAGGGAAACGGACATAGGTTACATGGCCAATAGGCCAATATAATGCCTTTGTTTCGGTTTTAGTACCTGAAATTTAGTATAATTCACTGAATTATCATAGTTCCAAGTTACAATTACGATTATTACAAAATGGTAATCAGGAATTCTTTTTAGATTATCTGTAAAATGGTAGTGTCAATTCTAGTTTACAGCTCAATAATCCACACAAATCTAAATCTAGATTAATTTTCTAAAATTCTGCCAACTTCCCATTTCATATATATGCCAACAAAATCTAAAACGAGATTTATTAAATTCCCTTGTTTGTAAGTAAAACTAATAGTTTCCCCTGCTTGTCGGCTAATTAAATTGCCATCGATCTCTCACAGTGTCCTCCATTCATCTTGCACATGCAACTTACATTTGCTTCAAATGCTACAAGTGACATATTTTGCCTACTGCTGGTAAATAGTTCATCATCGTCTACATAGGTTTCACCTATTTTGAAATTCAAGTAAAATCGATAATGAACACTCCAACCACTACCTCTGCGAATTCCAATGTCAAATGACGACCTTGTTCCAGCTCACAATGCCAAAAAGTAAACAATTCGCACGGATGCATGGATATGCTGTACTATAGGTCAATTTTCAGTTTTTTAGGCATAAGCATTTTCATTTGTCGTTAGTTCACAAATATATTAATCTTTAATGTTCTTAGCCCTATTTTGAGTTCGCTCTGCTCACGTCACTGAACGAAAAATAAAACGATCTTGGTCTTTCCTCAACCGAATGTTTGCTGCAATAGCGCTAACTGTTAATTGGCTGTGAATGAGCACACAGCACTGATCAGTCTGACTGCAACCAAATAACAGGCCCATGTCTGTCGCTCACAGTGTTGCCAATTTGTCCTTTTTGTGGACAGATCTGTCCTTTTTGCAACTGCGATTTCCGGAAAAATTTTGAAACGTTTCCTATCCGGAAAAAATTAACTTTTTATTTTATTTTATCCTTTATTCATCCGTTTTTCTTTGTTCTAAGGCGCTTATACAGTTTATCAATTACAAGTATGTGGCATCGCTCTCATATTGATATTTTCAAATCAATATTTTTCAAAGCGATGTAGCCCTGTTTTATTTGTGTGTAATCAAAATCAGAAGAATCGTATATCGATTCAATGCGCTTTAAAGTTTCAACATGCCGAAAGTCGTTTACAATAACAAATGTCTCGAATCTTGGTTAAGAGAACCTGAATTAAAGAATTGGATGTCCTTGGAATACCAAGGATCCGAATCCGTAGGCATACTGCGCTTAAATCCAAACATTGACCAGGTCCGCTCAAATGGCCACTCCAAAAAACACAAAAAGCAGTGCCCTTCGCACAAAGAAAACAATATTACGTTTCAGCCACTTTCAACATCGCTTGTGGTCAGGAGGCGGCACTATCAATGTTTGGTGCCCAACATGTGTCCAAAATTATCAAGTTTCTGATAATTGTCTTCGGTTAATTGGAACGAATGCACACGAAATTGATGCTGATAATGCCACTCTCGATATAAATTAGACGAAAATAAAGATATTCGAAACTCCACGTCAGACGGCACAGACGTGTACAAAATTGTATAACTGAAGATGGTTGCCGGTCAGCCACCGAAATAACCGAAAAAACAGCATATACATCTGTGTGTTTCATTTGACCTCGAGCCGGCTAAACTCAATTTTCTACAATTTAGAAAGGTCGCCAACTATCAACTTTTTGATTTTCAATAAATCTTTATTATATTAATAAGGAAACATAGCTTGTCCTGTTTGGTCGCTCATCAAATGTGTTACCAAGGTATGTTGAAAAGGTTGCAGACAGAGAGAGAGAGTCAGTGCGAGAAAGAACAAGAGCGCACTCATAGTTTTTGCATACATACATATTGTTAGTCTAGGCTTACCCACGTATGCATATACAAAGAAGACCTTTTAAATGCATCATTTTTGCAAAAGGGTCGGACAAGACATCCCAGCAAGCATTTTGTCTAAAAGAGAGTTTGGCGATAGTTTGGGGATATTTTGGCGATTTACACCAACAAAATACATAAGGTAATGCATTATCAACATACTAGGAATAAATAAGCGATATGTGGTATCGCATTTTTTTCATCCAATCGGTTGAAGATATGAATGCGGTTCTTTTTAAATCTGTGCATTGCCGATTCTTCGCTTAACAATCAATAAGAAGACCTAAATGCTGCAGCAATTGGCACAAAACCTCATTTATCAAATGTCAAAGATACTTGGACTGTATATTTGAAGCTAAGATCTTACACATTAGACTTGGATACAATGCTCGAATTCCCTGAATAGTTCATATAAATGGTGCAAAGAAAATTTGCTACTTAAATATGTTTCTAGTTAATTCAAAGTGCATATTAATTGATTTTAATACAAAAATTGCATTGTAAAATTTTTTCCCTGAGTGTGTAGAGTAAAGCGATACATACTGGAAGAATCTTCTGCTGGGATGAGAGAAATAAACGAAAATTAAAGTGTTTCTCTCCTCTCACAACCTAAGAGAAGCAGAGACCGCTATTAAAGCAGAGTTCCCCCAGAGAGAGCGCGAATATGTGAATGTCTCTCCCTCTAACACACAGTGATGCATAGCCTGGGCAAGCATTCGGTGTGAATCGGCCCCCAGGAGCTGGGTAACTCTGTGTTAAAGGTTGTTTATGTCCCTCAATTCAATGTGTCGCTCGGAAATTGTTTTTATCTGACAGGGGCAGACGGAGGACTGATTTTTGCGGCGTCTACATACTTGAAATGTAGACCTTTGGTCTGATTTGGGGTAATATTATGGCATCCCACCAAAAAAATTGTTGTAGAATGCCCTACCCAATTGTGTTTAAATTTTAAAGACTGCGACTTTTTGCACCTTGTAGAGTCATTAATTTTGCTTCCGTTTCTCTTTGTCTCAATGGGCAATGTTGCCCACTCTTAACGAAATCTACATTTTTATGAGATAACCTTAATTTAGGCAATGTTGACTTCAATGCAATGTGTCTGGATAACTAAGAACAATCTAAATGTGACGATTGGATTTTCGATTGTCTCAGAGGTTATTTTATTTATTAAATTCCATTTGGTTATAAATAAGGTCCATTATCTGCTTAAAAACTTGCTATGATTCCTTTGAAAATAAAATTATATGGGTCCAAAATGGGAACCAAACTTAAATTTTGAAAATTTTCCAAAAGACTACCCCATGGGATAGGAACTCATAATTCTGCTGGCGTAGCAGCCGTCACAAGTATAGAGCGAGAGAGAATACGTGTGTTCTATGAATAGCACGCTCGGTGGCTTGCTCTCTAACGATGCGCGGGTTCGGCTCTTTATTCTCTCACGAGGCATTTGTTCGTTTGTCTATTGCTCATGTTGAAATGTCATGTGTGAGTTTGGACACCACTGAACTTGGTCAATTGTGATGACAAAAATTAATGCCTGAAAATTGGACAAATTTCCTATAGTGCACTATCCACACACTTGTTGGACCAAACCAGGAAAATTACATTTCGATTGTTACTCACCAATGGTATAGGTGGCGCCATCAACCGTAAAGGTGGCCGCTTTACATTTGTTGAAAAATCTAGAGGCAAAATCCAAAGCAGAATTTTTCAAACTCGATGATACCCGTCGTATGGGCGAGTCCGGGCAGGAAGAGGCTGCTGGCGGATGCTGCTCCTGTGGCTGGTGCAGCGACGTCACACTACTGGTCACCGTGTTGGCCGAGGTCAAACGTGCTGTTAGCGTGACTGCTGCTCCTTCGGGTGCTGCTGCGGCAGTGACGACCGGAGTGGCTGTACCCGGTGCCAGCCGACGCGGCGGCACATTCGATAAATTCAAATTGGACATGTTGCAGGACACGTTTAGGTTGGTTTTCGGTTGGTTTTTTTTTGTTGCTTTTATAGCCTTGGTAATCACTTGATGGCACACATTTTGTTAAATTGAAAATTTGGCTTATCAAAGAGAGCAAAAAAGAGACAGAGAGAGAGGGGGAGGTCGAGGTCTGAAATGGCCACAAAAACCAAGCCAATTTGTTGCTATTGACCAAACAAAATTTTAGTTGATTCATAAAACGGAATGGCAGAGTCAAATATAGATATTAATGAAATGAAAATTCCATGGAATTTTTAAAATTTGAAAAAAGGAACAAGAGATTTTGTTTTTTAATAGAATTTTTCCTTGCCACACTGGGGGTCAGGGGCAAGAATTTTATTATATAATATAAATAAGAGTTCTGAAAATCAGTTTCCATCCGTGAAATGCTCTCATTCGTAGCTTTAATAAACAACAAAATGCAAAACTCCACCCAAGTAGAAGTCCGATTTTCTAAATTTTGGGGAATGCTTTAAATGTTTAAAGTTTAAGTTCTTTCTTGGTCAAATCTGTGCAGACAAACAAACTACCAACCCCTAATATATAGTTCAGTTTTCTATGCTCTGTTGAAATTCATTTTTACTTTTCTCCCTCAAATTAAACCATTTAAGTAATATAGAGCAAAAGCTCTTGGATTTTTGTAAAGCTAAATCCAACCACATTTATTAAAACCACAATTCTCTCAATTTATTCCCTGCAGTTTATCTGCCAACCCACACAGCTGTGCAATTTTGCTGCATTTTTCGATTTGCATTGATAAAAGTTTTTTTTTTGTACCATAAGTGGAATTACAACAATCTGCCACGCACACACATACATACTTAGGCTGGGGTCATGATGATTGCAGTCAATAATAAAAACCGTTTTATCCCCACGGGCAGGCAGGTGAAACGTATGAAAAGTGGAAAAAGTGCTTCAACAGTCAAGAGTTGATGACTTTTCTCTCTAAAATGCGACGAATTAAAGTAAATTGCTTGGAAATAAGTACCAAAACACACACAAAGACACAAAGCATAACAACAGACAATGAGTGGCTTTCACTGGCTAAAATTGTTGGCTGTTTCTGTGTTTCTGGTTTCTGGTTCCTGGTTCCCGGTTTCAGTGATAATGGCATTCAAATGTATACATTAGGCGTGCGTCTGACTCGGTCTGGCATTTGGTTTTTTGTTCTCTCGTCTCGCTTATCTACGCGCCCCTGGCGGAAGGCGCCAAAATTGCCACACATAAAAAATATGCTCAAAATGCTGCTACAACAAAAAAAAAGGCCTATGAAAGAGGCAAAAATATCATCATTAAAATAAATGTGCGTGAAAGCAAAAAGGGAACAGCAAGGTGGACGGGTGGGTGGGTTCAATGAGTGCGAGATAAAGTGGCAGCAGATTGATAAAACGATTATTAAGCGTAATTAATGCCAAATCGATTTATTTTTAAGCATTAAAAGTATGTCAAATTGAATTTACATTTAATATTGATAGGTATGGGGAAAAGGTGTTTGGATTTGGGGAAATAAGTTAAGTAGAAAAATCAGAAGCATTGAATCGGGAGAAAGACAAAAAAAATAACATTGTTAACATTTTTGTTAGGTTTGTTTTATTGTTAATCATAAAAATAAGAATAAATAAATACTTGGCTTTATAGCCCCAAAGGGCCAAGCCGAGCTTCTCTCAATCTCTTGGCGTGTGTGCTTGAAATTTACTTCACAGCTGGCGCTAATAGCTGGTGACCAGATGTGTATAAGTTTTTTTTTTTTAAAAAAACTTTATATTACACACTACTGTGAACCACACCCGGCCACATCATTTATCATGCGTCGACCAATTTGAATGCAGACTCTGAAATTGTAATCTACTTGATCTGTGTCTCAATCTACCAATAGCATTGCATTTATTCCGCTCACGGTACACCACAACAATAAAAAGAACAAATACAAATTCCCGTTCGTGCATGTTATACCCCGATTTGGGTTTTTAGCTCTGATTAATTCACTCACGTCACATTTGGAATATCAGAACTCTATGAATGGGCCAACGAACATCACAGTATAAAACACAAATCACTTTAAGGCGGCTACTGAATTTTTAAAATCACGGTTTTCCAAATGCCAAACGATACAAGGGACACAAACTCTCCACTCTATTCAACCACAAAAGAACTACCTTTTTACAATAAAACACACATTATTGTAACTTTCCAAAAAAAAATGGTGAAATGAAAATTTAAATAAATGAGAAATAAGTCCATAGCTCTGGAAATAATTGATTTCCCATTAACAGCTTATTACAGTAAATTCCTGGATACAAAACCAAATTTTGAGAAAAAAAATGATGAAAAAAAATGTCCCTATCGCGCCAATTAATTTTTGTTTACTAATTTCGTCGATTTGGAAACCAAACATTGTAATCATCGGTCGGAAAATCGGTCTTAGAGAGAAAAACTTTTTTTCAAAGTTAGCGTAACTAAACTCTTTCATTATTCATATTCGGAAGTGACACAGAAATCACTAGTGATTTTCGTATAAACTGCTTTAATTTATACATGTGTATGTGAAGTGGCCAAAAACAGCTCGGTTACTAGATCAGATGTCGAAAGTATAGCGAATTGACACCGACTGTTCAAAGCCAAGTAGATTTAAGCAGTTGGTTCCAAATCGCTCAAATTCACCATCTGATCTAGCAACCGAAGATATACTTTTCACTTAACATATGAAGTTGTACAATTGAAATTTGAAATGCAAATGTTTATACCAAAATCTCTAGTGATTTCTGTGTCACCCCCGATTAAATGCTTTCAAAAAGATGTTCAAAATTTGATAAAGATCGGAAGACAATCAGCAAAGATTATACAATGAATGTATGCTTTTTATTCTATGCTATCAGGATTGTTCTCAATTCCACTTTCACGGCTACTTTTTGAAAGTGGAACACCAAAACAAACAAGTTTTTCGTATTGCAAAATAGTTCTTGTTAGTCGCAGGAATGACAAGTAATTGCCAAATAACGTACTCTTACAGTTGCTAGATGAACATAAAGGGAATTTTTCTTAATTCTGTGATCCATTTAGATATTGTTAGTGAACTTTCATTTCAATTCATTTAAATCTTTAATTGATTTACAAGATATTTTGTTGTAAATGTGTCCAGAATTTGGCATTGCTCAGCCAAACTGAAAAGTGAAACCAAAAAGTCAGCCTCTCTCATCTTCCATTTTCCACCGTTTCACTTGGAATTGTGAATTCTCTTTTATGTATCTAGTGCAGAGTCCGGCATGTCCCAGTCTAAAGTGTATACAACAGCGCTCTGCGGCAGCGACAGTATACGAGCTAATACTGCTCTCTTATGCAAAAACAAAGAAGTGCTAAATGAGCGCGCTCTCGCGTGGCTAAACACACACAAGCCAAGCAAATCCAAAATGAGCATTTCTGATTTGCCAGCCCCTGATCTAGTGTCAATTTTGTTTTGACTAGTGGCATGCAAAAAGTAAAAAGAGATCAATTTCATTCGGAATTGAGAGCACAAAAACGAAACCGAAGCGGAATTGCGTATGATTTACTTTTCAAAAAGCAATGGAATTGAGAACATGCCTTTATACCTATATCTTTTAGCTGCCATAGGACCGATTTGTCAAAAAAATAAGCCTTAGGGCCGTTTTCTCATGTTCATGTTTTTGCTCAAATCGAAATTCATCTAGATTTTGCAACTAGATGGTTTTTGTGTAATTGGTTGTCTTATGTGGGTTGATTATAAATTCGGGCATTTGAGCCACGGTCACACCGGGAGGGCTGGAATGGTACAATGCTAGGTTGGCAGCACCTTTGCTGAATCGGCTGAGTTTTGTTTTTTTTTTTGCGCGCCAATTTTAAAAAATTAAAGCAAGAATTTTACAGAGAAGGAGAAGGTTTTTTTTTGAAACGACTTGTTACTATGATTGAAGATTAAGCAGTAGGTCGAAAGTTATGTTCACAGGCAAAAAATTTGCACAAATTTTCATGAATATTGGGCTATATAGGCCAAATTGTGGAACTTTCCGGCCATATTTGATCAAATTATTTGCGTATTTATTGCATGGTACCATAGCTTAAGTTTTTAATCCTGTAAAATCTTTAATCATGGCTATTTTAATCAAAATTTAGCGAAATTATGTGTATTTTGTGCATCTGTAATTTCAGCAATGTCCGCAGGTGTTCTTGTATATTAAAGGCACATCCAATAATTTCCATATTTGGTTTACTTAATAACAATTCAGACTTTACAGTTTTAAGCAGCAGTTGTTTTTGGTTTTCAAATATTTTTCAGTGTGACCATATACGCGGATACTGAAAATACTTAATTTGCATAAGCATGTACATGGTTTTGAAATCAATGAGGCTGATGTAGATTGCTACGAAATTCATCTAGATGGTTAGCATTGAACATGAGCAAAGCCAATGCAGCAAATCCACCTAGATTTGCAAAAACACTAACATGAGAAAACGGCCCTTAGTCAGCGTTCCTAAACTTATTCATTACTTATATTAAATGCTTTCAAACAGATTCCCAAAATTTGGTCGAAATCGGATGACTATATCTTATGTCTACCATATGACCGATCAGTCGGAACATGGATATAAGTGAGAAATCCTTATTTGTTTTCAATTAAATCGTTTTTACATTCGCTGATTGTTAATTTCATATTTATTTATTTATTGAATGAAGCTCTTTACTGGCTACTCTATTTTTAACTTAAATTATATAACTAAAATTAGTTTCTAAAAGGTTCTTAGATTTCTGCCTGGTACATTTAAATTTATCTTCCCTAACAAGGTAGGACAAACAATGCAGCCCAAAACAAGGTCGTTCAAAAACAATAAAGACGCAATAGTTCTTCTATCTTCTAGAGTGCAGAGATGCACCAATTTTCTGATCTAGGATCAGAAAAATTGAGCAGAAGGGGCGCGAATTTTAGAAATTCTTTTTGCACCCTTGCACCCTGTCTTTGTATGAACTGCACTAGAGGGATTCCAAATAAATGATGCATACTCCAACTTGAAACGCACAAATGCAGAGTAATGGAGCGACCTAATGGAAGGATCCTTAAATTGGCTGGCATTGCGCTTAACAAAGCAAAACATGGAATAGGCTTTTGGCAAAATATAAATTATGTGCTCATTAAAAATAAATTTTTTGTCGAATTTCACTCCCAAATCAATGGCCTCAACCCGGCTCGATAAAGTTGGATTAGAAATCGAGTAAGTGGCCGTAATATTGTCGAAGCATTTGTTGAGATTTAAAGGGAGTAAGTTGAGAGCACACCATGCACTGACCCTATTTAGTTCAGATTGCAACAATCGACTGGTAAATTTTAAGATCATCAGCATATAGCAGAAACTCGGAGTTACGAAATGCATACAAATGTCATTAATAAAAATAATGAAAAGTAAAGGACCAGGGGCACTCCCCTGTGGAGTAGAAAGCGAGTTGATTATTTTGACTTTGTAAGTCCGTCGGTCCAAGTATGATTGAATCCAGCACAATAAAGAGGAATGAAACCCTAGCTTAAAAAGCATATGCTTTCAAACAGATTTAAAGATTCTTGTTAGGCCGGCTCAAGGTCAGGTGTATTTTGTGTGCAATTATTGCAACAGATTCCAAAAATTTGATCGAAATCGGATGACGATAGGTCGGAAAATGGGTTTTATTAAGACGAAATTTTTCTTAAACTTTCATATTTTAAAAACCAGCATTTGCAAGTGTATAAAAACTTAACTACAGACGAAATTAGCTTAGACTTCTCGTTATAATTTAAGCACACACTGTTTAGGATACCAGGTCAGTCTTCGGTACGGTTCAACTTTATTTTTTTCTGTCGTTTGATATGTGCAGCTGATTGAAAAAAGTTTGTGTAGGCACTTTGCGAACTCTGCTGCTAGACCTTTTACGCGTACTCCTTTCTTTTATTCTTCTGTTTAGTAGATTTGTTTTTCTTTAGTTTCTTCTTTGTTTAATCTTTTTCAGTTCCGTTAGGCTCCTGTTATTTGTTCTTCTGTCCATTACATTTCAAATGACTGAGTAAAATACCACTGAACTAAACCCACATTTGTTAACCACTGAACCCAACCAGACTTATTTCTGGTTTAAAGTTTCTTCTGCGTTTATCCTTAGTTCTTTTTCATTTTGATTCGAAAATGCTTTTACAACTAGAATTTAAACAAAAATCCGTTTTGAATATATTACTTTAATTAATGCCTTGAATATTCTCTCCTTGCACATAATCCACTCAAACATGCAGTGAAAGAAAATGAAATGGAACACAAACACTCAACTTTCAAGCGTTTGTTCATTTATGCCTGCCTGCACTCATTTCATTTACTCATTCATTTGGTAACAAAAATATTAAAGACTGTGTCAGTGTGTCTGTTTCACGTACATACATACATATAGGCACATACATTCCTATATCCTGTCGATTTATATGTCGATAGACTGTCTTTTGTGTATGACATTTGTGGCATGAGAGCATGTCAACACCTTTGGTAAATGTAACTGTAAGCGAGCAGAGGAAGGAGGAATCGGGAAAAGGAAAACTGAAACTTGGCATTATGGATTTTTTTTTTTTTCCTCGTTTGTCTGTGTCTGTCTGTGTGTTGTGATGTTACGCCCTTATTTTGATGTTTTATTGTATTATAATAAGTTTTTGTTTGGCAAGCGTTCAGCTCGCTGAATTCCACTTGGATTATCTCGCTTAAGCGAGGGAACTGGACTTTATATGCTGCCATACTAATTAATACCTTTGGGCGTTCAGCGTTCAGCGTGAGTGTGTGCGGATATATTGCACAAACTCAGTGGCTTGGATGAGCATGCCGGCTTTAATTTGGTAAATTAATTCTGAAATATTTAGGTCGAAGGCCCTTTGCCACCCACCACACAAACCAGGAGCAAGGTCACATTATGAGGCAAGAGATAAAGGACTAAGGATACATATATATATATACACACACTCTTACATATATAATTATATTGAACCAAAGAGTATGCTGCAAATTTAAGGCCACATTTGGCAGCTGTTGTTCGCCTGCTGTCTTTGATTTGCGTTGAAAATCATCAACTCAGTTGGAAACATTTTACTTTGGCGCTGAAAATGAAACCGAAACTGAAGCCAAGTCTAACAAAACAAAAGCGTTGACTGGGAAGCGGAAGATACAGGAACGGACAAGGGTTCAACTCCCACACACACCAAACCCAAAAAAAAATAAAAGGGCCAACAAATATAAACTTTGGGTATACTTTGCGGCTTAAGTGTTACCCGCTAACAACAACAACAACAACAATTGGTTGCTCACTTCTTCAAATACCACATTCGGCATGTTAAACACTGAGCAACCGCAGTTTTCATGTCATAAATTTCAATAATTTAGGCACACAACAAATTGGATTTAAATTTCTATTTATGCAAAAGCTTTAGAAAACAAATTATAGACCAAAAATGTGTCCACTTTGTCAGCTGGAATTTGATTGGATTTGAAACTCACCAAAATGGTTACAAGAGTTATTGGTATTTGAAATAAACATAAAGTAAATGTTTAATTATGCAGTTATTAACATTTAAGAACAGCTTTGCCTAAGGGCAAATGCGATTGAAGAATTAAAAATGTTTTGGTTTTGTATATAATATTTTTAACTAGGACATTTAAGCTGTAAATTGAACCCAAATGAACAAAACCAGCGATAAATTCTTGGCGTTTATCTGGACTATGCATAATCAATGAGGATATAAACTACTGTCCTCACTTCCCTAAAATTATCCCTCTAAGCAACGATTTTCGACAAACATATCGATAGTAAATCTGACCTTTTAGGTTGAAGAATCCGAAACGTTCTAGAGCTGCCCTTTCACTTGTCATATATGCATCTCTAAATAGTCCGTTTTTAAAATTCTCTAAAGATAAACTCTTAACAAAAAGAACCAGTCCTATTTCATCAAAAAAAGGCTAAGGGCCGATTTCTCTTCCCAGATAGCTCTGTGTAGATGTGAAATCGGCTTTTAATTTTCTAAATAGCTAGAGTTATTTGCTTTGCTATTACACTATCGTCAAAGAATCTCTTTAGAGAAATATTACAAGTGTAATGGCAGCTTAACAGTGACTAATCATTTTCCGTCAGACCAAATTTGGCGAATCTTTTTGAAAACATATCAAATTAACAAACGCCGAGTTTAAGAACGATAAAATTGAAAACAGAAAAGTTTTTCTCACTCAGACTCCATTTCCGACCGATTGGCCCTATGGCAGCCTTAAGATATAGTCATCCGATTTCGACCCAATTTTGCAAACATATTTGAAAGCATATAAAATTAGTCATCAGTGAGTTTAAGGACGCTAGCATTGAAAAACAAAAAAAAATTTCTTACTTAGAACAGTTTTCGACCGAACGGTCCTATGGCAACCATAAGACCGATGTCGATCAACTTTTACAAATTAGTTTGACCTTAAGAACGATTTACTTAAAAACAAAAAAGTTTTTTTTTACTAAGACCCATTTTCCGACCATAGGACCGGGCAGCTATAAGATATAGTCATCCGATTTTGACCAAAATTTTCAAATCTGTTTAAAAGCATATAATATTATTAATAGCCGAGCTTGAGGACGCTAACAGTGAAAACAAAAAAGTTTTTCTCACTAAGACCCATTTTTCGACCGTTGGTTCCTATGACAGCTATAAGATATAGTCATCCGATCCGGTCGGTTCCAACATATTAGCAGCGTGCAGTAAAAAGAAGACTCTGTGCAAAATTTCAGATCGATAGCTTTAAAACTGAGAGACAGACGGACGGATGAAGCTCAATCGACTCAGCTCGTCGCCCTAATCAAGAATATATATATAGTTTATGGGGTCGGAAATGAATATTTCTATGCGTTGCAAACTTCTGGCCAAAATTATAATACCCTTTGCAAGGGTATACAAATGCTATCAGCTACAAATTTGGCAATTTTTAAATTATGTTTAGCTATTTGTGGCTATTTCATCACATTCGTAGTTCAAAAAAGATCTTTGTAATTCTGTTTGATATCTGAGCATTCTATGCTACAGAACTTACCCTCAGTTCAACAGAAGTAAGCAGTGATGAATTAGTGCATAATCATTAGAAATAGTTTCAAATCAGGGATTATTTTAGTATTAACGCCAATCTGAAGGGTTCTGTCACTACTTTGGAGGATTAAATTGCTCAACAGATTTCAGCTGAAGAAGACGTTAAATAATATTGTAAGCAGGGCTGCAAACGCAATTATTGTTTTTAACGCCTATTCGCGGGTTCTGACTAATATTAAAAAGAATATTCAGAATTTCTCTGTTTATCAGACAAAATAAGTTTTAAGACCTTATCAACTGAGAGTTCATTCGGTGTTGCTTATAAGACTCTTAGCGCCATATCTGTAAAATGTTTCATGTTTGATTAAGTCAGTTATCTATTATCATAGTAGCAGAGATAAATTTCGTCATCTTCTGAACGTGCAATCAAAGATCTAAAAAACAATCCTTATTGTGGGTGGCGTTTTATTGTTTATTTCAAAGGTCTTTTTAGAATTCGTAATAAGAATTCATTATACTTTCGTAACGATTTGGAGTCTTTGCCGCACAATATTGAACAGATATCAACAATTTTGCAAGATGTCTTTAATTTGATGTACCGAACCGATTCGGTTCATAACCGGTGTGCAGTAAAGTATGGACTATGCAGATAAAGCAAATGCTTCCCCCTATTTGATTTGTCGGGAAAGTTTTTAGGCTCAATTTTAACTTGCCAAAAATTCACAGAAGATGAATTTGCTGCTTAAGTCGAAAGCTTGTTTGTGCCAGTAGATTCTGACTCCAGTGCTGTTGGGCGACCACATTTTAAGAATTATTGAAAAGTGTTTTTGTGAAATTTTTTATTGGTTTTTAGTTTTAAAATCAATTAATTTTTTTAAGTTTTAACATTTTGTTTAATATAACTCATAGACCTAGAGCCCGCTAAAAAGTTCAATGATTGAAATCTTATGGTCGCTAAAACAGTAACATTGCTTCTTTTAGCAATTTGTTTTAGCCACTTAATTTTAATTTTATCTATTTCTAACAATTATTTTTTGCAAAATTAGAAACTTTCTGCCCTCATATTGGCTACATTATGTTAAGGTTAGGCTTTTGATATGGGCTGTGTGTGAGTGGCTATAGCAATGCGCTGTCTGTGTAAGTGCCTATTCGTACGGCTATCTCTATACCCAAAATAACAACGAATACGCGGCGTGCGCATACACTCAGAAAAAAACATTACCTAAAACTGTTCAAAATTACCAGAAATTTAAGTCCATTTTACCTAAAATGACAGCCAAGGAATATATGGACTTAATTTCAGGCCTCTATTTTCTAAAGTGTTCTAGGCAATAAATTTGATTTTTAGGTAAAATGTGACCTAAAATTTTAGGCAATTTATGGCCATAAAACGTCGTTTTTAGGTAATAAGCAGAAAAAAAAGATATCAGAAATCATACGAACGACTACGGGAGGGGGGACCACCCCCACAACACACACCAAAACACCACACCTCCACCACTAAATTGTTGAATTTTTTTCCATGTCTATCCGTCCCATCGGTCAAATTTTAAAACTTACTTAAAATATTGAAACGATATTTCCAGAATTTTTTCAAACATATAAAAACGGTGGATTTGCCGCTAGTCAATATTATATATAATATATGTTCAGTGCCAAAGCATGTTTAATATAAAACTTTTATTTCATTCTTTGCAAGTGAATTTCGCGGAAAGTTATGGCTGTCCCATCATGAAACCTTTTTTAGAGTACTAAGAATATCCACAGGATAACTCCTAATTTTTTTGAAAAATCTCAAAATGGCCGCGATTTTATTTTTTTTCTTAAGTTTCGGCAGTTTCTTCTTCCAGTTCAACCATCGCAAATATTTTTATCACAATGTAAAGGAAAAACAATATATTTTGAATTTTTTTTTATATTTAGACCCATCAAATATTTAACAACTTTTAACAACTTCATCCCACAATGGTAAAATTCTGAACAAAATATTAAAAATCGTGGAAAACTGCTGTTATAGCCTGAAAAAAAATGCAAATGTTTGGAGACTATGAAAAAAAATAGTTGCCCACTTCAGAAATAATTACCCATATATGAAATATTAATAATAAAGCTGCCTTTACACTTTTCATATATCTCTAAATAGTAGGTTGTCAAACTTCTCTAAAGAGATTCTCTTATCGAATTGAACTTATCAAATTACATCAAAAAAGCCAACACTTTCCAAATATTTAGAGTTATTTGCATTGCTATTACACTATCGTCAGAGCGTCTCTTTAGAGATGTATGACAAGTGTAAGGGCAGCTTAACTTTAGGAAAATGGCATAATTTTAAGGCAAAGGATTCCTAAAAAATTTAGTCCTAAAACAAGATTTTTTTAGGTAAAATGCCCTATGTTTTAGGAAACTATTGCCTGTAAATCACATTTTAGGTATTAAAATCCAATTTCCAAAAATTTAAGGAAAATCTTTTTTCTGGGTGTAGCCTATGGGCAATCTTAAACTAAACTATGATTTAAAGTTGGGCGCAGGATAAGTTTTTAGTTTCCAATTCCTCTCGTCCCTAACTGATTTGTTACTGTTCACTGGAGTCCACGGGTCCAGAGATTTCCGAGTATACTGAATCTAGTTCAAATTAACATTTATGTACATTCTCACGCTTCGTCTTCATTTACTTTACTTGACTTTCCATTAAGTAACTTTCAAAAAGTGTGACAAATCTCTGCATATTATTTCGTCTATAGAAAGTGGGAAAAGTGCGTGGCCAGAATATGGTTATAATATAGTGTGAACACTATTGAAATATATACTCATTAATAAACTATCGCATGAAACGATATGCTGTGATATTCTTTTACTATTGGAGTCTAGACAAGCTAATGAAAGAGCTGCGAAATTGCAAATTCAATATTCTTTTATGGAGTTTGATCCAAAAACAGCCTAGAAAGGTGGTAAAATGGAAAGAATAGCAGCAATGGGTAAAGATACCAATACAAAAATTAGTTTTATGTACAAAATGGCCTTATTTCAATGTTGGACATACGTAAATTTAGAATGCTATTTCTTTCGGAGTGCACGAACACGTCGTGTTGAGTCTCGGGTGTTCTTTTCACGAAAAATCAAAGAGAAAATAGTTTTTAATGAATTTCAACCACAACAAATAGAAGGAAAATAATTACAATTTTGCTGCGGTTTTTTTCAAATCAAATCAAGAACATAATTTACAATCATGCCGACGCATATACATCTTTTTTGTTGCGTTCGAATTCGCAAGAGGCATGGAAGAGAAAAAGAAGAGAGAGCACATAGGAAGTTGTTGTTAGGTGAAGGCTTTTGCTATGGGTTGTGTGAGTGCATTTGCATGTGGCTATGCGCTGTCTGTGTAAGCGCCCATACGCACGGCTATCTCTATGCGCAAAACAACAACGAAAACGCAGCGTGCGCATAGCCTGTGGGCATCCTTTAACTAGACTCTAAATTAAAGTTGAGCGCAGGACAAGTTTCCTCCCGTCTTATACTAACTTGTAACTGTTCACTGGATTCTCCCGTTCCAGAGATTTCCGAGTATCCTGAATCTCACACAAACTTATCCTTACGTAGATTCCCAAGGTCGGCTTAATTGTGGGATTTTACTTCAGTTTTCTTTGAGTAACTTAAAACAAAAGTGCGAAATCTCTGAATATTATGTCGTCGATAGAAGGTGTGAAAATTACTTGGACAGAATATGGTAAGTACCGCGTGGAACGAAATGCATCGAGTGGCAATGCTGTGACATCCATAAGCCTTTTTTACTATTTGAGTCTAAACAAACTATTGAAAGAGCTGCGAAATCGGTGCAAAATCAATATACTTTTATGGAGTTTGATCCAAAAACAACCCAAAAAAAATGGTAAAATGGAAAGAAGCACTTATAATACTTAAGTACAGCAATGGGCGACTGAAAGCGATATTAAAGATACACTTAGCATGTTAGCTAAAACTATGAGACCCACGGATGAATTTCAAAAGTGCTGGCATGTATTTAGCATACGCGGGGAATGGTTCCTTTGGTTTGGTTTCGCTATACGCTTGCCCCTTTGGTCTCGAGGAGCTTCAAGACTGTTGGATTTAGTTTCGAACTAATTGCCTTGTTAAAATCCAGTACCAAGACACTAAAACAAACAAAAAAAACGCAGAAATAAACGTATTTTGTTAATAAAACCAAATTATCCTACAGCTTTAATTAATCCAATTTCTAAATTTTTTAATATGTAGCTTAGTGTAATTTTTGAGTTATTATTTTGGCAGGACTGCACTCTCACTCCACAGCTTAACTTCACCGAAAAACAAAAAAAAAAGGGTTACCCAGTTAGATTGACTGAGCAAAAGGGTCAGGTCAGCCTCGCTGATTGCCCTCCTCCCTGATACTTTTCCCAAAAAAAAAAATTATAAAAAACAATGACGCCGACCATGGCCAGCGACAGCGACAGCAAGCACTAGCATACTAGTAGTGGTGGTCATATCATGGCCATTGAGCAAAGTGTTAATCCGCTTTTGTTTTTGTTTGCCCCAGCTTGTTACAGGAGTTGCCAAATGGTTGCCCACGTTTGGCCTGGCTGGGGTCAGTTATTCCGGGGTGTGTCTTGTGTTTGATAGGTGTTGGCAGACCCATTTCCCGGCCGTACTCCTCGCCCAGATTTTTGTTGATTCTTTTGTTTTTTTTTTTAGGTGTTCGGGTTACGTAATTGTGTAATTTGCGTTTAATGTAATTTTAGTTGTCTTACAAACTCCCCAAATGTAAAGCGTTTGTCGCCTAATTCATTTCCTAGCCGCAAGGGAAAGAGAGAGCAAACAAATTGTTAAACAAATATTTGCAATTAACAATCGTTTTGCTTTGACCCAACTCCCAAGAGGGGAACGGCAACAGGTTTTTTTTTGTTGTGGACTCAGCAACAAGTTGACTTGACACATTTCATTTATGCCAATTAATTAAATTGAATTTGGACACTATCAAATAATCACTTCAAAATTGCACACCAAAACTTGCATTTCACTTGAATTTGGGTGAAAAACTATGCATACACACGAGAACTACGACGACGAACGCTTCAGGGATAAAATTTCGTTTGGCTTCCTGTTGCGCTTTTTTCTTTTTTTGGCTGCTCGACGTAATTTTTGTGTTACCTTCCGGCAAACGTGTTGCCAATCAACTGACAGGCTAGCAAATCATGTCCTTGCGTTCAGCTCACAGTGTGTTAAGAGAGCGGAAGCTTTGACTAAGAGAGCTGATAAAAGCTTGCGGATGGCAAAAGAGAGCAAAAGCATGTTTTGGCCCTGAAATCAAAGGCCTTGATTTCTGTTTATCAGATTTGTAATCAGATTAGTGATAAGCGGTTAATACACATAAAAAGGAAAGCTTATTAATATTTTAAATTAAATATTTTAGCAACTTTTTCTAAAGAATAAATAATTGTATTTAAATAAACAGAAATTGAATTTGTAGTTTGAATACTTTTTGCCCTATTGATTTGCCTTGTTGATTGTAGTAAATAAAAACCATCTATCAGCTGTTGGCAAGGACTCCGCTCTTGTTTTTGGCTCTAAAGCTTTTCACCACAAAGCTCTGACTCAATTGTAAGCAGTCTGCCACAGATGGCGACACCTTTTCAAGAAAATCTCATGTATTGACAAATGCCTTAAGCAATTCCTGACGACGAGTCCTCCCTAGTCCCGTGTAATTTATAATGCCACTGCAGACATGACAAGCAGGAGAGCAAAATAAAAAGGAGTCACAGTCCTCACATTCTGCAGGTGTTTAGTTATTTATGCCTTGTCACACGTAGTCTGCACTTCGCTTGTTCTTATTCAAAAAAAACAAATGTTTCATGCTGAGTGCGTGTGTGTGTGCGCGACCTGAATCCGTTTCGCCCCTCTCTAAGTAATCCCACATTTCTGGCTATTTTTCACGTTTAAACGGCTTTTGTTGCGAGGTAAATAAATGCCAAGGCAGGCAAAAAAAAATTCGCATATAAAAACGTTTAAGCACATTACATTTATTGGTCGCGTCGCATAAGTTAAGTGAAAATTTAAGCACAAGGAAAATTGAATAAACATATAAATTGAGGAAAATTAAATTGCTTGCATTAAACTTAAACCATTATTCAAATTGTTAAGACTAGAAGTTGTGGGGAAGGAAAGGGCGCTCAAAGGTATGCTACATTTTATTTAGATACGCTCACAGTTAGACACAAAATTATTTAAGCTCTCGTTTGGTATGAATTTGTCTAGTTACAATACTCAGAAAACTTTTTAGGTCTTGTTTATGTACAGGAAATGCTAATTTGTAGTGTTCTCTGAGATTTTAATGGGATTTTCAGATTAAAGACTCTGACAAGCAAGTCACAAGCAGATCATGAGCGACCTAAACTTTTTAAAATTGCTTGGCGAGACATACAGAACTTATAATCTCCAATTCAATTAGTTGGTACTTTTTAATTCGTTTTTAATATATCTTTTTGCAAATATGTAATGATATTTTGCTTGTATTTTCAGAAAGATCGATTAAAATAATAAGAAAATGGAAAAATAACGAAGGATAGAGGACGATCCTCCATAAGGTCATCCAAAATCTTCAACTAGCGAGAAGAATGGGAACATATGTAACGAATTAGTCAACCTACCTAGTTAAGTATATACAATTTATGAAATTTTTGTATTTGATGAATTTTTGCTTTGAGCAGCTGACGGCACATTGATGACACACAATGTTGCGCCGCCTTTCTTATAACAACGTTTCTTAAATTAACAACGAGATGGTTAAACTAGCATCGTTTGGGCCAAAATTTAATTACAGTTGCGCTAGCTCGTTTTGAATTGATAAATGAATATACAAAAAACACAAAAAATAAATGGTATTTGCTTGTTAGTGTAGTAGGCGTACACAGCGAAAAAAATATGCATAAGCTACACGAAAATGTGGGATTTCTACACGTTTTGTCCGGGATTTTTAACCCATAGCGTTTGTGTAGCTTTTCTGCACGCCGCGTTTAGATATTGAAATCCTACACGTTACGTTTAGTATTTCTGCACGCCACGTGTAGCTTTCTCATTTCAACACGTGGCGTGTAGCTTTTCTGCACGTTGCGTTTAGCTTTCTCATTTCTAAACGCGGCGTGCAGAAAAGTTACATAAACGTTATGGGTTAAGTAGAAATCCAAAATTTTCACTTACACAAAAAAAGAAAAATTGACTGCACTTTTTTAAAATTTATTTTTGTTTATATGCGAGGGCTGCTGCTGCTGCAGCTATCTTGAAAGCTCAATTATTTCACTGTGCGCATCAACTCAGGGCAGAAGAGGACCACCAACCAACCACCACACCAAGTTTGGTTTTGAAAAATTTCACATAACTTATTCTGGGGGTGATTTGAACTCGGGTTGGAACACACGGTTGGAACGACGCCTTAGACGGCTGAGCTACGCAGCGCCTCTGAGGCAAGGCATCTATTGTGTTACTTGTATTGAGTAAGATGTACTTGTATTACAAACATACACCAATTTTTGCTTGCTTGTAATTCTTAAGTTCGAATTCAGTGGTCTCATCATTTATATAGGGGAATGAAATTTGCGCACGTTTCGTGTAGATTTCCAACATGTAGCATTCAGCATTTGTAATTATAAACGTTTGTGCAGAAAAGCTACACGCCACGTATTGAAATGAGAAAGCTACACGACGCGTGCAGAAACCTCTCGTGTGGAGTTCAGTTTTCTAAACCAAAAATGTAAGAATTATGTACTGACTTAAAGCTACATTTTTTGTTTAGAATTTACACACGCGCGTGAGGGATTTCAATATCCACACGCCGCGTGTAGAAAACCTACACTTTCGTGTAGAATTCAGATTGCTGCATGAAAAATGTAAAAGTTATTTGGAAATAAACTAATTTTCTAATTTCGTGTAGACTTTGCTTTTGCCCACGTAGCATTTAGCTTTGCTACACGAGGCGATTAGATATTGAAATCCTACACTTTACGTGTAGCTTTACTGCACGTGGCGTGTAGTTTTCTGTATTCTACATTTTGCGTGTGCAATTTAGCAGGGCGCAACACGTTTGGTTTATCTTTGACGTTTCTACACGTGCCGTGCAGCCAATTTTGGTTTTCTCTGTGTAGGACAAAATTTTAGAATCAAACTCTGACTTTGGTATTTACATGGTAATACCCAAAGGGGGATATCAAAAGATTAATTGATTTGCGTATCTTAGATCATTTACGCGACATACAGTCAAAATCAGAAATCTTAAAGAAGCATAACTTTAAAAATACTCATCCCAGGTGGGTTGAATGTTTCCGCGAATCCACTTACTTTTACGATACGCTACTTTCGTCCATACATCAAAATGCTCTACGACAGTGTTTTAAGCACTTTTAAACTTAACTTAAACTTTTATGCAAAAGTTAATTCGTAGTGAATAATTGTTTATATTTTGAGTAGAGCTTCTGTAGGCTGTCACTTACATCTTATGCAATTTGTTGATGTTTTAAATCCATTTATGCAAAAAGTGATGAAAAAAATAAAATTTGTCTTAGATTTCAGACTCTAACTTGATTTATGTGGAAAGTTTTTTTCACATAAATGACCTTAGCTTTTAATAAATATTATTATTTAGGTATCCACGTCATGTATCTATAGTACCATGTAAATTTGATTCTAAAGTTTAGTCATATGCCTAATGTGTAGTCGAAGTTAACAGTCAGCTAACTTTTGACTATCATATCAAAACTGTTTCCAAATCTATTGGTAGAATGCGGTGTAGTGTGATTTAAATATACCCAGAACTTCAAATTTCGGCGAAATTTCTTAAGTCTAGTCCCACTTGACTTATGTTCAACGTTGTCTAAATTACTTCGCAAGTCCTTAAGCTGTTAATTATGCTAATGTGAATTCAAAGCTATTTGATAAAGCTATACAGTTTAATAAATTTATATAGTCGAGCTTGTGTTAGCACTTTCACTTTGCAAGTGTATAAAAAGTAGATTTACAATGAAAGACAGTAAACATGTTTTTGGGTTTTCTATTTGACTTTCTGCTTAAAAACTTCAAACTAATAATTTAGGGCCGATGTTTCTTCTTTCAAAAAGCTGCTGTGTGTCAGATAAACTAAGATTATACTCTCTTATTTGTTAGTTTATGTGACCGACAGTTTTAGGTAGAAGATGTGAAATCAGAACTAAGATTTGTACCGACATTTCATAATGCTTTATACAACATACAAGAACACCATCAGTGTAGCTACCATAAAAGTACAAAAATGTAAAAAAATGCCTTTAACGTTCAAATTTCCAACCTCACTGGAAGACTTTGTCGAATTAAAAAAGTGTATTTCATTTATTTGAAGCGTTTTACGATCTTAAGGTAGATTTTTCTAAATTTGTTAATTATATTTCGATTTATTTCGGGCTAAGACTTTCTTACAGATCAACATAAGAACAGTTGATGACCTCTAATCCACCCCTAGGCCCGTAGACCTTAAACACCGAATTTATCATAAATTGTGTTAGAACTAAAGTGTGATCTTAAAACCCCCTTCTTTTCCAGCCTTTGTGCTGGATTTTTCGAGCTTAGCAATCAAATTTTCATATTCCCATTTTCCGGTCTTTTTCAAAATTAGAGGATAGGTTTCTAATTTATTTGGCCATTGAGCTCACAAGCCTAATTTCGTAATGGGTTGGCACAATAATAATGATTTTCTCTAGACCCACCTCTAAGAGTCCAAATATTTGGCATTTTTTATTGAAAAACCAAGATTGAACACAATCGGATAAAAAATTAATACAAATTGCACATTAAGTGCTTTTTTTTGCTGATTTATTCTTCTCATATATTTTTATTTTATGGTTAATTTCACGCCAAATTAAGCAATAGTTGACTTTCCAAGACCTCATCACCAGCTAATACTCTGGCGGTTTCTCGCTCATCCGCACCCGCTCTGCCCATCAAGTTCAAGACCTTGTGAGACACATGCTGTTTGTCTCTCTGTAGACTATCATGACATTTGAATAATGCGCGCACATTTGGCATTTTATTTTATCATCAGGCATTTGCTGATGTGCTTACACCACAATGTCTACCCACCCACCCTGTCCCTCCACTCCCCTCCATCCACTTCATCTTTGTCTGGGAACCTTCGAGCCAAAGTATCATCTACTGATGAAATTAAACTGCTTGCCTGTTCTTGACTTTACTTGCTATTTTGCTTTTATTTGCCTTCACTATTATATACTCATTCATTTGTCTCATTTTGCCTGGGCACGCCCATTCCGGACGACGAGAGTGGGCGTGGTATAATTAGAGTTGGGTAAAAACTTTTTCATTGTTGCGCTCGTAAAGAGAAAAGCTTGCCACTTTTGTGGAAAGGGGGTCATAATTTTTGTAAACTTGCAAAATTAAAATGTTAAGTATACGCAGTGTGTGTTTAACATTTGATGAAGATTTTTTTCGTTTATTTTTTTCGGTTTTTTTTTTTTTGCCTTGGACTTTTTCATCAAGAATTTTCCCTTAACAATGCATAGAAATTTTGATTGCAACCATTAAAATGCAAGCACAACTCAGAAAAAAAAAAAAAGAAATACTTGACATCTGCCGCCAACAACAACTACAAAGCGTAATGAGCATTTCACGCAAGCCCTGCAATGCGCAAGGTCAGCCAAGGACGATTTGCAATTGTTGTTGCTGGTTCTCGTGTTTTTATAATTTCTCACAATGAAACCCAGGCAAGTTTTCCCAGGCACACACACACAGCATCCCCAACAGCGACAGCCACAGCAATTAGAGCTGCAAAAATTCAAGAAAAATTGCCCAGCCACAAACCAAAAAAAAAAAATAATAATTTGCCTAAATTACAACATGCAACATTACAAATGGTTAAAGTGAACAAAATTGTTTTGCTAAGAGCTACCTTCAGTTTCTTCATTTCTCCGACTGATGAGAATCTCAGATCCCCACCATAAATTTAGTTTGTCAACTGAAATTCCTTGAATTTAATTCCTTTGGAATATACTTTCCCCTCCCCTGTTAAAAGGTCTCTTAATGCAAAAACATTTAGAAATTAGACTGAATATTCCTGAAACTGTCCCTAAATAGTAGTCCCAACATGATCAAAATTCACAAAGCAATCTAAAATACTGGCTAGCCCTGAGAAAGTTCCAAGTATATTTTCAATATGCATATCTCAAACATAGTTTTGCCAAGTAAAACTAAAAAGAAAGTGCATCACAAAAAAAAAAAAAAAGATTTATATATTGAGACCGCAACAAGCACTTGAAAACATTTTTCTGCCAAGGCAAAAAATAAAAAAACAAAATCAATAAAACTAAAGCATGGCCAGGCATAAAATGTTGTTGAGGCTGTGGCTGAGACTCTGTTGGGCTGGTAGGCAGGCGGTTGCCTCGTATTTCAAGTGCCTTCTCCACAAAAACCCTCAACCCAGCCAACCCAACCAAGCAAACCAGCCCTTAGGGTAGACTTAAAATGCAGGCCAAAATATTGATTTGCAGAAAATTAATGCGACACACAACAACAACAACAAACAACTGCCGGATGTGTTATGTATTCCCTTCCCCTCCTAGCTTATTTATATTTGTCCTTTATTGCACAAAATTAATATAACATTTATGAGTCAGTTATGACCTGCTCATTATATAAACGGAAGCATTGGTAGTCGATAGGGAAAGGAGCGCAGCAGTTAACCCACAAATGACCCACGCAGCTGGTGGTTATATTGACTGCATTGATTGCGACACATTTGTGGCCATTGGGTTACTTTGGCGACAAATTAGGCGGAAATTATGCAACAATAATTATGCAGCGTACCCTTACAAATTGTTTTTAAATTATACAGAAATTTTCCTAAAAACTCCACCACCATATTTGGTCAGGAGCAAGATAAATTTTGAGACTATACTGACTAATTATTTTTAATTGACCCACAGAATATTTGAATCAATGAATTTTCATCACTGACTGGCCTAACTTTACAAAACTAAGCAGCTCTGCTACTTTACTGCCCAGGTTAAAGTGAGCATTTCAAGAGTTGGTAAACACAATTGTGTGCCAGAATTTGGACAATTTATTCATAAGCTGCCCTAGCAAAATTCCTGTTTTCCTATGTGCGTACAATTTATGACGCTAAATTGCCTCCACATCAATTTCTAGACTGACCATTAATACACTAAATAGGCATATGAGCGTTCACTTTAGTTTGCCAGCCGTATTTTGTTTGCTACAAAAAATTTATTGATTTTCAACGATAAGTGAAATTATTTGATCAACAACAGGATCAAAGATTTACTGATGTTATATTTGGTACCAAAGGAATACAAAGTATTTCAAGTTTGTGCAAAAGTATGTAACAGGGAGAAAGAATCATTTCCGACCCTATAAAGTATATACACTGCTCGCGACTTGAATAGGACACCTCTAAAGTCGATTTTCTATAGATAATTGCTGCTTAACCAAGCCATCTAGGAAAATAATTTTTGTTTTCTTATAAAGTTTATTTAAATGTAGTAATTAGACGAAAATTACAAAATTATTCAAAAGTTGTAAGTATACAAAAAACATTGTTATCCAATAAGTAACAAATTTGGGAGTCTTCATTTTGCACCACTTGAATAGGACACTTTATCTAAAAACCATTTAAGAATTTTTCAATCCTTTTCAAATAACAATATTACTTAAATAAGAAATTACTAACATGTTTTTAAACCAAAAAAAGTTTTTAATAGTGTGTTGAGCCTCATTTTTTCTCCAAAACCTCACACATTCGGTCTGGAAGGGATGCATGCAATTTTCCCAAATAATTCAACGATATCGAGCCCCATGCTAATTTGATAGCTGCAATTAGTTCGGGAACGCTCGAATATTGCTGACCTGATCCATATACTTCACGTGTTAGCCATCCCCACACATTCTCAATGATATTCAAGTCCGGTGAATAGGGTGGCCAGTTTAATAACTCCACGTTTTGGCTCGCTATATACGATTTAACAATCCGGGCCGTATGTATAGGGGCATTATCATATTGATCAATCCATTTTCGATTTGCAAAAAGAGTTTGGAAGTGTGGAAAGGCCTCTTTCAATATACCATTATAACACAACGCATTCATGGTGGTTGGAATAAATTTAAGCTCACAGGTGCCATAATAGGAAATGGCCCCCCATACCATAATACCTCCAGCACTGCTGTGCAACTTATCAAGAGGGTGTGGTTCTTTTCGAAGATCATGAAAATAGTAGCTGTAGCCATCGGGGCCCTCCAAATTAAACTTTTTTTCGTCCGAAAAGACAACACGTTGCCACTCCGAAGTCCAGGTGACATGTGAGCCGGGTTAAGAGGTGGCTTCTTCTTGATTTTTAGTCTCTTCAGGTGTGTAGCATTATTAATAACACGACGCATGGTTGTCAAACTTGCTTTAACGTTGCATTTTTCCCTTATCTTGGCCAAAGAGTCGTGCGAATTGGAAGCTTCTCTTAATATAAGTCGCTTGTCCGCGATGGTAAGCACACTGTGGGTGCGGCTCTTCATGTTTTTACCATAATTAGCCTCATTATTTAAAAAATTTGTTATGGCGTGACGGCTCCTGTCGACTTTTTTTGCTATTTTAACAATAGAAAGGCCAGAATCCTTGTAAACTTGAATTTTTCCTTTCTCCGACTCAGATAATGAAGTGCCACGCCCCATTTTAATTTTTTTTAATTTTATATACACTTCAATTAAAGCAAAAAGTTTAAGTAAACCAAAATTTGTGTGCACGTGTCAACGATACCGACCAAATAAAATGCATGTTCTATTCAAGTGGCGCAAAAATTCCATTGAATTTTTGCGAATGCTCACATAAAGTGCAAACAACTTTATAACGGTTCTATTCCAAAACTTGGAATATACCAGAAAGAGCGAAGAATACTTGCACAAAGATAATATGCAAAAAATACCGTTATTCTACCATTTCGTTTTCGAGTTACGAGCAGTCTTAAAGATAGCATACAGGGTGTCCTATTCAAGTGGCGAGCAGTGTATACTCTTGATCAGCATCAACAGTAGAGTCGATATAGCCATGTCCGGCTGTCCGTTTATCTGTCCGTACTTATGAACGAAGAGATCTCAGAGATGGTAAGAGATAGAAGTTTGACATGTATGGAACATATATTTCTAATGCTTGCTTGCAGATCAAGTTTATTTTATTAAGGATTAAGGATTGTATGAAATATAGACAATGTTAAAAACACACCAAATAAAAATTTAAAAAACAAGAAAGAAAGTCGGTCAAGCCCGACTATAACATACTCTGTACCCTTAACGTCGCAGCTCGCACTTGCTCACGAGTTATACGCGCTCATCTCTAAGTTTCACTCTCTCTCTCTCTCTCTCTCTCTCTCTCTCTCTCCTCTCTCTCTCTCTCTCTCTCTCTCTCTCACTAAGATTGCCGTTCAATGGAATGCTGCGGTGGTGGGTGGGATGGTGTTGGGTGTTAACTGACCGTTTTTTGCACATAACTTGAGTTTCGTTCATCCGATCTTTATCATTCCTTTAGCAAATCGATAAATAATTTTGTTTACAAGGTATCTCTAGAAGAAACGAACGATCTATCTTTAAAACTGTAGGAGATATTACGTTTTTTCCAAATTGCGGGGGCGGGAGGGGGCGTGGCAAAAATTGAAAATAAACTTGATCTGCCTGCAAGTATAAGAAATATATGCCCCATACATGTCAAACCTCTATCTCTTACCATCTCTGAGATCTCTTCGTTCATACGGACGGACGGACGGACGGACAGACGGACATGGCTACATCGACTCGGCTGTTGATGCTGATCAAGAATATATATACTTTATAGGGTCGGAAACGATTCCTTCTCCCTGTTACATACTTTTGCACAAACTTAATATACTCTATGTACCTTCGGTACAGAGTATAAAAAACATTAAGTCTGCTTTGTGCGTTCGAAGTGTACACACGTCCCACGCGTATTGCCAACGATCGAAAGTTAAACCCTACCAGCAAACAGTTACCTACTCAACATGAAGAGACAAAAAACAGGCGACGAAATGTCGCGAGTTAAAAGAAATAAACTGTATAAGCTTGACATCGGTCAGAGAGCTACTTCGCACCACTTGATGGTCCTGATGGATATAAAATCTGCTTTTGGCACAACGGTCTCGTCTTCAAGATGTCAGCTCTCAACTTCCCGACCGAACTTATTAAAATATTACGGACGAGCTCATTCTACCGCGATAGATATCCCTGCTGGATGCCCCCAAGATCCTGCCTTTCTCCCCTTCTGTATAACATTTATACACAGCAATAATTAGCTCAGGACTATTACCAGAAATTATCTCACTCAACCTACAAGAATCTTTTGACTCCCTCCAATCCTTTTTCACAAGATGGAAAATTCTGGAAAACGCAGATAAAACCCAAGCCATATACTTCTCCAGAAAAAGATTGCCCAGATATCTCCCAAATAGGCACCTAGATATGAATGGGACAAAAAGGTTCGCTACTTGGAGTTATCTTAGACCCAAAAGTAAACTTCAAGGACCATTGATAAAATCAACTCTCTTACCAGAACTCTATATCCCTTCATTAATAGAAAATCAAGGTTATCCATTGAAAATAAGTTTTACTTGTTCAGATCGATATTTCAGGCATTCTATGTAGCCCCAATTTGGTCTGATGTTGCCAAATGTCATATTAAGAGATTACAAACTGATCAAAACAAGCTATTAAAAATGATTTTCAAGCTCCCATGACATCATCCTACCTCCGATTTGCACCATAAAGCCAATATAGAAATGATTGCAGACAGACTAAGCCGACTGACAGATAACTTCAATAATAGATGTAGATATTCTTTTATTAAGTTTTTGTCTCATGGGTTTTTTTTTTTTTTAACTTTTCCCTACAATAATATAAAATAATTAAATTTTAAACAATAATACAGTCCATATCCACAAAAAAAAGTAGAATAAGTCCATGGACTTGAACTCTTAAGAAATATGCAATATATATTAGAAGCATACACTCATCATTACAAACCGATCGAAAACTTGATCCGCGGCCTCCACCGAAGACCGCAAAGGGTTCTTGATTTCGGATCATTTTTGTTTTGTCCGGACTTTTAGAAAGCAATTAAAGAACTTCTGCAAGGTCAGCTTACCCTTTTTTACGAGCAGCTGTGCTTGCTGCTTGTAACAATAAACGCACGTTATCTCCCTCAGATGATAGATCAGCAGAATCTTTTCTACAAGATGCAAAAAGTCACAGCCCTAACAAATCTAAACAAAATTTGGATTGTCTTCACAAATTTTTTTTTGTGAGATGTTTTACAAATACGCTCAACTACAAAGACCCCACGATTGATTTATACAGATCAAAGATACCAACACATAGTACATACCACAACGATTAGATTCCATCATTAATATTTGACAAAACTGTCTGTTTTTATTAATTTAATTTAATTTATAGCAATTGCAAATTGCAGCAGAAAAACACACACTTAACATTGAACTGTCTGTTAGCATCAGCTGCTCATTTAACAGAGTGCTGTTAAGTCATATTTTCTGTTATGTAACATTGAAGACTGATGTATTTGTGAACTAATGACAAAAAATATTTAAGTTTTGAACACTTTTGGAAAATGGGTTTATGCCTAATATATGGAAAAATTTCCTATAGTGGAATGTCTTGCCCACTCGACCACGACCCTTGTTGCTCGCTGAGCGGAAAAATGCCAACTGTGTACATGCTTAACTATGGTTTCGACGCCACGTCTTGCTTATTTCTGATAGTTGAGTGGGCTAAGGTGTATTCAGTATTCGGAGGTCCCGTGTTCAAGTCCCAGTAAAGTAAGTAAAAACCAAGAAATTCTTAAAATTAATAATAGGTGGTGATGGTGGTGTGGTGATCGGTAGTGTCTCCTCTCCCCCTCCCCTTCTCACCATATCAGGATATTCTACTTAAATCCATCTATCTATGCTTCTAATCGATACTTTTTACTCAGATGAAATACCATAGCTACCATACAAACGATAGATCTGAAAAAAAATCTTCGTAGGAAAAACTTTGTTGTTTTTAATGCTATCGCTCCCAACGGCGATGTGATGACGTCATTGTAAATTTCATGTCGATATACAGCTTTTGCTCAACAATTCATACAGCAACAAGCTAACTGAAGACAAGCACTATTCAATCTAACTAGGTAACTGAAGACAGGGAGCACTATTTCGACAGCAGCCAGCCAGATCCTAAACAGAAGCATGTCTAGGCTTTTTGAATAAGTGACCCTGCACACGCTCACTCATGCATCCGCCTGGAAACATAGACACACACAAACAGCATCTACCACACACCCCAACGCAAGTGGCGCCGTCGCATATGTACATCGCTGAATTTGCCAGAATTTTCATACCAGTACATATTGCTTGCCTGACATCGACCGCTGCCCAAGCATGCTGTCCTCCGACCCGCCCCATGCTTGCATGTATCCGGATCTGCAAGTTCATCCGTACACATCCAGCTGCAGCCAATGCCTTCCACGTCAGGATGTCAACGTATGAAAAACATTCCTCGCCTAGCCAGCCCTACACCCAGCCGGCCTTGCATCTACATGTCCAAGATTGGTCAATTAGTCACCATTCCCGCCGATTCACATTGCTCGCAGCCGGCTCTGCAACTAAATGTAACCGATTTCAGGTTGGTCTAGCATCCGACCAATTTTTCAGATCTTACATTGTACGCAGTCTGCCAAACGATGGTTCATACTTATGAAAGTACGTCGCGCAGCTAAATCTGAATCATCATCGCAGATGTTCATGCAAATCGATCACCATACCTGATCGACCACAAGCTACCTGTTGCATCTCGAGACGCTTTTTGTTTGGCAATTAATGCCAGCCCGAGTCTACTTACAAGTTCTTGTACTTAACACAAAATTCACAACAAGTGGCAAACAAAGTCCACAATGAGTGGCAAACGAAAGTCTCTACTCGGGGTACACTACCCAGTACTACTATTGACTCTGCAACCTCAACCCTACTTGGGCAAACTTGCTTATTGACGCAACTGCAAAAACAGACCTATTTTTAAGGGTTCTTTTTTCTGAAACATAAAAAATGAATTTACTCTGTGCACAGGCAATTAAAACTTACTTCAAAAGTTAACTTTTAATGCCAATTAAAAACTTGTTTTGCGTTCACCCACAACATTCATAAATTTCTAAATTAACAACAAAAACCTGACTTAATAATGCATCAAGATAATTTGTGCTGTCCACGAAATTCGCATAAAAACCCATAAAGCTTTCTCATATATGTGGGAATTTTCAGGCTCACACACAAATATATTTCATATTTATAACATAATTCGATATAATGCCCTTAGTGGTGGCCACAGGGCCATCCTTTTCAGTCTCTCGCCACGCCGCAGAATCATAAAAACTGAATCAGGCATACAATTTGCGGCCACATTGCGTATGGCAACAACAAATATAAATGCTGACCACAACCAACAACAACCATAAAACGCGTTAACAATGCGGGAAGCCAACACACACACACACACACACACAGCGAAGGGAGAAACACCGAAACGCACTTTGCCTGCTCATTGAGGCATTAACATCTGTTGTCTGCTCTCAATTCACTGTTCTCTTGCCTATGCCTAACCACATTCGATTTATGAAGGTGACGGCCACTAAGATACATAGTATCTATCTTTAGACTTGACCAAGTTTATAAATAATCATAATGGCTAATGGAATTTGTAAATAGCTGCCAACATAGACAAGAATTGCTGAGCAACTTTATTGATATAACAGACACACACACTCACACTTAGACTAAGATCCTTGACCAGTTACTGTGGCGTATGAGCAATTTGCTGGAAGGAAATACAATTTCAAGGCATTTTGCAATTGATTCAATTAAAATTTATATTTACCTATAAAGGTAAAAGGAAATTGCAAGCAAATTGTCAAGACTCTAGACTCTGGAGTGAACAATGGGCAGAAATGTTCTTCAAAGTGGATCAAATTCAGTTCTAGCAAATATATTTTAAAAATATTTCCATTCCATAAAGGCTGTTTATCGCATGCTTATTGAAGTGGAAGCATAGATAAGCCTATTTCGGTTTGAGTTTAAAGACTATTTTGAACAAGAGTTGATTAAGCATAAACTTTGCCTGTCAAAACCAAATTCAGCACTTAATGGAATAATTCTATTTTATATAAAATTCAAAGACATTTGCCAACTTTTACTTCTTTTCACATTTCAATTTGAACTTAGTTATATCACTGCCAACTCCACTATGCCAAGTCAGGTCATTGCATTCCACTTGCTTGGTCAGCTAGCGGCAAGTACAACCTCTTCACTCTACCATCGCCTTGGCAGCCAACCAACTTGTCGGTAGCCTGTGCATAATTTAAGACAATTCTCTGTTGCCTCATTTTATTAACTACTTCTTCGGGCTCAGCTCTCCACATGAGTTGGTGTGCTGGCCCTGCTGCTTGCTTCTTGGCTTTGGCACTTTAATGTCTTTCATGTTGGGTGTCGCCTTTAAATATGCTAATAATTTTCTAAAGCTGGTTTATTAAATTTCTACGGCAACGGCAGCGCCAAGTGAAATGAAATGCTCCCCCAAAATGACATAACTTATTTAGCTTTAGCCATTCGCTAGCGCGAAGCAAATTAACAGAGCGTTGAGTGCTTAGAGGGGCGGAAATCAGAAGTCAACTCGCAATCCGCGGGCGTGAAAAAGTGGCGAGATTTAATGGCGACTTTTGCCTGTATTTTTATATGATCTCTAAACTGCAAATTGTGCCATAAAATGTGCCAGAGCCACGAGAATTTAATGGAAAAATAATTATTCTGCATAATGGGCCAGCTGGAGAGCATTCAAACTGCCTTGAGGCATTTCTTACATAATGCATTAAAGAAATTCAATTGAGCAATTGTTAAACCAGTGTTATATTTCAGATTTAAAGGTTAAATTAAAAATCTTAAGTGATTCTTCCAAATTAAAGTTATTTATGACTTTTAAAGTATGTTAAATAAAACGCATATGTATTTCTAACTTCTAGCAAGTCAAAGACTTTCATCCGATACAGAATTGAACCAATTAGAAACGGTTGAGTTCAGACATTTTAATTTCATCAATGTCTAATATCATATAATATCAGTTTAACAACTTCCTCCAATCATCTTCATTAACCACTTAAATATTTAAGGAATGAAATAGATTCATCCTTATTAAGCATTAGTGCTTAAATCTAACTCTGCTGAGAAAAAGGATAGATAGTTGTAGCAGATAGTGTTATATTGAAGTTTAAGGTTCCAGGTTCATCTAAGTCTTAGTTAAATAGCAGGTAAAACAATTTTCTAGTATCATAGTTTTTCTGATATAAATAAACATTGGTAAAGCTATATTTAGAAGAAAGCACTTGCGAACTTATTGCCAATTAGCTTGACGAGCTGAGTTCACAGAGAAAAAAACTGTTCTAAATGTACCCTGTAGTTTTTTCTGTACATTGCTGCCGAAAGCAAACTATCAGGGGACCCGTTTGGCACATTACCCTGACGCTGAGACAAATATAGTTAACCGTCCGATAGTCAGCTAAGAATAACCATCGGATTGGCCTGTCAGCACAGAAATACCATCCGCCAGGCGGTTTAAGACACCCATCGGCCTGACCATTCTCGATTAACCATTCGGCATCCACTTGGTGGTAACCATCGGTCAGGCCGATCAACACAGCAATGCCAGAGATTATATTTACCTGAAATGTCAACCACCTAGGCCAGCCGATTTCAGAACAGCCTTCAGCTAACACATTCTCTGGCAACCACCCTCCAGTCTTTTAAGCATAACCAAAAGCCTAACCGATCCGCACAAAAATACCAGAGTTAAGACATTAAATGTAAGCTATTCGCCATTCAGTTTCGGGAGAGGCAGATGACCATCCCCTTCTAAGCCATTGCTACAAATTTTATATTTTTATGAACTCAAGCGGCTGCATATTATCGCATACGATTTACAAGAACCTACGTGATAGTGCGGCAAATCACAGTAAAGAACCCAGTCACATGCTATGCACTCAGCAAGCAAAAAGCTTGGTGGTGCAAATGGCAAGACCGTTGCCTTAGAACGGTGAGGTCGTGAGAGGCTCGAGAGTCGCTGGCGAGCAGATTTGTCTTATTTTTGTTTTTATTTAAGGTATTTTGAACATTGTCTATACTTTTTACAACCCCTTCAGCATTTTATGATATTTGTCATCACATTCGAGTCTTCTTCGAGTCCTCAGTCTGAATCGAATAATCATAAATGCACTTGTTTACAGATCATAAAAAATACTTTAGCCGTGACTCTTCATGAAGAATCGATTATACTTCATTATTCTGATCAGTTTCAACGCATTTTCAATTCGTTTGCAAGTCATTTGCGATTCTTTTTGCAGTCTTTTTTAATGAATCACATTATGATCAAAGGCATGAATCATTTGCGAGTCTTCCTTAAATCGCACATGAAATTAATCACTTTTTAATCATCAAAGGGGCTCAAAAAAGACTTATCAAGGTGATTCTTAATTAAATTATCATACAAATGCTAGTTGGAAATGCATTGAGTTAGAAAACTTTTTTCCTATATTTAAGAAAAACGGCCTAAAATATATAACAAATTTCTGTTAATAAAAAAAATTTCTGAATTTTAAAAATAGTTTTCTAAAATTTAAAGAAGTTACCCTAAAAGTGAATTTTTCAGAAAATATTTTTCTAAAAATAAGGATGAATCGCCTTAGGAATGATTTTATAAGAGAATGTCTTATTTTCTGGGCGAATTTGGGGATTTTTAGGGTGAGCTGTTTTTTGAGTGTATCGATTTTTTTTCGTGCCTTATAACCGCGAACTGAGCCTTAAGCTTAACGACGGCCTTAACACTGCTGACCAGATCTTCTTCGGAATTGCAGAAGTTTGCTGACTTGGAATAAACAATTATTTATTCTTCGAAAAAATTTATCAGCTTTTTGAAAGAAAAACAGGAGACGATTTTAAAGTGCTCTTTTGCATTTGAATCGTCTTCATACAGTCATATGGCACATTCTTTTACAAACCGAACGGTTTTTAAACTCACCATTTTTGATTTCAATAAAAAAAATCCTAAATAACATCTGGACATGCCCACCAAAACGTTATTTGCGGTCAACATCAGGCAGATAGGACGTCTATCAAGGTATATATATAGCTGCCATATTAATTGAATTTTGTTGTGGTATAATTAAGTTGCCAAACTAAGGTCACACTACACGACAACCAAAATTTAATTAATCATAGTATTCCTATGGCATCTATATTATATACGAAAACGAAGAAGTGAAGCTTACTTGAAAATTGCCATCTATGAAATCTTTATCTAGCAAAATAAGCGATTTTTGGATTTTTCGATATTCACCATCTATTTACGCTTCTTCATAATAATCTAAACCAGGGAATCAAACCGAATCTCTTTCGGTAAAAGGTTCTGTTTAGGTTCTAATAATATTTCGGTATTCGGTACCCGTACCCGCTTTCTTATTTTGGTATACCGGTACGTAAATACATATATAAAATATAAAGAAACAGCGTTCATTGGTTATGCATTCATTCGAATTCTTGGCGAAGACTTAATAAAAGTTATACGCTTACTTGCCCTTCTCAAAGGCCACACAATTGTCTAAACTTTGTAGAGATTTCTGTCCTCCATTTATGTTCATCTTCTTTATTTTATAAACGAGAGTTTTTTCGGGATTCACTATTTAAACACGGTTTTCTATTTACAATGTCTCTATACGTCTTTTTCTCTTCACGGTTTGTCGATATGGATTTTTCTTTCTGCTTGTCATTTTAATTACAGCTTCTGTCTTCGTCCATCTTCTACTATCTATTGCGTTCTACTCTACTCTACTCTTTAGTGTGACCATCATTCGATTTTATACCAATACCTTAACACTTAAATATCGATACATTTATACATCTTGGCGGTCATTTTCAAATAATTCCAAAGACTTCAAATTGGAATACGTTTTAAGCTCAGAAAAATTATTATTAAGTTTTAAGTTGAACAGAAATGGATAACACAAGTACTTTTCAGTTTCGAGGTTAGCATTAGCATGTGGGCCTAAGAATAAATGATTCAATATTTTTTAAGAGACTGGTCTCGTGTGTTTCTATTTTACAATACAAAAGTTTTGAAAGACCAGAATCCTTTTTGTTGGAAATTGCTTAAAAGTCCCCCAAAACTAAGTGTCAGCTTGGAAGTCTAGTTGTTGCACTTAGAACCGAAACTGTACCGGTACAATGTTTAGGTTCTTTTCGGTCTTTTAAATTACAAAAATATCGGTACTCGTATACCGGTACACAATAAATTCCCAATATCGGTTCCAGTTCCGGTTTTGGTTCTGAGTTTTAATCGGTTCTTTTCGGTATACGGTTCCGGTTCTGGTTTCTGGTTGATTCCCTGATCTAAACTTATTGTAAAATTTTGCAAATTTCGCAATTTTTTGGTCTGTTTGATGACGACCTCCCTTTTACCGGTCTATCTACCCGTCTTCATCTCAATCATAACTTATATTAAAATCAGGTATACCATTGCTATGATAATCTTTTTTTAATTGTGCGATTTTTTGCACAGTTCGGACTAGACCACCAATACTTACCCTCAACTATTGCCGTCATCAAATCTTCATAATATTTTAGGTGATATGAAAATTTTGTATATTTCGCAATTATTTTTAATTGTTCGATCTACACCTTCTATTTTCCCGTGTTCATTGTCATTTGCAAATTTTGCAATATTTTGTACGTTCAATCTTTCGTAAATACTCAAAAGAAAATTTGGCAAATTTCGCTGTTTTTGGTCCACGTAATAATTTAAGGTCCTATGAAAATTGTTCACATTTCGCGATTTTTTTAAAGTTTAATCTACAACTCCTATTTGACCGTTTGTTCTATTCCTCCCATATTCACACGTCTTCTATTTCCGTCTATCAAATCTGAATAATAATCTTAGCCTACGCTTTAGTAAACACTCAAATGAAATGTTGGCAAATTTCGCGGTTTTTGGTCTACTCTTCTTCAATTGCCGTTTATACAATTTGCATAATAATCTTAAGTCGCATGAAAAATTTGCAAAATTTCCCGATTGTTTTTCGCTTTTACCAAAATTTGAAAATGATTCTAGAATTAAAAAAAAAAAAATGTTGCAGGTCCCAATTATGTCCGAAGATGTTCTATTATCACACATGTCATAAAAAATTCACTCAAAACATAACTTCTTTCTGGACGTTTCAAGGTAATCGATTTGCAGCGAAGACGGCCTGATGCTTCAACTCCAAACGTGCTTGCCTCATACCTATATAATTGTACTTAATAATTGCTTCACAACTTTCACATACTTATTTTATTTTCCAATCAACCTTACGACAAAAAGTTCCGAAGCAAATTGAACCTGGCCACACTTCAAATGGTCAGGACTAGCAATTGAAAATTCTAATTATCAAAAGTCTGTAATAAACATTTAATCAAAATAAACAACCTGCGGCATAGACTCAATATGCATATTTTGTTTGTTCAGGCGCAAGGAAATTAGTTTTAATTATAATTGCATATTCAATTTTCCATTAATACTGGCCTAATCGAACATATGTACGTGCGCATACGGGAAATCTCATCACCTGCATCAACTGCTCATAAATCATAATTGACTGACTCACACACAAGAGCGGCTTTATAAACATTTACACAACAATCACTGGCACGCCCAACAATTAATCACACAATGTTAATTTGGATGGGGATTTTTTTTAATTATCAAAGGCAAACAACTCACATACGTAGGATCTCGATATAAACATAAAATCCCATTAAATAAACGCATTGATTTTCAATTTAAAATGAAAATTTGTCGAAGCGTAAATTGCCCTATAAATTGTAACAAATTGTAAGCGCTTAATGTGTTTTTTTTCAGATATGAAAATGACAACCAAAAATTAAAATGCAATTTTATTATGTCATAAAATAATGTTTATGAAATTTGTGTCATTTTAATAAATTGGTTTATAATCTTGTATTAAGTTATATGACATAATGATTGTTAATTTTAAAGAGATGTCAGTAATGAAAATTACATTTAATAAATATTGACTTCTTAAATGCAAAACCATCAAATTCGTAACTTTTTAACCAAGTATTATTGCCACTTAAATTACATGAAATAAATTCACAAAGTTGGTTCATTGTCCTCAAAGATACAACACAAATCAAGATATTTTCCTAGTCAACCCAACTGAAGAGTAAACATTTACACATAAATAAAGTTCAAATCATTTAACTTTTATTCCCACCCACACAACATAAAACATAAAACTTTCTCCCCTACTTAACTCACATTGCCATATGCCAAATTGAGATTGACAGTGAAAAATGATTTTATTTTTAGGTTTGGAAATAAATATTTGCCAAGTCTGATAAATATGCAAATTATTTGCCTGTCTCTGTCCTTGGCTATTCTAGAAGGAGGGATCATAACAAATAAAAGGGAGCAAAATTTAAGGACTTACCTTGTGTATCTGCTTAAGTCTGACAAAGTGCCTGCAATAGAAAAAGAAAATCGAATAAAATTCGTGGAATTAGTGCCTGGTCACTGAGGGACTTACAGATTTAAATGCATTATAAGCACAATTCACTTTGATGACACACAGATGTGACATGCATGAATATCAAATTATGTAGAACTAAAAGCTAAGTATAAAAACACACAAACAAAAAAACCAAAGAAAACTGCTCAAGTGATGAGCCTGTTTATATTTATGATGATGATGGGCAAACAAACATAAACACACACACAGACAGATTAGGTTACTTAAGCTAGTGGCTTGCCTCCTGGGCCCGTCCAGACTTGGGTTCGACTTGAAGTGTCCTGCACATATATAAATATTATGTTACGGCTCAATAAGCTTATCGAATATTACCTCTCCATAACTTTGACTCTGATTTTCAGCAATCTAAACTGGCAGAGCTGTGTCTTAAGCTACAGACAGATGAATAGCTGCTTTGATTAGGGGGAGGCAGCTGTTTGTGTGATTTATGGGTAACGTATGGCCATTGATTTGTGTATTTAATTGACTTAGGAATGGTCAGATTAGTCACAAAAAGATGCATTAGGCGACACTTGTGCAATATTTTGCTGCTTGTGAGATAAAGCACTTATGATTAAAGTTTAAATTTAATTCTAGTTATTGCATTTACTTGAGCTCTTTTCGTTATAAAATGTCGGTGCTCGAAAATCATCAGTTATGTATATTTAATTGAGAAAGAAATGTGGGAGGTAATTTTTCTAATTACGTACCGAATTTGATCAGTTTTGGCAGTCGTAAAAAGGGACAAATAACACAGCTCTACAAATTGAGACCATTTGTGGGTATTCCGAGCAACTTTAACTAATTCCTGCTTGTCAAGATATTGACAAAAAAAAAAACAATTTTCCGACTTTTTACAGTTGTAGAATTTGTGTAGGACACACTAAGCATTAATTGCTGAATATGAAGCCTCTAGGATAGTATACGCATCCATGCAACTGAGAAAAATCAAACATGCGGTATAACTAATACCGATGGTGTCAAAATGGGCCTTCAAAGTCAAATTTTACTTGATTTATAGCAATTTTTTCATACTAAACCTGCTAAATCTGCTACAAGCCATTGTTTTTGTCGGACACTTAATGGAACCATCTTATCATATAGTTAAACATATGCACTAATTATGAAAATTTTGTTACATTTTTGTCAGGACCCTAAGCAAAGTTCTTGCCTGTTAAGCCCGAAAATCAAGATTTCAATTTATGGAAGGACAACTAGATTCCCACCCCAAATTTTATAGCAATTTTAAAAAGGCAACTTGATATAACGTTGGCGTAACAAAATAATTATTTCAATGCACAATAACAGATTAATGGAATGCTAAGTTAACGTTTGCCGGTTGTTGAAGTATTTCCGAATTACAAGAAGGCTACTTGATATAACTGTAATCAGTAGTTAAGCCTTCTCTGCGAATTTCTGCTGACAGAACACGGGTGCTTAGCTCAGGAGGTATAAGCCAAATTGTACAGACTGTCAGGAGGTCAAACAAGACGCAGAAAATGCATTTTTTGTCCGTCCGAATGGACGGAATGAGCTGATCGTGGGAGTGAAAGAGTTACCAGCCGCTATTAGCCTGGTGAGCATCATACTTGACTCGGAAAAGAATTGGCAAGGCAACGCGCTGGATAAGCCTAAGGACATTCCCCCCCTGCGAAGGAATACCCAAATGCAATCCCGCCGGGAAAACGGGTTAGGTGGCGGTAGTTTAGTGCGGTTAGAGTTCCATACTTTGATCGCAATCCTCCATAAGAAAAGGAAGCGCAGCAAGTACATACAAAGACTTCAACTATGAGGTAGGACCAACTTATGATGATGATTATGATGCCGAAAGCGGATCAGTTATGGTCGAACAGCTGTCGAAGAAGGATTTTTAAGGGGTGTAACCACAAAAGGTGATTTTTAGCAGCTTTCGGATTTGATTCGGCTCACCGAAGTTTATATACCCTTGCAGCTTGATGGCGCCACTACTTTGAGCATATGCTTGCTAGATTATTATATGGCAGCTATACGATGTATTCATCCGATTTGGACCAAACTCCCCAAAATTGTGTGGAAGCTGATAATATTCACAACTGGAAGGTATGAAGACGCTACCATTGAAAACAAAAATGTTTTTCTCACTAGAAATCCTTTTTCGACCGATGGTTCCTAGGGCAGCCATATCCTATAGTCATCCGATTTGGATTAAACTTGGCAGAATTGTGTGGTAGCATATAATATTGATCAGTAATAAGTTTGGGAGCTATAGACTTGAAAACAAAAAAGATTTTCAAACTAAGTCTTTTTTTCAGACATTTCTTTTGTATGGCAGCTATATTATATAGTTCGCCGATTTTCAAAAAACTTGGTGGAATTAAGTGAGAGCATAGAAAACTAATAAATACTAGGTTTGGGCACGTTTGCGTTGAAAACAAAAAAGTTTTTCTAACTAAAACTACTTTTTCGACAGATGGTTCTTATGGCAGCTATGTGATATAGTCAACCGATCCAGCCGGTTCCGACAAATGTGCAGCATATTTGTACAAAAGGCTTCGTGCAACGTTTGGTTAAGATAGCTTTAAAACTGACGGAGGAGACAGCTTAGAAACAGACGGACATACAGACGGGCAGACGAACATGGCTATATCAACTCAACTCGGCATGCTGATCAAGAATATATATACTTTGTGTGATCGGAGATGCTTCCTTCTATGCGTTACAAACATCTGGACAATTTTAATATACCCTCTACAAGGGTATAAAAATTCATAAAAATGTATGAAATCTTTTTTTGAGTCAATAGAACGATCAATATAATTTAATGTTTAAAGACGAATTCATGTAAATGTTGAACGCGGCTGCGCCTCAAATGGTTAATACGCTGGGTCTTATTTTGGCATACTCTCTCTAACATATCGGCCGATATGTTACGACTAAATTCTTCAATATTGACTTCCAGTGTGTCAACTGTTGCGGGCTTGTCGCAATAGACATGAGCCACACAAAAAATAGTCCAAAGGCGTTATATCGCACGATCTAGGAGGCCAATTGACCAGCCCCAAACGTGAAATAACCTGTTCACCGAACTCGCCTCTCAATTTTGCCATTGTTTAGCATGCTGTGTGGCATATGGCACCGTCTTGTTGAACCTACATGTCAGCCAAGTTCAGCTTCCATTTTGGGCAAAAAAAGTTTGTAATCAAAGCACGGTAGCGCTCTCCATTAACAGTAACGTTCCTGCCTTTGTCATCTTTCAAAAAGTACTGTCCAATGATGCGAATGGACAATAATCCACACCACACGGTGCAATTTTCGGGATGCATTGGCAGTTCTTGCAATGCTTCTGGGTGCTCTTCACACCAATAATGGAAATTTGGTTTGTTCACCAATCCATTCAACCAGAAATAAGCTTCGTCAATGAACGCAATTTTCCGATAATAAAGTGGATCTTCATCCAACTTAGCCAGCGCCCATTCACCAAAAGTTAGCCGTTGTGGTAGGTCGTGTGACTTAAATTCTTGCACCAGCTGTATTTTAAAAGGTTTTATACCCAAATCCTTCCGCAAAATTTTCCACGTAGTGGAGTAACATAGGCCGAATTGCTGCGAACGGCGCCGAATCGATAATTCACGGTCATTAACAATACTGGCGAATGCAGCTGCGATATTTTCCTCTGTCCGCTCTCTACGTGTGCGTGTTGGTGGTTTAATGTCCAATAATGTAAATTTGGTGCGTAATTTAGTCACACTCCGAATAGCCGCCTCAGATGGTCGCCCAAACTGACCATAAAATGGAAAAAGTGCATGATGGTCTTTCTTAACCGAGCATGAATTTGGATAATAAAATTAAATAATCTGCAAGCGTTGTTCGTTTGTAAGTCGATTCATGGTTAAATTATAGAACAAACTGAACATGTTTGACAGTACCATGTGACACGAAAACAGCTGAGCTGCCAAAAACAATGTGACCAAAAAGAAAAATGTTTAAAAATCAACCTTTGCCTAGGAATTTGTACCTAGGCACTTCCAAACACTGATAATTTCTGTACACATTTTTAATCTAGATCGGATTGGCACCAGCAAGGCGGACATGCTGAGGCGCAACAGGTGCAGAGTGCGCGATAGGGACTCGGTAATGAGGGTGATTTTTTCTGTTATTGTTGTTGGACTCCTCCCAAACTACAATTTCTTGCTCAGCGCAGATCAAGATCATAGTTTTCATTTTTATTATAAATCATTTAGGGGTCCAAAGCGCATTGAAGCAAAATCTTTTCAATAAGAGAAATGATATAAGACCAAACAATTCATTTCAAAACTCTAGTATTTTGCTGAGTTACTAAAAATATTTATAAATTACCCAAAAAACCCACAAACTCAAGTGGAACAGACCAGCAAAGCTAATAAGCAGCAGACAGGCAGACCAGCCATGCTGGCTCAAGAAAAGAAAACCACGCTGAGGTCAGGCAAAAGTTTTTTTTTTCCATCCAAGTGGTAATGACACTCATTAACGCAGCTCAAAGTACAGAAAAAGAGAGAGAGACACACAGGGAAAGAGAGATAGAGTGTGCTCCACCCACCAAAGACCCATTTCCTCCTCTTCATGTCGCTGCTTCTCTACGCACTCTTTGTGCTAATCGTCATTTTGCCTTTGCTCTTGGCTTTTGCAGCGTTTGCATAATGCTCAGACAGTGTGTCTATTTGTGTGTGCGGATTTTATTTTTAGTATTAACAGAATTTTTTTGTTTTTACTTTGCTTTTTTCTTTTAGCACAATCTAATTATGGAGATGTGAAATTCATTAAAGACGATGGACCAACAAAATTAATTATCCATCAGAATTAGCGTAGGATTTTGCTGTCTGCCAAAAATTAAGCATATATTTGCTTAAATTTTCATTAATTTTCACGCTGGTCAACAGCTGTTTTGTGAGTATGTGAATAAATTTTTCCGAATTTTAATGAAGATTTAATGGGAGACTGGCTTATTGCAGTTGCCTTCTGTCAAATATGTTCATATATTTTCAATTGCGTGAGCGTGAGGCACACAAATATTTGCCCATCTAAATTACTGACATATCTGCGAGTGACGACGCGTGTCACATTTTACGTGCCTTGAATTTTAAATGTATATTTCATCAAAAGTAAAACGCCATCCAGTTGACTATGCAAAGACGACATGTTTATACTCTGGTGAGATAATTGATATTAAATTTGGAACTTTCTCAAAAAATAGCGGACAGAAGACTACCGGATAGATGAACAAGCGAAAAAGTTTATTTCAAATCATAAAAAGTAATTGCACATATTTAGATTCTTTAGTTTAAGTTAAACACGCAAAAGTGTGACCGCACACCATCTGGGTCTAAAATACCAGCATACACTCACACACACTCATACAGACACAGTGACAGAGTTTCATACCGATATCAACCAAAAGTCCTCATAGAGGCTAACAAAGTCCACAACGCAAAGCAAGCAAAGTTCTCAACTAGAGGCAACACAAAGTCCTCAACTAGAGGCACCTCAACGTGCTCAACTAGAGGCAAAACAACCACCTCGAAGGGAGGCAACCTCAGCCTGCTCAGTCGAACTTGCTTATCGACCCCCAATCGAAGCAACAGCCTCAACGCGAGGTCCATAGATCTGCTGCCCCCAGAATCTACAAATTGCAGCTTCTGTCAAGCCCACATAGAATTTTCACCGCCGATACTGTCGCCACCGCTACCATCTTCACGGATGCCATCCCTACCACCATATTCTACAGGATCAGCTTCGTTTCCTTCGCTGTCTGACGAAGTCACTGAGAGGGGGAGTAGATGTGGCGACATACCATCTCTAGCCAAATGTTTCCGCACACCATTTTGGTCTAAAATACCTGCAAACCTCATAAAAATCCGCAGGGCTTAACTACGGGGTTCGAACCCGCGAAAATTTTTATGTTCGGGTTCGCGGAGCGGATTCAAAAGGTCGCTGAATCTAGGTTCGGGATCAAACCGGGAATCAGGAATAATGTTGTTCCGAAAACATGTACGTAAATTAAAACAAACAAAAGTTTAGATGCTTCATAATATAATATTCGACCTTGGATCATCGAACGTTTTAGCAGGTTGCAGTCAATAAGTCTTGGAGCAATGAGTATTAGAGAAATTTTGTAATTTTGAGCGCAGTTAAGGGATAGTCCGCATTGTGATTCTTATTAACCGCATAGAAAATCATAGTGGTTAGAGCGAGACGGCACTCAGAGAGCAAACAGCTGCCCAACCGTTCAGTCTACATATTCTACATTTATGTTTGTTCATAACTTTTAAAACAAGAAACACACACACCACAAAGGAGAATGGTCGACTGTACAGCTGCTTCAAGAACCTCCCGGTTTTATCATCACCAAGCTTTGCCTATCGTCTTCGACTTGTAAGGGAAATTCTCTACCCTTAGTAAGCACACTTGGTGTGTCTTTTACCAATCTTTCATTATTACTGACTCTATCGGTGGATTAAACAAATATATGAGCTGAAAAAGTGGGATACTTGTGTTGCAGGAACAGCTAAAACAACAAATGCGACATTGTTAAGTTATTTACAATGATAGTTTTTCCAAAATTTTAAGGATTAAAGATTGCTTTTCATCTTCATATGAAGATAAACATGGTAAAGAATTATACATTCTTTTATTTACCATTCTTAAAGATTTGATTTATTAGTTCCTTTTGAATATTAAACAATAAAGCAAAATGTTTCTTTGCAATCTTTTTTTTTTTGCTAAGGAAAATAGCAAACTTGGCATTTATAGCAGCTAAAAAAAATGTAATAGAACGGTTTTTTGAACCGAACCCTATTCAACTTTTTTTTTGCAACGGTTCAGGTTCGGGTTCGGGAAGAAAAAATTGACTTGAAAACTGAGCTTTGAAACTGACTTTTACTAAAAATCGAAATGGACAATGTTGCAACCAACATCATATGGCTTTATTTTTCAAAAACTATGTTGTTTACATTTCGGTGAAACGTCACGAAGTGTAAACAACATAGATTTTGTGTGTTCCCAATATATAATATGTCAGCTGTTATGCCAATAAATCACAATTTGCGGGAAAGTTTACTTCTCTGCTTCCATTTGAAAAAAGTGAATCAAATGCTGCAAGAAGCTTTCGGGGAACATAGTCCAAGCGCACATAATCATAACGACAAAATTGACGCCAAAACCGAATCTTCACGGTGGCAAGGCTGCTACAACCGGTTGAAACCATCACAGAGCAACTCCATCGAACTCAATTGATGCGTTATACCGAATTTACACTGCGGTCGTACGACTTTTTCTGGGGCTACGACCTTTTAGTTGTTTACATTGAGCGAACAGTCGCAAAAAGTCGCAAACGTCAATCAGCTGTTTTTCGTTTACTTTAAATTGGAATTTCGATGTTAAATTTGGAACATTTGTCTACAAAATGGAAAATTGCATACTTTACGGGATTACAGGGATGCAGATGGTTGTGGATATAATTGAAAACTTGGTTAGTGAGGATGAAAAGCTTTTCGAAAATTTCATTTATCGCTATTTAAAGGGAATGGGACCAATGGCAAACGCCATCTAATCAGAACCATAATGCGTGAATTCCACAGCTCAGTTGAAGGGGACATCAATTTGCTGACCCATTCAATGCAATTCACAGCACCCGACCGGCGAATCCGCATTCCACACCATGATGCAATCCTTCTGCTGGTCCAAGCACCCTATGATCAATCGCAACTATGTTGTGCCTAGAGATATGCCCATCAATTAACAAAAAAGGCTCTCGCTACTACTCTTCGACTACTCTTCGGACGAGAAGATTAAATTCCAACTGGGCAGAAAAATGGTGGACATTAAAATCGTTCCAGGAACTGGCCATCATGTTTATGCCTATACGCCGGATGTGTTTAATCGCTATGTGAATGAGACCAGTGGTATCTAAGCCAGCAGCTGACGCCTCTGCAGCTAATCCGTGTGACCACCGAGTCGAATGAGGAGCATTAGCCGGTACTGCCCACAGCTGGGACTGTATTTTTCATTTGAAAACAAGGTTCGGGTGTTTTTGGGAGGATGGCAAGCCCAAGGCGACTCCTGTCCAATTTAAAGAACTTTTTCGAATGCATTCGGGTGCATATTTCGATAGCTATCGATAAAAATTTCACAAAGCTGCCACATTTTTGTGGCAAATACGGTCTGGCGGCACTGATTGTTTTCGGTCATAGAGTCTACGACCGTCCCAAATTCAAAGTCAACTGCCATAATATTGTATGACCGGACGACCAGTCTCAGGCCGCAGTGTAAACAGCCTACTAGAGACGTATTGTTCTTTCGAGATGGTATCCAGTAGACTACAGCGCTCTTACTTGTTGTATTTCAAAGTTTCTCTACAAATAAAATTGAAAAATTGACTTTACAATCCCAAAGGGCCAAGCTGAGCTTCTCTCAATCTCTACCGTAAGTAAGAACATAGAGAAAGACTAAGCACTCAGCTAGTTAAGGGAGAAAAGTGATCAAAACTCTTGGATGAAGAAATTCGGTATAAAAAGTTCATATTAATAGGCCAATGAAAATTTTTTGTTTCTATTCCATGTATTCAAAAAGGTATATCTTCGTATGATGTGGAATAAAATCGTAGAACTGTTTGTGATGATTTATTTTAAATTCAAGCAATAGAACTACATCATTGATGACATGGAAGATTTGAGCATGAATTGCTAATTATACGGGAGATTCACAGACAAAATATGTCCGTTTTAAACATAATAAAAATTAATCAAGCTTTGAACTATTTTCCAAAATAACCTAGATATATGATTCATAAAGTTTTTTTTCAAAAACTATGTTGTTTACATTTGACAACATAGTTTTTATATGCTGTCAACTTTTGTGCCAACATATCATAATTTGCGGGAAATTTTTTCGGCTCATACATCGAGGGACTCTAAATTCGCCAGCCTTGATCAAATGATTAAACAATTTAACGCAATAAGGGTATTTCTACTGTCCGCAAACGTTTCTAAAGAATCCGCAAATTAAGCCATAACTTTCAGACGTCATCTCAAGTTTGCCCATCCTCCACAATCCGCAAACAAAAAAGAAAAAGAAAATGCTCAAGTGCCGTGCAATGGCAGTGTTATGCTTCATCTCGCGTTTAAGTGAATTAAAGTCAGACTCAGGCTACACAAACATGCCATAGCATACTTCAGGGCGCCAAAGGTAATTGAAATTTATGCATAAATTATGCGCATAAACGGACACGGCAAAGAAATAAACAAAAATACAAATGCAAAATGCAAAAGGCAAAAAAGAGACGCATGAAATTTTAATGAGCCCAAAGGAACACTACAACACAACAAATTTAGCGTTGTGTTTACTTTTTTTTTTTTTGTATTATTTAGCTATTGTTGGGAAATTTACACCAGAATTTTGCCGTCTCAGCAACAGAAGCAGAAAACTAAAAACAAAATGCAAATTTATTGCTAACCTCGTGAAAGCAACCGCAAAAGGGATTGCACTAACTACGAATATGTACAATCTGTGAGATGACACCATGTCCTGGAAGCACAGTTGACTGCCCCAAAAATTTAGCAACATGCTGGAGATAGAGAGCTCTGCCTGGCAAATTGTATCAAATAAACGAAGTCAGCACATGTGCAGCATACTGCAGCTGCAGTAAACGTATCCGTATCTAGGCGGGTGTGTGTGTGTGTGTGTCGGGGAGTTGACATGATTCTAATATGACCAGCACATTGTGAGCCGGTGTGGGTTGTTGGGGGAATACATGAAGTGAAGTAAAACTGTCAGGCACATTTGTGCAACGTTTTATTTAAATTACTCAATTTGCCACAGACAAACTCCAATGGCAGCAGTGCAAGATTAGCTACAGATACTTACACAACAGGATGATTTTACAAGAACAATTACCACAACAAATTTGAATACTTATATACGTACAGGAAACTTAACTTTTTAAATTAACTTTTGCATTCTACTAGAACTAGAATTTCTAGTATAAAACTAAGCCCCAAGATCGGCACACAAAATGATATCCAAGCTTATACAATATTAATTTGTACATTTATTCCTGTATGTAGGTTTTCTACTTCACCATATGTTGGCTGTCCCCCTTTTGAGTGCGAGTGTGTATGTGTATATTTTCAAACAGCTTAAGGCGCTTACACTGTCACCTCACTGACTCACACACACAAACACCCACATGTGTCTGCTCTGGCCTTTGCCTGAGTGCTTTTCGACCTAAATACGGTGGAAAATCGTCTGCCTTTTTAAAACCATGTTTTGTGGCTTGCAACTGAGTTGGGTTTTGCGAATTGTGTGGAGGACAAATCACAAACTCTACGATTTCAGGTTTTCTGCTCTAAAAATATTTTTCAATTTTGCACCTTAAAGGCAACCGACTACAACAAAATTCTTGAGCTGTAATAAGCAGCTTACACCAAGCAATCTCTTATGCTTATAACAATAGCCATCTGACTCACACTGCTGCCAAATTCTGGCAGTTGGCAAAGAAATCAGGGGCAAAACTGTATTAGAAAATTGTGATTTTTTCCATTTAATCAAGTAAATATGAACTGATAGGCGGCCATTTAATTAAAGAAAACTTAAGTCAAATTAAAGACATTTGAAAATATTCAATTTTGGAAACTAATAAAGAGGGGAATGAGGGGGAGGGGCAATTTGGTTATAAGCTGACAATGTATAGAATGAAGTATGGAGACCATACAAACCGAAAGTACTATTAACACTGTGTTACAGCTAAAATATACTTTCGAAATGACCTAGCATACGCTGTAGAGCAGGTCGCGTATAGCATTTCCTCATACTTGGTTTTTTCCTATCTCCCCCAAAATCTGAAGCTATGGGCCAAAAAACGGCTTTTTTCCTTTTTTACCTCAATTAAATAGATATAAAGCGCGCATGTGCCTCCACTATAGCAGCGATAGGAAATGCATAGCCCATGAAGAGCATTCATTAAAATTATGTACATATATAGTGTATATTTTGAATTGTTGACAGAATGTATGTTAGATGGAATTTGCACCATCAGTTTATTAATAAAGATAACCCATTTCTTCATCATTGGTCATTAATGGTATTTTATCGCGGTACAGTGTTATTACAATCATGGTTATACAGTCATCATTGGTTCTTATTTGTGGACTTGAAAAGCAATTTCTTAAGTATTAAACTTCGTGTCCGTGGCTAAACACACACACGCAATGCCAAAATGACCATGTGATTCACACCAACAAGAGCCTAACGTTTGCCAAGGCTTGCGTCAAGAGAGCAATCAGCATTTCACAAGCCTAAACCGTGCCTGCCTGAGTACGGTTCTTGCTGTGCACTGCTCTTTTGTTTTATATGCGAATTTCAACTCATTAACCAATAATAAAAGCCACTTACTGCCCACAGCTACTCACTATAGCTTAGTTTATCTATATACTAGGTAACAGTATTCGGAGACCTTTAATATTTACCCATAAATCGTGAAACATTTAAGTTTATATATTATATATTAGCATTTTAAATACTTAAAAAAGATTATTTGAATTTGGCGCCAAACAAAACGGAGCATACTTATTGGGGCACTTATGTTATAGAACACAGTAATATGTTAGCATACTAAAAAAAAGTACTAGATCGCCGAAGTGTACTCAGAAACATGCGAATAACTTCATCAATCGGAATCCAAATTATATGGGACAACATTTGTTCAACTGAGAATTATTTCATTGACTAAACTAAAACAGTAAACTAACTAAAACCCCATTAAAAAACATTTAAAGAAATTCTAAATAAAAAGTTTGGAAAGTTCAAAATAACATTAATACCAAATAGTAACTAATTTTCTCAAACTATATTTAGAAAAAACGCTGAAGCAAACTACACTAAAATTTGAACGATAATTGAAATAAACAATTTTAATTCAAAAAAAATAGAAAAAAACAAAACTAGCATTTTCAAGTCAATAATCAAAAATGTAAGCATGTTACGTTCACTTTAAACATGCAAAACCATCCTTCCCTGACCTTAGACATTGGACTGAACACGATTGGAATGCCATCTCAACGCATTGCAACGCAGCATGGCACACGCTGGTGGTTAAACTTCTAAGATACCACTACACACACAAATAATTTCTTGCACATTGCCTAAATGAGAACACTTGTAGCTCTCAATCTTGAATTCCGGAAACTAAACTAGTCTTTATACCGAAGGCTGGCAAGCCCTCACATGTAAAACCAAATGAGTATAGGCCAATCAGTTTATCCTCGTGCCTCCTTAAAACCCTAGAAAGACTTATGGACATCTACCTAACTAAGACTATAAGCCCCACTCATTTAGTAAACACACAACATGCGTACAGCAAGGGAAGGTCTACTGAAACCTCCATGCACTCCCTGGTCTCAAAGATTGAAAAATGTCTGGAATTGGGAGACTCCAGGGCATTTCTCGACATAGCGGGTGCCTTTAATAACGTTCAACCTAGTGCCATCACCTCTGCCTTGGCAGATGTGGAAGCGGATACGCCTCTGATTAGGTTCAGCGACCAATTGCTAACCAGCAGGTCGGTGTTCTCGCAGCTTGGAGGCCATACGGCTCAAAGATTTGTAAGCAGAGGCACTCCCCCAGAAGATGTTCTCTCTCCGCTACTATGCATCGTAGCAGTTAACCAAATACTTCGGTTCATGGAAGCGGAGGGACACGTGGTAGTGGCCTACGCGGATGATATTTCGATTTTTAAATGTGAAATATTCCCACAAACGCTGTGTGACCTTATGCAGACCGCACTGACAACACTTGCTCAGTGGACAAACTCTTGGGGTTTGTCTTAGAACTAGTCCTTTTCACCAGAAAGTACAAAATTCCTGATCTTGTTCCTCCTAAAATCAACGGAGTAAGCCTTGCTTTTGGTGACAATGTCTATAGGAAACTACTCTGGAATGACAACATTAATGACCGCATAAAAAAGGCAACAATTGCTGTTTTCCCATGCAAAAAGGCTATAGGCCGAAAATGAGGTTTTTCCCCCATCTATAAATACATTGGCTTTACACAGCCGTAGTTCGCCCTATACTATTATATGAATCACTAATATGGTGGCCAGCACTCAGGAAACAATTTGTCCTGAACAACCTTAATAAAGTACAGAGAAGTGCTGAGATATGTATGAGTGGCGCGCTCCAAGCCACACCAACGGAAGCGCGTAACATCATATTTCATCTCGTACCACTAGACCTTGGAGCAAGACAGCACTCAGACTTAGAGAATCCGTTTGTTTTGACACTCTTTGAGTCTTCCGAGCTTAATAAATATTTCAATACAAATTGCTCTATAATGCCGGGCTAAAAAACAATTCTGTGCGTTCTATGTAATAAGGAATTTGCGGTAAGCATGAAAAAAATGTTTCACTTTTCTTGTGTAATAATTAAACATAAATAGGTGTTGTGAAATTTTCGGCACAATATTGTCCGCCCTGTTTTCGTTCCTGAGTTCAATCTATCGGAATTCCTAAAAAAATGTTATTTCCAACAAATGACTCGAAAATTCTGCTTAAATCAGCCAGCTTCCGGCGGAGTAGACACCAATACAAATGAAGAAAATCACTATTTTTTTTCTATACATAGCCAATCACATGCAAAAGTGATATTGCTTCAGTTTAGCCACAAGCAAAAGGGCTCCCCTTGTTTAAGCATTTCTCTATCAAGACATTGGAAGTGTGAAGATTTAACGATTTCATAAAAAAAATCGAAAAAGGTATTAAGAGAACTAACTGATATTAACACGAGCTTAAAAACAAGTAAGTCAGCTCAAATAGAAGAAGTTGATGATTATATGAATAGCGTACAAACAGCGAGCCATATTAAAAAAAAAAACAGTCTGTTGATTTAAGAAATGTTTCTTAATGTTAAAAGATTGAGTTCTAGTAACGATATACTCAAATGGTAGGAAGAAAATTCCTATAAATATGAATTCCTATGAATTATCGACCCGTTTGTTGTTGTCAAATTACAAAGATGGCGCCTGCATTGCCAGCTAAGGTTGAGTGGCCAATTGGATGTGATTGATATGGCAGCCTTCTATTGGATTTGCGAACAATTATTGAAACTCAAATTTTATTTTTAAAACAGAAAAATGAAATTGCTTGCATTTCCAAATACATTGTAGCTAGTCAAAATTGTTTGAAGTGTGAATATTGCTAGAACTCTTACCCAAAGAGATTTTAAAACAACAGAAAGAGATTTCTGGCACACCGAGAATTGGTTTTGGGTTGGAAGAGATTTTCCAACTATGATTATGTCGATCAGGAAAGAGTCTTATGCTATGCCCAAAGTCTGTGAACCCGTTCGAAAGCGGCCATAAACGGTTTAAATATTCAAATATTATTTTATCTATGTTCTGGGAACTGTACTATTGAACACACCTCGAATTGACTTAATAGAGAAGAAAAAAGTCCTTCTGCCTGTTTCATAAGATTGCACAAACTCTTTAAACCATTTGCACCTTTGTTTTTACTTCCTTAGTGGTCATTCAAGCTCAGTTATATGTAATGAATAATAAGTTAATTTTCAAATGATATATTAAAAATTGATGAACTTTGCATATAAACATATATAAATTATATAATGTATAAAATACCCCATCAAACTGGTGAACGCTTCAATCACATGATCTTTAATTGAATGTAAGTTTGTTCGTACATGAGCCTTAATTCAATATATTTTTCATGCATCAACAGAGCTTAACCTGAATCGCTTAGCCACTTTCTAACCTGCCAACCAATTTGTCAGTTGTCAGAACATTGTAGTACGTATATAGAATGGGAGTATGCTGTAGGATATATATCTGCCAATGTAGTTACACTTTGTTTGTTTTTTGTCTGTGATACTTGTATAAGTTGTGTTGCTCTTGATTATCGATATATTTTGCTGAAACAAAGCAGCCTTCCGGAACATTGCACAATAAAATGGCACAGCAACAACAAAAACAAGATGCAAACTCAAAAATAGAGCGCCAAAATAGGCGACAAACAGAGAGGGTGTACCCCTACCCTACTCTTCGAGCCCCGTAAATTGATTTTGATAACATTCTCTAGACCAGAAAAACCGAGCGAGAGAGAGAGTGCGCAAAAAAAACGCCGCATTTTGTTTTACTCGTCACTTGTCAGGCAGTAAAAGCAAATTACTTAAAGTTCATTGCTTTAAGCGACAGGGATGGGTTAGTGGTCTGACTGACGGAAAGTAAAGCGGACGGGGGAGCAACGTTGACGCTGATGGGTGATGGACGATGACGTTCGCTCAAGTGAACCTTCTTCATTCATTTCATTTTGCTGAGTAGATCCAACCAACGACAACTCGAACACGGACAGGGACAAGACTGTTAACTACAATGGAGTTTAGTGTTCTCAAATGCTCTTGCTTATCTCATTTTTATGGCGTTTTCAACTTTCGCATTTGTGAAGAGTTTTCTTCTACAGCTGAAACAATCAAGCAAGCACCTTGGTCCATTAGACAGATGTGGGCTACCACTTTTAGAGGCTTTACGATATTTGTGAGAGAGTACACAGAAGTGCATAGAAGTTAAATACGAGAGCTGTATTGGAAATAAATGAACTGTTTTATTGGTGGCAGTAAACACATTTTCATCAGTTGCTTACATTACAATTGCCATTTATCAAATCTCAACTTAAAACTTAACAAATTTCGTGACTTGGTGGACCTTTCGACCTTCACTACACACATCTATCTCTTTTCCCGTGTTTATGATAATCTAAACTTATACGAAAATTGAGCGATTTTTACCATTTGTTAGAACTTTTGATCTTTTGTAAAAGATTGATTGGGCTTCCTTTAGCAATCAACCTTTTTGCTTTAGATAAATGAAAAATATTAAATGTCTCTAATAGTTCTCATCGTAGCCACATAACAACAAGCTCACCAGCTTCTGTTCAATTATTGTTATTATTTTATTTGTGTGTTTAAAGTTGGGGCAGTGTCAAAACCTGCCTCTATTATATGCGAAACTCAACTAAACTGTGTGTATATGAATAATTTGGCCAAACGCATTATCTTGAGAATGAGGCGAATGCATATACATACATATATACATAAGTATATGAACTGGTAAGTGGACAAAGAGTTCGTACACTCAGCACTTTTGCTGTGGTTAGCAATGCTTATGTGCATTCAAATAAACAAGAGATCTCGGATTACACATGAGAGCTGATGTTTGGGTGCGCTTGGATTAAAATGTATTTTATGTTCATATGCGACAAAATGTCACGAGTATGCGGTTGTATGTATTTAATTAACTATATATATATGTATTTGCTACACTTTAACCAGTTTTTATAATAATCAAAACTTATTATACGATTTTCAAAAAATTCGTAATATTATGTCTGTTTATCCGTCTATTTACCCGTCGATTTAACCGTCTTCATGTTATAAGCTCATATATAACTTTTGAAAATTTCGAGATTTTTTTTGACCGTGATCTAAACCATTTCCTACCCGAATATTACTCCTTTTTCATGACAATCTAAACTCTTTATAAAATTTTGAAAATGTTATGATTTTTTAGGACCTTTTGGCCTTTACCTCCTATTTACCCGTCTACAGTTGCCAACAATTAAATTTTCACGATAAGCTAAACTGATAAAAAAATTTTGCAAACCTCGCGATTTTTTGGACCATTTAATCACCTAGCGCGGTTTGAAATATAGTTTACTATCTATTCTCATACCAACAAAAAATACACCAAAAAATTTATAATAATCGGTCCAGCCGCAACGGAGGAGTGTGTACACAAACACTGTGACACGAGATTTTTATACTCTATACCAAAGGTACACAGAGTATATTAAGTTTGTGCAAATGTAACAGGGAGAAGGAATCATTTCCGAGCCTATAAATGAAATATATTCTTGATCAGCATCAACAGCCGAGTCGATATAGCCATGTCCGTCTGTCAGTGTGTATGAACGCACAGATCTCAGAGATGGTAAGAGATAGAGATTTGACACGTATGAGACATATATTTGTTATACTTGCAAGCAGATCAAGTTTATTTTAAATTTTTGCCACGCCCCCTCCCGCACTCGTAATTTGGGAAAAAAGTCATATCTCCCACTGTTTCATAGATAGATGATTTTAACTTTCTAGAGATATTTATTAGAAAGCTAGAGATTTATTAGAAATCACTATTATTTATCGATTTGCGGAAGAAATTATAAAGATCGGATTAACGATACTCAAGTTATGAGCAAAAAACACCTAACAACCCCCACCCACCACCACTGTATTCCATTCAACAAAGGCAATCTTATTCAGAGAGAAAAGGAGAGAGAAACTTAAAGATGAGCGTATAATAAAAATATTGCACGATAACCGCGTGACTCCTTGGATGTATTATAACATTATAGTCGGGAGCAAATGCGAGAGGCGGCCTGAACTGGTATAGAGTCGGGCTTGACCGACTTTCAAACTTATTATATATTAAACTCAGATAAAAATTAACATACACTTTAAAAATTCGCCTTAAATTTGCCCTGGTATTCAGAAAAATAAACTAATAAACTGAAAAAACTTTCTGGAACCTTGAAAGGGTGTGTCCCAGAAATCTTTAGAAGTTTTCGTACCCAGACAGCATTTGATGAAATTTTTGATCACATTCGAGTCTTTTTCGAATCCTCTGTCTAATTATAATAGTCATAATTGCGGTCGTTTTCTAATCATAAATGATACTTTGGTCGGGAAAAAATGGTAACCTAGCCGCGACTCTTCTTGAAGAGTCGTTTATAACCTGTTTTTCGGTCAGTTTTGACTCATTTTCGAGTCGTATTTCCAATCATTTGCGAGTCTTTTTCAGCGTATTTTAGCAAATCACATTTTGAGCATATGCATGGCCTTATTTTCGAGTCTTTCTTAGATCGCACAAGAAATAAATCTCTTTTTAATCATCAAAAGGGCTCGAAAAAGACTCAACAAGGTGATTTTTGTTCAAATGATCTTCCAAATGCTAGGTGGGTATAAACGTTAGCATATCAAAGTTGTTTCACTTTATATGAGAAGGGGCACAAGTATGACCAGCTACTAGATCTAGATTAGATGACGAAAGTTGTTTGAAATACCCCGAGTACCCCGACTGCACCTTACCAAGTAATGTTGATTTTGCTCGGATCTTATTTTGGTTTCAGAATAGATAAATATTGGGCCTATTTTAATATATAGTAAGTCACGAGGTTTAAACTTAAAAAAGGAGGCCCTGACAGTTTTCCACTGTTAAAAGGTGGAGGAGGGGGAATTTTCCAAATTTGAAACAAACTTGTTCTGGGTACGGTATACACCTACATACATACATGCAAAATCTTATGGCTCTATCTATTATAGTCTTTGAGATCGACGCATTCATACTGACAGACAGACGGACATGGCTAAATCGACTCGGCTGTTGATGCTGATCAAGAATATATATACACGCCGGGCAACTGCTAGTTTAATAAAATAAAACAAAAAAACTATTTTAAATGCTTAAAAACTGGAATGATTTTCCGAAAATAGTTTTCTTAAAAATATTGAGAAGGCAAACATTATTTTTAGAAAAATTAAGGTGAATATTAGGACTTTTTCTAAAAAAGCTGCCTATTTAGAAGAAAATAACCCTCATCAGCAACTAATCTCAAAATTTGAAAGAAACTTCTGAAAAATGAGCACACTTCAAATAATCTAAGACGTTAGACAGCAAGCGTGTGCCATGAAGAGGCCTTTCAATTCACATTCAGTGCAAAAAGTAACAAGTCTAATCCCCAGTCGAGACGGACAGTTAAAACAAATTTTTCTTTGTTTTTCGCAATAGTTAATTTTTATTAAAACAGATTGGTGTTTTACTGAATTTGTATAGAGATGTCTTCTGATCATATGGATTAAGGTGGAACCAGCTTGCACAAAGCGTAAATAACATTTTCGATCCAAAGAGGATCAAATGCGAACCCAAAATGAAAAATCCGCTGATTGATTTTCCATAACCAATAAACCTTTTTGTTTTTAGGAACAAATTTCTTAGGTTTTAAAAAACCAAAAAATTCAAAATTTCCAAACATATATTCCTATATTCAAAATTTTTGCTCTTTGGTTTTACTTAAATTTTATGGGAATCACCCTAGGACGGATTTTGTTGTGTAGATAAACTTTTTCTATTCATATTCCCTTTTGAACTTATAAGAAAATTAACAGAGTGTTTAGAGAAATGGAAACTGAGAACATTTTTTTATTGCTTACTTTTCTCACCCACATACAAATCATGAATAAAATGATGGTCAGAGCCTAACCCGCACACATTTTTCTCAATAACCACCCAACCCCAATCACATCGATCAATTTTGAGCCTCTCGGTGGGATACTCAAGTAATCTTGCCTATTGGACAACTTTACATAGATGATTGGGTATTGGTAAGGTTTGTCAATTTAATTCTTTCTTTTGTGCTGATTTTGTTGTTTTTATTAAACAAAAGGGATTTGGCCTTGTCCACTTTGGCTGTCCTTTTTTTTGGGGGGGGCTATCTTTATTGATCCCCTGGGAGCAGCTACACCTTCACGGGGTTCTCTCTGTACGTGTGTGTGTGTATTGACATAATTTATGTCAATCGTTGGCAATTTGTTAAACATTAATAAGAAATATCAGGCGTAAGCTTAGGCCTGTCAACTGCATAATTAAAGGCTTTCCCCCCAAAAAAAAAGTGGCAAAAAAGAAAAGAAAAACTGTGTCATGGCGGAACTTATTTTTCGCACCTGTGTCAGCTGTTTAATTATGCAAAAGAGGGCGGTACTTGTAAAACTTTAGCTATTGCTTTGAAACCACATGAACCGCCTACTTTTAGCAAGTTTTTCTGGGCATCTTATAAATGTAATATAAGCTGGGAATTGAAATTTAAATGAAATTCTCCTACGCACAAACAAACTCACACTTGATTGAGAGCAAAGCATACGACTAGAGCTGAAAGCCAATAAATCAATGACAAAAGCATTGGGCCCCTCGTCTGGCAAGCCCATTTGCCCACATTTGTGTGTATTATATACATATATAAAAGTACAAGCTCTATGATGTGTGGGAGCTAGGAAAAGGTCAAGGCTATAATCCCATTTTTGAAAAAAACGCCAATCACTTCATCCATTAAACATCTGACTTGCCTTTGGCGTAAAGAAAGCGATTTAAATGCCCTGCAAATTGTCAACACATTGTCATGTCCCCACCACCCCTCCACCCACACTTGGCCAACAGGTTTTCCCTCTGGCCGCCCCCTACTCAACCAAGCAATTACAAAATTTGAGCAGCTTACAAACAAAACTATGAGGCAGCTTCAGCAGCCAAGAAAAACTTTTCCCATTACCCAAACAAACTCGGTAGAATGTTAGAGAAAACCTTGAAAATTTCCGAAAAACAACCAACGCTGGCAAAAACGTATACATTTCATTTTTTTAGCTTTGGCTGTGAAAAAAATGCAACAACAACAAACTCTAATTGAGTTTTCTGGAGTATTTTTGGTTGAAACCGATTTAAAAGATATTAGAGCTAGGCCAAGATGTTGTTTTGTAAAATTACTCATAGATAAAAGGCAATTTGAAAACAGATGTTCTAGAAATGAGACTTTTGAAACAAAAACCATAAATGTTGTAAGTTCAAATTGATGAAAAGTTACAAAAAAAACAACAGAAAGAGCTGTGAAGGGAAAATTAATCAAAATTGTTAAAAGTTTAGAAATTGAGTTTGAAATTGCCATTTCTAAATTTATGTTCTTTCAATAATAAATCTATTTAAAATTGTACATATGAAATGGGATGTTCAATGCGACAAATCTGATAAAATTGTATTTTTGTGAACAGGGACTAGTCCCAAAACGAATTGTTGTTACTGTACGTTCTGAAATGAGTGATTCGATGAATGACTTTGTATCGGTTTTTAAAAACTTTCGAGGTTTCTTTCTTTAAGATTCGAAAATAATAGAACTCAGAATATCATTTTGCAGTTTTGTTAAAATTATCGGAAGGAATTTTTTACTTTTTATTACGCGTCCTTATGTGTCCTAGCGTTCTAACATACAGTGAAGTCATAGTTTTAATTATAGTTTAATAACGAGAAGGCCAAGCTAACTTCGTCTGTGCCGAAGTTTTAATACCCTTGCAAATGCTGTTTTTGAAATGTCAGAGTTTAAGAACGCTTACATAAAAATCTAACAATTTTTTAACTAAAACCCATTTTCCTACAGGTAAACATCTGATTTCGACCAAATTTCGCGAATCTTTTTGAAAACATATCGAATTAACAATCGCGGAGTTTAAGAAAGATAAAATTTAAAACAGAAAAGTTTTTCTCACTAAGACTCATTTTCCGACCGATCGGTGCTATGGCAACCATAAGATATAGTCACCCGATGTCGATCAACTTTTTCAAATTAGTTTAATATTAAGAATCACCGACTTTAAGAACTATTTATTTGAAAACAAAAAAGTTTTTTTCACTAAGACCCATTTTCCGACCGATCGGTCCTATGGCAGCTATAAGATATAGTCATCCGATTTTGACAAAAATTTGCAAATCTGTTTAAAAGCATATAATATTAATTATCGCCGAGTTTTATAACGCTAGCAATGAAATCAAAAAAGTTTTTCTCACTAAGACCCATTTTCCGACCTATTGTTCCTATGACAGCTATTAGATATAGTTATCAGATCTTGACCAAAATTTGCAAATCTGTTTGAAAGCAGATAATTTTAACAATGGCCGAGGTTAAGGCCGCTAACATTGAAAACAAAAAAGTTTTTCTCACTAAGACCCATTTTTTGACCGATGGTTCCTATGGCAGCTATAAGATAAAGTCATCCGATCCGGTCGGTTCCGACATATTAGTAGCGTGCAGTAAAAAGAATACTCTGTGCAAAATTTCAGCTTGATAGCTTTAAAACTGAGAGACTAGTTTGCGTAGAAACAGACGGACAGACAGACGGACAGACAGACGGACAGACAGACGGACAGACAGACAGACAGACAGACAGACAGACGGACGGACAAAGCTCAATCGACTCAGCTCGTCGCCCTGATCAAGAATATATATAGTTTATGGGGTCGGAAATGAATATTTCTATGCGTTGCAAACTTCTGGGCAAAATTATAATACCCTTTGCAAGGGTATAAAAAGTAATAATAATAAAGTTAATAAATTAAATTCAATTGTAATCCAAATCAAATATGGTAAAAGCCTGTCACCAGAACCAGCTGACATGTACAACATTTATATTACCAACATTCGTACGAATTTTCAAGTTTATAGCTTAAGTAACTTCTGGCAACTCTTAAACCATTTCGTTTCGGAAAATTATATAACTCTTTGTTTTTAATCTAGATACCGAATGAACTTGAACCATAGCTTGGATAATTTAAGATAATGATCTGAACAACTTTTGAAACGGGACTAAGACAAAGTCTTTGAGAATATTCTGATCGATGATGTTATAATACCAAGAAAATTTGACCAAAATCTCGCTTTATTATACCCTTGCAAACGGTATGGTTTTAAAACCGTCAGTCGGTAGTGTGTCCACTCAAAGTGCTATCTCGAACTACTATACCTGGCTGCCCGCCTCATCGCAGAATACCAGATCGTTCGTCCTCAACAACACAGTTGGCTGGACGCACTTTACAATTATAAGTTAGCGTTAATTGACATATTATATATAAATAATTTAGTGACATCAAGATTTAACATACATCAAATAATACTGCCATTTATACAATAGACTCATTTATAATTAATTTTCTATAATTAATGACCTTTTCTATATACTCCGCAAGCATGATCCAATTGAAGGGATCTTCACCGCTTAATACGCAAATTATCTTCTGCTCCGTAAATTCCGTTCTTCCAAGGGATCTGCAAAAAAACTCTCTGAGAACAGGACATCTGCCTAGGAAGTGTGATATATCCTCGACTTCTCTAAGGTTGCACAGAGTGCACTCCTTATTTCCCCGTCTGTGTATGCTTCCGTTTAACCACAGAGTATCAGTGCGTGCTTCAAGTATCCAACTAATTTTCGCTCTGCTATATGAATTGTTACAGTATGTTGTACCTCTCATGTATTCAAGATACTTATAGAAGCGAGATTCGCTTGATGAATATGTGGTCTTTTTTTCTTAGCGCCATGAGGTCAAGATACTTATAGAAGCGAGATTCGCTTGCTGAATATGTGGTCTTTTTTTCTTAGCGCCATGAGGAGTTTAATACTTATATTGCACCAGTGTTCTTTTGTAATATCCGTCATATTTATCATTTCTTGAGAAAGTTCGCAGCTTTGTAATAGATTTGTTTTCGTATTACGTATTTGGTAAATATCTGGGGTAGTCGGCAAGCGTCGTATTCAAACATTACCCTGTGAATGTACTTTAGGTGCATATTTAGACCGTACAAATATCCTTCTTCTGCTCCCGTTTCCAGACAAAGTGCATAATTGGGCGAAGTCTCTGCTATCTTGAGGATTCTTTTTATGAAATGCCGCTGAAGTGCATTTGTTTCGCCAAAACAGCCGACTGTATACCTCTAGCTGTTGCCTGAAATAGGTTCCACTTGCTACTCAATGAAATATCCGGCTTATTCATAAATGCTCTCCAAGTTGAATTCAATGCCCCTTTTGACTCTGATGTCTTTCGTCGAATGTGAGTTCCAAACGACATATGGGCATTTCCACAGAAAAGTCCACCGAGACCAAAAAATTAAAATTACATAAAAACACTTTTTTTCTTATCATTTTTTCAAGGGGGAAATAATCAACATGAACTAATATGAGCCAATTTTAAATATATTCATAGCCCATTTCGAGAGTTTCGAATGCAAAGTCGCGCAAGCGCCATTTTTCTTAGTTGGATACGTTTTGGTGTCATAAAAATGCCTTTAGATTGCATTGATTTTTGGTCTCTAAGCTATTCCTAAGGGTACAAAGAGTCAAAAAATAATGCAGAAGACACCATAGGAATTAGCTGTAAGTTTCTGCTTTATACTATTACAAAAACAACATAAATATAATGAGGAAATGTAAGTAACGTAACGTCAGGTAACGTCACGTCAGATACTTAAGCAAATAAAAAAAAATTGGGCAAACATTTTTGAATAAGATAACCTGGATAATAAACTTGTATTATTTCAAATCATACTAAAAAAAAATCTTATACAAAAAGCTTTGCCCAATTCGCAGAATTTTGCATTTTTCTAAAACAAGTCAAAACCCACTTCCGTTTTATGTAACGTCACTCCTGCATATATGATTGCTTATATCTTAAACTCCTTATGATCGATTGATGTCGTTGTTTTTGCTGATTACCAAATGTGAAACAATCTTTTTAAAAATCTAAGATTTTCATATTTTTTAAGAAGATTTTTTCGTACGAACGTAACGTCACATCAGTTTGGAAATGCCCATATGTAGATGGAGTTAAAGTTACGCCAAGATATTTATACTCTGCCACTGTTCTTATCGCCTCAGATCTATAAGCACATTTTACCGCTGCAGCTTGTCTTCCTCCTTTCCAAAATATCATTATATCTGATTTTGCCAGGTTGACTTCCATTGCCCACTTATCGCAATATTCTTCCAAGTTATATATCATGGTCTGCAATGTGTTTATATTTTCAGCTAGTATCACAATATCATCGGCATAAAGAAGGAGTCGTATATTCGTATCTTCTATAAAAAGGCCACCATCTAAGTCTTCGTGCATATCGTTAAGGTATAAGGCCAGATTTTTAGTAATTTGAGCTAAAAGTTGCAAGAAAGTGCCAATTTTGACCCTTTTCAGACGCGTTTTATGGAGAACCTATACTTTTGATTTGACTTTTTATGATATTATAGTAAATTACTATTTCTCTACTTTAAAATAAACTATCCCAAAGAACTATACGATGTTTTTAAGCAAAGATATACCATTTTGAATACATAGTCTCGACAATAATTAAATTACAAAACTGTCTACTGCACAAAAGTATGCCTGGCAGAAACAGTACAACCGGCTAGTAATTTCAATAGAATTTCAATGAGAATTTTCAATTTTCGGTTTTCAATTTTTCTATACTTGTAAAAATGTCGCTATACATGTAAATTTATTTGATGAACAAATAAAAGGAAAGTTGAAGAAGGTAAAGATTTTAGTTAGCTGCGTTAGCTCTTTCTCGTTCCTTATCTTTCCCTTTATTTGCTAGGCCAATTCGATTGTATGAAAACGAATGTATTCACACATATTGTTGTTGTTTGTGCGATCGCCTCTACTTTTTCTTTACTATTTCTTTTTTTATAAGCTCGGTGATTAATAATTTTCTATTTTATATGCTTTCAAACTAATTTAGTATTTAGTATTTATTGCCTTATGCACCGAATATTGCTTACTGCTATAAGGGTACAAATATTTATTGTATGGTATGATCCAGCGTGCGTACTCTCCTATCAATCAAAACCAAGCTGAAGCTCAAAGTTGATCGATTTACACAAATTGGCTTGACTTTTCCGGCCTAGAGGGTGGATCTTCTAAAATAACCAAATTATTTATCCTTGACAAAATAAAATTACAACCAAAAATTTTGTCGTGCTCCCCAAAAAACCGATTTTTTTTTAAGACTAGCTGCGAATATCGCCGACTGTAAATCTTGAAAAATTGCGTTCTTATCTTATGCAATAAATATTGCTTGCGGGGTTTTAATGTACAGAATACAGATTTTTTCACACTGAGTCTCCCTGGCATAGAAAGAATATATCGGCTCAATGTGGAGTATATTTTAGATCTAAGATGGTGGCTGATGAATTACTTTTTTTTGTGTAATTAATCAGTGTCATTGTTTTACTCATTGATTGGTCTGTCAATTTAAAAACAAAAATAATGATTCAGAAGTGAAAACAAAACGTCTCCTTATCCCATTTGACGTTACTTCTGCGAGTGTATGGTCTCTAATGAGGCATGCAAACAATTTTGCCTAGCTGGAAACAATCACAAGAATGCCTTATCATTCAACGGAAACAGAAAACAATTGCTGATGTAGTTACAAATCAGTCCTAAGCTTATCCGCTCCAACGGATATCAGGACTTAAGCTTCACTTTCATTTGGCTACTAATAACAACGCCCGCTTATTCCTGTCTAGCCCTGGTCGGGCAGTTAGTAGTAATTGCCTTCATTGCCTCAATACTGTAGCTTTATTTGTACAAAAACAAAAAAAAAAAAGATTTTTACTTCAATTATCCTTAACATTGATGACTAATTCCATAAGAATAATCAAACAATTCAGAGGCCATCAAAATTTTGATTGAACTGCCTTTTTATTGTTATTTTCGTCATTATTTTCCAAATCAAAATCAATAAAAGTTCAAGCCGTTAATCAGTCAAGGCAAAATCATTAATGTGTACTAAAGTAAAAGACATAGTCTGAGATTGCTGGCAATGGGAGAGGGTGAAGAAATGGGGGGTTCGCTCTAACTAACTAACTAGCTTTTACCGTTGACTGCGTGTCTCTGTCAGTCATTATAAATAATGCAAAACAATCGATTTATTGACTGAATTTCCAAAAAAAAAAAAATCAACTATATATATTCTATGCCACAGAAGGGTCAGGGCAAAAAGGACATTCCGCCCGAAAGTATGCCGCAATAAAATGACAAAACAAACGACAAGACGGTTAAAGGGAAGAACAAGAAATGAGCATTTTATGAAGTGTTTAATGGTTGTTAAGTGTGTGTGTGTGTGTGTAAAGGATGATTGTCTATGTCTGTGTGTGGTTTTATCTATTGAACGCTTGGCTGACCAAAACACAAGACAAGACACACAAGTTGACTTTTGGGAGGTATTTGGGAAATTAAATTGATTTTTTGTGTTTTTGCGACTGGGCCATAATTGTATGGCAGACAAAGTTTCGATTTGCATCTAGTGAGTAGGTTTCTGCTCAACCAAATGGAATATGTTAGCCAGCATATTTGTGTTTTATTTCAGTTCAAGTAAATTCTTTGAACTTTAAGTTTCAGGTTCGGGTAGCGGACCGGTTTTTTTTTATGGTTTTGGTTCGAAACTTAATGGATCGACAAAAGTCGGAAGCTCGGTTTGAGGTCCGGTGCGATATACCCAAAAAACTTGAACCGAACTCCTTACACATCCATCTACATCCATTTATCCTTACACATTTAGCATTTTGCATAAATTTGTGGGAGCTTTTCAGTCTACGCAAAGCATTTACTCTCGATCTCTACAGAAGCTTCTATGACTGAGTTTTTAATTGTTGCTCGGGGCAAAGGGCAGCGCTTTCAAAACGAAATTCACTTTTACCAGCGCAAGTTTATTATTGGTATTACTTTTCTTTTGTTGTCCAGTGCCAATGGCTACCTTTTGGCACATTTAAGTGCGTCAAAACGTATGAAAAAAAAAACGTAAAAGCAGTGAAGAAACTAAAGCAATCCCATCAACTAAAAAGCATCTCAACGTGTGTCCACACACACACACACACACACACACCCACTCATATAAGCATGTATATATGTGCGTCTCAAATGAGTCTAAGGCAACTAAGGCGTCTTCCAGCTGCAAATGGCAGCAGCACTTAAGCCCACCCCGCACCAAACGATGACAAGAGCATAAAAATGGAAATGAAAATGCCAAAGCTGATGCCACCCCCAACCCACAACCTGATCCCTTCTCAGCTCTTGGCCTACTAGAGTATGCAATGGAAAATGACAAATTGCTAGTACGCTCAGGCGGTAAAATTATTGCGGCTTGATTGCATTAGCGGCCATGAAAACGCTGATTTGTTTAACTAGACGAGGCAGCCATCCAACGAGGCTGGGTGTCGCCAACGGATACGGATAACGTTGCCAGCTAAAATGGCGCTTAGGCAATTAATGACACTGCAGGAGGTGCAGAAGTAGGAACCCGTCAACGACAGCGACCTCGCTACAGGACAAGGTAACATGAACAAAAACGACAAGGTGTCGGTGGCAACTAAGGCTGAACAAGAAAAAAAAAACCACCAACAGCTCGCTGACATTTGAGCTGGACAAAAAGTGGGCTTGTGCACCAAATTGAAAGAACACTCACTCGTTACTCTATACTCTGCTTTGGCAGCATGGTTGGTTGGTAGGTGCTTTAGAAAAACCAACCTGAATCATCAAAATACTCTAAATGTGTAAAGTTAGTGATTAATGGCTCCTGAAGGATTTGCCAAGTCTCAGAGGAACAGTTTTAGCTGACTTTTCTCAGGGAACACAAAAATCGAAAAAAGAAACAAATGAGAAAAACTACTAAATCGTCTTCTACATTTTACATTAACGTCGTTTTTGTCCGAAATGAGAATAAGCGGTAAAAACTTAAGAAAAAGGTATAAAAGATTCCTGCCAAAAATCATTGCGTTGAATATGTAATTTTCTTTGATGTTAACTTACTCGTAGATTACAGATTTTAAGAACAAGAAAAAATTGATTTCAACACAGTACTTCATAGATTATTAAAACACTAAGTGCTGTAATGCTCATGAGCTGAAAAATGAAATGTTGTGACTAAATGAATTTTTTGTCTTTCACAATACAAGAAATCAAAAATATTTTATGTTGTTTGTGCTTATCAATTTCGTAAAATAAAAAAATTTTCAAAAAAATATAAATTTGATTTGGGCTTATTCAATCTTCGAACTTAAAAATTTTGAAATGGGATTCAAGCGGAATTACTTATTTTATCATGTTCAGTGATTGGAAAAGTACACAGAGAAAACCAAATTTGTTACACGACGCGTGTAGAATCGTGAATCCAAAACCAAACGTATTTCGCCCTGACAAATTACATCCGCTTAATGTAGAATGCAGAAAGTTACACGAGGCATTCAGAAAAACTGCATGCAACATGTAGAAAAAATAAAAATAGTAAAAGCTAAATGCTGCGTGGGCAAAAGCAAAGTCTACACGCTTAGCTTACTTCCAAATAACTTCAACATTTTTTATGCAGCAGTCTGACTACCACACGACAGCTTTTGGTTCTCTTTATAAGCGTTTAGATATTGAAATCCTACATGCGAGTGTGGAAATTCTAAACGCAAAATGTAGCTCGAAACCAGTGTTTGGAAATACCTAGGTAAAAATACGTAGATACATATTTTGTGTACCTTTTACCTAACCTAGGTATTTTCAAATTCGAGTACCTTTTACCTTACCTAGATCTTAATTTTCATTTACCTTGTCAATAGGTAAGGTACTAGGTACTTTTCCTAAGTGATTTTTTTCGCTCCGATTACATTATATCCCAGATGTTGCCGCTTTGCCATGTTGAAAAGAAAAGTTTCAGGAATTTGATTGTGGCTTTCGCTGGACGTTCGATCTATGAGAGATAAGAGGAAGGCGGACTATTAGTCGTGCTCCCATTTTCACTTTCGCAAAAATTTTGCGATTTTAATACCAATTTTGTACTGAAAACCGGAGCGCGGCTGTATAAGAAAAATATCGCTGGTATTTTAATACTTATTTTAATAGTACGACTGCCGATATCTGGAGTTGCAATAACAAAAGCTACTTTGGTATAACTGGCCACTATATAGGTATAGATAGCAATCTACATCGTCATTCTCTCGTGCTCCCCACTCACTTGAAATACTTGCTACTATATCAGCAGAAGTTCATAGCAAATACGGACCTAGAAATACCAATATACATATGTCAAACAGTTACAGATAATTCATAAAACTTTGTGAAGCATTTACAGTGTACAGTATTTAGAAGAGTCCGATTCAGCTCTTGCTGAAATTATTTTGCCAAGGCACTTTGGATGTGCATCACATACTTTGAACTTAGTTGTCACGAAAGATGCTGAACGAGCTCTACAATTCTTCCTTAACGAAAGCAACGGCAATTTGGAATGCTGATAACAGATCCACAGTAACAGCAGATGAAGTTATGAAAATTTGTAAGCTTAAATTAATAGCTCTTTGCGCCTCAAGATGGAACAGTTTTCATGCCATCATGAAATAATGTTACTGACATTTTCGGTAAGGCTATTGATCTTTTGCAAGGAGAATCTCGTTGTTATTTAGGATTTTTCTGCCTAATTTACTTCTAATAATACATTAACTTAATTGCTTGAATAATTTGAAATAGTGTGATCCACTTAAAGATGCTCTGAAAAAAAAAGTTTTAAAACCATTTTCGTTAATTGAAAACTTGACTTCGAGCGAGACAAAGACTTTGGTTTTGTCCACTTTGATACTTCCAGAATTTAAATTGAACCATACTAAAACAACTAAATTGTAAATTGTTTGAAAGATTGGCTTGTTGAAGAAATTATGGAAAATTTTAAAACTGTTGGCAATGAGAGTTCAAATACGAAGGATTCTCTGAAGACTTTTACGAAACAGACAAGGTGACGAAATATTCAAATCTGTTGTTGTATTAAAAAATCGAGAAAGCATATAAAAGACCTTTTAATAATAAAACATGATATAAAATCACAATATTCCATTTTTTTACCATTCTTTTAAAATTAAAAGTACCTTTTTTATACCTTTACCTTTACCTAGATACTGGAAATTCCGTATACCTTTTACCTTACCTAGGTGTATTTTTTGACATTTACTTTGTACCTTACCTAGGTACGAAATTTCCAATTACTGCTCAAACCCAGAACTGAATATAAAAACATTTTTCATTTATAATTCCTCTTTCCACACGTGGCATGTAGGTTGTCTAAATAAACGTTAAGAATTACAAATGCTGAGTGCTTAATGTAGGAAATCTACACAAAATGTGCGCAAATTTCAGTTCCCCGTTTTATATTAGGCGAGCAATGAATTCGAACTTGAGAATTACAAGCAAGTAATTATTGCTGTAAGTTTTAAGGCAGATTCAATACAAGTAATATCTTAAATGCCTCTTTTCGCATGGGTATTTGAGAATATCGCCCTAAAAGGTTTTTTTTAAATTCGAAATACTTTAGAAGATAAAGCCTTTTTTGTCGAACAATATCTTCTTTAAAACGAGTCATTTTTGAGTTTACTTCAAACTTTAAACGCATTTATCTCAAAACCACGTTTTTTGAACTGGCGGCCATGAAATCTCCGATTTTGATCACTAAGTGAAATCGACGCAGAATGGTCACCATTGTGGTCTGACCTCCTGAATTTTCATTTTTCAATGGCCGTCATTTTGTCAAAAAAAATCATAAAATTTTTTCGAGGGTCAGACCAGAATGACATCTATACTGATTATAGCCCTGTTTTTACTTTTCATTTCAGACAACCTGGAGACGAGATATCGTGGCCGCCAGCACTATACCTTTTTTTTTTGACCCCCCACTTTTACGGCCGAGAACTTTTTGAACTGCCCTCATAATTTTTTTGTTTACTTTAATCTTTTTGTTACACAATAAAAAAAACAGAATTCGAAAACATTTATGCGTTTTCAAATAAGATTTTTTAAATAAGCTCAAAAAAACGCGCTTAAACTCGCGCCGTGGCGGAGCCGTCCAAGGCATCGTTCCAATCGTGTTCAGTCCAAGGGCCCCGAGTTTAATCACCATAATAAAAAAAATTAATGAATATGCATGATTTCTATGCGTTTTGACCGATATTTTCATATCGTAAAGTTTATGTAGCTTTTCTACACACCGCAATTACACTTCTTATTTCTACATGCGGCACGTAGAAAATCTAAATCTACATGCCACATGTTGAAATGAGGAAAGTAAACGCGGCATCAAGCTTTTCTACACAAATTAATGGGTTAAAAGTCCCGGTCCTACGCTGGCTATCTATACGATTAGCAATGAACCCCTGCAACGAATATCTACAGTCGTTGATCTTGGAGTTCTTTTTGACCCAAAATTTAGTATTAATCCTCATATCTCCTCTATTGTTAATAGGGCGAAAGGTGTACTTGGATTCATTAAACGTTGGTCGAAGGAATTTAATGATCCATACACCACAAAGCTTCTGTATACTGCTCTAGTTCGTCCTGTACTTGAATACTGCTCGTCCGTGTGGTGTCCGCAATATAAAAAGTATATCGATCGAATTGAATCAGTTCAAAAGCAATTCTTGCTTTTTGCCCTACGTGGCTTAAATTGGGAGCCTAACCTTCGTTTACCAACGTGCTCCAGCAGACTTTTGCTTATTGACCTTCCTTCGTTAGCTAACCGTAGAACAGTTTTAGGTGTTTCTTTTCTTCATGAGCTAATTATCGGTGATGTAGACTCTTCTGATCTTTTAGGACGCCTTAACTTTTCCGTTCCTTCTAGGCCAACTAGAAACTATTTTCCTTTTATCTTGTCTAGATGCACAACTGATTATGTTATGAAACCAGCATAATCGATTTCGGGTTTTATGTAAGAATTACAATGATCTCAATCACCTGCTCTCAACAGAACTCTCTCTCTTCTCTCTAAAAACGTCACTCTATAATTATCTCCGGTGAAATCTCTGACCACTCCCAGCTGTGAGTAGGGGCATAGCTTGCCGGACTGGCTAAAAAATCCTCCCCCACCGGGTCAGAGATTTTCCGGTTAGTTAGTCTTAAGTTTAACGTATACATTTTTTATTTTTAAAGTTTACTTTTAGATAGTTTTCTCTCTTTCTCTCTATCTCTGTTTTAGTTTAATTTATTATATTATCTTATTTTTTCCTTTGCTCCTACATAACTATAGGTTTTGGGTTTTTTTCTCTCTCCCTTTTCTCGATCTCTATATTATTAAAGTTTTCGTTAGCTTTAATAACGTCTCTGACTACAATCGGCTGTGAATTGGGGCATAGCTGGCCGGACGGGCAAATAAAATACCCCCACCGTGTCGGAGTCGTTAATAGTTTATTTTGTAATTTTATTAGATTTTCTTTGATAGGCTTCCTTAGCTCATAAAATTATTTTGTAACGTATTTATACTTTTGTTCACAGCCTTTGTTTGTCGACTCCAAATAAATAAATAAAATAAATAACGTGTAGAATTCCTACATTTTCATGCAGATTTTGCATATTTTTGTCTTTTTGCACTCATTTTTCTTGTGTAGGTAGGGTATGCGTGTTGCTTTTTCTTAATGTGCCTTTAATTGTCCGTTTCGCATTCTATGTAGGGATTACAATAATATCTTTTCTCTTCTCCATGGAAACTTTTCCGACGAAGGCTTTAGGTCTTTTTTTCTTAACAGGCCTATTCGCAGATGCGATAACAATTTAGTTCGGCACTATATTTGCAAATAAACAGGACTGCCGTTCACATGCAATCAGATTGCAAACTATTCCCAATTGTTTCTATTTATATAAAATAAAGTGCCGAACTAAATTTGTATCTCATCTGAGAATAGGCCATAGGCAATCTAGCACTTGCATAGCTTTACGTACTTCTTGGAAATTCCTGCCGATCACTAACGCTGCAAGCATCCCCCTTATTTTGTACACCCGGTCTATTTTAGTAAATTTTTGCTGTGTATTTTAGACGAAACTGCAATTACAATAAAGAAAACAAATTTTCGGAAAATTTTTAAGCATAAAAATATGGTTTGATCCCGACAGTAGGTTTCAAATTTTAAGTACGAAGTAAACCTGAATTAATCCGAGACGGTTTGTCTTAGGTAAGAATCGTACTTAAAAACCGAGTAAGATAGCGAACAAACTGAGAGCTTAAGGGCAGTCTTTTGCCTCACTCTTAAAAATTATTTTGTCGCTAAGTCGTGTGAGCTAAGATGCCGTCGTCCGTGCGTTCAGTCTTCGAGGTCCTGAGCTCAAGTCCCAGACAAGGTAAAGTAAAACAAGAAAGCAAAGCTAACTTAGTGTTAATACAGTTAAAAAATGCTCGCTACAACGGTTAGCGATTTCCGTTATGATGGTGTGGTCGGTCGTGGCTCCTTTCAAGCCGTCTCGCATCAATCATTTCTCAAATTTCAGTTCAGAGGACCCAATAGAGTTCGAATCAGCAATTGCAAGCTACTTTAAACAGGTACTGAAATTTAATACAAGATACCAGAGTCCCCTACAAAAATGGATAAGATTCGATAACCAAATCAGAGCAGGTCAATTTGGGAAGGGACAAACAACAGTGGTAGAAACAACTAGAGAGTAAACAGAGAAGTTCTGCTGGATATGACATCGAGCTTTTGGCCTGTTTGATCCAAATCTTCAACCATCGAGTAATTTGCAGTCCTAATGTAATCCAAAATTGTCGCACAAAAGACTACTGATGAAATGATTTTAAAATGATGGGATCCAGATGGAATTTTAAGTTCCTCAATAAAAAAGTTTTAACAAACCCCGACAAAGTTATTGCTTTCAGATAACTGTTGTGACTCTCAAAACTATTCAAAAGTCTCATTACAAAAGTCTCCCTTTTTAAAGTTTTATAAGTTCTTGCAAAAATACCTACAAGAAGCATAAATTTCGTTCACAGGATGTTACGCGAAAATAAAAAAACAACAATGAATATCCATGAGAATTAGCTGGTGGCTTTGTTGGCGCCTGTTGGCTGACAAGTCACGCAATATGCCCGTTATCCTCAGTTAGTGGTTTTACTTCCTTTGTTGCTATAGTCAGTTTATAGAACAAAAGAGTTGTAACAATTACCCGATTGAATTTCATTATCATCTAGCTTTAGACAAGTGAAACTAGAATTTAAAGCAGTTTAAATCTAAATAGAAACAAAGTTGCTACTGCTAAGTGTAAATTCCACCTTTCCAACTCATTCATCTTGCATGATGTAACCAACAAAAATATCGCACACTCGTGCTCAAGGTTAAGAGTGTAAACCCCACTGCATCCGTGTCGCCTCTCCAGGCCTTATGCGCTTTTGGCAATGCAAGTGGCCCATTTAAGCATCGTGCCGGCTTTTCGACGTGAATATGAAAAGAGTTTCCACTTTACGTTTATGTTTAGCGTAAGCCTATGTATGCGACTAGTCTAATTTTGCCTTGTCGCTTCGTCAAGTGCAACAGAAGGCGTCTCCTAAGCCCCCAAGGGGATGCAACAACATTTCACGCTCATAATTTTTGCCCGGCAAGGCAAACGCAATAGTGGAGACGTCAGCAAACAACACACAGTCTCAACTTGTTAACCTCCTTTGGCTCACACATACAGGAAAACGAGAGAAAAATAAAATGCCGCTTGCAAGCCCCCTCAAGCATTTACACGGACAATCAAGCGGCGCCGTCGTCGTCGGAAGAATGAAAACAAAATATTTAAGCTGCACATTCCGTTTTTTCGCCCCTTAGCCTTCCACATGAAATTTCAATTAAAAGAGTTTTGCACATTTTCCCAGCCAAATTAACAACTCATGAAATATGCCCTGAAATGTAGGCTACGTTTCTTGTACAATTTCTGGCTTACAATTGACCTTCGCTGTCAGCGACATGCCCCCAGGCTGCAATTTTTAGATTTGTTGCCTGGCTAAAAATCTCGTCTTGTCATTTAATTAGAAAAATTGATAAGTATCAACTAAGTATGTATGTATATAAATTATGATAATAATATGGCCAGCGGCATATTAACTTGATGTGTTTGTCTTTATTGCGCCTAGGGCGGAAATACACATACATAAGTAGTTTTGGCATTCTCTATACATATACTTTAATGAGCCTCTCAATATGCATGACACACGGCTTAAATGTGTAATTATAAGAGCGAAAATGCTCAAGGGGTGGGGAGGCAAACACGTGCCAAGCACCCAGCATCATCTGTAAAATTTGTTAAATGATGACAACGCCGCGAATACGTAATATTCATATGAGGTTCAAGCGTAACTGTCTGTCAACCACTTAGCGAATTGCATGCTTGCATTCACCTACATATATAGGGGAGAACTGTATTTGATAAGTTGTTCCGAGAAATGTTTCATTACTAAATATAGTTCAAATTAGATTATATGGAGAAAGTAAAGGATATTTAGAATTCATGAAGTTGCTTGCAATAGAAGGAAGGTGAGTGAGTAGGACTGGAATGACACTTTCAACTTTTACACCAACGACTTTTCCCCATAGACGAAACATTGTGACTAAAATTGTTCCTTAAAATTTTAAGTGTCATTTCAGCCAGTTTAAAAGTTGGCACCCACTGTGGAACTCTAGATTTAGTGGCGAGAAAGGGGTGAGAACTTTTAGACTTGCCAACAAAATATGAAAATGTTACGGTCATGTTAAGCAAGAAAATATAAATAGATAGAAATCTTAAGCATTGAAGCTGGTGCCGTACTCCTAAACTACAGTTAGTGTAGTTGGTTCTGCTTGAATAACTTGACATTTCAATGACAGAAGTGATCTTACTATAAGATAAAAATTTTTTGGAAATAAATACCAAGATCTGATAATAAAAGAACCAAAAAGACCTTAAGATATCAACACAGACAAGCTGGTATTCTGATAACCTTTGCAGATATTAATCGATTATTGAACTAAATTTGTTTTGTATGGTATAACCTGCCATCACATAGTAGAGTTTTCATCGATGCTCAAACAACTAAATCCAATAATTATCCAGCTTCCGCAATAAAAATTGGTATGGTGGTGTATTTTACAGAGATCTTGCCCCACTGCACACTGGGCCAGCGCACACTGGTCCCAAATTCGATTTATTTGGCATAAAGTAAAAAAAAAAACGATTTATTTTCTTTAAGAGTATATCCCAGGGGTCATAGAATCGAACAATTTTATTATGAAATGCAGCCCTTAAAGTTTAGCGAAGCCCTGAAAGTCAGCCATTCATTTTACTTGACACGTGGCTTTTGCTGAGCAAAAATTTTGTCTACGTTTATTGGCATGAAAATAAACGAAAATTGATTTAAACAATTGAAGTAAACTATGGAAAATAATGTCCAAGGTATGTTTAATACAATTTCGTTTCAGTTTGTTCTATATATGTGCTTTGTCCTTTGTCTTATGTGTTTTTGATGTGTGTTGTTTTAGGCGAACTTAACCTCAAAATAATTCTGTTTCGTGGAGTAAAAGTTTGGTGGATTGTCGTAAATGTTAATGCAATGTTGTTCATTAAAGTGTCCTCTAATACAGCGAGAAGAGCCTTTGCCAATATTGGAATCCTGTCGTCAATATTAAATTTAAATGCCAATGTCCTTCATAATTTTCAGACAATTTTGATTGCTATTTCTAGTGAATTTACGATTAACGCAGAAAAGTTGCAAGCTTTTTGTGGAAAAGCAGCGTTCTTGTATTTATAAAAATATCCTTGGTACCCCATGTCAGCCACGATTCATAAAATATTGGCACACGGCCCTAAAATCATTGCCATCTCTGCTTTTTCTGTGGGCTGCCTGGGCGAGAATGCGTTGGAGGCTCGTAACAAACATTATAAGCATGATCGAAGAATGCATGCACGGAAAAACAGTCATCAGAATAATATGTACGACGTTCTTCATAGAGCTATCTCTCTCTCTAGCGATCCACTGTTCTCTAGTTTATGTCTAAATAAAAGAAAGGCACAAAATAAAAAGAAACCTCTTCCGACGGATGTCATAGCGCTTTTGGACGTTCCCTCTTTTAAATTAAGTTGTAGTATGGACCCTCTTTCTGATGATGATAATTCGGACGATACCGATTCGGATGGATCTGATATTGAGAATAAATACTCTTTACATTTAGATGCTGAATTTCATGATTAAAAATATTTAATTCAAGTTGCGTTAAAATATTAACGCAATGTAAATATTGCATTTATTATTTTGCCAAAATCAGCTAAGTTCATGCTAGTCGGATTGATCGGTTATATGGCAGCTATATGAAATAATAGTCCAAATTGAACCAAAGCCTAAGATAAGTGTATTAACTGAGTTTCAGTTCAATAGTTTAAAAAACAACAAAGTCAGTGAAAATCGGCCAGATCGTTAATATGGCAGCTATATAAAATAACGGTCTAAATTGAACGAATCTTTGTAAGTCGTCTTGGGGGCCCAAAATATGAGTATAAACTAAATTTCGTGCAGATATCTTTATAATTAGACTTTATGCCATAAAAATCGATTTTGAGACCATTGTGCAGCGGTCCGAAATTTTAGCAAAAAGTCACAGTTTTTTGTTTGGGAAGCTGGATAAAACGACTGAAGCATTTCACAAAACGGTTTTTGGCTGGCAGACGTTCAAAGATGACTTTTCTTAAAATTGATGCAAACAACTAAAAAATTATTAGTCAAAACTAGAAATGTAACAGCTACTGGAACTTGATTTTGTATTTTCCACTACGAACTAGCGTGTACATAAAAAATGAAAAAATATCTTAAATTTTTTTGGGTATTTTCACATTTGGCCACTTTGTGTTGAGAGTGCCCAAATGTACCCTTCTCATTTCTCTTTTAACATGGCTTATTATTTTCTTTGAATATTACACTATAGCTGAAGGTACGCGCTTTTGACGAGTTTGCTTTGGTTCTCAGACTAGGTTGTCCAGCTTTTTTTTTAAAATTTACAGATTTCCCGGGACAAACTTAGTGAAAATTTTTTATACAAATTCGAATAAAAATTACTGAAATAAATTTTAAGGCGTCAGAGCGCTTTCTCCGAGTATACTTGGCTGGAACAGAGGAACCAACAAATTTTTTATTAAATTAAAAAAAATGTTTTTTGGTTATTTGTCTAATCCCAGCAAACATTTTTTATCGCAGAAGATAACATTGCGATTCTTCCAGTAGATCTCGCTTAACTCTGGCGATATCGCATAACAATCGCATTCTCATCTCCCTTCGGGAAGAAGTGTGCCACTCTGTGACACTTCTTATAGTTAAGAAAGCGTTTCTTCCTGGAGATACAAAAGCGATTCTTCCTGGAGATAAGTAAAAGTATATTCTGGAGATAGTAAATCATTTGTTTTTGAAGATGTGAATGAGTGAATAAGTGAGTCTCTTATGTAGGAGAATACGATTTGTCAAATTTTATTATTCCGAAAAACAACCAAAAAAACTTATATTTTTTTTATTAAAAATTTTTACATACTCTGCGGGGACTCGAACTCGTGGCCCACGTTTGAAACGATGCCTTAGACGCCTGCGCCACGCCGCGCGTGTAAAGCAACGCATTTAATGTGTTACTTATATTGAATAAGATGTACTTGTATTGACAACATACACCAATTTTTGCTTGCTTGTAATTCTCATATAAATATTGAAATTTGCGACGAGAATCGCATTCATATCTTCAAGGCGATTGTTTCGATATATCGCCAATTTACCGATTGGATGAAAAAAAAGCGATACCACATATCGCTTATTTATCCCTTGAATGTTAAGAATTGAATGTAAATCGCCAAACTATCAGAAAACTCTCCCCTCAAACTATCGCCAAACTGTCTTTTTGACGAGAGAGAGATAAGGAACCCGAAAAAATGTTTGCAGGTATCTAATTTAGAGAGTGGCTAACATAGATAGAAAAATCGGTTGAAGTGGTGTGATGTAATTGACTGAAAATCATCGACGTGGCGGGCAGTCAAATTCAAAACCTTTTTGATTTAATATCTCATAAACCATCATGACAAATGTGATTTTATACCCGTTACTCGTAGAGTAAAAGGGTATACTAAACTCGTGCAATCGTAAGTAATATTTAGCCCTGTCCATCTATCCGTCCGTCTGTATGAACACCTAGATCTCAGAGACTAGAAGAGCTAGAGCAACCAAATTTGATATCAAGACTTCTATTGTCTGCCCGCCCCCACAATTATAAACTGTTTTACTCCCACATTTTTTAAAATATCGTTCTCAAATTTAAAAATTACATTTATGTTCGCTTTATAATCCCTTAAATTTTCATAAGTATCGGATAATTAATAGCCAAGTTAAGAAAACGTGGAATACTTTTGGGCTGTTACGCTCAGAATCACTGTAATGGTATTTAACATTTCTTCCCATGAGCAACGGCTATATCGAAGTAGGGCAGGGCCGACTTTAACTTTCGCTCTCGTAAGCGAAAGTTACGTAGCTATCGCAGATTCAAAAACAGATATCAGCTACTATTACTTAGTACGGTTGCAAAGCATCGCCTGTAGAATTTGGAAACGATAACCATCTATGAGTTAAATGGTTACACCAATGAAAGCTGCACTGAAGCTTGAATGTTGCGACTTACGTATTCCCAGCCTACGTATTTCCTATAATTGAAAAAATTTTGCAGCTTCCACTTTGAATTTTTTCGAATCTTCGGCCAAAGTGAATTGACTTTAAGACAATATTTTTAAAGTCATCGTTTTTTTCAAACTTTTTAAACATTTGTTCTTGGTGTTTGTTTATTGCTTTGCATTGATTTCATAAACATCTCTTTTTCGCCATCAGACGTTGAGTCATTTAATGTTGAATTTTGAAACCTATCATTAAGAATTTCTTTTTGGAGCTTCAGCATGTCTGAAATGCGCAGACTTGCACTTTTTTTGGTCATCAAGAGATTTAAGTCAAACGTCGAAAAAAACAGTCGGTTTTTGGAAGCGGGAACATTTAACAATTCTGATTCCGCATGATTTGATCATATGGGTCATTCTTTTTGAAACCAAACGGTTTTTTAATTGACCATTTTTGATTTAAATAAAAAAAATCCGAAATTAGATCTCGACACTCCCACCAAAACGTGATTTACGGTTTTGCAAAAAAGTTGTTTGTTAATTCTATAAACAATTTCAAAAATCGTCAAAAACGAAAAAATGGAAAAAATGGTTTTTTAAAAAATTGATTTCTCAGGTTTGGTTTATCGGACAGGTCTCGAATTCATATTTCTGAATAGTATTTTAATGTATCTACTTCAATCACAGCTTAATACATTTTTAAATTATTTAATAATATTAAGTAATTGTGGCTAAATGTTATATATAATTTTTTCTCAGTGTTAGCCACCTTGCTATAGCTTCTAAGGATATACAAAATATTGCCCTAAACATAACTTAAATTACGGTGCTTTCAAAAAGATGGAGACTTTTATAGTTTAAAAGATATTAATTTTGGAAGACATAAACAAATAAAAATATGCCCTTAAAAAAAGCTTTGCCATGCAGTCAGTTTCAAAGCTAAGTGATTGAAACTTGGCACGTGTGCTTTATATTTATCAAGCTTTTCAGAAATGCCAATATAATGCCGATCGGAGGTCTATATCACATAGCTGCCTGTATCATATAGCTGCCATAGGAATGCTGAATTTGGTGGTGGTATAATTTAGTTTGCAAACTATGGTCACACTACACCACCACAAAATTCAATTAATCATAGCATAGACGTCCGATCTGCCTGACATGGACATTTTGGAAAAGCTTGATAAATATAAAGCTTAATTGCTAAGTTTTAGTCACATAGCTTTGAAACTAACGTCATGGCAAAACTTTATTTAAGGGCATATTTTTATTGGTTTATAACTTCAAAAATTAATATCTTTTAAACTATAAAAGTCTCCATCTTCTTGAATGCACCGTAATTTAAGCTATGTTTAGGGCAATAAAATGTATATTCTAAGAACCAATATCATGGTGGTTGACGCTGAGAAAAAATTATATATAAACTTTAGCAACAATTACTTAATATTATTCAATAAGCAAAATACTATTCAGCAATATTAACTCGAGACCTGTTCGATAAACCAAACCTGAGAAATCAAGTTTTTAAAAAACCCTTGTTTCCATTTTTCCGTTATTGACGATTTTTGAAATTGTTTATAAAATTAACCAAAATTTTTTTTGCAAAACCGCAAATTACGTTTTGGTGGGAGTTTCGAGATCTAGTTTCGGATTTTTTTTCATTTAAATCAAAAATGGTCAATTTAATAACCGTTCGGTTTCAAAAAAATTACCCATATTCAAAAACGGAAGCAGGCCTGATAGTGTGAGTAAGGAGTTTCTTACAAAGTGTCAAACTCAACTTCGTTAAAAAAATTTAAATACTAAATTTAGAGTAAATGCAGCACAACGAACTGTAATTATAGAGTTCTCCAGGAAATCTATTGAGGTAAATTGGTCATTGCCCAAATCATGAAATGGTTTTGATTCACATGAGCAACCTTCATCAACATTACATTCCTTTTCTGCTCTGCAGTTTAAAAGTTATCCTGCTCGAACAATATTCGCTCCATTAACGACGGGGATACCATAAATCTGGCATAGAGAAATGTAGGGTTGGTGACCTCCTTGAATGATAGCAATCAGATAACACCCGAACCCAAACCGAACAAGTTCTAAGGGGTTCGGTTGTGGACCGGTTTGCAGCCTTGTATAGAACACGGATCGAATCGCGGTTCCTGTTGCTTTTTCCTTCTGATTCTCTGTTACGCTTTCATGCAAACAATTCGATATTAAATATAAATATTAGTGTTACCGTTTCCAGTAAGTTGAAATCGGTTTATCCGTCGGTCGGCTGAGAAGATTTTTGCTTTTCCGCATATAAAAGATATGCAATAAGTGTTTTCTTTAAAATATAAAATTCAAGTGACCAAATATAGCTTTAAGTTTATTTTCTTATAATTTAAAGGTACTATTTAGTGTGCAAAAGGAAGGTAAATAAAGCAATCGTTAAGTTGTTAGTTAATATACAAACAGTTCAATGAATCCCATATGTCGGTAATTGTAAATAAATAAAATGTATATACATATTTCAAATAGTGCCACAGACTGAATATCGTAAAGGAAATGTTAAAAAACCACTCCAATGCGATTTATGGCATTACATTTTTATGAGAATTCATTTCAGGAAACGTCCCCCCATAAAGTTTCCCCCTTTTTCCCATTTGGCATTGAGCGAAAGTGCAATATCTGTAAAATATATACACACATTCATACTTGGTTATTGACAGCTTTACAAATTTCAATGAATTCAATGCAATGCTTTGCCACTCACAATTTCAATACGAAACTGCAAGTGCCGGGGATGTGGCAAACTTTTTCAAGTGCTGCACAAAAGTCGTTGCTTAAACTATCATAAAATAATCACAATGAAAAATCAAAAGTTTCTGAAAGATGGCAGGCAGTCCAAACCAGGCCATACAATAAATCAAAAGGAGGCACACATGCATAATGCAAAAAAGAAAAAAGGGCAGCAGCTGCAGATGGCGAAGTAAGCGAAAACTTTTGTTTCAGAGTGCAAAAGTTCAAAGGGCCCTCAGCAGGCAACCAAGGGGTTGCAGGTAATTAACAAAGGCAAAAAGATGTCTTCATTAATTACATTTGGCCAGTTGAATAATGATTCAGCTTTTGCTAATTAATTTTTGTATAATTATCTTGAGCGCATTCACCAAAAGTTATTTGCGCTCTTTTGCTGCATCATTGAAACTGAGTAAAGAACTAAGTGGGCAGGGCAATGAAATTTTTACTTTCGCATTAAAACAATTTTAATTGGAGCAATGCGCAAAAATAAACAAACAAACAAACGTTTACAGCAACAGCAACAACAACAACAAACAACAACCACCACCAAAACCGTGAAATGTACGCAGGGGCTTTTTGGTTTTACGCTTTTTGCATAGAACGGCAACAAATCAAAAAGTAAATTGCCAAATGTAAAACACATTGCAAAAGTGCACAGAAACAGAATAGGTTTTTAGTTTCAAGTGAAAACTGAAAATACTCTTTAGACGGTTTCGTAATTTATTTATTTTTAAGTACATGAAGTGACCATTATTTATACTCACAGAAGAAAGTCGTTGAAGTCAAGCACAAGTTGGTATTTAACTGTTTACTTTTAAGTGTGGCGCCACATGCACGGTGTAAAGTGTTTTCTATTACCATTATACACGTCTTTGAAGGGTATTTATCATTATTTACTTTTATACTTACTTTTAAGTATGTGCAAAATTATGTAATAGGGAGAAGGTATCATTTTCGACCCTATAAATTATATATTGTTCAGCATCAACAGCTGAGTCGATATAGCAATGTTTGTCTGTCTGTCCGTATGAACAAACAGATCTCAGAGATGGTAAGAGATAGAGGTTTGAGTTGTATGGGACATAAGCTTCTTATACTTAATTGATCCATGATTTCGCGTACCGTTTGGCATGTGGCAATGTGCAATTCTTCCATTTTGGGCAAAAAAAAGTCGATAATCACCGCACTGTACTTTGCTCCCAAATAAAAAGTGGTCTAGTGGGTTCAAATCACATGATCTGGGCGGTCAATGGACTGGTCCAAAACGTGAGACTGATTGCTCACCAAACTCGTCTCTCTATTGGTCTATGGTTTCGCGTGCCGTGTGGCATGTGGCACCGTCTTGTTGAAACCACATCTCAACCAAGTTCTATTCTTTCATTTTGGGCAATAAATTCAAAATTCCAATCCAATCCGTTGATTGCGACTTTCATAACTTTTAAAAATTACGGTCCAATGATGCCGCCGGCCCACAAGCCGCACCAAACAGTGCATTTTTCTGGGTGCACTGGCAGCTCTTGAACTGCCGCTGGCTGTTATTAAAAACAAATTCGGCAAGTATGTTTGTTGACGTACGCTTTATGTCGCTCAAAACAATTTCTCACAGATCACGAATTTTGATACCAAAATTCAATGATTTGCAAGTTCTGTTCGTTTGTTAGTATATTCACCGTGAAATGGCAAACCTTACTGAGCATTTTTGGCGGTACCAAACGATACGAATCGCTCGTGAGGTGTCAATCGATGTACACAGATAAAACCAAATAGCATAAAAATCACCCTTTATAAAAATGGATTGTGGTTTGTTGTGCGCTTAAAACTTGAAAACGACTGGACCAAATTGAAAAAAAGTCGGAAAAACTTTGCAAGATGCGCTAAAGGCGCACAATTTGTTCAGTTCAACACATGGCGCAGTAGGCGGTCACTCCATTGGACAGCTCTGCATATATTCTTTCTCATTTTCTTTGGTTTTAAAGTTGTTTTACAATTTTCAATTGCATCTTTTTCATTCGTTTGCTTTCCTTATTTTGGCTATTTCAAAGCTATATTATTGATTAGTGGAAACATTGTGATTTTTTGATGGCCGATTTTGCCTGATGAATCCAGTGATTGACGATTGCGATTGGCAAATTTGACAATCATAATTGCTGAAAGGAAATCGAACAAAAAGTATGATTGGTTACCGATTGCTGGAACAGCCTGCCTTTGTGTAAGTTTTTACTTAAAATTTACTTTTAGTGTATGTAAGTATGTACCCTCTAGTACGGCTGGGGTCAGTCACTCTATTTTCGTCAACCCAGCGTTGCTCTTTGTACGGTGATGCATCGTGCCGCCTGTCAAATTGTAACATGGGCCGAACGCTAAACAGAAAGAGAGAGAGAGAGAAGGCGTGCGCTCTAAGTTTTTTCCGTGAGAGAGCGTGTGCAAAAATAGGAAAGGATTTCAAAAAAAAAGGTATATCAATCCTCGAACACCCTTTCAGCAAAATATTTCACAGCATGCCAGTGGAATGCATTACGGCGCTCCATGAATGGCTTTAGGGCGAACGAGTGTTGCTAAAGTCGGCTCATACATGGCATTGGGTCGTAAGAGAGTCGGTTATGTCGCTTCTCTAAGTGGCATCGTGTCGAACGAGAGTTGGTTATGTCGCTTCTCTGTATGGCGTCGACCTAGCGTGCCTGGAGAGCCGTTAACGTATTGAGCGGACATCGCCTTGAAAAATACGTCAGTCGAGCCCATTGTGAGGGAAATAAGCGAGCGTCTACGACAGTCACAAAATCGTCGACGGAACGTTGATACAGCGTGGGTCGGCCGTACTAGAGGGTAGGTATGTGAAGTACTAAAACCTTAACTAAAAGTACTAAAACCACAGAATATCTTACAGCCTGCTGTCAATGCCTTACAGCAGAGACTCATAGGCAATCGCTAATCGTAAATCAGTAATCGCTAATCGGATTTATCTGCTGAATGTGCCCATTGAACGCGCAGCCTATCGGTATGAGCCAAATGTTTAATTATAATATAATATTATAATGCGGGCGGCAAGGTTAAATTTCCAGAGTTTCTTCTAATGTGAAAATCCTTATCCAGAACGATTGTTTTCAAATGACTTGAAAGTGTATATGAACGAAATTGTAAGCACAGTCTGTGTTACTTTTCTTTTTTTTTTATTTTAGGGGGGAATGCATTAAAAGCCTTAAAGCGTGGGACTTGGAGTTCCTCACCCACTAAAACCACGCCTATTCTGTGATTCCCACTCGCGGTACCACCGTTAAGTATTACTTCACAAGGGGGAGATGGCATAAAACTCTCACCTAGATCCATTGCACTGTCTGTGTGTAAAATAACAAATGCGCGTTGTGCGCATATGCCTTGGGCACTATTGGTGTAAAGGTTGAAAATATGGAGTCTGATACTTTTTTAATTTAAAACTGTTTTCGAAAAAGTTTGGACAAGTTCAAATGTGAATAGATATTTTCAGCCAATTCAATATTGAATATAAAACGCTCACATAAGAAACATATCCAAAGGATCAGGATAGGAAAGAAACAATTCAAAGGACCAGTACGACGCAGTGAAGTTAATATTATAAAATCTTTATATTTATATGTTATAAAATCGAATGTAGTAATTCGACTGTTAGTCCATCTATACATATAAAAGAGTTAAATCTGACTGGCTGACTCACTGGTGACTCACAGTGTTTCGTTTGGAAGAAGCTAGCAGGAAAAAATTTTTTTTTGTCTTTTTGCCTTAATTGGCTTTAAGGCTAATTTATAAAGACTAGAAAGTCTTTCCATGATTCAATGTATAACTTCTGAACCCAAACGAATACATTCTGTAAAGAGAATTTAACAACAAATAATCAAATATGTATATTTTTAAGACCTTTGGAAGAAGAACAAAGTCATCGGCCCTCAAAATAGGAAAATTTACGACTTTTTGACATTTTTCTCTACAAGTTATACTTTTCTCTAACATATAAACAAAATTTCAAATTAAGATTGAAACTTTTATTTCATTGTTCATTCTGTAAAATATGAGTACATAAAAAGTTATACTCTATGAAAGATTGAAAACACGAAGAATTTGCATCAAAAATTACAGACAACCTTAAAACGGCACAAAAAAAAAGACTTCACCTAATTAATCACAAATTTTATCTCCATAAGAAGCACTTACTGAATCACTAATTTTCACTTCAAACAAATCTATTTGTATTTAGTCCAAATCTACTCCTTCTTTTAGCACATGCAAAACTTGAATGTTAAATGCATTCAGCAGCAACATAACAAGTTTGCACTTTGGCAGGTTATGTTTAGAAATTCTTTGCCATGAAACTTTTTTTTGTTTCGCTTTCTCCACATATTTGTTTACGATGTTGCATTGTGGCTTTTGCCAATTGTGAGAATCAATTTGGTTCAGCTAGCTTGTACCAAACGAAACACTGTGTGACTGCCGCACATACCAAACCATAAGAGATATGAAGTTGAGTTTTTCACTATAGTTTTATGCTGAAAGTGCCCTGGGTGCGAAAGTATAGTTCCCAGCGATTAGCTTCAAACTCATTCTCAAAATTACACATAATAAAACATACAAATGTGACTTTAAAATTTTGGAAAATCTACCTCCAAAGTCGGAAATTGGCCGGAAAACTGTTGTATGAATCATTTTTGGTTTTTATGCGATCAGGCTCAAACTTATTTTCAACGATCTTATGAAAATTCAACAATGCATACCAATCTTTCGGAAAATTTACCCCCTAGATGGAAAGTAAGTGGTCAAGGTTGCGGCGAAAGCTAAGTTCCCAGCGATTAGCTTCAAATTCATTTTCAAAGTTACACATAATGAAATATAAAATACGTGACTCAAATGTTGGAAAGTCTACCCCCAAAGTCGGAAATTGCTCGGAAATCTCGTTGTATGAAACTCATTTGGTTTTTATGCGATCGGGCTGAAAAAATATCAAAAATCTATATGAAAATTCAACAATAGCTGATATCAATCTTCAGGAAACTTCACCCCAATGGATGAAGAATAGATGGTCAAGGTTGTATGGGCGAAAGTTTAGTTTTCAGCGATTAGCTCCAAACTCATTTTCAAAGCGATACAGGCAAAAATATGGAGTAAGAGACTTTCAAATTTGGAAATCTACTCCCAAAGTCGGAGAATGAGCATAAAATTGTTGTATGAAACTACTTTATTTTTAATTTTTCAACAAGGCTGCAAACGGCTTTGAACCGAACCCCGAAGAACCGGCTCGGTTCGGGTTTGTCGGGTCCCTCGAACCGGCCCATGAACCGAACTTATCAAATATACTATAACATACTCTGTACCAGTTCATTTGATCCCGAATATAATATTATATTTTTATAATATGCTCATCTCTAAATTTCTCTCTCTCTCTCTCCCAAAGATTGTGTTTGTTTGAATACAGCGTTGGTTGGAGTGAGTGGCGAGTTTGCTCATAACTTGTGTACCGTTTATCCAAACTTTATCATTCCGTCAGCAAATCGATAAATAATTTTGACAACTAGATATCTCTAGAAGGTACGAACAATCTATCATCAAAACTGTTGCAAATTGCGGGGGCTGGAAGGTTCGTTGCAAAAATTGAAAATAAAGTTTATCTGCCTGCAAGTATAAGAAATATATGTCCCATACATGTAAACCTCTATCTCTTACCATCTCTGAGATCTCTTCGTTCATACGGAGAGACAGACGGACAGACGGACATGGCTATATCGACTCGGCTGTTGATGCTGATCAATAATATATATACTTTATAGGGTCGGAGATGATTCCTTCTGGCTGTTACATACTTTTGCACAAACTTAATATACTCTGTGTACCTTCGGTACAGAGTATAAAAAGTTCCGTTCAAACAATCATTTAAGTCAATTTCTTAAGATCTTTAATCATTTTTTCAATATTATGACCGGAAAAAACAATGTTACCATTGTGGTAGCTCTGGGCACACTCGCATCGCTATCACGCAACAGCGACGTTGTGCAGCTTGCACCATCCCATAATGTATGACTATTTTAATCCGACAAAGGACACGAAAAGGACTCGAATGTGATCGGAAATTTCTTATAATGCTGCCTGGAAATGTAAGTAGAAGGTAAGGCTTCCAAAATTCAAAGATTAGGCGCTTTTGAAAGATTTTTTAGAGGACCTATGAATGATAGCAATAAGGAATGTGGTCCAGTGGACTTGACGACTTTCATACATAGCTTGGTAATCTGGAGACATTCTCCTGATAAAATGTAGAGGCAAAAATCTGTCAACTATTTAACAATCTATGAACCCAAATTCGAACCAAAATCTTAGTTTCCATTAGTACAGAAGCCGGCCCGCGAACTCAAACTTACACTTTACCCCGAGTTCGAACCTGCGGACCGAAACTTTATCAAAATATTAGCTTGATTTTCAAAGCTTCACATAACAAAATATTACCAACATGATTTTGAAATTTTGGAAAATCTGAAAAATTTGGAGGAATATTGTTACAAATAAAAAACTGTTTTGTTTTTCATTCGATTAAACTTAACATAATCAGCCATGTTCTCAATTCCACTTCCACAAAAGTTTTGTGATTTAATGACCAAATCTAGTACTAAAACCGCTTTTAAATCACAAAATTTTTGTGAAAGTGGAATTGAGAAAATTGCTGAATACTCAAATCTCCATATGGAACTTCTATAAATATTCACTTTGCTTGGAGGGATAAATTTTCAATATTCTTCCAATTAATTTCAAACTCATACTCTAACACTTACAAAAATATGGAATAAGTGACTTACAAATTCAGGTAAATCTACATACACAAATGCGAGCGAAGCTAGTATCCTATATATATTTTACTTACATTTCTAAGTATTAATTGGAGTACAAATAGTAACAATTTATATAGTTTGAACTTTTGTGTATTTTCTTTTTTATAAATAGAGTATAAAACTTATTCCATTTGCTTAAGCATCCCAGCCAAGTGTGTCAATTCCAAAGCCAAGTGGCAACAACCAAGTCAAACCGACGCCTGAAAAGTGCCAAAAACTATCGTTGACTTGCCTTTGCATTATGCATGACTTGGACTTGCCTTTTTTTTCCCCTCCCACCTCATACATATTGTACATAAGTATGCCTTGAGGTCAACACAATTTCCAAATGTTCAATTACTTACTCAGACTCCGAATTTCGTTTGCGCGTTGTAATTGCTTTCCCTTTCCGGTAGCTTTGTTTTAAGTACGTTTTGGTTTTTAAATTCCCGTTAACGTTGAACTGTTTTTTCACCAGTTTGTTTGTTTCGTAAATTATTGTGACTTATATTGCTTCTGAGTTGGTTATGACTGTGTGATTGAAGATTTCTTTTTTTGTGTTGTTGTTTACGTTTACGGCTGCAGCTGAGCTCGCGAAATCAATTTGCGTAAAGTCCCGATTGCGTCGTAAAAAAAATTTCACTTTGACACATGCGGCGTATGCGCAATATTTAATAAGCAGTGTAAGTATCTCATACGTCACGTTGCCTATTTGCTGAAAGGGGGAGACGCTCCTACTATACGTACGGCATGTGCACTTGACATTTAGTGTGACAACTCGCTTGAACAGAAAAAACAATAACCAACAGGGGGGAAGCCAGCTGAATGCTGGAAGTAAAAACGAAAATTTCATAAAAATTCAAAGCAGATAGCAATCAATGACGTACAGTTGAGACAGTCGAACAGTGGAATAGGGTTGGAGATATAAAAAGCAATTAAATAGGTGGAAAAGAATTTTGAGAATTTTTCGCTTCACTCCACTGTGCTTGTGCCTTCCCATTGCGTGTTGTACTAGTGGCATTTCCTTGTCCTTGATGGCAATTGTCAAGTGTGCGGCTGGATTGCCCTCTGCCCACTCCACCTGATGTGCCGGTCAGGCGAAAAGCGCAGCTGCTGGCCAGCTATTCAAGTGGCTCCGCCAATCATCGAAAGTGAAGTGGCCAAAAAAGTGCCAAGCACAATGACGAAAACAAGACTAACCAAGAGCTTCCTGTTCAGTCAGTTAACCTAATGACCGGCATTCATGGACGTATCCTTCGTGACTCTCCACCTCCAATTTTTTTTTTTTGTGGATGAGCCTTCTCATTTATCATAACTTTTTTTTTCCTGCTGTTGGTAGATAATGTTCCAATTGTCCCTAACGTGCTCGACAAAGTATAACGAAGAACCTTGAGGTTACCTCATAGTTCATAGGCACAAAAAATGAAAACAGAAAAACTCATTCTAAAATTAAAATGAAACGAGAAATATTGTCAAGTTATGTCGGCTATGAAAAATTATTGCATAAATTAATTACCACTGAGGTACGTGCAGTCAGGGATCGTTGTTGTCGTTTGAGGCTCGACATTCAACAGCAACGAGGACGAGAAATTATTGAGCACGTAGATGCCGCGAACGAGGCGTATACGTAATGTGAAGCCTACAAGTCTACGGCAGCTTGATTTTACCAACACACACACACACACTGAAAAGTGTATACACAGACACGTGTCAGCGAGGACATGCAATTAATAACATGTGCATAAATACTCGTATGTATGGATTGCTGGTTGTAAGGACTCTTTTTACATGGAAATTGAATTTTCGAAGCGACACGTGGCAGCCAAGTGGAAATATATAAAAAGATGAGAATACTTTTTTATTGATCGCCGGGGTAATTATTTCACTTAAAGGGGAGCAGGCTTAAAGTGCAATGATTGAGACTTTTCGCTTTTCTATGACAGGTTATAACCGCACTGAGTGCACTGGCGATATCCTTTTCTAATCGCTAGCTGATGTAAAAAAGTGGCAAACAAAACCAAGGAATAGTTTTAGTTTTTAAAAATTAAAAAAAAATATATTTTCTTCAAAACGAACTAAAAACTAAATCTATGAAAAATTGTGTATGACCTTGCGACTGCTTTAAGACATGCGACTGAAGTACGAATATGTAAGGGTTTTAATTAAGTTTATTCAATAAAATGAGAAAGAAAATGATAAGAACTAAAAACTAATTTAAAAAGCCAGAGGAACAAGGCAAATTGTTAAGGTTGAAATGAGACATTCCATAATTAGGAACAGTTATTGTCGAAATTCTTCGTTAATAGACAAAAGTCGATTTTGTGTATCATCTTCGCCTCTACAAAAACATCGCTAACGAAAAACTGTTCCTAAAAATGGAAAGTAAAATAGCTAGAAACAAGCCTGGATGGCCTCTGGATTGCCTTTCTCAACTCCGCCTTTTAAGCATTCATTAGAAATCCTTAATCTTAAAACAATCATCACATTCACCAGCTATTGGCGTCGGCTAAGAAGTAAGTATCCGAAAACGGTAAAGCTTCTTATGGATTTGACTTACTGCACAGCTGACGCTGGCGCTGAAAATTGCCAGTTTAGTAAAACTATTTTCTGCAGGCGGGGTCGAACCAAACCTTATCGCGGAATCATGCATAATTGAATGGATTTTTCATTAGAAAGGTGTAGAGTTTACTAAACATAAAGCACAAACGTAAAGAGTATTTCGAAAACACCAAGGATCAATCAAGACATTGGGTTTCTAGCGGAAATTCGGCCATTAAGAAGACGAAAACGTTAAAGACCGGCAAGGTGATGGTATATATTGATTTATATTAGCTACAATACTTGAAAAAGGGACAAACAACAAATGGAGGGTACATTGCATTATTATTAGATCGGCTGAACAATGAACAAAGCAAAAGTGCTCACATTTCATCAAACAGAAACTGTTAATTTCATGAAGAAAATGAAAAGGTGGAAGGATTCCCAAAAAAAAACTTTTCTCAAAGATATTTTTAAGGAACCTGAGATTATCTTAAAAATATATCACTCATTTACTTCAAGACTCAAAAAACATGATTTATGACTTAATCATGCTGAAATATGCCCAATATCTAGTTATATATTGTGTAATGTTTTCATATTGATAGCTTTTATAATCTTCGTGTATGTCACATCTCAGTTGTCCTGCAGACGATATTGCGCAACGGCCTTACCGTTAATACATCATGTTTTCGAATGTCTTTAATGAGCATCTTAACTATGGGCATTTCCAAAAAGACGTGACGTTACGTTTGTACGAAAAGATGTTTTACAAAAATAGGAAAATCTTGGATTTTTTAAAAGATTTTTGTATATTTGGATAGCAACTAAGTAGCACTACAATCAACCAAAACCATGACATCCATCGACCTTACGAAGTTAAAGATATAAGCCAAATTATGTGCTGGCGTGAAGTTACAAAAAATGGAAGTGGGTTGTGAGCAGTGATTGGAAAGGTACTCAATTTTCTTACCTAGGTAAGGTACAAGGTAAATGTCAAAAAATATACCTAGGTAAGGTAAAAGGTATACGAAGTTTCCAGTACCTAGGTAAAGGTAAAGGTACATAAAAGGTACTTTTAGAATGCCTTTTAAAGCATGGTTTATCCAACACCACCTACCCGAAAATATTGTGAACTGAATGACGTGAAATATCCAACCCAAACTTTGAGGTTTCATCGAAATTTTAACAAAAGTTTACGGAAAAAGAACAAAAGATTCTCAGGAATCAGTACAACAAATTTTTGTTCCGAGACTACCAAAATTTTTACAGGGACATACACTTTTTTTTTAGGTTTAGGTCAGAAAAATATATTTTTTATTTTTTTCTTTCCGACTATTTAGGCTAGAATTCCTATTATTTGATTTTTCTACATAATTCACAATATATATATTTTTAAAAATTAACATTAATCATCAGGTTCCACATTCGCGTAAACTTCACAAATGGCTTTATCTACACATTTAATATTGATACATAGGAAGTAAAGCGATAAGGACAAGTTTTTTATTTATGATTATTTATTCAGAGGTAAGTTTAACAATGTTCAGTTAAAACTTCTTAAATAGTAAAATTAGCGAACTAATTATTTAAGCTGATAGCAAAGTCTACTGGTGATACGGTCTTAGAATATAATTTGGTTTTTTGTGTGTTAAATAAAATGCTATCATTTATAATCAACTCTGAATAGCAATCGCATTTTCAAACCATTCAAAAGATAGTTCATGTACCTTATTTCCATGCTAGTTGTGCGACAGCATTCTGTATTTCCTTGACTTAAAGCGTCTTAAGGATCAATACAGAAATAAGCTCAAGACTATGTTATTTTAATAGTCACATCGACAGTTAAATTGATAGAATGAATAAATTAGATTAGTTTCCCACTCAGGCTATCATTTGAAATTAAATTCTCATTCATATTAAAGTACCTTACTTTTTGACAAGGTAAATGAAATTTTGGACCTAGGTAAGGTATAAGGAACTGGAATTTAAAAATACCGACAAGGTAAATGAAAATTTGGACCTAGGTAAGGTATAAGGAACTGGAATTTAAAAATACCGAGGTAAGGTAAAAGGTACTCAAAATATGTATCTAGGTATGTATTTGTACTTAGGTACTTCCTAACACTGGTTGTAAGTTGTTTTAGAAAATTGCAAAACTCTGCGAATTACGCAAACTTTTTTGTATAAAACTTTTTTTAGTAGAATTTGAAATAATACAAGTTTTTTTCCGGGCTATAATTATATTTATGTCGTTTTTATTTTAATATGAAGCAAAAACTTATAGTTAATTGCAATCACAAAGTTTCTTAGGGTGTAAAATATTGCATAAATATTTTTTAAACTCTTTATACCCTTAGAAAGATTTAAGAGACCAAAAATCAATGCAATCTTAAGGCATTTTTATTACAACAAAACGTATCCAAATGAGAAAAATGGCGCTTACGCAACTTTTCATACGCAAACCTCGAAATGGGCTATGAAAAAATTTAACATTGGCCTTAATTAGTTCAATCTGATGGTTTCCCCATGAAAATATAATAAAAAATAGTATTTTAAAGTACTTTTCACTTTGTGGTCTTTTCTGTGGAAATGCCCACATATAATATTTTAGAAGATTAACTGGAAACTAAAAGACAGTCTTGAAGTAAGTAAGCGATATGCTTATTTTTGTAAGGGACTTTTTAAAATATATTGAATAGTTTTATTGTGCTAAAATGAGCAAAAAATAAAGAATTTAACAGATTCTATAAAGAATCAATTTTTCAAACTCCCGCTAAACTGCAGGTTAGTTTAACTCCAAACAATTTTTAAAGCTAAAGTTCAAGCACTTTTTGTCTTTCTTAGTTTGATGTTTACTATTGAACAATTGCTATCACTACAATAGAGTGACCAAAACTCTATTTCTTGACTGTTAAATAAAACAAAAATATTTTGCTATCATTCAAATCGGTAAAATTTTAAGGTGCCTCACTGTGCTCTGTCGCATTATAAATGTAGTTTTTAACTTTTCAAAAAAATTTTGTTCGATTTATTTTTATTTGCTTAAAGTTATTATTAGTGTCTTAAAATCATACTGTGTTAACTTTTAAGCAGTTCCGAAAAGTAGTTATTTTTTGGGAATTTTTTTTTTGGTGATGGCAAGTACAGTTGTGTCTGATATCGCCAGCGTCGTTATCAACCGTTGTTGGTTGAACACTTTTTGTTTTAAATAATATTGGATAATTACACACTCTTTTTCTGTTTCTATGCCTGCCATTAAAAAGATATTATTATATAGCCGTACAAAACCATTTTATGACAAATGCCCTTCAAAGTATGCTAAGTTTATGAATATTAATAGTTCAGAAAACTATTTCTATTATTTTTGCCTGAATACCAATTCATTTTGAATACCTTTAAGCTGGGGTTGCCAAATATTTATAAAATATCTATATCGATTTTTTTTTTGATATTGAAAAACTATCATTTAGATATTGATATTTTCAATATTTTCAAAAAATAGACACAACTTTACAATGAGCTAGTCTATTGAGGTAAAGAAGGAGTCATTTGACGATTTTTGAAAACTACACTAGGACTGCGCTTAAAATCTAGAAATCTAAGCTATAAATTACTTTAAAATATACATGAAATGTATTTTTCCAAGTTTATCAAAAAAAGGCTACCCGGCGTCAATTTCTTAAGTTGTTGACTAAATCGGCCAGATATGTACCTTTATGAATATCTTAAGAAAATTCTCCAATGACCACCCATAGTACCCATATGTTCACCTACTTTGAACAAATATTTTGTTGCTCAAAGCAAAAATGGATTTTCAAATGGCCATATAATAGCTTTACACAAAGCAAAGGTACTCCCTGCCTATACCATCTTTTTACTTAAACAATTTTGTACACTCTACTGGTAAAACACATTTCAAAACTAATTCGGCTTGTAATTTATTTGAATGCTTAAATTGGGTAACGTACGTAACGAAAAAAAATGTGTTTTTAATTTCAGTAAAAAAAGCAGCATTTTAGTGGCACCCAAATTACTTTCTAAACATATCTTTTACAGTTCTTTAAGCTTGAACAATAAATTGGGTGACGATACATCGCCGATACATATTGAGTTTTGAATTCTGCAAAGACTGGCTGCTCGATTAAATAATGATTGATTTTTGTATACCTCCAAAAAAATAAGATAACTATATAAAGTAGCGATAGAATTTTTGCATAAGGTTTCTTAAAATTTAATTACGAAAATTTCAAATATTTCATATATTTTTGCATTTATTTGTCATTTCCATACGTTGAAGGACGCACCGCAGTTTGCACAATCATAAAATGAATGGATTAAGTGACGTCAGCGAAGGGAAATGGTATGTTAATTTTACCAGTGTGGTTAATTATATAAACGCGGTTCCTTTCCTTTCTATTTGATGAATAGTAGTGGAACATACATAACGTAACGTACGAGCTAAATAAATCAAATAATTATGGACGACCGAACCAATTTATGGAGCTCACCAAGTTGGCTTTAGAATCGTTGAATATTCTTCTATTCTTTAATACTTAACAATTTTTTTGGATTATACTGCAGAAATCGCTAATAATAAAGAAAATGTATGTTGATTTCAAAAACAACTAAGTCAGCCATTATTTTTTTGGTAAAACAAGCTAACCAAAACGTATTTTCATGCTTTGAAAGCGCTTTGTATCACTATTTTAGGTGAAGGATTTAATGCTTAGATTGCCAGAAACGAGCAAAAATATGCGTTCGAATTTTTTATACCCTTGTAGAGGGTATATTAAAATTGTCCAAAAGTTTGTAACGCAGCATCTCCGACCACACAAAGTATATATATTCTTGATCAGTATGACGAGCTGAGTTGATATAGCCATGTCCGTCTGTTCGTCCGTCTGTTTCTATTCTACCTCATCCATCAGGTTTAAAGCTATCTTAACCAAACTTTGTACGAAGCCTCTTGGTACATATACGCTGCACATTTGTCGATATTGACCGGATCGGATGACTATATCATATAGCTGCCATAGGAACTATCGGTCGAAAAAGTAGTTTTAGTTTGAAAAACTTTTTTGTCTTCAACGCAAACTTGCCAAAACCTCGTATTTCTAAGTTTTCTATGCTTTAACATAATTCCACCAAGTTTTATGAAAATCGACCAACTATATAGTATAGCTGACATACAAAATATAGTTTTGAAAAAAAGTCCTAGTAGGAAAAACTTTTTTGTTTTCAATGCTATCGCTCTCAAACTTGTAACTGATCAATATGATATGCTACCTCACAATTCTGCCAAGTTTGATCCAAATCGGATGACTATTGCATCTAGCTGCCATAGGAAATATCTGTCGAAAAAGAAGTTCTAGTGAGAAAAACTTTTTTGTTTTCCATGATAGCGTCTTTATACCTTCCAGTTGTGAATATTATCAGTTTCCACACAATTTTGCAGAGTTTGGTCAAAGTCGGATGAATATATCGTATAGCTGCCATATAACAAACTGGTAAGCAAATGCTCAAAGTAATGGCGCCATCAAGCAGCAAGGGTATATAAACTTCGGTCGAGCCGAAGCTAGATTTCCTCTATTTTTTATTTATATTATAGGTAGATATAATTTCATTTATAACACTGTGCAACACTAAAAACTTGATCGAGTCGATACCAAAATAATCTGAGAAGTTTTGATGGTAGTGTAAACACCTTGACTAGGTTTGGTCTGTATAGCTGCCGTTTTTATTTAATTGCACTTTGAAGTCTTTTGCTCGGAAACTGTTTCTAATTTTGTAGTACTGCATGAAACGAAGTTGAAGCTCTTAATTTGGCCCACAAAACGTTTGAATGTTGCAAAGCAAACAAATCGTATCTTCATACTTAAAATTACAAAAATTTGTAATAAGAATTTAGTTTTTTGGTACGAATTTTTAAGAACTTGGCCAACCAATGCAGTGCAAAGTTGTAGCTTAGACTAAAATAAACAAACCGTGTAAGCAAATCTACTCAATTCGATTACTCCTTGACTTAGTTTTAGGACTAGAAACAAGTAAAATTTTTAACAAAACTCGTAAATATTGCAATTTTTGCTAGTTATTGTCTCAAAACCTAAAATTTGTTGGGTTAATCACTTCAAAAACAACGAAATCACAACTAAAATCATAATTAAAACATAAATAAAGAAATGGAAATTTGTTCATTTTTATTTTAACCAATTAAATCTAGTATACAATAATAAACTTAATAATAGTTTAACGAGCACTAGGTACCAGAGCCTTCGACTCGCAATTATGGACTGCAGCGTCATTATATATTATGTTTGGTTGCTTTAATAAAGTTGTATATTTTCAAAATGTTTCGTTCTGATGAAATTTCTAAAGAGTTGGAGGGGAGCTGTGCTCCAAACAGATCCACCCTAATGCTCTCTAGTTTTCGGCAGGAATCCAGAATGTGAACTATGTCTAAGTTTTCCCCGCAGAGTGGAAATTTTTAACTTATTTAGCATAAATTTACCATTTTTGGGGTTTGTATGGAAATTTAAGTTGCTTGCAGGTTCAAAATTATATAAAGAAGTAATCGAATGAACTTGGTTTGTTCTTAGGGTTTGTATATTAAGTCTTGCTCTGTAATACTGGGTCGAACTTGAAACTGATTTCAAAATATTGTGGAAAAACTTTAAAAAAATAAGGGAAAAACTGAGTGGTTTTACACATATTTGTAATTTTGAGCATGAAGATGAGATTTTTTATACTTGCAGTGTAGGAAATATCAAGAGCTACATTTTTGCCGTAGATCTTAAGCAAAAATTGCGAATAGTATACAAAATATGGAGTTCTATAATACAATCAGAAGCTCAAAACTTTTAAGTGCTATAAAAGATAAACGGCAGCTAAGCAGACCAAACCCAGCAAAGGTTTTTATACTACTTTCATACGCTTTCAGATTCTTTTGGTCCCGGCGCGATCAACTTTAAGGAGTTCTTAAATGTGTCACAGTGTAACTAAAGAAGTTGTGAACACTTATTCATGAATTTTTATTGATGGGATTACGGAAAGATGCTGAAGTTGAATGGTAAACATATTTTTATGCATAAAACGTAGAGTTCAAATTTGTTGCGTTGAGGAAATTTGGAGCACACTAATATCTTTATCTTTGCTGCTGAAACCAATCAAAATATCGACCAAAAATATCATGAAAAAATATTGGATATCCGATATATCGCATAAGAAAAGTATTCAAAATTGATAAATGGTCTTTTTTAACAAAAATATTGATGTAACGATAAATTGATATTATTTCCAGCATAACTACTTTAAGCAAACTAACAGAGACTAGAAAATATCTTGTTCAAGACAATAATTATGTAATATAAATAAGTTAGCATACTTTAAAGGGCATTTATTGTGACATTTTGATGGTGTATAAACAGGGATACTCTGGTCTTTCTCTTAAAATATTTTTGCTCTATCTCTATTCTGTATGTAATGGATGCCTAAAGAGGGTCTATTGTCCTGATTCATTCTCTAAAGAATTTGTCAGAATTTGTTGGCACTTTGCCAAACAAAATACGCGTTTAATTTTTCATCCGATTGTTCAATGAACGAAGTGAGTTTTATATATTAAAGCACTAAATTCCCTTAAAAATCGTTAAAAACCCCAAATTAAATTCACATAAAATTGCGCATACGCTCCATGTGCCGCCTGGTCTAATGAAAAACAAATCACTCAACGCGTCGTCACTTTCGTTTGACTTTGACATTGACGGCGTTTCAAATTAGCTTTCTCTGCTGCAATGATTTGTTTTGTTTTCTGTTTTGCTGCTGTTCTTGTTGTAGTTGATATATTAAAAAACAAATGGCACAAAACACACGGGGCCATCCATCAGAGTCCAGGACACTTGCGGCACGCCAAACTGTCAATCAGTTTTGTTTTTTCGCTTTTTATTTAAATCCATTTAATTGAATCAAAACCAAGTTCTGTTTTATAGCACTGCATCTTGGTTTGTTTTTGGTAAAAATAGCCGCTCGTTAGCCAAGGACAAATTATGGTTATTTTTGAAGCCATACAACCGTTGACTGCCGCAGGGCGAATAAACAACAAGACGAGAAAACAAAACAAAAGGTAACATTTTACGAATTTGGCAAAGACAAAAAGTAAATCAAATTCAAAGCTTTCCCCACTTTCACTGTCCAAGTTTTTCTTCTTTCATTTTTTTGCACAAGATCTAACGAGGACTCTTTTCTTTCCATTTTTTTTTTTTGTATATTTTTTCAGACGCACTCAAAATTGTTTACACGTTCTTTACATTCTTTAGAACTCGTAGACAGAGAGAGAGACCCACAAGCGTTTGAGGTACCGTTAACTGCAAAGGCTTCCATACAACTGAAAAATATTTCGTAAACGTCGCCTTCATTAGACGTACACCATGTGCTTCGAACATGTTCGTTAGCGGCTTTCGTTAGGCGGCGTCATGACATTGTTGTGTTTTGGTTCGAACTGTGTTCGAACTCGAACCCACATGGCGTATGCGTAATGCATTGCTCGCGTATGCGATGCTGCAACGCATACAAATGGCCCATTTGAATGAATCGAAAGAGGCCTCAAGGAAACGGGATCTGTACAAAGGATGAAGCAGAATTGTGGGAGTGTATGGTGTATGTGAGTTGGTTTCGTGGCGTGTAAAGCGTTTGAAATATAGCTTACAAATGGAAATGAAGTGTGTAACTAAAGTTACGTCTTAAGGTAGGAGAAGGTAATGGAAGTAAATATAAATGTTTGTGCGTATGACCATGGAATGAATGAGAACAGACAGCGTAATATACTATATCTAAATGGTTATATCTGAAAGCTGTAGGTCATACGAACGGTTTGTCAACGATGGTTGCGAACTTTTCTTGGTGAATTTTTAGAAAAGCATGAATTTCAAAAGTCAAAGCGTTACACTTTTGAATTCAAATGTAATGGTTGTTTTCATAGCAGTCACCTTTCTGACTATAGCATGGCAGCGCCAACATAAGCGTTTTCTTTAGCTGTGGTAGTTATCACAAATTTATACACATAGAAAATAAAGAAGAAAGAAAACAAGAAAGTTCAGCTTCATGAAGTCGAAGGTACAGAAATTCGTTCCTTCTCCTCGTGGTCTTCAAAGTGTCCGGTTGGGCAGTATCAAATCATCCCGCTATTAGCTGCTACAACGATTGCGATATCAGTGCCTGTGTATGTGTGTGCGTGTGCGTGTGCATTTTTTGCAGTCGCACAAATATTGCGAAATATTCAAATTAATTGGAAAGAAAAAAACGAAACCTGTGAGTATTCCTAAGGAGTTCCCTGTCTAGCCAACCGCACATAACCCCAAAAAGACGTTCACGTGTCGGCCACACATGCGCAGGGCTACATACACATACACCCGAAGAAAGACGCCCTTGGGCTTAGCATCACTACACAGAGATCTACCTACATCACCCACACAGAAACCAAGTTTTTCGGCCCCGACGCAGTTGACCTGTCTTTTCTCATCAAAGTGGGATGTGTCACATGGGACTCCTAACCTAAGTCAGCCACCCATGTTAAAGAATGGTGGTAATTTTTGAGTTCAGACACGCTTCGAATAGCCTTTTTATTTGAATAGAGTGTTCTATTTAACTCGTGTCGTGTGCAGGGTATTCTTCTGATTTAAGTAACTGAATGGCCCTTAGCTTTAAGGATCTGATCGACTTAGCGCATTCGTTATTGGCCATAGAGGAGAAACATCGGACTAAAGACCTGCATAGACAGTCGGTTTTACATATAGGCTGATTTGATCTAGGGTATTGAGCTGTTGGTTATACCCTATTCTATACTCACCCTTCCTTCGCATACCTCTTAGAAAATGGTCTTGGTAGGCCCCTATGCAGCTCCTAGCTGCTACTTACTCATGAGTTGGCATTGTCATTTTGGATAGGCGACGGACCGTTGGGAGAAACTTAAACTGTCATTTCTATTCTAATAAGGAAAATTATTTATTATGGGAGCTAAAATTAAAATTCATGAAGACTTAAAGGTTATCTTTATATCAATTTATTAACCATAAGAAAGAAAAGAAAAGAAAGGAAATCGTAGAAATATTTCTATATATATATAAGGAAAAAATTAATTAATCTAATTATTGAGAACTTGACCGTATCTCTGCATCGCCAAAATGTACCAATAAATAGGCTGATTTAAGGAATTGAGTATGTTTGTAGAGCTATAAGATTTAACTACGATAGCCTACACTCACAATACACTGCCGTCGTGGAGCTCCAGATGACGATAATGGGCTTCACAATAAAATAAAATCTTTACTATACATACATATAAACTACGTTTTACTTCTCAGGTGGATGCAAGAGACTTAGGTTCTAGAAAAGTTTAAATTCATTTTAGCATATTACGTTAAAGGTTGCAATTATTAGAAATATTTGATATTGGTATAATAAAAAGAAAAAATAATACTAATTTTAATCCTCCTGGTAAGGTTTCTGCTCATAAAGTCTCTCTTGTAAACTCCACTTTTAATACCAGATGCTGTATGTGGACCTCATGTGATGCAACACATGCTTTATTGGGGTGAATAACTTATTACAGACACCTTGGCCACCTTTTGGGTCTATTCTAAATTAACAATAAGTCGTGTATGCGCCTAACACATTGTTGGGAACGAATCTCGTCACTGGGCGGGCAGTGTAGAACTCCTCCAGTGGTCGTAGGTGCTTTGGTTCGATCTAACGGAGAGTGGTCAAATAACACCGATGATTTGGGCATTACCGTTTGCTGGATGCCAATAAACAAAATGTGCCTCTCTGGATCCGCCAAGAAAATACTTTTGGCGAGGAGCACTATGAAAAAACGACAGAATTAAACTTCTGAAGATGCACTTATGTAATTTCGTACCTGGCCAAATTCAATTTACACAATTCACTTTTCTTCTCTCGATGTGATTCCAAAGTTAAGTCATTCAACCGTCCGACTACTCCAGTCCAGATTTGGACTAGAGGGATCTTATGTAATTTGCACGAGGGCTTAATTTTACTTTGCCAAAAATGACACCGCACAGGTCGCTAGATATATGTTGTGCTCTGCACAAAAGACATTCGCTCACTGTCTGTGCTTTGCTAAGCTATGCTGGCTTAAGCCTCTGCTAGCTACCCGAAGCCGACGTCAGATAAGAACGTTGCAATCGTATGATCCGCTGATACTTATTCAAGGAGCATTTGGATCTTCTCTTTCTTTTTTTCCGCACTTCTAACGTTTTATAAATCGGTTACACACAATGGCCGTGTTCAGCAGAACAACTTGCTCCCTGATCAAGTATAAATTTGCAAATTATCTTAATACTCAACTCGAGAGATGCGGCATTATAATAGCCAATTTGAGGTATCATGATACAGGGGCATGTATCAAAGAAATAGTACGCTACTTTAAAGTGATACTGCTCCCTCCAACAGCAGAAACTATTCGATACCACAATTTTTTCTGATACCTGCACAGGGATCAATTATTCTGCTGAACACGCCCAATGTTAAGGGCTGGGGTTGAACTTATGACTCAGTTGAAAACTGGCCACTACACTCGTTACTGTTAACTCGTACTATCGAATAATTATATACACTATAGTCACCAGACGTAGGTCTGTTCAACCAAAAAGGATATTCCTGCTAATGGTCGTAGGCAATTATCTTAAAGTGAAACATGTTCTAATTTATGAAAATATTACAGTGTTTCTTGATCTTGTTGGAGTTTTGAAATATGTGCTCATCACAAATGCGCATTTAAGCACCAAATAATCATCTATTCAACAGCTTAATATCCGAATTGCCTGTTAAATTTCCGCCAAAAAGTACTGAACATTTTTAATCTGCGTACTCCCTATAACACTGTGCAACACTAAAAAGTTGATCGAGTCGAGACTAAAAAATTCTGAAAGGGTGTGAAGGGCAGTACAAAAACATTCGCAGGGTTTGGTCTGGTTTCTTGCCGTTTTCATTTTATTGAACTTTAAAGTTTTCAGCTGCTGATTGGGACTTGCAACTCCTTATCTCGTAAGCTATTTGGAATTTCGCTTTGACGTCTTAGAGGAAGCTGTTGCTATTGGCTTGGCTTGGCAAAATGTGCGTCTTTAACATATGTTTTTTTTTTGAAAATTTTGGAAGGATGGGTCTTTTTTGCTAGACTAAGTTTTTCGAAGAAATGCTTTTTTTCCTCCAAAATTGTTTTCAAAGGAGCATTTAAAATAAAAAATTCAAATCTCTATCTTAAACCGTTCTCGAGTTATTTAAAATTTGGAAAATTCACAATTTTACCCTTTTAAGCGTATAACTTCCGCAAAAAATCTCCAAAAAATCTCAAATTTTGGGGTTAAGCGTTTCTCATAATAAGCTCCCTTTGGGCCAATTATCATTTAATTCGGAGACATCAACTCAGAAAATATCTTATTTTGCTTGGAATGCCCCCTATACAAAATAGATTTTCAAAAATGGAATAGAATTTCAAAACATTAACTCCCCTTTTAAACTTACGACTTTTTCCTTACAAAATGAATAATGGCTTTCCTGCACCCACCCGTACTCGTACCTTTATCTTGACCCTTCCACCCCCCGGTCAGCACATTAATTAAGGCAAATGCCATAAAATGCCACCAAATACAAATAGTTCAATTGAACTTGCCTGGTTGTATGTGGCGGAGGTAACGGCAGCCAGGCCCCAGGCTCTCAGGCTCTGGGCCAACTTCTAATCCTTGCTTCAACGCGCGCGCACAAGGCACGTAAAATATGCCAACCGAGTAAGGAATTTGTGCGGCAACGCCTCACATAGCTGGCAGCGTGTAAAATAAGCGATAAGCGAAGAGCAAAGGCAGCCGCCGCACAGAGACGAGGCGGGTGCAGAATGAAATGGTGTAGATCCTGCAGTTTATGTTGGTTGTTCTTGCTGTTGTAGTTAATAAAGCGCAAACGGAAGACCGCAGAACAATCAATTTCACGTCAATTGGTTCATATTTTATAGGCTGAGACGACCACGGTGATGATGATGATGATGACAAGCATGACGAAGAGAAAACGCATTAAGATTATAAGTTCAGAATTTGGCTCATTCAATCGAAATCATTTGTGGGCCCAAAACTTATGTCCAACATATAGTCGACCCATAAACATTTTTGGCATTGACAGCAGTAAAGCAGCTTTGGGTTTTTTGGGGTTCAAACTACAATTGAAATGTCAGCAGTTGTGGGCGTGTACTTAATAATAATACTGATGCAGGGACGCAGAAGGAAGTGGGAAATGGTACTGAACATGCCAACATGCAGCATTGAAGCATGAGGGGAAACGCCACAAATAGACAGGCCGACAATAAAATACGCTTTCAGTTGAGTTACTTTTTACACTTACACAATAAATAGAGCTACAAATGATAAGCCGGCTATTGAGTTGTCTTCAAATTTCCCGATCGCATCACATTTGAACTAACGCTTTATACCTAAAAATATGCTTACTTTTAACTTAAGCATCTTCTTTCTATATAAATTTTTTTTTAAGTTTTCACAATTTCTATTGTTATAAATGAAACTCAAGATATCCAAATGATTGAAGACACAATTGGTTTTAATGATGAGATTAACATTAATTCACTGTATTGCTTAAGGCTAACAAATATTTGGTGGATATAAGACAAAACTTTCTTTAAAGACTTCAATTATGTTTCGCATATTTGAGATTCCGGCATTGGCTGACATCGCGCATTGCTGCTGCTTGGTAGTAATTGTGAATCCTGCAGCTTTAAGGTTTTATAACTTGGCCTGCAGCAAATTACATATATTTTGAACTACATTTCATTCAGATGTTTTTAGGCGGAGCTCTTTTAAAGAACTCTGAATGCAAAAGTTTTTAAGAGTTAGTAAACGTACGCACATTTTGTAGTTTGTGTTATAGAGTCCTCCGTGGAATCTATTGAGATAACTTGGTCATCGTCCAAATCAAGAAACGCTTCTGATTCACATGAGCAGCCTTCATCAGCATTACATTCTTTATAGTTGCATTTTTTCTGTGCTCTGCATTTATCATTTAAAAGTTCTCCTGCTCCATTTTCGAGGATGATAGTATAAATCTGCCCTAGAGAACCTAATTTTCCGAAAAGTGGTCGGTTCAGGTTCAATAAGTCAAAAATATTAGAAGTTCGATTCATGGTCCGGTTCGTCGGACCCAAAACAAACCGAACCGAACCGGATCTTACTGGTTCGTTTCCGGACCGGAAATATATCATGAATGACAGTTTGGAACGTACACGAGAGAGTTGTAACAGTTGTAACTGATAATGACGCAACAATGAAGAAAGCATGTGAATTATTAAAGCTTGATCACTTACCATGCTTTTTCCACTCGCTTAACTTACTCGTACAGGATGCTTTAAAAATGTCATGTCTGATAGGTATTTTGACCAAGTGCAAGCGCATTGTCGCTTATTTCAAGTCAAGCGCAATAGCTAATGTAAAGCCTAAACAGTCGCAGGTCGTTGAATGCCCCTTACGGCTGACCCAAGAGGTACCAACTAGGTGGAACAGCGCATTTTTAATGATAAAGCGCATCATCACACTTAATGATTTTATTTCTACATTGCTGCTAAAAATGCCTAAGGCTCCACGACCCTTTTTAGCCGATGAGATTTGCGTTAGTGGAACTGCTGAAGCCTTTTAACAACGCGACTGAGCAAATCTCCGCTAATAAGACAACTACCATTTCACTAATAATACCAATGGTTTGCGAGCTTCACCAAAATCTTAACCAATTGCGACCTAAAATAAAGTCTAGCATTGTCTTGGAAACTCACAACTTAATGATGCGGCGACCGCCCTAGAGATTTACTTTGTATGAACAGAAGTCACTTCCCAGACTCGTAACTTTGCTTGACCCCCGCTATAAAAAAGAAGGCTTCTTAGACTCCTCGAAATCAAAAGAAGCAATAAAAGCTCTGGAGACCGATATTTCCGGGTCTATGTCTTGGAACGCACTGGAGCAACCAATACCACCCGCAGCTACAAAACCAACTCGCTTTACATTTATGCAGTGTAAAATTTCAGACAATGTTAATCCAACGAACTTCAATGCAAAAATTTTGCTAAGGTAACATTTGGAGAAACCAAATGCTGCTGAAGAAGTCGATCCCTTACAATATTGGAAGGTAAATAAAAATGTATCTTTAAATAGATTTTTAAAGAAATTTTGGTTCCAGAATATCGACGTTCTGCGAATCAGAGCGCATGTTTAGCAAAGCAGGACAACTCATCTCTGACCGCAGATGCTCTTTAAAATCTACCACAGTCAATAAACTATTGTTCCTAAATAAAAACATGACAAAATATTTGGATCTCAGTAAAATATAGAACTATTGTTTTTAGCTTTTATGTAGTACTATTATCATCGATGTAACATCGATGTAAAACATTAATGTTTTTGTCAAAACATCTTAGACATCGACGTTTATGAAATCGATGTTTATGAAACATCGGAAACATCGATGGTTGTGAACATCAACATATGGCATGCATCAAACATCAAAAACCATAATACAAACAGACATCCTCATAAAAAAAGTTGATTGGCTTATGCTGAACCCTTGGATGAAATTTTTGGGTAAAGATGGTAAGCGTAAAAGTTATCGGCTTAATATTAAATGACAGCTTAAACTATTATGTTTTTTCCATCCATCAATAACACAAAAACGAGAAGGCCAAGCTAACTTCGTCTCTGCCGAAGTTTTTATACCCTTGCAAAAGCTGTTTTTGAAATGACAGAGTTTAAGAACGCTTAGATAAAAATCAAAAAATTTTGTAACTAAAATCCGTTTTCCGTCAGATGAACATCTAATTTCGACCAAATTTCGCGAATCTTTTCGAAAACATATGAAATTAAGAATCGCCATGTTTAAAAACGATAAAAATGAAAACAAAAAAGTTTTTCTCACTAAGACTCATTTTCCGACCGATAAGTCTACTATGGCAGCCTGAAGATATAGTCATCTGATTTTGACCAAATTTTTCAAATTATTTTGAAAGCGTTTAATATTTATAGTCGCCAACCTTAAGAACGATTTACTTGAAAACAAAAAAATTTTTTTCATTAAGACCCATTTTCCGACCGATCGGTCCTATGGCAGCTATAAGATATTGTCATCCGATTTTGACCAAAGTTTGCAAATCTGTTTGAAAGCATATAATATTAATAATGACCGTGTTTGGGAACGCTAACATTAAGAACAGAAAAGTTTTTCTCAGTAAGACCCATTTCCGACCGATCGGTCCTATGGCAGCTATAAGATATAGTCATCCGATCCGGTCGGTTCCGACATATTAGCAGCGTGCTTTAAAAACAAGACTCTGTGCAAAATTTCAGCTCGATAGCTTTGAAACTGAGAGACTAGTTTGCGTAGAAACAGACGGACAGACAGACAATCGGACAGACAGACAGACGGACGGACAAAGCTCAATCGACTCAGCTCGTCGCCCTGATCAAGAATATATATAGTTCATGAGGTCGGAAATGAATATTTCTATGCGTTGCAAACTTCTGGGCAAAATGATAATACCCTTTGCAAGGGTATAATTAGCAATTACACATCACATTCGTTCACCGAAACAATCGAACAAGTTCCATTCATTTTTTTGTCATCGACTTGAGCTGGTAAAAACGGCCAATAATAGTCCAAATTAATGTTGTAAGTAAACGTAAAATAAAACCCTTGTAATCTTGCAGAGAATATAAGTTGCATATAAAGCACGGTACAGAAAACTTCAAACTATTTGCGAATGCGCACATAAAATGTAAACAACTTTATAACGGTTCCAGTCCGGATCGTGAAATATACAAAACAGTGTGCTGAATGATAGCACAAAGATAATGCACAAAAAACGCCAATAAATACTACAATTTCGTTATCGAGTCATAAGCAGTTTTAAAGAGAGCATACAGGCTCTCATATTTTAGCTGGTGATTTGTTTAACATCAAAAAATTATGAGGATTTGAAAGCAACAATGAAACAAATTCAGAATATGAAATGCGTATCGTATATGCCCAAGGGCGTCACCAAGGGAAGAGCTCTTCACTTAAATCACAGATTTTGGTTCTGAAAATTCACGTTTTTTATTCATGCCATACAAATTGCGTTGGAAGAGGAGGATGCAATATGCAGACACCAGCATCTCAGTTTGCCAAATTGAGGCTTGCACCGCGATGTTTGTAGGCCAGGAACAATATTGGGCGATAATATCGACAAGTGTCATATAGACTTTAGTAAAGATTTCAAATCTTAGTAAGCTGTTTTTGTTCTACAAACAAAAATTTGTTGTTGCTTTAATCCAAAAATGCATATGGAAGAACTGGGATTGAATTTAAATTGTAAGAAGTTCTAAGCGCTTTCTAATTATGTACGAACACTTAAAAGTAAAGATTGCATATGGGTCATCCTTTTACAAATCTAACGGTTTCAAAATTCAACATTTTTGATTTCAATAAAAAAAAAATCCGAAATTAGATCTCGACATGCCCACCAAATCGTAATTTGCAAAAAAAATTTTATAAACAGTCTGAGGATTGTTGGAGGTGCACTTGGCTGCAGACGCGATACGAATCTGGTGGAGTGCCAGGTGGATAGAAAATTTAATAGATTTCCATTTTTTATTTGCTTTTATATCATAAAACTAAGTGTTACTGTAGTGGCTCTTTATCGGCATTGGCCCAGGCAAGCAAAAACTCTGTTACAGCTTTTTCTGCCCTGCGGACTACTGCTGGAGGCTCTCCATGTCAAAAAATACCGGCAAACAAAACTTGAACAGCTGTTCATATCATCCACACATTCAGAGTTATGTGGCAACGCCACAACATTCTTGTGAACTTTACTACTCGCCTGTCTGTTTGTCTCCGTACACAATGTAAAACGTCAGCCGTCAAAACTTTAAAAAGGTTTTTTTATATGGAGTTGCGAATGCTTTTAGGCTGATCACACAGGCCAACAGACATTTAAGTCCAGCCTTCTCGTTGCAAAATTCTGATCCAGTTTTGTGCACTGATTTTAAAACTGGTTTCGGTTCTTGTCCATCAGCTCTTGTTTGCAAGATATCGCGGAAAATCCATTTTGCAGTATTTTTGGTTTTCAAAAATTATGGATTTCTTGATTTTTATATTTATGTTTCATAAACAGTTTATTTTTTCCTTAGTATATTCTTTCCTTAATTCCACATTTGACTACACTCGAATTTAACGGTCTGACGCCCTTAAATTTATTTTAATAATATTTTATTCCAGTTTTTATAACAAATTTTCACAAAGCTTTTTCCGGGAAATCAGGAACAGAGCACAGTCATAGACCATGAACCTGCTAGAATTTACAAAGCTCTCGTCTTAAATTTATTAGTTGTTTTATTTTTGCATTTATCAGTAAATTTAAAAAGAAGTTTATTCACTTAATTTCCACCTAAAAAGTCTCAAGTATGCATGTTAATTAAGTGAAATTAATCATTTATCTTCCTGCTTTGTTGAACTTAAATAATTTATTTATAATCCCCAGTTCCTAGGCCCAACAAATGCTCTAACAATTTTTTTATATCTCTATGTACATTGTACAACTCCATAAGCCAGCAGTCAGGCAGAGAAGCTGACAAGACAAAACTTTTGTTGGCTTTGCCAACGTTTTATGCAAAATTGAAACCGGAAGCACCGGCCCCGACCTTACACAAGACTAGGACTAGGCTAGAGCTGCGTCATTTTAGCATTTGATTGATGGCCATTTGGCCATATCACATAGCGCATATCCTAGCTATACACAAGGCATTCCATGGCATATTTCGTTATATGACAACATAACAAATATGAAATGCGCGTGACTGACATTCGTTAGCCCCACACCGCCCTCAGCCATTAATTTGCCTTCCCTTTGACACTAAATCGCTTTCAGGTGCAACAAGGTATAAACTTACACTTTCGGCCCCTGTCAAGGCCGGCTACTTAGCCTAATTAACCAACAAAATATGCAACTGGAATTTTTAATAACATCAAAATGCTATTAAATGACCAAACAAGGAATTGGCAAAGCTAACCACAGACACGAGTATTTGCCGAAAACTCAACAAATCGTTCAGCACTTGGCGGCACTTAAATGCGAAAAACCACATGATAAAATTAGACGATTAGCCGTTGCCACAAACACGCACACACACACTGACACTGACACAAACAGAAGCTCATACTTCCGAAGCAAAAGAGATGAGGCAACAAAATCACTGTGATTGAGGGGTTTCCGCCTGACCAGCTACTTATGTCACTGCGTTGTGAAGAAGCACAAAATTATAAAGTTAATTAATGATCTTTGGCGTATTCCAGAGAATTGTTAAAACAATATGGAATGAAATTTCTTCAAGCAAAATGTTTTGTATTCAAAATTTAACATTTGGAAACAAAATCCGATCAGAATAAGGGAAGGGCCAAGGGAACAGTTCGTCGAATAATAAGGTCGCTGATATATACAAAAAACATATTTATTGTGTTAATAGCAACTGCTGATTACTGAAAGAAGAACGCACTCGCCAGCTTGGCGATAGCTTCGAAAAATTAGTGATTTTACAAAAACTTTCAGCACTTTTTGCAGTTTTTATTATAAAACAAATCTATAAAAAATTTTAAGTTTTCGATTGATTAAAGCAGCTCTTTTCATTACAAGTAAATTCAAATATTTAATATGATTTTCTATACAATAAGTAGAAACAATACAAGTTTAAAGATTTTAAAAATTCGGAGCAAGTACCCGAAAAGAACTTTAGAAATGTGACGAAATTGATTTTAAAATCTGAGGTGGTGAAAAGGAAGGGATTGATTTTATGACTATACCCAAAAAAATAAAGGAGTCATCAAAATGCCACTATTTAGTCATCAATTTGAGACTATTATGTGTCATACTCAAAGAATCAAGTTGATATTTACGAAAGTATTAAACTGTTATTTCGAGAATATTGATATTGATTATTTTTGAAATTGATACTAGCTAGTATCAAAATGATATTTCATAGTATCATATTTATACCAGCTTGTATCAATTTGATATTTTAATGTCAATATTTTGGTTTAATTTTGATGCTAGATTTTATCATTTTTATATTTAGACCCATTGTCTAGGGGTATATCCGATCAAAGTAGCTTATTTTCCACCAATGTGCTAGGGGAAATTTTCGATTTTTTTGGCATAAAGTCTAAATATTTATATATTATATTGAAATTTGGCACGAATAATGCTAATGAAAAAAATTTTCTGGTCGATTGGGTCACGCTTTTTACCCTTACCCGCCCTTGTTATCCGATTTAGTAATCAAATCGCTTGGAAATAAATGTAATACAAGATTTCTTTTCTTTTTCATCACATTTTTCTTCCTCCAAAAAAAATACATTTTCTAGTATTACTTTAAAACTAAAAAAATTGACACTGGTTTTAGTTTTAATTTGTGAGAAAGAAATTCACAGACAAATCTAAAATCAAATTTCCTTACAGCTTACCCTAGTAAGTGCTTGCATCTGTGATTTTGATACCTAAAGCTGGATTTTCACTTGTCTGATATCTCATATGAAATGGCTGAAAAAAACCTCAGTGCATTGTGAGTTGGCTGCCAAAAAATTCAAAGCGCTTGCATTTGTGATTCTGATACCTTAAGCTGGATTTTCACTAGTCTTCAGAAAATTTTGTTAGCTTCTTATCTAAGATATCAGACATGCGTAAATGCAGCTTTATCTTTTCAGCCGCAGCGTATGCATAAATCTTAGTGTTGGTTTAGTGCAGTGGTCGACACAAGATACCATCACATTTTGGCATTGCGTATGTGTGCGGTAGCAACAGACTTGAAGTTGGCCGTGCGCGTGCAGCAGTGGCGAGTCCCACTAGATGAGTCTTTTCAACTTTGGCGTCAAGTGCATCATAAACCTTGGCACCTATGCCATTTATATTGAACGTTACTATTATTTATTAATTTTATTATTATTTATTATTATTTAGCGATATCACAATCATGGCTAGGTAGCTGTGTGTAATTTTATGTTTGAAAAATTAATTTCTGAACTAATTGGCGTTTCTTTTACTATGAACAACCTTTAATTCAGAATTCTGATCATGCATTGCAACTGGCATGATTTGGTTTGAGTTTAACTACTTTTTGATTCTCTTTGACCTTTGCTCTATTTAATGATTCGGTCTTTAATACGGTCTTTTAATAAATATCTTTGTTAATAGAGGCCCCCATCCGAACTTTTTGCTTAGATTTATGCCAGCTTTCTTATCTGCTACATAGGACCATATTGTCAGAAACTTTGAGTTTTTCAGAGCAGAAGCTTCCTAAGGACTTTTAGAGGAACGCCCGGAATTTGATGATGATGTGAAATGGAAATTTACACTGGCCACATCTAACATCTAACATCTGTCAGTCAATATTATCAAAAATATGTTGTATCAAAAATTACACAAAAATATGTTGAGACAAAATAAAATTTATTTAACATTTGCTCAACAATACACTGAGGGAAAAATGCTCTGAAATTTCAATATTTACACTTTGATTTTAACATTTTCACCTTTGATTCATCGTTAAATATGGAATTCGGATATATAAAGTGTGTACACTTTAATCCAATTAGTTTCTTCTGAATCAAGAGTAGGAATCCTCCATTGAAGCCCACCAACAGTTGGACTCTGAAAAACACTGAATTGTATTAAATTGTATTTAAAAATGTTTACTTACTCTTCGGGGATTCGAACTCGAGACCCTTGGTCTGAACACAATTGGAACGTCCTCTCTACCGGTTGCGCTATTCCGCGCGCTGGCGGAAAGCCTTCTAAGATACTACTTGTATTGCATTGAATCTACCATCTGCCTAAAACCATCAGATCACTTGTAATTCTCAAGTTCGAATTCCCCGAATTGTTCATATAAATGGCGCAAAGAAAATTAGGCGATGAAATATGATTCTAGTTGAATCAAAGTGCATATTAGTCGATTTTAATACAAAAATTGCATTGTAAAATCAAATATGATTGTTATAGTTTTTACTATGCTCTTTTTCTCTGAGTGTATCAGGTTTAAGAGTCTTATCGTGGTGATTGAAAGTCAGTTATGCTTGGTCCTTCTCCTGAAGGAAGACCCTTTGCTTTTTCGGGGCATCTTTGTGCGAATTCTACTGCTTCAGTCTCTATCTTGCTAAATTATCTAGCATGTCTTGGAGCTTTGCTATTAACGATGCAGCTAACATTGCTACTTAGCTGGAGCTTAGAATTTCAGAATTAATGTGAATTGGGTCCTTTGCGCAAAAGAAAGAAAGATCTGCATCATATTGGAAATGGGGGAGCTGCTCTTTAATCACTATGATCATGTTGTCGCACGTTATCAATATGGTACTTATGCCAGCTTCCATGCAAGGGGTTTTTTACGGGGTTTCTTGCGGACTTAATAATAAAAAAAAAAGTTTTATAATAATGATTGACAAGTTTTACTGCCATCATGATACAATAACTACAAGGTAGTGCAACCGGAAGTGGCATTTCGCATGCGCGAGAATTTATTGAACACAGCGCTGAACACACACACAAAATCCAGGGCAACACAGTCGTTGTTTACATTTTTCGACAGCTTTCGATAGAAGTTTCGAACTACATCAGGAAATCGAAGGCGACAATGTCAGTTCGATACACCAGATAAAAACTTTGAGTCATCGAACCATGGCCGACTGAGAATATTGAAGCTACGCAGTACGCTACCTTGTAGTTATTGTATCATGCACTGGCATTATTTAGTTTTTTAAGGAACGAGTGGTATAGAAACATTTTGCTTCAAGATGTTAGATGTTAGATGTTTCTTAGTGGAAATAGCCTATAAGCAGCATTCAAAAATATAAAAACTTGTAGAAGTTTTTTTTTTATTTTAAGTCTATATCGCCAGATGATCGAGCCAAACTCCAAACACCAGTTTGTCTAACTTTACAAATTAAAGAAAATCCGCTCGATGTGTCGTCTTGACTCGTTCGTGTTTAATCATCTTCTTCTTCATTACATATCGATACATATCGGTTATCAGTGGTCGACAATGGTATGACCGTTTTACATTCCGTTAACATTTTAACTTCAATCGTTATATTAGGAACAATGGAAAGGAAACTTAAATAATATAAAATGATATATGAATAAATGGCGCGAACATACTCCCCGCCTTGGAAGCTCCTTCCAACAGACAGGCAAGCTCGTACTAGTTCTCGACTGGCAGAGGACAGATCCGGTGTAGGTTTCGCTTTAGGTGGCCCGTCTTCGTCTTAAGTGTTACCACCCGAACAGCGCCATCAGCCCCAGGATGTAGCTCAGAAACTCGTCCAAGCAACCATTGGCCAGGCGGTGAGTTGTCCTCAGCAATTAGGACCATCGTACCCGGTTGTATGTTGGTGGTAGCAGCCCTCCATTTAGTGCGCTGCTGCATCAAAGTCAGGTAGTCGGCTGACCACCGACGCCAAAACATGTTGTGCACTACCAAAATGCGCTTCCAGTGCTCCGTCATGGACAGCTTGACTAAGCCGTCATCAAAAGGTTCCACTAACGAATTTAGTGGCCTGCCTATTAGGAAATGGCAAGGCGTAAGTGCTTCTAAGTCATTCGGATCCGATGACAATGAATACAGAGGCCTGGAATTCATCACAGCTTCACCCTGTGCGATTGCAGTCGAAAGGTCTTCGTAGTTTAGAGCAGTGCTATTGGCACATTTAATCAGCAACTGCTTGGCGACTTTCACGGCGCTCTCCCACAATCCTCCAAAGTGAGGGGAGCGCGGAGGGATGAAGTGAAAGTTGACTCCTCGCTGGCTGCACTCGTCTGCACTAAGTCCTTGGCTCGATCTGTCAAAAGCTGTGTTTAGCTCGCGGGATGCGCCCACAAAGTTTGTAGATCCGAGCTCAAGCCACGTCGTGCGAAGAAACGTTTGAGAGCAGCAATGAAGGCGTTTGCGCTCAGGTCGGAAACAATTTCCAAATGACAAGCCTTTGTCAAAAAGCATACACATATGCATAAATAAACCTTGACTGGGCGATTTCCTCGCATATTGAAATGCATCCAGATAGGTCCAGCAAAGTCCAGACCTGCACGCTCAAACGGGTGATTACTTCCACGCACTCGACTTGCTGGCAGTGATCCCATAAGTTGGCTACCCAAGACAGGTCGAAGGCGAAAGCACACCACGCAACTTCGTACTGTTTTGCGAGCGAGTTTCCTGCAATTAACTATCCAATATTTCTGCCGCAAAAAGGCACATAAGGATTGTACCCCGGCATGTAAATTTCTTCGATGTGTGTGAGAAATTATAACCTTCCACCTACACGAATTATAGCAATCCCTTCTTCGGTATCTATGAAAGGATTCAAGCACTGTATTTTTGCCGACTTAATGAGTTTTTTATTCTGCACGCTAGTCAAATGTTGTAAATTCGCTACTATATAACGTAGTCCGCCGGCCATCTCAACCGCGGTTAGATTTCGACCCTCAACTAAATCTGTCTTAGTATTAGTATTTGGCATCTGTATGACGGCTAATGGCTTTGTTAAAAATGACTTTTATGATGAATTGTAACTTTCTTTATTATTTTTAAATATTTTAACAAAGTTTAACACTTTTCTCTAAGAAAAATAGCTATATAAATAAAAGTATGTTTTCAAAATAATGCTACCAATAATTCTTAACATTCTCAGTTTTGTTATGTGGACGCCCAGTTTTATCAGAAACAACACATTTCAGAACATTTTTTTTATCTGTTTACACAATGAACAGTAAAACTGTGATCACTATACAGCCCAACACTATTTTTCACACATTCACCCATTCACACAGTCGGAGAACTTGACCCGAGACTAAAATAAATAAACAGGCTGCTAACGCAGCTGGCGATTCATGAGGTTCCCATGTTTCCACTTACGCGCTACCCCAAACCGCAAGTACCCTGCGCATTCCTCTTCTGCCCCCCAAAAATGAAAAACCAAATTTTTATTTTTTCTCTTTTTGCGCAGTTCTGGAAAATATTTCCGCTGTGAAAAATCGTTTGAAATTAGTTGAACAAAGCATAATGAAGAGCGATAGAGCAATAAATACTTGACACATTGCGCTAAAAGCGAAGCATAAACAAATGATTAAACCTTGGGAATGGTCAGGCGCAAACTGGTGTGGGGGGCGGATTAAGACAGAGAGACAGAAATAGTAGATAAAAGCTGAGGAATAGTTTTAATGAACTCGTAATTGGTTAATCGATGTGGATCAATTGATAATGATTGATTCTTTTCGTATAAATAATTCAAATTCTAAAATGAGGATTATTCAAGATGAATTTATTCGAAAATTGCATCGACTAATGAAAATTAAATTATGTATAAATAGGGAACAATTTTGTGCACCTAGAAGTTATTTTTTACTGCCCTTTAGAAATGTGCTTTGCATGTTTATTTTATCTTTCTAATGAAAGCAATTCGGTTGATAAGGCTGACTGTTTAAATACCAAGACGAAAATTTTTAAAATGTAAACAAAATTACTCACTACAAATATAACTATATACTTTTAATAATAACAATTTGAAACCATTGCATCTAATGCTCACTTTTTTGTCCTTTCACAAAATTGTATTCTCGCCCAGATCTCTCAATTATTTAGCTAACTTTATAGAATTCCTTTTCGTTTGTCATTTTGCTGACTATGCGGACTTTGGTTAACTTGAACTATTTTGCCATTCATTTTTGTGCGGTTTTCTGCTGTGGACTTCCATTTGGGATTCTGTATTCTGCATTTTATAGCTTTGATATTTTTGCAAGTTTAATGGTTTTGTTGGTGTTTTTTTTTTTTTTTTTTGATATGTGCATATATTCCGTAAATCTCTTTCATGCGCAGTGCGTTTTATGAGCTTTAAACTTGGAAAATGGAAAATTTAATTGTTTACTTAATGTTTTGTGTGATGTGTTGGCAAAGCAAAGGGGTTCACGAATAAATTAAAATCAACTCTTTCGATTCGATTCAATAAACTTGCCTATCACCTCGCCAACTTGTCGCTTGATAAATTGGGCAACTGTCAGTTTCGGACTGATAAAAAGGAAGCCACGCGCCATTTGGCCGCTGGGCACAAAATGAAATTACATTCTGCACTCAGTTGTGATTTTCATTAATTTAGTGTTAGGAAAATACAAAGGCAACAAACAAAGAACAACAAAGCACCCAACTTCTCACAAATCAAATAACTTTTGTAACTTTTCTTTTTTTTTGGCCGCAAACAAAAAAAAAAAAAAAAACCAAGCAGAAAAGTTTGCCCCAAAAAGTGGTTGCAGCTGCCTCATTTTCGCTTTCGTTTCGGCATTGTCACGGTTGCGCATTTTGGCATTACGTATACGCAGTGGTAACCCCCAACAAGTTTTGACTGACGACGACCAAACAACGTTGAGAAAGCAAAAACAAAAAACTGTCTTCCTTCGAAGTGTTGTGGGAGCAAGCAGAACGTTTCAGTCCAAGCAAAGTAAGCGTAAAATGCCTTTGACATCTTTTTCTCTGGTTTTTGTTTGTTTCCTTTTTTTTTTTGCTGTTGGAAAAAGTGAATTGTTGAGAAAGACAACTGAAAAAAGGAAGATAATGTCATCTAAGCATAAATGCTTGCTGTGTTTATGTGATTTTTCTCGTAACTGTTTGCTCAAAATCTGTGGACGAAATTCAAATTATTTATAAATTCTCAGGAATAAAACTTAAGACAGCTTATTCGTAGACGGTTTTTCAACAACAACATTTCATCAATCCTAAAACCGCTTTAAATAAATTAACAACAATATTAACTATTTGCAAGTATTTGAATCAAATATTTGTAAAGTATTTGGCTTACAATTTCTAAAAGTTTAAGGAATATAAATTTAATGCAGAGCTGCATTCACTGTAACGACTTAAACGTTTGCTTATGCGAATGTGAGGAAAAGCTAATTGTACACTCTTTGCTGAACTTTATACTCTTTTCATTATTACAAAGCACGCAAACTGATTATAATAAAAATTGCTTTTAAGCTAATTACAATGTTAATTGCGCTTAACTGCACTCGCTTTGAGTTACACCCCATTATAAGTGTTCTCTAGTCACAAATGGTCGCCATTGTTAAGAAACGATTCCTTGTACGTAATCGCCATAATAAAGTCCTTAATTTATTACAACTGCAACTAGACAAAGTTGCCATAATCTAACGATTATCTCTTGCAGTTTGGCAATGACAAATTTAGACATTCAGCTTAGTTTTTATTTCCTTGGTAAAAACTTTGGTTTTTGTAGTTGATTAAGTGTTAATGCTGTTTATTAGAGACCTGCATGAATGGAGTCAAAATGCCCTTTGATTGATGTTTTAAAAAAAGTTTCAAGTAAAACAAGTCAGAAATTGATTTGGTTCGAGTTAGTCAGCTTAAGCTCAAATAGATCAAGCTTCAAACCTTATGTGGTACATTAGATCAAAACAAATCAGAAAATGTATCGAAGAAAGAAAGAAAGACGGTATGGCAAGACATTACCAAGCTTAGTGTGAATAACTGAAGCCCCCTCGACCAAAACAAAAAATTGGCGAGCTTTATTAAGATAATATATATCAAATTTGAAAAATGCTTCATATATAGAAGAAGAAATGGGTCTTTATTGGTTCTCCACAATTTTGGTGCATCTTCACTGAATCCGTTCTAACAGTTCGTATATGCCACCATTTTACTATAATTAATTAGCTTTCGGACTATTTTATAACAAAATAACAGGTACCCGGCGTGCGCTGCTACGTCCCCACCAGAGTTTTAAACACAAAACTAAGAAGTGCAACTTGCTTTGCAATTGCCATCTATCAAATCTGCATGATAATCTAAACTCATTATAAAATTGATCAAATTTCGGGGTTTTTTAATCTTTCGATCTTTACCATCTATTTACCCGTCTTCATGACAAACTAAACTCATCATAGTATAAAATTTGGCAAAGATTGGCCTACACCTCTTGTTTACCCGTTGACAATATTCAACTATTTAATCTTCACAATAATCTTAAATCATTATGAAATTTTGCAAATTTTGTCGATTTTCTTGGGACCGATTGACTTTCATTCCCCATTTACCCGTTTACAATTGATATTTATCCAATCTTCTTAATATTTATCTTTGAACCAGTTAAATAAAACTTATTAATATTTATTCTGCTATTCGGGGCGACAACGAATCCATCAAATCAGAGATCATTTAAATCTGTACATTTTCTTTTGATGATTTTGCCAAACTTATCACTTCTGCTCGCAGAATTAAGGTGAAGCTAAACTGCACTTTTGTGGAATCTATGTAAATAAGCTCTGGACCTGATTTTGCTTTGAGCAGCTGACGCCACATTGTTGCCACTCAACGAACAGGCCCAAATCTGTCAATTGGTCATAAAATGCGGGCTTCTCGAAGATCAATGTGACAAAATGTTAGTTCAAAGTCAGAGTTTAACATAAGCAGAGAGAGAGAGTCAATGCGAGAGAGAACGAGAGAGCGCATATAGTTTGTCACATACATTCATATTGTTAGCCGAGCCTTACACGCCGATGCATACATACGAAGAAGAACTTTTGAATGCGTGAATTTTGCCAAACGGGCCCAACCAGACCTAAATGGAAAAAATAACAAAAAAATGTGCCTCTCTCCTCTCACAACCAAATAAAAGCAGAGAACGTAGTTAAACGTGGTTTTGGTACCCCTATTGAATGTGCCGGGAGAAAAATGTTTTTTTCTGACAGAGGTAAATTTTGTACAACCTCTATTTCAAACAGATCATATCATGAGCTATATTACACAGTACAACACTAAAAAAAACCCCGGCATGGGACCCTTAAATTATGATAAAAAAAGGACCTCTGTAAGCATCACCTCATACCCAGTTTTACGAATAAAGCCTCGGTTCCCGTTTTAGGGTTACTTTTGTACTTGCAACAAACAACGACAACAATTTTATCTCATATAATGAATCAATATTTTTGTGAGCTATGAGTAGAAATTCATAGATATTTCAATTCAGAAACAAAGTCAGGTTTGACTTTCATTCAATTAATGCTGGGCACTTCTGTTTATATCAATACAAATTTTAATGCCATTTAAATTGATCAGCTGGCTTAGATGAAAATCCAAACAAGATGTTTAAAACTATTATTGAAAAAACTCTATTAAACTTGATCGAATATTCTACAGAGGGCAGCACAGATCTCGGCTTAAGTCTGGCGGCTCAAAACGAGATCCAAGAAGATCCAAAACTGGAGGCTTGCTAGTGATTAATTCCAAATTCTGGGCTGGAAGCCACAGAGTTGAGACTTGGAGGGTTTTCGATAAATATAGCCAAACTGACGTGTGGGAAAAATTTTGAACCGATCGGACCACGCCTACCCTCGCCGCCCAAATGAACTAGAGGGCTACATGATTCCAATCAAAGGAACTCATGAAGCCTTCCAGTTCAAAATGAATTGAATGAGTTTTGACACTCACACCCATGAATTTAAATGAATGTGCCCACCCGACAATCATTAGCGAGAATGGATCCGTTTTCGATGTTTTCTCGAAGTTTACTCTAACAAAACTATCGAGAATGTATTCCGTTTTCGGTCCAAAAAAGTATTACCTGTCGCTCAGTTTGTGATAGCGAAAACTTATCGAAAACTGAATCATTTCCAATACGTTTTCGCTATTGAGAAAGTGCCGAAAACGGATTCGAAAACGTGTTGTTTGGAAAGCCCTTAAAGTACCCACAATATTGGATAAAATGGGATCCAATAGAGTCTCGAAGGTAATATTCTTGGACAACTCCTGTAACAGTTGCAGGGCGGCCATTTTGGTATTCGACTGTGCCAATCCACGTATGCAGGAGGTGATCACAGTAATGATTAAAAGAGACCATCACCTGGCCGAATCCTTTTTCTCAGCTGCCTACTTTTCCCTCATCGAATAGATAAACATTTATGATGGAGGTTAAAAATTGGCGTAAGCGCTCATTCTTAATGCCAGCCAAATGATTCTCCACCAGCTCGCGTTTCCCACGACTGTAGGCCAGCAATTGGAAGAGCTTACAGAAGGTTGTGCTCTCGGTCCAGACCTCCAACAAAGCGCACGGACACAACACCGAGCGGACTTGTTTCGCTCTAAAGTTATCAACAAATGAGGTGGCAACCAATGACTAGCTGTCACAAACAGAAAATTATTGAAAATCCGTAAAAAACCCGCTTTTCTTAAGAAATTCGGATTTCGTTGTTAACAGAAACTATCGTACATGTCGTAGGTCCGATTACATACGTTTATTTGTCAGGTGGGTGAATGCTGCTTCATTGTCAAGGTGCTGAGTTAGTGTAATCACTCAGATAACATTGTTCAAAGCGAAAATTAAATTGTTGAATAAAAATCATTTAAACTCTTTTTTTATATCTAACTTACTCTCCTCGATTATTTAATTATGTTTGTATAAGATTGCAAGATTCTGGAAAAAGAGCTATTCAATCTAGATTTTAGATTGGTCTTTTTTTTCTCAGTGTACTTAAGCATATATATGACAAGTTTGCATTGCCATGTTAAGACTTCACTTTTGCTTTGTGTCCCTTCTCAAAGTCGTAATATCCCGAGTTTGGGTATGATTTACAGAACTACAGATCAGTTGATAATGCACCAATCAATCTAGAGCTAAACAAAGATCTTTTCGCTGTCTAAAGTATGAATTTTGAATTTCATTGAAATTTTCTTTTTATTGATAAACTAAGCACATAAATTTACAATAAATGAACTCTATTCAGAAGAACGAAACAACCAGCTGCACATCTTTGTTGCGCAATTTTTAGAACTGCAAACTGTAGGATATAAATGTCAAAGTGAGGCAACTTTTGATTTTGCATTTTGCAACATTTTGTTACTTTTATGGCAGTTTCCAACAAAGGGAAATGCACAATGTAGAAAATACTCAGAAAAACAAGTTTTAGCAATTGAATTCGTTGATTAAAAGATATTACATTTCCTTACAAAAGAAGCTTTTACTGAACATGCTTAAGTTTGGCCTAGCTAGAAAACACTTAAACTCGGAAATGGATGTTTGCTTTCTAAATGTAGCGCTACATTTAGAGTCTATAATTATCTCTCTGGTTTTCGGACTATAAGAACCACGACCTGGACCTGCTAATCAATTTCTTTGTTACATTTTGTTATCCAACTCTGCACTTTATGACACTGATAATATTCCAGAATCAATTTATATGAAAAAAAATGTTTGACCATTTCACTAACAGAAACTTTTTTTTACTTAAACGAAATGAAAAAGTACAGAGAGCATAAATCTGGACAGTACATAATTTATGCCTTTTTTTCAGACTACAGTTTTTCATACCGAAAAAAACTTTGCCTTTGTTCGCATATTTTGTCAGCTGAGACTGTAAGAGAAGTTAATGCCAAATTATGACAACTTTGTGCCTGCATTTGCAACCCAAACATTTAACAGCTTTTTTATGGCCATTTTCAACAAAAGCAGGGATAACAATGTGGCAAGTAAATATTTTATATGTATTATTACTCCGTGCTTCTGTCTTAGGAATGATTTAAATTTTAGATAGCATTTGTGGGATTACTACTAAGAAGTTCTTTGAGGCGACAGTCCAATTTTGTTACTTGGTTGCCTCTAGGTATTCATTTACATATATGTATATTTCAATTAATTTCCGCCTTTGACCTTATTTCCGTTTTGATTAATAATTTTGCACTTAGCCAACTTCTGCATGAATCGTAATTATAGGCAAAGTTAATATTAATGCAGTTGAATCTGTGCAAGGCAAGAATGCATGAGCACGGCCTACTCCTTCATCACTTTCAGCTTGTGGTCAGTGGAAACAGCAGGGAATGGCATACGGTATGCACATTTGCATTTCGCTTAATTTTAATTACCGCCTAATGGCCACCATTAGCGGAGGCTTAATGAAAATGGCATTGGCACCGTTTAAATGCCACTTAGTGGCCCAGATTACAGTGCCAGAAAAAAAGCAGGCCGATTAGGAAATGACTAAGAACCAAAAATGTCTATACCAAACTTATAGAAACCAATTGCGATTACATGAAAATATTGCTTGTATTAATTATTCTTTATGTATTTTTTTTTTATTTTTGGATGTTATGACCTGACAAAAACAAGGCCAACCATTCAAAATTACAATCCACAAAGTATATAAAAGGATTATAAAGACGTATGCGATCGATTAGGATTGATTTTTAATTCCACTCGAGAAAAACAGTGCGATCATGGCTTACTGTGCCTCAATTGCATTCACACCTTCTTGGACTTTCCATTTCAGCGGTTCAAAGTGCGTTGTTATGTTGCAAAACATTCCGGCCAAACGTATTAATTGAGTTGGGTAGAGTTGCCCTGTAATGGTTTCACCCGGTTGTAGCAGCTCATAGTACACCAGGCCCAAACATTTCAGCTTTTTTAAAACGAATTATTAAAACAAAAGTTTAAAACCAGGGAATCAAACCAGAACCGGAACCGTATATCGAAAAGAACCGATTAAAACTCAGAACTGGAACCTGTACCGGAATTTTGTCATCGCTATATTCAGAGCTGCTACCTGCGTCAGAGAGTGTCATTTCTATATTCAGAGCTGCTGACGGCGCGTGAGAGAGAGACAAAAGATATTGTTTTTGTCTATGCATAAAGGTTTCTGTGAGAAAGACTGACACAAAAACAGCAAGAAAATATATATTTATTTGGCGTTCTTTTACTTAAGTTCCGTTTTTGCATGTTGGCTTTCTGCTAATTCTTCGCATGCTGTTCCATTTTTATGCAAAACGAAAGAGCACAGTGTACAGTCGCCTACGGTTAATCGTTGTAAAATTTTTATTCGTGTTTGTGCTGCGAAACTGCAAAGACTAATTAATTTATTTTAAGAGTAGGAAGTCAATCTAAAACGATCGCCTAAAACGCCAAGGCCAAAAACAAATGTGTATCAGAAGTATTTCGCCTTTGACATTAAAGAAAATGTAAGCAATTGCTTAATAAACGAGTGTGGACAAAAAATTAAGGTGAGTTTGATATTACGAATTTACTTTCCGAAATGTATACATATACATATGTATGTACGATGTACAATGATACTCAGTCTAATGCACATACATTTGTAAGCTTCGAGACTTTTCTCTGATGCATATACAAACATACATACTTATTTCGTATAGTGCTTAGAAAGTTAAATAGCCTGCCTTTATGTATGTATGTACATGCTAATGTTTGCATGCCTTTGATGAAAAGAAGCGAAAACTATGTATGTGCGAACATTGTACACATACATATGTACATAGATATGTACATTTGTCTATATACCAGTTACAACGGAACATAAATTACTTATATGTATGTATGTATGTTCTTTCCTTTTTCATAGGGCGATCATGGAACAAATTTTAAAAAGCACATTACCCGATCTCACGCCGACTTAATAAAAATTCTTGACAATCAAGTCGATCAGCAAAAATCTGCTGGTTTCAAGTCCAGGTGCATTGATGGATTGTTTAAGCCCAGGACTCGGGTGGAAATTACCAAACAGACTATTCGAGTTGCGTGTGTTTCTCTGTGCACGGTAATCACATTAATAACCGCCGAATTTAAGAACGATCAAATTGAAAACAAAAAGTTTTTCTCACTAAGACTCATTTTCCGACCGATCGGTCCTATGGCAGCCATAAGATATAGTCATCCGATTTCGACAAAATTTTTCGAATCTATTTAATAGCATATAAAATTAATAATAAGCGGTATTTAAGGACGCTAACATTAAAAACAAACAAAATTTCTTACTAAGACCCATTTTCGACCGATCGGTCCTATGGCAACCATAAGATATAGTCAACCGATGTAGACCAACTTTTACAAATTAGTTTGAAAGCTTTTAATATTAATAATCAACGACCTTGAGAACGAAATACTTGAAAACAAAAAAGGTTTTTCTCACTAAGACCCATTTTCCGACCGATGGTTCCTATGACAGCTATAAGATATAGTTATCCGATTTTGACCAAAATTTGCAAATCTGTTTGAAAGCATATAATATTAATAATGCCAGAGTTTTATGACGCTAGCATTGAAATCAACAAAGTTTTCCCTACTAAGACCTATTTTCAGACCGATGGTTCCTATGACAGCTATAAGATATAGTAATCCAATCTTGACCAAAATTTGTAAATTTGTTTGAAGGCAAATAATTTTAATAATGACTGAGTTTTATGACGCTAGCTTTGAAAACAAAAAAGTTTTTCTCACTAAGACCCATTTTCCGACCGATGGTTCCTATGACAGCTATAAGATATAGTTATCCGATTTTGACCAACATTTGCAAATCTGTTTGAAAGCATATAATATTCATAATGGCAGAGTTTAATGACGCTAGCATTGAAAACAACAAAGTTTTTCCTACTAAGACCCATTTTCCGACCGATGGTTCCTATGACAGCTATAAGATACAGTAATCCGATCCGGTCGGTTCCGACATATTAGCAGCGTGCAGTAAATAGATAACTATGTGCAAAATTTCAGCTCGATAGCTTTTAAACTGAGACTAGTTTGCGTAGAAACAGACAGACGGACAGACAGACGGACCGACAAAGCTCAATCGACTCAGCCCGTCACCCTGATCAAGAATATATATAGTTTGTGGGGTCGGAAATGAATATTTCTATGCGTCGCAAACTTCTGGGCAAAATTATAATACCCTTTGCAAGGGTATTAAAATATTTTCATACAAAACGTGGGTGTGGTTAATTTTCTTTTAAAAGGTTGTCAAACCCGAATTCATATCATTGGTACATACATCATAAACTTAAAAATTGTGGTGAATGTTTGTGGGTTAATTCCTCGAGTAATCTGATGTGTCAGAGAGATGAGATGCGGGTATCAGAGGACGCCTACAACATGTGGAAAAGGTCCGAGTTTTATTGATGTCGAGATATTTTGCATGTGTTCCTTGATTTTAGTTTCTTAGGCTTCTTCTGACAATTCTCCCATCCATAAAAGTTTTCGTTGTATTAGCTGCTCTCCATTATACAACATTTTATGTACAGTAGGAGTTAGTTTTTTCTCCGGATACTTTGCACTTAAAAGAGCTCTTGTCTCCTTGGCATATTTTCCATATTTGCCTGCATCAACATTTTCGCCACAGCTTACGACATTGAGAATAATCTTAAGCCTTTTGATTTATGAATGAATTCCTGCTATCTGCGCAGATGCCTCATTGTTGTTGAAGAATCTCCATCATTCGGGATTTCATTGCACTGTTTGGGACAGTCGACTTTTAGACCGAGCTCCTACCTATACTTTCCCTTGTTTTTTGTCAGCAGAGTCGACTCCTTGTCGTGTAAGAGTATTTGCCAACTTAAGGATGAACTGCATACATCTGATGCTCCCATGAGAAATGCCGTATTCATAACTTTGCTCGTCCGTTTTCGATTTCGCGAGCTCCTGATAGATCTTTTGCTTACTCTTGCAGATGGCTCAGGTCAGTGTTGATTTGGTATTTGTGATGTAGTTCAAGACTTTTCCATCAATCAGATTTTTTTAGGTACTATTTATAGCGAATTTGGCGACTCTGTCAGTTTTTTTGCCAGGTGTTTCGGAAAACACATATCGGGGGCTAGTAACATGTCCAAGTATTGATGCTCGCTCACTGTCTCTAGTGAAATGTCCGTTTAATGTCCACACATCTTATCTAGCCCTGCGGCCTCTGCTGTTTCTTTACCTCCAAGTTCCATTTATGACAATATATACAAATATATACATTTTTTGCTTGCTAATGGGACTATTCTCCAACAGCACCGTATCGTCCGCATTCATCAATAACCTGAAACGCCGTGTTCCAAGCAGTTTCGGATCAATGTCGTCTACATATAGTGCAAATAGTAATGGACTAAGCAGGCACCCCTGCTTAACTCTTCAATTCGTGTCAAACCATTCGGACATCTCTTTGCCATCCCATATGGTGGTTTTGTTAAGACTATATGGGCTGTGTATCACATAAATGAGCTTTGTTGATACTCCCAGGTTGCTTAATTTCAGGATAAGACTACGTCTGTCGAATGCGTCTTTGAAAGTCAACAAAGAATACATGCATCTTCTTTTGCTCCAGACAGTGCTGCTTAGCTATGCTGTCCACAGTCAAGTACCCTTACTCTAATTCTGATTGGTATACTCCCATTATGTCATGCAATTTGACCCTACTTCTAAGCAGGGCTGCAAACCCAAAAAAATTTACGAAACCTCCGGTTTGCAGGTTTGAACCGAAAGTTACCAACGATTAAGGTTCGGAATTTTGAGGTTCGAGGTTTTTGGCCTTGGTTTTGGTTTGAACCTCGGTTCGTTTTACCCAATATATATAAAATTACAATACAATAGGTATACACCTGACGCATAAATACATTGCCAGACTGCAAGACTTAGATTAAAATTGACGAAAGATTAGCGGTTGTTTGCTAGATATGAACTTCCTTCATTGGTAGTGTATAAATCTTTAGTCCGATTGATTATGCTTTCTCGTATGCACTTTAATCAGTCTTTCACTCACAAAATTGAGCATCGATTGGTGTTTATTTGCCACACTTGGGACTTTTTTTCACTATGATTTGATCAAAACTGACTTTGTCTTCTTTTGAAGGTGCCGCATTAAATTTGCTGCATGCCCGTCGGTCATATTTAGTTTGAATTCGTGACATTCTGATTTATCAGTGTTTACATTGAATGTATATTAAATTTGTCTTCATTGCTTTACACCTTCTCAGTCAAAAGGTCTCAAACGAAATGAAATGCGCGTTTTTATTGTTCTGAATTGTGTGTTTTCTGTCTCTTTCTGTTTTGATTCTTCTTTGCGCCCAATTTTTGGCGCGTGGCTAGTGTTGCCAATTTAGATATTTTTCCCACCAAATATCGAATGCTAAAATTTTTGCAGGCTCCGGCAAAACTGAATAGATTCCGGCTTTCGAGCTTACAAAATAGCTATATCTGGTGGGAAGAATAGCTAAATTGGCAACGCTGCGTGTGGCACACACTTTTGTTTGTATTCGGCTGACATGTTTCTGCAGTAGCATGCACCGGGTTGGTTAGATTGGCGCATATGTATATGTATAAGATGAAAAATAAAACGTTCAATACCGGTTCGGTTCAAAACCGGCTTGCAGCCCTGCTCGTAAGTCGTTCTAGCACAACTGAAGTATGTACATACCTCCATCATCGCTTTAAGAAAAGATTTGTCTTTCTAATTACCTGGTTCGTTACCGTTTTTTGTAGATCGGATACATAATGTTTTTTCTAAAGCTGTTTGGGACTTCTGCTGACTCAAATATGACGTTGAAAGTGTCTGTTTGTTGTACTATAAATTGTGGCTTTGCATGTTTTAAAAATTCCTCAGAGACTCTATCCTCCCCAAATGATTTTCTGTTCTTACTGTGAGCTATTGCTATTGATACCTTCGTGGGTACTATCGCCCGGTTCATTTGTGGAATTGACACATACCGCAAGGCGAAACTGTGCTGCGTTATTGGAGTCTCTTTAAATATTAGGCTGTGCGCCTGGCTGTTAGTCGTTCCATTAACTTCTCTCAGAAGTGCCCTGAAATTCTTGCTATTTTGGACATTGTTAAGTAAAGTTTCTACGTTTCTGTTATATACCCACTACGTATCTTTGCATAGTACCATACCTGGTTTTGGATTCACTTGACACTTAATACATATTGAGTACAAAGCTCATCATCTCAATACAGATTATCCTGATTCACCTATTTCTGGTGACGTATTTGAAATCTCGTTGAAATTTCATCACCCAACAAATGTTTTATCAAAATAGGTTAAATATTTCATATTTTAATTAAAATCACACTATTATTTTTCTCAGTGTCACTTGACCGCAAAGTCCATAAAAGCAGCACCTCGTCGCTCGGTCAGCCAGTCGTCTGTCCAAGATGGTCACCATCGATAGTGTACGCGTCTATAGACTGTTTTGGTTCTGCATTCGTATAATGGTTCCAACATTCTTCACCGTCCGTTCGCATCCAGTTCTTGTTCTTTATGTTATTCTTCTGCAATTTCTGGTTACCATAATGTTTCCGTTACATCTTCTGCTTGGTCTACTACAACAACCCACAGCCAGTGAGATGTTCAAGGATCTTAACCTGGCCATAATGTGCTGCGCCTGCAGTCTGAAGCATTTGGCTCATATTTATCATTTGACAAATATTCAAGAGATTGAAGAATTGCTTAAACAATTGGATACATTTGTGGAGTGCGAGGAGGAAGAACGTTATTATCTGTATAGCTTGCAGAGACACATTAAATATATCTATCGCAGCATTAACATGTCCTTTGGAACTATCTACATCCTTTTTTTGCTCACACTTTTTTTACTCATCTTTGGCGAGGAGCGGGAGCTAATGTATGCCGCCTGGATTCCCTTTGATTGGCGCCGAAGTAGCTTGCGATATGCTGTGGCTTTGGGTTATCAAGCATTGTGCGTACTTCTGGCTGCTTTTCAGGGTTGGAGTAATGATTCCTACTCACCTTTAACCTTGTGCTATTTGGGTGGACATATTCACATGCTGCGCATACGCTTAAAACGTCTGGGTTATCATCAAGTGCAGGGAATCACACATCATGAGCAGTTATTGGCCAGCATAGAGCAGCACAAGGTGTTGATGAGGTGAGCTTATAAGTAACCGGAGGTAAGTATATCGAATAAGTTTGTCAAAGAATTGTTTTTCCATTTCAGACTCCATCGCTTGGTCAGCAAGACGATCAGTCCGGTTCAGCTGGTTCAACTCACTTTTTGTGGTGTCACTCTGTGCGTGGTCGTCTGCTATGTTTTGTTCTATGTGCGGGATATTATTGAATTAATGTACAATGCGATTTTCTTTTGTGTGGTTTGCATTCAACTCTTTCCCAGCTGCTATTATTCGAGTATAGTGGCCGATGAAGTGCAGCAGCTGCCCTATGCCATTTTTTCGAGTAAATGGTATGAAGAATCTCGGGAACATCGTCGTGTTGTGCTCATCTTCTCACAACTGACATTGGGTGACAAGGGCAGGGGACGAGTGATAAAAGCTGGCGGCATTCTGGAACTCAATCTGCCTGCCTTTTTTGCCACCTTAAAGGCGGCGTACTCTCTGTTCGCAGTGGTGGTCCAAATGCGAGACGAATAAGTAGAGAGAAAAGTGTCTGTTAATTAAATTGGTACCATCCGCCCCTCCATCAACATCCAATCAATGTTGCTACAAATGAAATTTCATTAATTGCCTCGTCCCAGTGCGCAAATAAACATTCCTGTTTCGATTTTCGTTTTGTTTTATTTCGTTTCGCAATTTTACAATTGCACATTAAGGCCTCTGAAATGAAATGTTTACGTTTGAAGAGATTTTAGATTTTTGTTTGCCAAAATCTGGCAACATTGTGTTTTGGTAATTAAAATAACAAAAAAGAAGATGCTTACAGCATGTATATCATTTCATCACATTGGATTCATTTCAGATTCATAGCCTTGAGCTTTGCTTTAAAGCAGCCTTATTGGGCTTTTGGAATAGTAAAAGTTGGGGGTTTCTTTTGTGTACCCTTTCAAAAGGGGATTATAATTTTGTCTAGGTGTTTGTATTGATTAAAAAGAGATAACTTTTTAAGAGCAGGTAGTGGTCCATTAAGTCCTTGAAGACCCGCCAACAAAATTCTTGTTTGTGTCATATTTAAAATCGAAGCATTATTGGAAAATACTGCTATGAAATGCCAAACAAAGACTAAAAACACCAAAAAAAATACTAGGCAAGAAGAATGCAAAAACTTAAACTCGCTGCAATCAAAATACTGTTTATAATGGAAATATAAAATGGAATACCCTCTTTTACAAACTGAGCAATTTGGGATTATAGTCGAAGTTGCTTGCAGTGGTCAAAAGCCTATACGTTGACAATAAGACGACAGTGTGGGAATGCTCGGACTGGTTTGAGACAAACAGAGGAGTCAATCAAGAAAACCCGTTGCTGTTCGCACTGTTCATCGAAGACCTAAGCGGAGGTGTAAGACTTGGAGCCGTCACTTGTAAGATACTTACATATGTACGCCAATGATATGGCACTACAGACCGAAAGTGCGGAAGAGATGCAGTATACAATTGACAAAGTATTTGTGTATTGTAAGCAGTGGAGCCTTATCATTAACCCAGAAAAATCCAAAATCATGTTGGTTCGAGGGCAGAGGGCGCCTTGCAAGAGCGGAGAAGTGGTATCTCGACGGGACAGAATTGGAAGCTAAGAAGGAGTACAAGTATCCACGCAAGCCCCAGAAAGAGGTGTTTTTTTTAAGTGGTCTCCCCAAATGAAGAGCCTAGTCCACTGTCGTCCTTCTCGTGAATATCCTCCTCCTACAAATTAATATAATATATAAATAAGTCGCGCGATTTATTAAGCCCATGGCCAAGAATATCTCGTGGATTCTTTGAAGATGCGAGGGATACTTCTTATGGAACTGAAATATGGCAAGATAGTCAAGAAAGTGGTCCTTTCTCCAACCAAAGCGAGGAATTTTGTCCCTCCACAACCGCTCAATGTTTTGGGTGTGGACGGAGACCTTGTAAGAAATTGCACTGGAGCCTCTTCTTCTTCTTCTTGCTCAAGCCTTCCAGCCAAGCGGTGCACCTGAATCGTTCACGATTTATCTCGAGAACGCATAAAAGATTGCACCTAGGACATATCAAATCCTTGGCTATAACACCGTGATCCCATAATAAATTCGTAAAGGCGTCCGGACTCAGTGACAGGAATTCTGTCAATGTTAAACGTAAATCGGTACAGCACATTTTCGCAAAGTTATCATTCAAAGTGAATAAAACGACAAATGAATTTACTTCTGCGATAAGTATTGACATATATTGTAAAAGAATCTATGATCGAGCATATATTTGTATGGGCCAAAATGCAAACTTTGAAATTCAATTGCAAGAGAACCATGGTGGACCGCCAATTAATTTCTACAAGTAATTTCTTCATAATTCGCTGTCCATCGAGGAAAATAAATTCGCGAATTAAAGGAGCTGTTTACCTCAAAGTAAACATTTTCCCATGTGTCTTGATTTCTCATTGACACAGAATATGCGGTTTGAGGCACATCTGCGGAACAAATTGGCAGAAGCAAGGATTGCAATCAATAGCACGTGGAAAAGTTTCATGTCAAGAAAAGACATAAAACCAAGTGCGAAATATAAGCATTTTGAAGCAACGGCAAGATCGATTATACTATATGCAGCAGAGGTGCGAGTCTATGCGGATTACTAGCAGGAAATTTTGTTAAGAAAATTTTTAAACTGCCAATTAACACACCATCATATGCGATTCACCTAGAAACTGGTCTACCTACCCTCTATCACAATACGCAGGACAGACATTTTAAATATATAATATTAGAAAAATCATGGATCTACCTCAGAACAGTCTTCCTAAGTTAGTCGCTATGCAAATTCTTAGCGACCAGTCACAGTGCTTTGCAGAATGGCATACAATTTTCCGGGCTGAAAGTCTTATTTGCGATATAGAAGACACAGCTGAATGGAGAAGAACGCACGATACTGCACTGGAAAGAATTGATAAAGCCCAGCGGAAATCCTTTGATGTCACTGCTCGAAGCAGCGAAACTCGGCTTTTGTAGGTTCATAGTTAGCTCCAGATCCCTCAAATTGTTTAATAAAAAACAAATCGCAAACACTTTTTATTTCATTCTTACTATAGGGTATACACAATTTGACGTGCCAAAGTTGAATTGTCTCAATTTCTTTAGGCTTTTCTTTGGTATTTATTGATTTATTTTAAAGCTTTGACGATTGGGGCACCCAAATGTACGTGACTCTGACACATTTTTGCGAATTTTTAAAACCCTTTTTTTTGGCAATTTAATCCAACTTAAAAGCGTTTGCGAATTTATATGAAATTTTTAAAAGCCCCCATTTGAAGCTTGCTGAGCGGTTGAGTGAGACTTTTAATTAAAAATTTTTCGAAATGGGAAGGGGCAAATGAAAATTACGTATAAAACGTTTCCACTGCAATGCATTTGCATTAAAAGAGATAAATATGTGGGAAGGTTGCTAAGTGGACTTTTTAAATAGTAATTACATGAGTATTTGTGAGTGAGTTTGTTTTAATATTCCGCAAACAAAAACTCTTATGAATTCGTTTACTCAACGTGGCCTATGACAAAGTGAATCAGGAAATATATTGTACATATGTACCTATACATTAGATAGGACCTGAAAGTCCTAACTGAGTGTGAAATTTTAAGGGTCATGGTGTCACCCCCCTATCTGATGCTTTTTGGTGTAAAATAAGCGTAGACAAAAGTAAAAAAAGTCTAATTTTAACTGACGCTTTAACGCTTTAAAGTTTTGGTGAATAACTCATACGCAGTGTGGCCTGTTATCATATATTATATTTGTTTTATTTATAAATAGTCGACATTGATTTTATTTCGAAACTATTCGAATTTGGAAAATCATAAAAGACTACCACTATATGTTATTTCAAAAGATGACAGCAATTGAAATAAACTAATAATGTCGTTGTGAAAATTTGAATTTGATGAACGTGTCGTATGAGTAATTTTTTTTTCAAAACTTTCAAAATTATTAATTATACAAAAATTTTAAGCTTTGGAAATGCTGAAATGCTCATTTTGCCGTGTTAAGGTACGAACTAATGTAGTTAGTCAGTTAAAAAAATTCCATGATAGATGCCCTTCAAAGTATGCAAACTTTATGGACTTTGATTATTTTCATCATTCTTATATGATTATATCATTCTTAATAAACTCATTTACATTTCTCAGATTGTGGAAGCATTTAGGTAGGACCCCACGTAGGGGTCACACATAGACATTACGGTCCTTAGTGAGGCCGGGTGCTTTTTTGGGTACCATTTTCCGTTATATATCCAAGAGGATCTTTGAGGTTTTGGCAAATGACAATAGTTGTTTGCGAGACCTCTTGGCCGCCTCTTCCAGAGAGGTAAAACCTGGGGTGTGTAGATGTTTTAATCTTGTCGTTGCCATCGCTGGGCAGCTGCAGATGAGGTGTTCCAGAGTTTCTACGACTCTAGGTTCCTAACATTTTCTACAGGTGTCCGCTGTAGTAATCCCTAGCTCTTTCGCGTGAACGGCTGCTAGGCAGTGACCAGTTAGTATGCCTTTAAGGGGTGTTCTAGCTTAGAAATTTTTGTTTTGTTTTTTTTTTATTAACTTAAATTTTCTATTAGGGTCTTAAAAACATCCTGCAAAACTTTCAATCAAATCCGACAATATGTTTTACAACAATAAACAAAATGAAATTCTTTTTCGACCCTCGTAATTTTTTAAAATTCGATGTTTTTCTTTTTTTATATTAAAAGACTTCAATTAAAGTTATAAAATGATACGAATTTTTAAAAAAGTTGCTTTTGAAAAAAAAAAATTTACTTGAAAGTTGTATGATATTTGTTTTTTTTACCAAGTTTTCACGCACTTTGTCCGAAATTCCTTAATAACTGTTGAACCGATTTTGATATTTTTTTTTTCAGTGAAAGCTTACTCCCAGTTGCATCGAATCCATGTTTGAAGTCCATTAAAAATCATTTTTATTTTATCACAGTTGTCGAAACTTTAAACGCGATAACTCAAGTTTTTCTGGACCGATTTTGATGAAATATGGGCCAAACGTCACAGAATTAACGGCGCTATCGTGTGAACCTCGATCATAGCCGAAAACATTTTTTTACTATTTTTTTTAGACACTGGACTAAAAAAAAAAAAGTGAATAATCCACTTTTCATTTTTAAATGGCTGCCATTTCTACAAAAAAAATTTTATTATTTTTCTGAAGGTTCACACGATAAAGCCATTTATGCTAACTCATTCCCCGTTTTCGTTTTTTGTTTCGGAAGCGGTATATTCCCGCAATCTTGCGAACATTGGACTTACTTTTTTATGGAGACTCGTCTTTGGAGGCCGAGAACTTTTTGAAAACACCTCCCATTCACACATTTTTAAATTTGTATGTTATTTTATTAATTGCGCTACCAATTGCAAAAAACAGATTTTAAAAATCCTTACGCGTTTTCTTTTCACGATTTTTAAAAAAACCGTTAAAATTCAGCCGTCTAAACTAGAAGACCCCCTTAAGCAGTCTACAGTCCATTCTTTAGAGTTGAAGTATATAGTGCGTGAGTTTTTTGTCTCTTGTCTTGCATGTGCAAGCCTTAGAGATTCAGCAGCCGGTTGTGTTTTTTCACTTTTTCACTGCTTCTTTATCCGCTGTCTCTTCTATCTCGCTGTGTAGACATGTTTTGTGTTGCTTCTTGGCTTAGTGCGGCTCCGGCTTTTTCAAAACTTTCTGCCAATTCGTTTCCATCAATGCCCGGCGGTCCTTGAACCGTCTATGAAAAGGTGCGTTGCTTCCTGGGCCAGTCCTGTCTCCAGTCTTCGGGTCCCAGTAGTTCTAATGCGCCTGTGAAGTCGGATTTTGGGATCATGTAGTCCGTGCTACTGCATCACTTTTCTCAGCATGCTGTATCCATAGCTTTGTAGCGAGTTGGTGCCTGCACAAAGACGTTGGGCAGTGCATGGATGTCCAGGGAGTTGATTCCTAGGATGAGTTCTAGTGCTTTTGTTTGAGTGTACCTCAGCGCACCCATTATGCATACCAATGTCTGCCGCTGGGCCTTTTTTTTTTTTAGATATGTGGACTTCTCCGTGTCTTGCCACCATACCAATATGCAATCTATAAGTATCGGTCGGTACTATCGATTACTACTCCAAGGCATTTCACGTTATTCTATGGCGTTAACGGTGTTCCATTTATCTTGGGTGGAGTCCATTGCGGTACCTTATCGGATTAAAGTTTATTTATTGCACTCCGAGCGCAACAAGTTCATTGGCATTTTAATTTAACGCGCTAGTCAGAGTTTTTCTATCCTTAACATTCATTCAACTTTCCCAACTTAAATTATTACAACTATTAAATTTAAACACTAACAGACATAGAACTTATTTATATTATAAGAATTCGGTTAAATTATTGTATTATAACTAGTTCTTTATTATACTAATTCCCTATCTTGCATGATTTCCCTAACCTTCATCTTGAATTGATTTACGCTTCCAATCGTTTTGATACCTAAGGTAGATCAGAGTTCCCCAGCGATAGCCCCTGGGGCACGAATATACTCGCCAATTCGCACCGAATTCTTGCCGAAGTCATGCATTACTGTGTGTTAGAGATAGACGCAGTCACATTTTCGCGCTCTCTGCTTGGGGAACCCTGAGGTAGATCGTTCCATAGCCGAATAGCATTCATTATAAACTGCCTCTCAGAGTATAATAGCTTCCATCTCGGGCATATAAAATTGTTGGTGCGCTGCGATGCTGCAGGTCCTAGCATATTGTAAAGGTAAGATGGTTCTTTGCTTATAATGATGTTATGAATGAAGGTCAGAGTTCTGAGGTTAATCCACGATTTCAGGCCAAGGTTGAAATCTTCCGAGCTAAGTGTGATATGTGGTCAAAACGCCTACTGTCTCAAGACCGACCTCTGAGGGTCACCACGATGGACTGTTGCCACGGCCTGCATTCGGTTATTCAGATATGACTTAAGCAAAGAAACGGCAGTTCTTGAAAAGTTGTATAAGTTCATCAGTTTCGTGCACAGAATATCGTGATTGACAGCATCAAATGCTTTACTGTGGTCAAGTAGTGTCAAAAAAGTTACACAGCTATCGTCCAGCTGTATCCGAATGACCTCGACAATACTAGTTATTGCTGTGATGCAGCCTCGATTCTTTCTAAAACCCAATGGTTTTTGACTCAGTAGATTATGATTATTGGGGAAGCTTGTATCTCTTGGTGAAGAGAATGAGGTTCGTCTGCTTCGCATTAATACCAGTGGCCCACTTTAGTATCGCTTTGAGAGTAGAGTCCATGATTGAGCTGAGGGTCCATGGACATTATCCCATGATAAGTATGCTTATGTCGTCGGCATATGCGGTTATCTTGGAAACTGTTAAAAGCATACATAAATATGTTTGGATTAAGCCTAATAATAAATACAAAATTGTTATTTTCCCAAATTATTAGCATTCTTAAACTTCTTAAACTAAGCATATTTTGAAGGTCGTATAAGGGCGTAGGTGTATAAGCTGCACATTATTTAAGCTAGTAAACTATTGGCAGAAATATTTCAAAACTAAAAAGTGTGGAAAAATTGTATAAATTTAATATGTCCCAACAAATCCCAAAAGTCCATGAAGATCTCAAAGAGATGTGTCTATTCAAGCTGCAGCAACCATAGGCGATTGCCTCAGGTAGCGGACATGTGTCAAAGCAGCCATTAAAATCTACCTAGGGCAACACTTTTGCGCTCGATTATTGAAAGCAATTTTCACACCGGAAATAGTAAATCGAAAAACAAATGCCAAAAGGCTCAAGCTGCGAATTTGAACTCTCCGGTCAGGACTTAGCGGGTTACATTGCGTATACGTAACCGTTGCGCCCCAAGGGAAGCGCGCAGCATATAGCTGCCAAACCTTGTTCAACCGAGCTCCCGCTACCAAAACAGACGCTGGAGGTGATTTAACTTTTTCTGCCTGCCACTCATTTCCTTTTCAATAGCACAAAGGCACACAGACTGTGATTCAGAAAGAGAGACAGAGAGACAGAGAGAGGGTGAAATATTGTTGGCATACTTTTTCAAGTACTTCCTGCCGCATGTCCTGGCTTTGCCTGCTCCTGTCTGTATGTTTATTTTAACTTTTGGCATTTTTGTGCGCAATCCAACGGGGGAAATAGAAAAGTAAAACAAAAACTCATACACACACAAAAAATATGAAAAAATAAATTGAAACACTCTAACTGTCAAATGTCTCTGAGCCGTCTAAAACTCAACAACAGCAAAGAGAAAACTCAATCATTGCGGTTTGGAATTGTGACACTCGGAATGGAAATAGATGAGTAAATTTGGCCAATGGGCTTCTGGTTTTCCTTTGGCCACAGATTGAATTGCTTTCGCTTTTGACCGGCAAATTGTTGCAGAATTGCAAAAACAAAAAAAAAAAAGAAACTGGTCATGCCCTGAGGGAGAGCAAACATAGTAGAAGCTTGAGCTACATTGCAATTATCAAATTTTGGTTGCATTTTGCATCTATTTGTTTTGACCATCATTTAGAAATCTAAACAAAAATGTGGTTGGCTTTAGATAAAGTATTTAAATGGTCCTTTAAGTAGTTTGTTTAACTTTATTATAATTTTTCTTTGACGGGGAGGTTTCAGCTTGCAGTTCAGCCTCTCTGGGAATAAGGTCTTAAAATTGTTATTTCATTTCGAAGCTGCTATGCAGTAGACGCTAACTTCTGTTGAGGAATTTGTTATATTTCTGACCATTCCATAATCATAACCCAATTTCCTATTTCTTGTTCAACCTTTCAATTTCATTTATGCATTTATTTACCCGCTGACTATGAATTGCAATTTGAATTTCCATTAATTATTTGCACTTTCTAAACAATATACAATTCCAATTAATTATTCAATTTGACACAAATGCTAAAAATGTGTTAAAACTAATTGGCATTTGCCATTTGTGCAAATTGTTAAAAATTGTTGGCAGAAATTTCAGTTAATTAACCCAGGGCAAATTGGCTCTAACAAGGCCGGTGACTTGATCTAGAATTCATGTCAGTAGCCATCCGTTTCCATTGCATTCGGAACTCAATTACAGCGCGGCTGGTCTCTCCTCCCTCCTCACACCCTTCCGTGCCCAACAGGCGACAGAAAAACAAGCAGAAAACGCACATCAAAGACAAACAAAGTAAGCGAACATGGCAGTAAAAGTGTCCAACAATGGTTTGCCCAGCGAGGCGACACATGTTTCGTGCTGCTTTATTTTTTCACAACCACGTTTGGACACCCAAACAAGCGGCGCCTAAAACTATGCTCTATGAAAATGAATAACAAAGCAGGGCCTAGCAGCAGCAGCAGCAGCATCAGCAGCCTCTTCTTGTATTTCAGTCATGCATGACAATTTTTTCCAGCCAGTTTGTCTTATGTTTTGCTTTTGCTCTTGTTTGTCTTGTTTTTTCAGTGCACATTGGATGAGTTTTTTTTTTTTTTTTGTTTTTCATTTTTGTTTTTCCACGCAATGGCACAGATGCTCATGCTGCTGATAAAGCTTTCAGGCTTTCAGTGTCGCATCTAAATCAAGTTGACTTTTGGGTCTAATGATAAATCTTATATAAAACTAGCTCAAGGATATAATTAACCATAAAGTTAAAGACACATATTTTTTATAAAAAGCCAAGAAAATTGGAAAAAAAAAACCCACACTTATTGCAAGTTTTTATGGGCAAGGCATTCATTTAAAATCTTTTACACAACTGGTCACTGTCAACAGCTATGGGCGCCAGCTGGAAAGTTAGTAGCCATAAAAAGCTGTTCCCACATTGCAGTTCGGATTCGGCGTTAAGCTGTGGCTCCCATTCTCTTGAGCAGAAATTAGAAGCACCTAAGCCAAGAGATTGACAGAAGTTGATTTCGCTACTCCATTAGCAGTCCTATTAAATGTACGAATGTTAAGTTGAAAATAATAAACTAAAAAAGTTTACGACACAGCAACAAAATACATGAGAAACAAAATATCAGCTTTTGATTCCTCCTTCACAGAAGCAACCGTAAGTGACTTTTCGCATGAGCGAGAATTTATCGATATTATTTCAGAGATTGAGAAGCAGTCTCTTAGCCATAAACGAGGACAAGACGAAGTACCTACACAGAAAAAAAGATCACTATGTTTAGTATCAATCTGGTATTTTGTAGTCCCAAATCGGCCTTCATCTGAAAAATACCCAGATGATATGTTCGTATATATCACTTTGACATTTCAAACACATCAAAGTGATATTTTTTCAGATCAACAATTTGATATTCTTTAATATCAATGATATATTATTATAGTATCAAAGCTATATTTTCAAAATACCTGTAGGACATGGTTTTAGTATCAAAGAAATATTTTTAAAATATCAAAAGGGTATTTGTGCAATTGGTAGTACTCATGTAAGTCGATTATAAATTCGGGCATTTGCGCCACGGTAATATCGGAAAGGCTATATTTTTATAATACATAGGTTGACAGCACCTCTATTATGTTCACACATACATCTAATTCCGGAGAAATGTTCATGCTCTTTGTCGCTGGATAGGCCAAATTGTTAAACTTACAGGCCATGCTCGATCAAGTTATTTGAGTATGGAACCACACTCTAAGTTTAAAATCCTGTAAAATCTTTAATCATGACTTGAGCTTAAGCAATGAATTAGGGGTTTCAAAATATACAACTGTAATTTCAACAATGTCTGCAGGTATTCCTGTATATCAAAGGCACATCCAGTATTTTCCATTTTTGGTCTACTCAGCTAACAATACAGACTTTACTGTTTTTAGCAGCAGTTGTCTTCCGTTTTCAAATATTTTTCAGTGTAACCATATGTGCGAATACATAAAAATACTTAATATGCATTTAAACTGCGCATAAGTTTTGTTGTGCAATGTGCGACGAAATAGACTGCTACGAAATGCCTTTAAATGGCTAGCATTGAACATGCGCAAAGCAAATGCAGCACATCAAGCTCCACCATCAGTTTTACAGCTATCATTAACATGCATAGGACGAAATCATGCGATACAAACACACCGTACATTTGTACGTACGCATGTTTGCATATGAATGACTATAGCATGTAGCTGTTATAGAAACGATCGGTCGAAGGGCTAGTAACAGTAAAAAAAACTTTTTTGTTTTCAATCGCAAACGCATCCAAACCGATATTTATACAGTATGATGATAATATCGGACATATTATATAGTATAGCTGACATTCAACAAGAAAGGTCTGAAAAACGGTCTTAGTGGGAAAACCTTTTTGTGTTTTCAATGTTATCGCTCCCAAACTTGTTTCTGATCAGTATGTAGATGCTACCACACATTTCTGCCAAGTTTGATCCAAATCGGATGACTATAGCATACAGCTGCCACAGGAACCATCGGTCGAAAAAGTAGCTCAAAGTGAGAAAACACTTTTTTGTTTTCAATGCGAAATCGAATAATATGTTTCGAATCTTTGGCAACCCTAAAATTTTTATCGATTATCGAAGTCAGCTGTTGAGTGAAGGAATTGTTGCATCAAAATTGGCGTCAACTATTTGGTAACTTTGTGGACTTGCTGATCATATAAATTTGCACAGTAACACTAAGCAAAAACTAGAACGAATAATTTAAGTACGAACGCTCTTGAAAAAAAAATTAGTCGTTCTTGACATTTTCAAGAATTTCGCTCTTGAAATCGAGATAAATTCGTTCTAAACGTTACTCAAATTGGGTTTTTTATAGCGCAAGGGCGGGTCGAGTGACAACTTAACTTTGCAGAGAAGAAGCGTTGGAGTCGCTCTCGCAGAGAGCGAGGGCGCATGCGCAGTTTGTCGTTGATAGAATTGCGTTGGACTCGCTCTCGTAGAGAAAGAGAGCGCATGCGCAGTTGGTCGTTGAGAGAATAGCGCATGCGCAGTTTGTTGTTGTGCGATGCGTACGAAAGGCAACTGCGTTTATTTATAAGTTGACCGTCGCCTGTGTGTGTTTCAGTCTTTCGAGGTACCGAGTTCAAGTCCCAGAATTGTAAGTAAAAAAAAAAAATATCTATGTGGTTATCTCAATCACAGTTTACAACAAAGTTTGGGTGGTGGTTGGGGTTGGTTTGGGTGGGTTGGTAATGGTGAGTGGGAGGGGAGGGGAGCGAGACGGGCCACGTCGGTCGGGTCGGGTTGGGTCGGTCGTGTCTCTCACACCCCCACCCCAAATATTCTTTTTAAGTTTTTTATTTTGAGAATTATTCGTTCTTGGATCAAGTACTGAAACTCTTGAATCAAAAATTATTCAAGAGCTGGAACTCTTGAATCAGGAATGTCGGGATCAAAAATTCACTCTTGAATCAAGAATTTCGCTCTTGGATCAAGAATTTTCACTCTTACCGTACTTTTGAGAACGAATGCTCTTGATTCAAGAGTGAAATTCTCTATTTTTTCTCTGAGTGAAGTTACTGCAAATAATGGATATTGAAGGCCAGGGTATGTAGAATGTATAAATGGAACATTTCATTAATGTGTGTTGTCTTGTGTTATCCATATACAGAGAAAACTTTACCAAAGTGCTCGTCTTGTATAGAGTAGAACTAATTTGGCATTCATTGGAACCAATTATAATGTGTGTTAAAATAAACCTATAAATGTTTATTACATTATGTTAATAATGCTTTTTGCGGTCATTTGCGGCCCTTGCGGTATTCTCAGCTTAGAGGTAAGCTTGAGTTCTCTTATGCAACGCTGCTCGACATATGGATTAACAACCATCGAGATGGTTCCGCTATTAAAAGCTGGGTTTTTGAGCAGCAGCAATACCCTACAGCATATGTCCTAAAGAAAACCATGCTCACTTCAAATGGACCAAGTGAAGTTAACTAAAGCTTTTTGCATCAGAACCCATACCTCTGTCTCGTAGTGAAGCGTTAGAATTTATGCTTGAAAATTCTTTGAGCAAAAATCAATATAATTCAATGCGAAATCTAAACAAAAAGCAGAAGCAGCTACAAAAGATTTCAGGAAGCTAAATTACAATTGAGACCTGCAGGAATAACTGCTACTGAAACTTTGGCTGAAGTTTCATTGCAATAAATAAATAAAATTGCACATCATTTATATTACATGCATGTTGTCTTTTATTTTAACTATTGTATAACCGTATTATGGTTATATTGCATAATGGAATTATGGTTATATTTCTTTTAAATTTAACATTTTTATAGAGCTATTTGTAGAGGAAATCAAAAAATCAAAATTACGGTACGTATTCGCAATGCATTCTTATATGGGCAGTAAGGTTAGGCGTGTCCAGAATCATCCAAATTTTTTTTCCATATATTATGCATTCTATAATTATCATGTATACCAAGTTTCAGCTCTGCATCATCAATATTAGACTTAATGCCAAAAAATCGGCAATGTGCATTGGTGGGAAAATGGGATTTAGTGAGATATTTCAAAACCAGCAAGGATTAAAAAAAACTTCGGCACAGACAAAGTTAGCTTGTCCATCAGGTGTTTTATAATTTAACCTTCCATCTCTGGGAATCGGGCACAGCAGTTCGTACTTAACACGACTAAACCACTCGCGTGACAATGCGACAAATCAATATAAAGATTGCGGCCATAGGCTAACACTCAGCCAGCAAGAAGTCCGGTGGTGTAGATGGCAAGACTTTTGCCTTAAGAGGGCGAGAACGTGGATTCGAGCCCCCGAAGAAGCATAGATTTGTACACATTTTTTTTGGATTTGCGGTGTGTTTAACATTTTGTCATTTAGAATATTATAAGCCATGTTCCCATTTTCGATTTCGCAAAAATTTTGCGATTTAAAACCGGTTTTTGGACTAAATTGGCTTCCAAATCGGAAACATTTTTGCGAAAGTGAAAATGGGAGCATGGCTGTATATTTATCTCTTTGGACCGAATATCCTTCCAGGTGTTGGCGTCGTCTAGGTCTAGAACCATTTCGTATTCTAAAGCCAGCTCTGATCAGTTTTGGAAACATTGGAATATAGATGCTGCTAGTGCAGCTTAATTACATTATTTTATTTATGTAATTAAAATGGGTTTGTATTCTAAGACTTGAAATAGCTCGGGCAGACGTGTTTCAAAATGTATCGCATAATGTTGGAGTTATATCAGTATTTTAAATAGATTTCTACTTAAATGCGCTACCTCATGAAGTTCAAGGGAGATACCATTTCCATATAAGGAAAACAAAAGCGGGCCGATAACACTGTGACACATTTTTGAACTCAAAAAAGTTGATAGCGTCGAAACCAATAAATTCTAAAAGGGTATAAAAACGCTGTCTGGGCTTTGTCTGATTAGCTGCCGTTTTCTTTTTATTGCACTTTGAACTTTTCAGCTTCAGAGTAGGACTAACGATTCCATATCTCGTAAACTATTTTGAATTTCGCTTTTAAATCTTCAACAAAGTTGTTTCTCTTGGTTTGACCTACAAAACATTTCCTTGTAGCAAATCAAAAAAATTATATCTTCATACTCAAAATTACATAAGTTGCCCAGAAAAGCCAAGTTTTGACCACTTTTCTACAGTTTTTCAACTTCATCTTGAAACCCGTTTCAAATTTGGACAAGTAGTACAGCTCAAAGTTGTAGCTAAGACTCTGGAGACGGTCAGAAAGAAATGAAATTTTACTATTTTATAGTTCCTAACCAAACGCTACTCCACCTTTTTTAGGCAAACTTCAAGATTTAATTAAAATAGAACCAAGGCTGCCTGCCGTACTATTAAATGCTTCATATTTCTTGACTAATCGAAGCAAACTGATTTTGTGAAAGGCAGTCAACCAAATCCAGTAAAGAAGGATGTTTAGGGTCGCTTCAACTACTTTGCTTTGTTGCACTCCAGCTTCAATTGTTCAATTGTCGGAAGAAGTGAACATAATACAAGTGAATAATACAAGAAAATAATACCCTCAACCGATTTGCCTGCATCTCTATTATCTACTCACATATATTAAATGGAGCTTAACTCTTGTAATTACTTATATACATATGGTATAAAAACAAAAAACCCAGTGGTCGATAAGTCTACTCCATTTACTCACAAGTCCATTACAGGCCACATCCCAAGCGGACGCCTCTTGTTTTTCGTTTCGTCTCACATTCACAATATCAAATTTCAGTTGGCCATGCGTCGTCAGTTTGCTGGACCATTTTGCAATTGGAGTTGTGTGTGTGTGTGCGCGTGTGTGTTTGCAAAATTTCGCATTCATGAGACCAATGCAGCCAACAACTTTGGCCAATTTCCAATTTCCGTAGGCAAATGTCGGTAGGCTACTGTGTGACATTATTTTTAGTTTTGCTTTTTGAAAAGTGAATGCTATGGCTGCACTGCAGCTTTGCTGGCCAGGCAGGCGTATCTCTCACTCTTCTTTTAAGTCAGTGGAAGGTCATTTGTAACCTTAACTAAACAAATTTGAAAGCCTACCCAACGCATATCAAGTGTGGTCTGGTTCTTGCGTTGGCCCTTTTTGGGGCGCATCTGAACATATAAAATGGTTAGTGGTTGGTGGAGTTGCCATCAGTATAGTGTTTGCCTTAGTCGAAAGCAGCCCAATAAACAAATTGCCAGCAAAACTAGTAGAATACTTAACGTCACCAGCCATGAAACGGGTAAGTTTTTTTTGGGCAGGGGGGGGCCATAAATTGTAAGCCCAGGAGTTTCTCGGGTATGTGTCAGGTTTGGAAACGCATCGTCAGGACAAAGGCCATAAATCAGGATAATCAAAAATACAACAATAAAAGACCAGACATATTAGGCCAATTTAAATGTCCAAAAAGGGAAAACGGAAAAGGGCTAATGGGATTGATTTAGCAGGCGGATGTTTAGATACCCTTTAAATATTTTTTTTTGGTGATTTAGGAGTAGACGCTGATTAGAAACTGATAAACTGGTGATGCGCGAACTGTGTGAAGTGATGATTTTCTAGCTGGAAATCAAGCTGCTAGTAAATACATTTTTTCTCTTCGACTGACTGAACCAACAACGCTCAGGCCGAACGGCTACACAGCATGTCTGTTAAATAGGTTCATCATCTCTACCATTTAAAACTGATAATATCTCTGCAATTGCACGAGCAAACTCGGCCAAAAAAAATTTCACAAAAAAAACCGAAATATTTTCGTTGTTAGGATCAATTGTTTGTCCATATTTGTTGGTCACTTGAATAGGATCAGCTTTAAAGAGACATAAGTATTATAACAAAACGGCATTTATTAGTGCGAAGCTCTAATAACGGACTAGTAGACGGACTGGGAGACAAAAACTAGAAACATTTTGTCTTACAGACAGACTGTTTTGGGTACGCCTTGTCTTTGCATTTTGTATTTGCAAAGTCAACCGCTTTTATCATTTGTTGTAGCAGCAGGTGGTTTGTAGGTGTGTGGAGTGGGTGGGTGCGAGGATGGGAAGAAGGGTAAGCAGTGTGTTAACAGTGAGTTAACAGTGACTTAACAGAGACTAAGCAACAGTGACAGTGAGAGACAGTGGCTAAGCAGTGAATTAACAGTGACTTGACAGTGGCTTAACAGTGATTTAACAATGACTTGACAGTGGCTTAACTGTGACTTAACAATGACTTAACAGTCACTTAACTGTGATTTAAAACTGACTTAACAGCGACTTAATAGTGTCTAAACAGTGACTTAACAGTGATTTAAAAGTGACTTTACTATGAACCGTGTTAACCGTGACTTAACAGAGAGCTAACAGTTAAATTTACAATAAGATTTTTCGTCGTAAAGGGGTTCGCTCGTCCGAGCGTCCCATGACACCCACTCTTTTTCAATGTCTTACATGTTTTTCAATAATAGTACTCCACTTCCTCGTGGAGGATCCCCCCTTATTCAAAATAATTTCTTAAATTCTGTTTGGTAATAAGTTGTACAGGTTTTCCAACATTTGTAGCAATATTTTAGTCCAATTTTCCTTAATTACACCAATCAATAAGTCTTTGTTTTCATATTGTCATCCGGACTCGTTTACTTTACGTAAAAGTATATCCCATACGTTTTCCATGAAGAAGAATAAGACGGCCACTGCATTAAATCAACATTTTGGTGCCGAATCAATTCTTTGACTGCTCTTGCGGTATGTATTGGAGCATTACCTTGTTGATAGGTCCAACAAATTGGTTCAAAAATGTCAGGAAAAAAGAAAATACCGATTCAAGGACTTGAACATAGTTTTGCTGCATTAAACTTCGTCGACTTCTGAAAGCGAACACGTGTTGCTGCTTCGACTTACGCCACTGAACAAAAGCAGAATCAAAATCAACAAGCAAGATAGTCGGTCAGGCCCGACTATAAAATACTGTGTACCTGGAGTAGCAGCTGAATGCAGCGCTGCTGAACAATAGATGGCGCTACTACTTGTATTGAACAATGAGAGATATTCAAAACTGACCAATAGATGACGCCACTTCTACCAGGGCTTTAGGTACGCGGGTTTTAATGTGTAACTAACTTTATTGAATAATAACTTAAGCTAACAATTATCGTTGAGTCGAAAGGAGCGAAGCGGGAACCACCCGCGCTAATCGAAGCCAAGCCAGAAACTGTGCGTCGTTCTGCTGCTGCGTAGGGATGGTGCTCGAAGAATGGTGTGACCAGAGGTGGCCAGGGCTGCCACAGGGCGAGGGAAGTAACTTTCTTTTGGTTGTAACTTAAGTATCGTTCATCCTATCTTTATGCTTACTTCGGCAAATCGCTAATTAATCTTGATTACTAAGTATCTCTGAAAAGTACGAACCATCTATCTACAAAACTGTGGGAGATATGACGTTTTTTCCAAATTGTGGGGGCGACAAGGGGCGTGGCAAAAATTGAAAATAAGCTTGATCTGCCTGCAAGTATAAGAAGTTTATGTTCCATACATGTCAAACTTCTAACTCTTAGCATATGTACGATCTGTGCAATCATACAGACGGACTGACAGACGGACAGACAGACATGGCTATAGCGACTCGGCTGTTGATGCTGATCAAGAATATAAGGATAAATGATTCCTTCTCACTGTAACATACTTTTGCACAAACTTTGGTACAGAGTATAAAAATGATAAAGCAACGACTGCTGCTGCTGTTCGCTTTTTCTCAATAATCGTTTTGTGCTGCTGCCTTCCACTGCGGCTTCTGTTTTTCTCAAAAGCAGTCAAAACCAGACGAAATTAAACGGGATATTTTTCTTTAATTTTCGCACTTCGCAGCACTAAGAATGGTTCGTCTTTCGGCTGAGGTAGTGGCTTTATCAATGCGTCCTTTTATGATTTGACCATACTGGGAAACGTTATTTAAGAAATCGTCCACTACATATGGACTGTTTCTTATTCTGGTCACAGTTTCTCTTTGGATCAAATGGCATTCATTGAAATCACCTTTTCCGTCTGTCAGGCACTTGCCCCTTCTTAATTCAAATTATTGTCTCAATTTACGAAATTATTTGTGAACTAAGCGATAGCGAACGATTCCGACTGATAATTATACTATACAATAACTAAGACTGTATAGCATGAACCTATTCAAACAGAATAAAATCATAGCAAATTTAAAAATGTAACTTTATTTGTTGCAGTTAGTTTTTTCTCCCACATTAAAGGCGCATTAACACACTCTTTACAAAAAATAAGGAAAACGATTAACTTACACTGGATTGGTAAAGAGATACAGCTCAATAATGGAAACAGGCTGAACCTATTCAAGTGACGAGCAGTGTATGTCTAGAGAATTCAAGTTAAGCCCCAAAATTTGACCTAAAATTGAATGTGAAGCTCTTCCAGTGTTTGAATAAATATTTGAAACTTTTCATTATATTACAATCACCGCCAATTAAAGAAGACTCGAAACGATTTGAGTTTCTAAACAAAATCTTTATAGAATTATACACCTTGAATGGTCAGGCTTGTAAATTTGTATTTGTACTAAATCATTCTTGCGAGTGATGTTGCTTTTATTCTAAATATTTTATCCCTTAAACCTACTTAGCTAGCGATGTGTGGGTGCACTTGAATGTTTATAAATGATGTGGCTTGCATTTCAAATGGCTGCCATGGCATGTCCTCTTCAAGTGTAATGTCAATTACAGACAGACCCTTTGTCAGCAACCCTAATTAAATTTAATGTTACAAAGAGTGACATGTTTATGGATTAGGTTGACTTATCTAAATATAATATTTATCATGTTCAAGTTTTATCAAAATCCAACTCCCAGCTAATATACCCTTCCATCAACAGTATAAAAGCTTTTGAAACTTTCGTTCAACCAACCAAAATCATGCCTTCAATTCAAATTGAGCATTAAGAACGGGAGATTCGGGGGACATTATTTGTGGTCATTCATTTATTGCTTTGGTAAAGAAATTGAATGGCAAATTGATGATGCCAGAGAGAACAAAAATGTTGATTTATTTCCGCAATCAAATACAAATGCCAACTTAAATCTGTTACAGACCTACCTGTTGCTCTGCCTGAGCCTGCTGACCTGCAATGTGGCCAATTCGGCTTTTCTGCGTCCCCTCGATTTGAGCCAATTAAGCAAATCCTCAGCTAATCAACTGCGTGGCGAACTCTCCAACGACAACTCCAATGATAATGATGAAGATTCGACCACACTTACGCCCAACTCTAGCGAAGACTACGATAGTCGTCCACAGTATAGCTTTGCCTATGATGTACGCGATTCTCTAACCGGTGATGATAAGCGACAGGAGGAGAAACGTGATGGTGATCTGGTACAGGGTCAGTACTCGCTCATCGAACCCGATGGCACCCGACGCATTGTGGAGTACACAGCGGATGATGCCAGGGGTTTTAATGCCATAGTCTCCAAGCAGCAGGTGGATGAGCATCAGCTGGAGCGAAGTAGCTCATCCTCACAGTACAATAGCATAGAAGAACTTCAGGCCCGTTTGACTGCCCAAGCCGTAGCCGAGGCTCAATCCAGAGCGGATGCTCAGCAGCAAAATCAAATGCAATTGGAGGCACAGTCACGTCGTGACTCGGAAACTCAGGCACGCAATCAAGCTCAACAATTGATGGAACAATTCCAGCAGCAGGTACAACAGCAGGAGCTACAGCGTCAGGAGCAGGAACAACAACTGCGCGATTTACAGCGTCTGCAGGAGCAAAGAGAGCGTGAGCAACGCGAGCGCGAGCAGAGGGAGCGTGAGCAGCGCGAACGTGAGCAACGCGAACGTGAGCAAAGAGATCGTGAACAGCGCGAGCGTGAGCAACGCGATCGCGATGAGCGTCGTCAGCAACTGCTTTTGCAGCAGCTAGGACAAAGTATACAGGCCACCGTGGTGTCACATCCTCCCACCTTGCTTGCTCGCCTGCCTTCTAGTCGTACCAGTGCTCTGCTGACCCGTGAACGTGATCTCGAGGCCTGGCGTCAATTACCTCAAGCCCGCCTAACCATAGAACGTCAACCTCTGATTTTGTCTCATCCATCCAGTGCTTCCGTCCAAGCTCAACTGATCAGCTCTCCTTTGTTGTTGAACTCGGCCAATTTGAATGGTTTGATCTCTACGCGACTTAATGGTAATGCAGCCCTTAGTTGGTCCACTGGACGACGTCTGGGTGGTACTGATCTCTGGCAATTGGAAAGACTGGACGATCAATCCTCGCGTCGTGATAGTCAAGAACTTCGCTCGGATAGCTCGGAACGTGCCAGCTCTTCGCGTAACAAGTCCTGGTAAACCATTGCTCAACTCAACTTCAACTGACCTCAACTCTCTCTCTCTCTCAATATTCTACAAGGACCACGATTGTGTTTAATCTTAAGTAAAACTCTTTTTGTGTTATTCTAGTGATATTTTTTACGGGGATTTTGGTGTTAACTTACTAACTTGCATATAGCCAACTAATGCTTTTTTCCCGCCTAATCTTAGCTCTAAGTTTACTTTCTTTCTTAGTTAGTTTGAACTGCATTCTTGAGAAAACGCAAAAAAAAAAACAATAATAATGAAATAAAGAGACAAGCCAGAAAAGTGTGTGAAAAATGAAACCAATTGAGAGTGTTTTTTTCAAACGATAGACCAACAGGTGGTCCAAGTAATTCACCTCTTCCAAAGTCAGTTGACCCTAATCGCCTTTCATGGACTCTGACAGTCGAGTGTGTGTTTGTAGCCAGAGCCCTGTGCAATGGCAACATATTTTTTAATAATAATAAACCCCCTTGCACACGGCACAAACGTTAGAAAAAGTTTTCATCTCCCTCTCTACGTGTGTCGTGCTTTTAAAAATAAAGTTTCACTTGACTCTAGAGTCTAAAGGTAAAATGTACGAGAGGGGTTTTTGTTAACAGCAAGGCAATAAAAACACGGTTTAAGTTACCTGGACAATGAAAGCTGTAAGCTTGGTGAAACAGCAGATTGCTTACGGAATTATAAACAAGAGTTAAGCAACTAATTTAAGTGCTGCGTAGGAATGAAACGGAAACATTTAACAATTTCGATTCCTCATAAATTGATTGACAACCTAACAGTGTTTTTGGTGCAGGCCTATTTCGATCTGATTATGTTAATATGCATTGCACTGAACAAAACTGCAAGATTGGTTTTGTTCTATCAGCTCTTGTTTCCAAGATTTAGCGGAAAAACGAATTTGTTGGATTTTTGGCACTCTAGGATTTATGAACTTAATGATTTATGAACTTTATATGAATTTGCGATAGATTACATATCAATGTATCTTTAAAAAATCAAAGGCGCTTTATAAGTATAGCAGAAAGTGTCTAATTTGGACTCTAAAGTCAGACAATTCTAGTTTTATGGCATTTTTCTCAAAATAAATCAACGCCACTTAGCTAGTGTGGTTGTTGAAATTATATTGGAACAACCTAGGGATATTGACCAACAAATGCTCTAATTATGAGAATTTTTTTGCATTTCTATCAGCTTGTTTGGCAGAGCTATAGCCTGTTTATAAGAAAAATATATATTTAATTTTATGGGAGGAAAACTAGATTGTCACTCTAAATCTGTATGGAAACTGTAAAGAGGCTACTTGATTCAGCATAAATTTTTATAAGTTTATAAGTCCCGGCACTTCTATAAATTTTCTTGTAATTGACCTTGGACAGGACTAAGTCCTACCTCAGCTGAAATTCTTCCTTACATGATGATAAATTATGATAAATTCTATGCTGAATCAAGTGGCCTTTTCACAGTTCCCATAAAAAATTGTTCAGTGGAAATCTAGTTTTCCTCCCATAAAGTGAAATATGTATTTTAGTCTTAAACTGTCTGTAACTTTGCCAAACAAACTGATTTGAATGCCATAAAAATCTCATAATTAGATGCTATGTTTGGCTATAGGCTCAAATAGCTAAAATAGTTTTAACTGGATGACTTATTATGAAAAAAAACTTTAGAGGCCAATTAGGACACTTTCTGCTGTACTTAAAAAGCGCCTTTGATTTTTTATTGATGCCTTGATATGTGCTCTGTCGAAAATAGCTCATAAATCCTGATATTTATGGCTAGAGAGGCCTCTATCCTACTTTTTTTTTTTTTATTTATTTATTTTATTATTTATTTTATTATATATTTTGTTTCTAAACTTTCTGTCACCTTGTGTTAATTTGGCAACTTAATTTAGATTGTGTAGATATTCTGTTAACTTATCTGTTTATGTAAGTTTGATTGCAGGTGTAATGTGTCTGATTATGATCGAAATGTTTTGTGATGATAAAAAATATAATATGTTTGTTGTCAAGTTTATTGAATGGGAGGTAGTTGCTAAGTTAGTATATTTGTCTGTTGGGAAGCTACCTAGGGAAAAGTTGTCTGAGGCGTCGTCTTACTCTACATCCTGCTTTCTTTCGTCTGCGCAGGAGTCTTCTGGCTAGTATGTTGGAGTGACTTCTTAATCTCTCCACGTAATCACATGCCTGTTTATTGATTACGTCACCAATCTTGGGCACACTGAGGTCACTCTCCAAATGTCTTATGCACATATACCAGGGTGCTCCCGATACACAGAGCTTTCTCAGATGGGATTTCGCAGCGATTCCATATACTTGGATCCCATATCTCCAGGCAGGTGCTATGATAGCTTTGTATATACATATGCACCTTATTTCGGAGTGAGAGCTTGTTTCTGCTAGAGAGAAGCCATCCCACTTTCTTTACTCTGCCATATAGTGACCTTACAAGCGCGTTGATATGGGTTCCGAATGTAAGGCACTTGTCCAGATATATTCCCAAGTATTTATGTCCAGGTAAGTGACGTAATAGCTGATTGTTGAAGAATACGCCTGGACACTCATCATGTTGAAGTGTATATATTACATTGACACATTTAGTTAGGTTAAGCTCAATGTTCCATCGTTTCGCCCATCTGCTGAATTGATACAAATACTGTTGAACGACATCAGTGGCATCATAGATACACGAGTCTCTCGCCATAATAGCTGTATCGTCAGCAAATGTTGCAACGAGTAAGTATTGGGGGGGTCTTCAATGGGTATTGTTCTTCCGGTAGGCATATCACAAGTGTAGAGAGAGTAGAGGGTTGGTCCAAGGACACTTCCTTGAGGCATACGAGAAGGTCCTGTCCGATAGAAAGCTTCTCACAAGGGTGTATAGTTGAGGCGGTAAGATGTTTTTTACCTAAGGCTGATGTCAGAGTGCGCGCGAGAAGCGATACGATAATATTGGGCGGGAACGCGCGATAAACCACTGCAACCTTTTTTTAATGCAATCGCTCAAAAGGTGTCAGAGTGAGGGCGGAGCGATATGCGAGTGCATGCGATAAAGCGACAACGATGCGAGAAAGCAGTTTGCAACCTGCTTTCTCGCTTGAACTCGCTCAGATCGCACGTATTTTTTGTTGCATTCTTAGCTTCTTCTTATTGTAAATCATCAATATGGGTCATTCTTTTTGAAACCGAACGGTTTTAAAATTCATCATTTTGGATTTAAATAAAAAAAATTCCGAAATTAGATCTTGACACTCCCCACTCCCACAAAAACGTGATGTTTCGCTTTTGCAAAAAACCGAAATATGATCTAGACGTCCGATCTGCGAGAAGTGGACATTTTTGTAAAGCTTGATAAATATAAAGCTTAATTACCAAGTTTCAATCACATAGCTTTAAAACAGACTTCGTGGCAATGCTTTACTTCAGGGCATATTTTTATTTGAATATAACTTCACAGTAATTTAAGTTATGTTTAGGGCAATAAAATGTATATTCTTACAACCTATATCATGGTGGTTATCACTGAGAAAAAGCTTTATATAAACTTTATCAACAATTACTTAATATTATTAAACCATTTAAAAAGTTTATAAATTGGGATTTTGATAGATACTGTTAAATACTATTCAGCAATATGAACAAGGGACCTGTCCGATAAACCAAACCTGAGAAATCAAGTTTTTAAAAAGCCCTTATGATCCATTTTTTCGTTTTTGACGATTTTTGAAATTGTTTAAAAATTTTTTTTGCAAAACCGAAAATCACATTTTGGAGGGAGTGTCGAGATATAACTTCGGATTTTTTTATTATTTATATCAAAAATTGTGTTGGTTATAAAGACTTATAATCAACAAAAGACCTTGAGCTAGCCAGTTGTAACATTGCCTAAAATCAAAAAGAGGTCACTAAAAAACCCCATATACATATAAATAATGGTCAGTACGCCATAATGTTTGTAATAAAAACCAAAAAAACGGTTTCCCTATTATAAAACAAGCAAAAAAATACCTTGTGTATTTATAAAAAACTCGTGGCCCTGCTAAGGAGGATCATTGGACGGATAGCCCAACCACCTAACAGCAGCCATAAGCAACAGAACTAATTACAACAAATTTGTAAACAAACACCTTCAAACAAAAAACCATAGCCGAAATTCGGGCTGCGAATTTACAATAGTGTAATTCCTATGTCTTTATTCGCCCCCTTGAGAGTTTAAATAATAACTGGATGTTTGTTTGAAGTGTGAACAGCAAAACAAGTCCGCTGATGAGAGAATTTGGTTATTCTCGAAACAGCGATCGATGTACGGACATACCCAATTGCTATTCCAAAATGTTGTAATTAATATTTAATATCTGTTGATGTGTGTTGGTTATAAAGACTTATAATCAACCAAAGACCTTGAGCTAGCCAGTTGTAACATTGACTATATCAAATATGGTGAATTTTAAAACAGTTTGGTTTCAAAAAGAATGACCCATATAATTGAAATATATTTTTCTCCTTTTTCATTTCGGTGTTGGTTGAGTGGGTGGGCACTTTGTTTTTGTTAACATGTTTGTAATAACTGAAATATAACAATGCGACTCGCTGCTCTCAAGGAATTGCGCTCACAATAATCACAGAAAATAAAGCTCCTGCTCTCTGAGTTGCATGCTCTCACTACTGGCCTAATTTTGTATTATTAAATCATGGTAAATTCTGACATCAAATTAAAGTTGATCAATGCAACTCGCTTCGCTCAAAGCTCTCACTATGCCATCTTCTCGTATTGCTCATAGCAAGATATATAATCGCTTCTCGCGCAGCATCGCTTCTCGCGCGCACTCTGACATCAGCCTTACATAGTAGTCCAGCATGCCACACTCTATCAAAAGCCTGCCATATGTCTAGGTCACAATTATTACAGTCCAAATGGACTTGACAATCATTCATTGCAATGGATCATCAACAAATATCCTTTTTTTCTGTTGTAAGAAGGAGTTGAATATTTTAATGGATCAGGGCCGATATCAAACCGTTTTAAAAGTAGTTCGAAGCCCATAGTCAGTAAGTTTAAAATTTTTCAAAAATTATTTTGAAATTAGATGTGTGGATTCAAATGGATATAAACGCTCTCATAAGAAACATATCCCCGGACAACCCGGGTATACAGACAATGATAATATATTGTTTTATTTAAGCACTGATATCAAAAAGTCAAATGCCCTCCTTGTCGCATACCCTGAAGCTCATGCAGCTGTTATCCCTTAACGCATCGAGTTTTTTTTTCGCTAGAGAAATCACTTAAAAGTTCATCAAAACTGCAGCAGCTCAGTCCCTGGAGCGCTTCAACTTGACAATTGGCTGACAGCGACATGAAAATCTTTCACAAAAAAAAAAATAAATATAAAAAATAAAATACATACACACATAGTTAGCCTGTGCTCTAAATGTCAATGTCAAATGCGAAAGAGCGAGAGAAAATATACTAACAAAGCGACAAACTGGTAAGACCTCACTTGACTTTTCCCCCAACGAATTTTCCTAAGCTTTTACTGGTCATTTCAGTTAAAATGTTAACCATGCTGAGGGGCACTACCAAAAAGCTGCTTAACTGGCATCTGACCACCTGGCGTGGTTATGCCAAAGAGCCGACCACCTTTAAGGGTCCTATACTAAGAGCTGCTCAATTGCCGGATACGGAATATGAAGGAGAAGCAGCGAAGCAAGAAACGGATATGGCAGCAAAGAAAACTTTGGTGGGCATGAAGTGGCCACAATATATGGAGGACAAGTGCCAGCGACCCGTAACTGCTGTGGAAGAAGCTCGTGAGTTGGAGTATAATACATATTCCTATTATGACCTGACAGAGGCCACCGTGCGTTTCAAAGATGGAGGCGAAGGCGCCGCACCTAAAGAAGAAGAAGAATAAATAGTGGCCCAATCTTTTAAAACAAAGAAAACATTTGTTAGATGTCAAAATTTAGTTTAAAACGCAGTTGTCTTTGAAATTAACTTCCCCTCGAATTGTTGAACATATCAGTTGAAAATAAATTTGGTTTTCCCCAAATCGAAACCAAAAATAATGTACAAGTTCTTAGTAAGATCTCAGCTTAAACGCTACGTTGGTACGAAATCATCAAATATACCCCATCCACCCAAAGATCCACCCGAAGAAGGCTATGCTCCCGATAGTGTGGAACATAAAGGTCTGGAGGTACCTGAATTTGTAAGACCTGCGGTATATCGTCAGTTCAGTAGCCCCGATGAGCAACTGGGTCCTGGGGCTGGCATTAGTGAGAAATACAAGAATGCGCAATATTTTGGCTATCATCGTTATTCCTTTGCGGAAATTCAGAATCAATCATTGGAGCTACGTGATGAACGTCAAGCGGATGGTGGCGTTCCGGCTATATTAGAAGAAGAGCAGGAAGAGCAAACCGATGAAATAAGTTTGGAAATAATGAAAGAACTTGAAGAAGAGTGCGATAGACAGATTGCAGCGCAAGCTAAAGACCTGGTTGATAAAAAAGAAGAGTTAAAAAGTGAAAAGAAATCTTTCAAAAAGCCTAAAGATATGAGCAAGGACGAACTCAAGGCTTGGTGTGAAGCCGAAGAGAAGAGAAAGGAAAAACTGGACAAAGCAAGACACGAGAGAAGCAAGCAACTTCGGGAAAAGAACGAAAAAGTACAGCAGGAAATGAAAACCAAGGAAGTCAAATTAAAGAAGCTACAACTGATGAGCGAAAAAGAGCTAAAGACCTGGTGTGTAGCCCGCGAAAAGAAAATGGAAGCTGAATTGAGAGCAAAATGTGCAGCAGAAGATAAGCAGGAAAAACTTAAGGAAACACTCCAGAAGAAAGTGGAGGAGGATAAAAAAATAGACGAAGAATTGAAAAAGAAATGTGAAGAAGCCGAATTGAAAGCAAAGTGTGAAGCTGAAGAAAAGAAACGAAAAGAAGACGAAGAAGAGAAAAAGAAGCAGAATGAAGACGCAGAATTGAAAGCAAAGTGTGAAGCTGAAGAAAAGAAACGAAAAGAAGAAGAAGAGAAAAAGAAGCAGAATGAAGAGGCAGAATTGAAAGCAAAGTGTGAAGCTGAAGAAAAGAAACGAAAAGAAGAAGAAGAGAAAAAGAAGCAGAATGAAGAGGCAGAATTGAAAGCAAAGTGTGAAGCTGAAGAAAAGAAACGAAAGGAAGATGAAGAGAAAAAGAAGCAGAATGAAGAAGCAGAATTGAAAGCAAAGTGTGAAGCTGAAGAAAAGAAACGAAAAGAAGAAGACGAGAAAAAGAAGCAGAATGAAGAGGCAGAATTGAAAGCAAAGTGTGAAGCTGAAGAAAAGAAACGAAAAGAAGAAGAAGAAGAGAAAAAGAAGCAGAATGAAGAGGCAGAATTGAAAAAAAAGTGTGAAGCTGAAGAAAAGAAACGAAAAGAAGAAGACGAGAAAAAGAAGCAGAATGAAGAAGCAGAATTGAAAGCAAAGTGTGAAGCTGAAGAAAAGAAACGAAAAGAAGAAGAGAAAAAGAAGCAGAATGAAGAGGCAGAATTGAAAGCAAAGTGTGAAGCTGAAGAAATGAAACGAAAAGAAGAAGACGAGAAAAAGAAGCAGAATGAAGAGGCAGAATTGAAAGCAATGTGTGAAGCGAAAGCTATAAAAAAAGAATCAGAAAAGAAGCAGAAAGAGGCTGAATTAAAGTTAAAACATGAAGCGGAAGAGCAAAAGAAAGTGATTGAAGAAGCAGAATTAAAAGCAAAGTGCGAGGCGGAGGTGGAGAAGGAAATAGCGGAGAAAAAACTAAAAGAACAAGCTGAGCTTAAATCAAAGTGTGAAGCAGAAGAGAAGATACAGAAAGCCGAAGCTGATTTGAAGGCCAATAATAAAGAGGAAGAGATGAAGAAACATAATGAAGCAGCACTAAAAGCAAAATGCGATGCGGAGGAGAAAAAGAAACTGAACGATGAAGCAGCTTTGAAGGCAGAAGAAAAGAAACTGAAAGATGAAGCAGAATTAAAGACAAAATGTGAAGCTGAAGAAAAGGAAAAACAAAAAGAAAAAACTGAAATGAAAGTAATATGCAAAGCGGAAGATAAGAAGTTAGAAACGGAGCAGAAAGAGAAAGCTGAAGCAGAATCAAAAAAGAATGAACCAGAAGAGAATAAGCAGAATGAACAAGAAGCGAAAGAGTGTAAAAAAACAGCTGAAACCAAGCAGAAAGAAGAAACACACCTGACAATAAAGCTTGTGGCTGAGACGGAAACAGCTGAATTCGCCGCAAAATGTGAAGCGGAGATCCATCTTAAAGAACCATGTGACGCACAGCACCAAGATATGGAAAAAGAACTCGAGCTGAAGTCCAAATGTGAGGAGAAAGAAAAGACGAAATAAGTGTGAGATAATCAAAAAGAAAATGAGTAAAAGTAAGAGACGACATAAATATTAACTACAATTACAAGTGGAAAAATAAATAAAGAAAATTTAAAAAGATATAAGCCTAGTCGAGAAACCAATTATCTGCATGTGCACTTGCTAAAGAGATGTGTTCCTTCGTCCAAGTAACTGTACACTCAGAATAAATTTTTTTCAAAATTTAAGAAAATTTAGTCAAAGGTTGAAATCGCCCTAAAATTTAGAAATATTTGCCATATTGAAGAAATCTTTTTTAGGGCATCTTTACTTTCAAAAATTATTTTTTATTGTAATTAAGTTTATTTAAGAAAATAAATTATACAGTTTTCATGCAATGCTTTAACTTAACTTTTATAAAAAAAAAAAATTTCTCTTAAAATATCGCCATCTTAGTTGGACCCCCTCCCGCGAGTAGTGCAACGTGTTAACCATCACAGCAGCCTTCTGGATCATTTAAATTCAAAAAACCAAAAATTAACCTATAGCTTAAAAATAAATCCAGTCTTTAATCGAAGTTTTTTTTGGAAATTCACAAAATGGCGGCTTTTGAAACTTTAGAATCTGATTTTCGATAAAAAGTGAAAAAATTATTGTTTAAAAAAATGGTAATTTTCAACCAAAATCAATATCCTTCGATTAGAGACTAGTTTTTAATGCCAAAAAGCTAATATCCAAACTTCATCAATACCCACCTGGGGGTTTTCGAGTTATCGTGGTCACCGAATGGAAAAACACAATTTTCAGAAAAACGCGTTGTAAGTTTTTCAAATTTAGATCTCGTATAATTTTGCTGTTAAGTATCGAATTGAATGGAAAACTTTAAACTTTACCTATTTTTATCTGTTGAATACGAATATAACAATTTTTTTGCTGATAATTTTGAACATTACATTATTTATAGCTAATTGTTTAAACAATTTCTTTGAAAAATTTCATTTTTTTAAATTGATTTTTGATTTCCTTATAATTTAGTAATTTTAAAAACAAAAGGATTCTGTACAAAATTTAGATAAATTCAATATTCTTTGAGTAATTTAAGTTTGAAAAATTTTCGCGAGAAAAATTAAGTCCGTTTTGCTTACCACATGTTTATCGTATAAAATTTTTAGCCTAATAGAGTAAATACAATATTTATATTGAATCATCAATACCTGGACCATATAATAAGACTTCTACAGATGTTGAAGTATCTAAAATATGTTGTTATAAATATGTGTTGTCTTCTGCTATCGCCGGGTATTCTCGATTACCAGCTCTAGTCACAATCTAGACGTTCGATGTTGCTTCAGTAATTATTGAATATCTCTATAACTATTCATCGGATTAACTTGAAATTTTTGGAGAATATTCTTGAAACATCTTTAAAAATATGAAAAAAAAAATCAATTTCTGAAAATTCTATGTGCATGTACACCCTTGACACACGGACGGCGTTGTCTTAGCTCACTTGAGCTCGCTTTCGAGAAAGAATGCGATCAAATCATATAAAAGAATGTAAGCAGTTGGCAATTAGCCGCTTAGCGAGCAAAAAAGGACAAGACATTCGCTTAGAACGTCGAGGTCATGGGATGAGGTCCCCGTAGAAGTGTAATTTTTTTGTACACAAAAAAAAACAATAAAGGAAAGCTAACTTTGGCTCGACCGAAGATTATATTCCCTTGCAAGCTTTTATAATTTATATAAATTAAGGTTTTAAAAGATTTTCGTCGAAGTTATTTGATGGTGCGTCTACTTTGACCATTTGCTTGCCAGTTTGTTATATGGCAGCTATGCTGTTAACTCGTCAGATTTTGAGCAAACTCCCTAAAATTGTGTGGAAACCGATAATATTCATAGCTGGGAAGTCTAAAGACGCTACCATTGAAACCAAAAAAATTTATCTCAACTACTTGTAGAAACCATCGGTCGAAAAATTAGTTTTAGTGAGAAAAACTTTTTTTGTCTTCAATTCAAACCTCCCCAAACCTCGTATTAATAAGTTTTCTATGCTTTCACACAATTCCATCAAGTTTTATGATAATCGGACAACTACATAGTATAGCTGCCATACAAAAGTTAGCTCTAAAAAAAGTAGAAAAAACTTTTTTGTTTTAAATGATATTTCTCCTAAACTTGTTACTAATCAATATTATATGCTACCACACATTTCTGCCCAGTTTGATGGAAATCGAATGAGTATAGCATATAGCTGTCATAGGAACGATCGGTAGAAAAAGTAGTTCTAGTGAGAAAAACTTTTTTGTTTTCAATGGTAGCGTCTTTATGCTTTCCAGTTATGAATATTATCAGCTTCCACATAATTTTGGGGAGTTTAGTCAAAATCTGAAATATTTGAGGAGTTTTAAACATTGCAATGTTCAATGTTTAATATCGTAAAATACAAGAAAGTTGGAGCAAATCGAACATATCAGTTATATGGCAACTACATAAAATAGTATGCCGAATCGAACCATATTCGATAAGTCGCTAAAAAAGCTTTAAATACGTGTTCAAACCAAATTTCAGTTCAATATCCTTAAAACCAAACGAAGTTGGTGCAAATCGGCCAGATCGGCTATATGGCAGCTATATGAAATAGTGTGCAGAATGTAAGAAAATTTGATAAGATGCTTTAGCAGCTTAAATTACATGTTCAAAGTAAAAAATAGCGTAAAATCCTACAAAGTTTGTTCAAATTGGGCAGATCGGCTATATGGGAGCTATATAAAAAATTGGGTCAAGTCGAACCAGATTTTATAAGTTATATTAGAAGCTAAAAATACGAGTACAAACCAATTTTCAGTTCAGTAGCATAAGAAACAACAAATTTGAAGCAAATCTGCCAAATCTATATATTGAGTGAATCTTTGCAAGTTGTCTTTGGAGTTCAAAATTTGCGTACAAACCAAATTTGTGATCAATATCTTAACAATTAGAGTGAATGTCAAAAAAAGGCAAAAAAAAAACCAGTGTACGTTAGACAATATAGACATATTTGATAAAATATAGTATGGTACTCAAATCGAGTCTTTTCGTCAATAACATCAAAATATACAATTGGTACGGTCGGGATCTAATCAAACTTTTTATGCTTAAAAATTGCGATTCCTCAGCATTTTTTTTCTGTGTTTTTGAAACAGTTACTTTTTTTTCCAGATTTGTCCATTGGCTACGTTTGGAGATTGAATTATGTAAATATTGTGTGTGTTTCAGTCGATGGTTGTTTGTTTGTTAAATCCTTAAGTAAATTATAGTTAATGCCCGAAAATCCATATTGCTCCATGTTTTGGTTTATTTTGTCCGACTGTGGCACAAAAGTTAAACAAAAGCTTCAACCAAATGTTATCCACAGCCGAGACACAAACCCCAAGCAGTAGCTTACATTTCATGTAGAATTCATGTAGTTAACAAAGTCTCATGAAATGAAAATAAAAATGTGTAAACTTTGAATTTATTTAACTTTAAATCAAAGCTGTTGGTTTTTAAACCAAAAATCCTTCTATTTTTGGTATACATTTGCTTGCATATATGCTATAGGTAGTTGTTCTTTGCCTTGAGTTCCCCCACACCAACTTGCAATTTGAATTGTTAATAGATTTCGGCGGCAGAAACTCGCATAAATGACCATTAATCGATACAATTTTACAACGAGGCATAACGGAAACTTGAAACGGGAACGGGGTCGCTGCACAAATTCAGGGACAAATTCTCATTGAAATCGTACAAAACGAAAGTGAAGATAGATTCAAAATCCGCTTTTGTCTGTGGTTGTCATCCAGCCATTGATTTTGTGCCCGAGCTCTATGTGTGAAGTGTGAGTTTGTGTGTATGTGTCTACGTTATATTGATCTCTATGAACCGATAGGAAGAGTCATTGCCATCACGTGTACACTGCTTACTAATTAACGTTTTGGAAATCCCCTTTAACTCATAAGAGAGGCTTGTATTGTATAGTAGCGTTTCACTCCAGGTGCAACGCTAGAGAACTTTTCACACTGACGTACTTCTATTGAACTTAGTTAATTGCAAGTATTTAATTTATTATCATTCATAGAGTAGAGATAGTTTCAACATGCTCATTGATGAAGAGCCTCAGACCAGCGCAAAATATACTCCAGAATATCAAATAAGCAAATTGTGAACAAAAAGTTGACTCTCTGGCTTGTGAATAAAATTACTGATGTTCAGACGAAAATATTCGCTGAAGTGGTCCTTGATACGACGAAAGTTTGATAAGACAGTGACTTTTTGGAGTCTTAATAATCAATCTGTGAATAGTCAAGCCAATTGATTACAGGACCTTAAAAAATAAACTATAATTTGAAAGGGATACAAAAATTTAAAACATTTGTTTAAAAGATTTAGTCCTTACCTCTATACGTTTTTCAAAGATTAAGTAGTATCTTTCTGAAAAGAGAGCCTGGAAACTATTTGACATATATTCTAATGGTGTAATGGCCTTTTTTTTGTTCCAACATCTCCGAAATCGACATCTTTTACCTATGTGAAAACTAATGATATAAAAAAAACCTCCCAATCCATCGGATGACAATTTGTATACCCTTGTAGTATACCCCCTACACACTGCATAGAAGGAAGCATACCCGACCACATCCAGTATATATATTCTCGATCAGCATGGCGAGCTGAGTTGATATAGCCATGTCCGTCAGTCCGTCCGTCTGATTCTATGCTATCTCCTCCGTCAGTTTATTTTTTATTTTTTGACACGTGTGACACGAAATCGCGAAAGAAGAACATAAAGTAATGATAACTACGGCCTAAATAAGTTAAAATATAAATTTTTTTAGGAGGAAGAGCAGCTTCAGAGTTAATTAATCGGTAGAGTTGACTGTAATCAACACAGAGGACACGAAACGGTTCTTGCAAGGCATAATTAGTATTACAACGATTTATTGATTGGGGGATAAAATTACGAGTCGGTCTAATAGGAACGTTTAGGTTAATTTGGCCAACCAACCCAGTTGAGTCGATTTCACCATTAATTAGTCTATGAATAAAGATTACTTCAAGCATAACTCTACGGTTAATAACGGAGGGAAGGTTAATCTAAAGAAGTCTTCTAAAGTACGATGATAAGCGGACCTCAGGATTCCAGCCCAAACCACGAAGAGCAAACAATAAAAACTGTTTTTGCACTGTTTTTTTGTTGGGGTACTCCAGAGGTAACCTGGATTAGTTTCGAATATGAATTACAAAATATAACTTTTTGTGTTCTACAACTTAGGTAATCAGAGATCCAAATAAGAAGGTTAGTTTGAAAACCAATTAAACTCAGTTTATGAAGCAACAAGGAGTGATTAACAAAATCAAAAGCCTTACTAAAATCAGTATAAATGACGTCAGTTTTGCATCTTAGCTAAGAACCCTTTGATCACTAATGATGCAAGCTCTAATAAGTTAGTGGTAGTAGATCGACGCTTCACAAATCCATGTTGATAGGGTGAAATAATGGAACTACATAAATGTTGTAGTTGAGATGTCATAATTCTCTCAAGAGCTTTAGGAATTGCAAACAACTTGGAAATACCCCTATAATTCTGAACATCCGACTTATTACCTTTTTTATGGAGAGGAATGATGAAAGATTCCTTACACAACACAGGGAAAGAGGATGACTCAAGAGACAATACAAATAATTTATGAATAGGCTTACAAAGTGCATCAGCACAAAACCTAAGTACACAAGCAGGTACTCCATCGCTATCTTAATCAAATTTTGCACAAAGTCTTTTGGTACAAATACGCTACACATTTGTCGGAATTGTCGGATCGGATAACTATAGCATACAGCTGCCATAGCTGTCGAAAAACTAGTTTTAGTGAGAAACACTTTTTTGTCTTCAACACAATCCTCCCCAAACCTCGTATTTATAAGTTTTCACATAATTCCACCAAGTTTGATGAAAATCGGACAACTATATAGTATAGCTGCCATACAAAAGTTATCTCAAAAAAAAGTCTTAGCAGGAAAAACTTTTTTGTTTTCAATGATATTGCTCCCAAACTTGTTACTCATCAATATTATATGCTATCACACAATTTTGCCAAGTTTGATCCAAATCGGATGACTATAGCTTATAGCTGTCATAGGAGCGATCGGTCTAAAAAGGAGTTTTAGCGAGAAAAACTGGTTTGTCCTCAACGCGAACCTCCTCAAACCTCGTATTTATAAGTTTTCTATGTTTTTACATAATTCCACCAAGTTTGATGAAAATGGGACAACTATATCGTATAGCTGCCATACAAAAGTTAGGTCTAAAAAGTCTTAGTGGGAAAAACTTTTTTGTTTTCAATGATATTGCTCCCAAACTTGTTACTCATCAATATTATATGCTACCACACAATGCTGCCAATTTTGATCCAAATCGGATGACTATAGAACATAGCTGCCATGGGAACCATAGGTCGAAAAAGTAATTCCAATGAGAAAAACTTTTTTCTTTTCAATGGTAGCGTCTTTATACTTCCCAGTTATGATTATTATAAGTTTCCACACAATTTTGGGGAGTTTGTTAAAAATTGAATGAATATATCGTATAGCTGACATATAACAACGTGGCAAAGCAAATGGTTTAATATGTGTTACTAACTTTATAGAATATCACGTATTTGCTGCGGCCGCCAGCCACGGCGGTAGCCAAGCCAGAAACTGCGCGTTGAGGCTATAGATGGACAACCACGCTATCGCGTGAAAACGATGATGAGTGTGGCCTGGGCTGCCACAGTACTCCCCTTCCATGTGGTCTTCAAGCTTTGAGTATAGCTGGGATCAGTGTTGCCAAATCAGCTTTTTTCCCGTCATTTCCAGCTTTTTTTTAAACCGTATTTCGGGAAAAATTTAGAAACAGCGGGAAGCGGGATTTCTGGCTTTTTTTAAAATGGTTTCCTCTTTTTTTCAGCTTATTGGGGAAATCTATTCGACACTGCTGTACAAATTTCTAAGTTAAAGTTATAAAGCAACTCAAGGTCAGGCACTGATCTACTTCTGGGATTTTTACAAAATTCATTGGATTAAGCAATTTAATTGATTTCAGTTTAATACGCAGTTGTGAAGTAACAAGCAGTAACGAAAAATTTTGACAGGAGAGCAGACGTACTTAACAATCTTAGCATTCTGCAATCAAATTTATCATTTGCAAAAAAAACAAAGCATTGTTACCATTTAGGAAGTATTTTTCGTAGAAAATATTGGAAAATTACATTTAATAAAATGGGAGAAATACGATGAAACTAAAGTTTTAAAGTAAAGTAATCGCTTCCAAAGCTCTCAAGGTAATCAAAATTTTTGTGATTTGCCTTGTTTGTGATTCAGATGTGGTTCTTGACATGGTCCAACGCTGAAGTTGTGCGTGTCTTCAGTCAGGTTAATTTTACAATAAATCAAAACTCAGCAATCTAATGAAGGTGAGCACTCTCCACTCAATATTATGTATAAGATATTGGATATAAGTTTCACTGAAATAAGAATATTATATTCAAAATCTTATATGTGTAGTTACAGATACGGATTACGTTGACATGTGAAGTTCTGGTGTAACTTAAAGCTAATAGGCACGACTGAGGCCTACGACAAGGATGAGGACGAGGAACTTCATCACTCTGATGATGTTTTAAATATATATAATTGCATAAATAATAAGAAAAGCCATACGCTTTTTTTTCCAGATTTTTTGTCGAAAAATACAGCTTTTTTTCATCTCCGTCCCGCCAAAAGTTGGCAACACTGGCTGTTATGTATATCCAGAATTTGTCCTACTGTGAAGAAAAGCTTGCGTAAACTTCTCGCTGTGTTGTTTGTGTCGTATTTGAGTCAACGAACTGTTTCCGATGAGTGTAGAAACTGATAAATCTGTAGTACTGAACATGTGCACCGAGTACATCGGTTGAGGCCGTTGCTTAGCAAGCAAGTTCGCCCAAGCAGTGTTGAGGTTGTAGAGTCAACTGTACTGGGAAGTGTACCCCGAGAAGAGACTTTCGTTTGCCACGCGTTGTAGACTCCGTTTGTCACTCATTGTGGATTTTGTTTGCCACTCTTTGTGAACTTTGTGTTGAGTTCGAGAACTTGTAGGTAGACTCAGGCTGTCATCAATTGCCAAACAAAGAGCTTCTCGAGTTGTAGCAGTTTGCTTGTGGTCGATCAGGTACGATCAGGCAATGATGAAAGATGTTATGAAGATCCATATTCAGCTGCGCGACGTACTTTCATAAGTAGAAACGATCGTCTGGCAGTCTGCTGACAATGTAAAATCTGAAAAATTGGTCGGATGCTAAACCAAAATGAGTTCAGTTAGAAGAACATGACGTGGAAGATATTGTCTGCAGTAGTATGCGTGCGGCTGGACGTGCAGGACCGGCTACATAATGACACGGCATGCGTGGGCAGCGGTCGGCGTCACAAAACCACCCTTTGCCGCTTGTATTTAAGTGTCGAAAAGTTTATTCTCCTAATGTAATTTTGGTAATTACCCACCTTAAGGTATACGCTCCCACAGCAAACTTGTCAATGAATGAACCAAACCGCACAATTTTCTTGTTCCGTTTTCGGTTTGATTCCGCATTTTCAAACTGTCGCTGGTGCGGTTCCCGATTTGGTTTACTGGCACGAATTAGCTGTTCAATATGGTTCGGTTCAGAGCCGGGTTTCATCCCTGCCCAATACATGTCACTCCAGTGGTAAAATGTTGCATTAAGGATCAAAACGTTTCCTTAATTAAGTGGCCTTCGCTCTCTCCTGATACCACCATTATCAAGAAATGGTAGAGAGCTAGCTATTTATAATTGAATTCTATTTATAGAGTCCCTTCCAAATTTTATGAATTAATAATTTAAGCCCAATACACCATATAAAAACTCAAAATATGATCAAGTTTTTGGCAGATGTTATCTTTATTAATTTTAAGTATTTAAAAAGATTTTGAAATTTTATTTCAAAATTATTATTTTTTCAGCTTGTTGAAAAAAAGACAATCTAAAATCAAATCGCCAAGTCTAACTGGCCGAATCAAAACCGGAAAGGGGGGACCCTTAGTCAGCGTTAGTCTCCAAGCTCAGTTGAGCACACGATGCGCCTCGTTTTGTTAGGCATTTAAGCTGAAAATTGCTGCTAAAATATTTGCACACTCCACACACACACACAAGTCCACGAGATGAGACCTAAGACTTAGGTCTGATGCCTGATGCTGGATGTTGTTGCAGTTCTCAGCCAGCTGCATTCATGCGTCTCCAAATGTTTACCCTAAGCCCATAAATGTTTGCGCCTCTCTTCCATTCTCGCTCTCCGAATCGCGCGCGCGCGATGTTTTGGCATGCAAAATGCATCTAATTTTGGGCCTAACGACAACTTGTCGCTTGTCATGGTCGCCGAGTCGCTCAGTGGTTTGTTGTGGTTACTCAGGTCTCATCATCATTTGCGGCCAACTGCCAGGAGGCTGGTTTCCTTCCCAGCAGCAGCAGCAGCAGCTGCCGCACTTCTGGGGATCAGCTTTTCGTTCCGCCTCGTAATCGCAGTCTCATAGATCAAACAGAAAGCGTTTCTTCTCTCTCGCAATTTTGCATAATTTCGAGAGCAAAAACTTCTGTGAACCAAGTCCAGTTCACAGCCACATTCCACAGCTGCCCACCCACACCAGGCCAAAGATTTCCCACAGTCTCCCAGTTCGAAATTAGCCATCTCATTTTCGCTCTGATTAAAGGTAATTTTCAAATTTTCCCTACGACAACAGCAGGCGGCAACTTTTTTTTGGCTCGCCTGTCGTCCATTTAATGATTTAAATCGCGATTTTGGAATGAGAGCAACCCAGTCCAACAAGTTGTCTTGACCATTTTGTGTGTGTGTCCCACAGCTGGTCTTGTGGAAAATTGCTAGAAAATTGTCCAAAACTAAAGCCAGACGCGTGCGCATTGAGTTATGCATTAAACAACAACAACAAAAAAAGAAAAGGAAATACTTGAACCATTTTGGCCCAATCAATTTGTATTTTCTTGTTTTGTTTCTTCTATTTTTTATGGGAATGCTGTAGCAGCAGCAGCAGCAACAGCAGCAGACGAAGAATAGAACAATGGGAGAAATGCAATAAAATTGGCTAAAGCGGCTTATTATTTATTTATTTTTAAGGCATTTTTACGTATTTACATTGTTTAATCAAAGAGTATGCAAATAATGTTAGGCAAACATTTTCGACCTGATATCATTCGCCGTGCATTCGTTGTTGATTTCCGCATAGGAATATCCGCGCGTTTAGCTCTCACGCTTAGCTTAAGGCTAAGCGTAGTGCAACAACAACTTCATATGGGTTCTCTCACTTCTCTTTCTTCCTATGCCTCAATAAATTCATTAATCGGTTTTCTCTTTCTATGTCAAGCTTGTTTCTTGAGAATTATTATTTCATTCGTAGTGATGTCTACGCGACCGTAAACTGGCTCTGGGCACCATAATACAACTATGACAGGTATGGCGCTCTCTTTTTGGGACTTCACAGCTTCAGGGAGTTGTTGTCACTTGATACAAAAGGTTGTGTGCTCACGTATTGTTGTTTGTTTTGTCTACGGGATTTCTAAGGGGTGGGTTTCTGTTGCACTGATCGCATGTTGTTTTTGTTTTGCTTCATTGCAACAGAAGATACATACCGCATTTGAGTGTGTCAGCCGTCCGCTTTTTTTCTAATGCTTTTCTAGCGCTCACTCATGATACAACTATTACAGGTATGGCAAGCTCTCAGCTGAAACGGAGAGCTTTCAGCTTACAACTCAGCTTGCAAGTCTTCAATGTGTTGCGAAATGTACTATGCTCAAGCTTTCAGTAAAATCCTCCACAGTTTACAATGCCAGAGAGCTTGACATATCCCTGCAGAGAAATTGTCAACTAGTAACAAAATAAAACTGTCCTACAACTAGTTGGAATGCTAGTAGAATGTAACTGGTAGCATAATAGCTAGATTCGGGTGAGTTGGGCAACAACAAATATTAGCTTTCGAAGAAATGCTGCGTTTGAAATACTAATTTGAGCTAGTTGTAATTCAATTGAACTTTAACTGGTTGCAAACGAATTGGTGATGAGTGAGTTGACCAACAGATTTCGATGTACTGTTATACTTAGCAGCGACATAAACCGACTGTCATAAGGAACATTCAAAACGGCTGCTGCAGGGGACAATTCTCTCCCGCCTATGCCATCTGGCATTAAACTGGTTGCAAATGGCTGCTGCCGGGGACAATTGTCACATGCCTATGACATGTCTGTGTAAAATGGACGACTTCAATACATTGATTTGGATAGGAAGTGCAACCAGTAGCAAGTTTTTAGAGACAGGTATATTTCTGGTTATAAACTAGACACTTTCCCTGCAGGGAACTTACACTCTTCGTTGTATCAAGCGCTCACTCTCCCTCTCTCTCTCTCGATTTCAGCAAAATCTCGCAGTAATCGATAAACGTTGAGTGCCATATCTTTACTAGCTGCATCATTGTCGCAGCTGGCGATGGTTGACGTTTTACATTTGGTGTTTTGATTTAAGTTAGTTAAAAGTAAATGGTATGAATGAAAGACTCTTTCCCAGGCCACGAACTAAAGATAAATGAATGCATTTCAATAGCTCGATTTTCTATATTTACAAAGTAAGTTTAAGCAGCTAAGCATACATATATAAATATGTTGTTATGGTCCTTTTTGCAAGCATATGTAAATAACAAATGTAACTCTTTAGACAGGACATATACCACTCCACAATGCTGCTGTGGCTGTTTCAATGCTTTGCAAGATGACACACAATGCTAAAGGTTTTCGCTTTTTTCACTCAGGCTCTCTGCGAAGACGTAAAGGAGTTACATGTATGGGTTCCAGCATGAGGCACACCGTTGCAGTGACTTCTGATTAAACAACATCCACGTGGACACGGAGCATGCAGAGTGAGAGAACAATGTTTTCCATAGTATGGTGTCCACACCTGACGATTTCATTTCATTAGTGTAAATAAAATACATTTTGAAAGAGTTCAAAATAAAAGTAAAAAGTTCTTAAAATGCTATGTTTTAATTTAAATGGCAGTTTGTAGAGAACTAAATTGATACTACAAACTTGATTAGAAAAAATATTAATTTGATAAAAGCTAGTAACAAAATGGCACTAAGAGTTTGATAGTCGAAATATCAAATTATTAAGACCTAGTATCAAATTGATACTAAAAAAAAAGGAAAGCTAACTTCTTCTGGACCGAAGCTTATATACCCTTGTAGCTTGATGGCGCCACTACTTTGAGCATTTGCTTCCCAGTTTGTTATATGGCAGCTATACGATATATTCATCCGATTTTGACCGAACTCCCCAAAATTGTCTGGAAACTGATAATATTCACAACTGGAAGGTATAAACACGCTACCATTAAAAACCAAAAAGTTTTTCTCACTAAAACTACTTTTTCGAACTATAGTTCCTATGTCAGCTATATGCTATAGTCATCCGATTTGGATCAAATTTGGTAGAATTGTAAAGTAGCATATAATATTGATTAGTGAGAAGTTTGGGAGCGATAGCATTGAAAACAAAAAAGTTTTACCTACTTAGACTTTTTCTCAGACATATCTTTTGTATGGCAGCTATACTATATAATTATCCGATTTTCATAAAACTTGGTGAAATTATGTAAAAGCATAGAAAACTTAGAAATACGAGGATTGGGGACGTTTGCGTTGAAGACAAAAAAGTTTTTCTCACTAAAACTACTTTTTCGACCGATGGTTCCTATGGCAGCTATATGATGTAGTCATCCGATCCGGCCGATTCCGACAAATGTGCAGCTTATTTGTACCAAAAGGCTTCGTGCAAAGTTTGGTTAAGATAGCTTTAAAACTGACGAAGGAGATAGCATAGAAACAGACGGAAAAACAGACGTACAGACGGACATGGATATATCAACTCAGCTCGTCATGCTGATCAAGAATATATATACTTTGTGTGGTCGGACATGCTTCCTTCTATGCGTTACAAACATGTGGACAATTTTAATATACCCTCTACAAGGGTATAATTTGTATATAATATCAATGCCTGCCAGGCTGATAAAGTTATATAGGGTCAACCCATTATACAATTGAGGGCCGATTTCCCTTCTTCTAGATAGCTACTATGTAGTAGTAGTAGTAGTCTTTATTTAAATGGAATTTTTCAAAAAATTTTTCATTGTAACATACATGTGTATCGAACTTAAAAGACACGTTAAGAGATATATTAGAGGCATGGTATATAAACCGTCCGCCTAATCCTTTTTCCATCTTCATATTTATATTGTACTTTCACTGAATTTGAACTTGAGAATTACTAGTGGTCTCATTTATGCGACATTTAAGAAATTTTTCGTGCATGTGGTTAGGCAGATTCAATACAAGTAATATGTTAGACGCGTCTCTATTAACGCGCGCCGTAGCGTAACTGGTAAAGACGTCCGTCCAATCGTATTCAGTCCAAGGGCCCAGAGTTCGAATCCCCCCCCAAGTAAGTAAAAATTTTTCAAATAAAATAAAAATGTGTTTAATTCAAACAATTGTTTCAGAACCAAAATTGGTGGGTGGGGGTAGTAAGGTTGCCTCTTCTGGTCTGGGATGATGATGAGCTCAAGTAGATTGGCAACTTTGTAACAGCTGCTAAATTACTATTTTTATGGTAAAATTACTGTACACACAGTAAGAAAATTTACTTACTGTACACATCGGTTAATATTACTAATTTGGTATACCAGTACTACACACGGCTGCCAAGCTCGTTGCAAGATACCGCATCGTTCCGAGCATAAAGATAGATTAAAGATCCATTTTTTTTTTTGTAACTGCCTATTACTATTTAGATTATACATTTCGGCAAACTCCTTAGGCTGTTATTGATTATTATTACTATTGTGCTCAATTCTTTTTAAATATATAATTTATTAAAAATCCTCCGCTACAATTCTGTGTCTGTACCTTAATGCTGCAGCAATATAAGAGTAGAGCAACGTCCAATTTGATCCATTTTGGAGATCCAAGATCATCTCCCTTCCAAAAGCAGCTCCTCCGAACTACAATTGCCTGGTCTCTGCTATAATGGGACAGTCGACAAGAAAGTGTAGTATGTCCTCACGCACCCTCATATTACAAAGCGTACAATTTCCAGACCTTATATGTGGTATGAAATTTAGTGCTAGGATCTGACCACGAGCCATAAATATGCTTCTTCGAAAAGTAGCTGACTCTACCGAGCTCATAATTTAGTTCCCTTCCTAGCAGGAGAACCAAGCTGCGCTGCGCCTCCCTTATAAATTCGTCTCTGTAGCTCTCACCCATCCTACGTACAATTTTGTCTGACCAGAGCGCCCATTCCATAGTGTCGTCCAAACGTAAAGGTACGGATAGCTTCTCCGCCAGGTTTTCCCACTCTTGGAAGTGTTTTAATTTTTCACGCAGTAAATACGAAGATATGAAATGGATGTCGGCTTTATATACGTGAAGAGGCGAAAGTCCAGTTTCCAGATATATCAATCTGTTTGGCGTATACTGCGGCAGGCGGAACAATCTGTTAATGAAATACCTTAGTAGGCATTCTACTTCGTCGAAGTGGTATAACTCCCACAATTGAGCGCCATAGGACATAATGGACCTCACCGCTGCACTGAAAAGCTTGTATTCTGTGCTAGTAGGTACATCCTTCTTGCCAAGCAACGTCCTCCAGGTACAATTGATGGCTACTTTGGAGTCTGACAGTTTGTTTTTTAAATGCAGATTGAAACTGGCGTTGTGCTTGAAATTAACTCCTTAATATTTGTAGCTTTTAGCTACTTGTAGCTCAACGCCGTTGCCACTTTTCATCTCTTGCTAGCCCTCTCCAGTGTTTTTTAAACACGAAAATTAGCGACTTCTCCATATTTATTGTGAGATTCCAGAGCATACAGTACTTATGCAGAGCATCAATTGTTTTTTGCATACTTCTAGGTAAATCAGATAGGACAACTAAATCATCAACATACAATAAGGCCTTCATTTCATACCCATCTAGCGAAATTCCTTCTGGAAGACAATCAGTGAGATCTTTTAGGTATAAGGCGAAGAGAAGCGGACTAAGCAAACAGCCCTGTTTTACTCCCGTTTCGGTGACAAGTTTGTGCCATCCCATACTGCTAATTGGTTGTTTTTGTAAAGGCTCTCCAAGATTTGAATGATTTTTGACGACATGCCTTGGTTGTACAGCTTCAATAAAAGGGATCGCCTGTCTATGAAATCTATAAAGAACGCGTACAGCTTTCTGCACCTTGAAATGTATTGCTATGTGTCAGATGAATTTAAAATTTATTCTGTTATTTGTTAGTTTATGTGACAGATTGCTCTATGAAGAAGATATGAAATCGGCCCTTACAAGACAGCACATTGCGCTAGCTTCGATATTCTAAGTCGGCTTTGGAACTGAATTGATGGCTTTCGATTTCCTGGTGTAGCCCGTAAATTCTATCAAAAGACTAAATGGCAGTGATTTTTGTGTCTGTTTTAGCCCTTATGACAAAGATTGTTGGGTTGAACGAATGTGATGTGCAATCATGATTGCTGGTCTTTGTTATTATGATGGATAAAAAAATTTAAAAAATTCAAGCTGTCATTTAAAATGAAATGATAACTTTCGCGCATACTAATTATTCCAAAAAAATCAAACCCTTTCGGCATTAGCCAATCCACTTTTTTTTTTGATGGATGATGTTTGATGTATGATTTTCGATGTTTGATGTATGCTGGTGCTACAAGTTTGGTTAACCTATCTTACTGCACTAGTAACACAAATTATTTATCATTATTTTAACATTTTTTTACAATTAAAATTTTAAATATTGAAATGATATATTTTAAGAATATGTAGGGTTGTTATTTTTGGTACTTTATATTATATCTTCATTATATATTTTGCTATTAGTTTTATTTGTCTGGAGTCTAGAAGGCTCTCTGAAGATGTGATTTGAGATCTTTACTAAAAGTTTGTGCGCCATTGATAGTTTTAAGGTTGTATGATAATTGGTTCCAAAGTCGAAAAGCATTTACCAAAAAAGTGTTTGTCGGAACATGCCAGAATGTTTCTCACGCAAACAAGATTGTAGATTCTTCTGGATATGTTAAACCACTAATCTGGGTTTGGTCTAAAGATTATTTTGTAGATAAGTAATAGAACTCTATAGCTAATCAAAGCGTTTAGGCTGAGGTCATTTATTTTAAATTCAGAGCTTATGAGGTGATCCCTTCTTTGTATCTCTTACACATATCTTGCAATGGTATTGAAGGCTACATTTAATTTGTGTTGGCTACCAGCATCACATTTATCAAAAATTTTTATTTCGTAAAAAAGTAGAGGAACAAATCGTATGTTGATTGGTAAACAATCCTGGGTAGCTATAGTTGCCTAAGCAGTGCTTTTCTCAACTGCTTTACTTATATGATTCTGCCAGGATAGTGTTTTATTGAATGTTACTCCAAGGTTATCAGCCTTATTAAAATACAATATTGATGCTCCTTCTATTTCCATTTTTGCAAAGTTTTCAGTACTTAAGATCTTTTTTTTGTGTATAACAAGGCCAATTTCTTGGCCCATTCACTAACATTAAACAGATCATTGTTACACGCATTAATGCACTGGTCAATTTGATTCAAAGGACTACTAACATACATCATCTGCATACACTTGACAATTCACTGGGAAGTTTATTAACATACACTGTAAATACTGCACGCACTCGTAAGCTCATTCTGGGCACCCCTGATATAGACATTTGAAAACGTCAAAAAAAGCCTTTGGCTCGATATCTTTCAACTCGGTATCGATAAACTACTTTTGGCCATCTTTTCAAAAGAGCGCAAAGCAACCCGACATACACCACATTGATATTCCAGAACACAGGGAAATCGAGGGCAACTGTAAAGCAGGATAAGGTAACTGTCTGTATGCTCATGGCAACCTACAGGTGAAGTCTGTCCTTCCGTTTGTAAAACCCGCCAGCTTGTACTTTCTAGTTGAAATCTTCGAGCTTGCGGAGATATCTCCCAGACGAGTTTCAGGATTCGTCAAGGCATCCGAAAAGAACTAAACCTACACAATTTCAGGTTTCTTCAAGAAAAACAGATCTCAGAGATGATATTAGCTACAGTTTCGCAAGCTTAGAAGAGTAGTCTCAAGAAGAGTAGACTCAAGAAGACTCAAAATCAAGTTTATTTTTTGAATTTTTGACACGCTCCCTACCTTATTTCACTCGTAATTTTGTGGGTACTTTTTATTGACGTTGACGTACAATGCGCAGTACGTTAAAGTGGCCCATGCGACACCAAGCCAAAGCTTGTTACGCGCGAACCCCAGGCAAAATAGCAGCCCACCACCCGCCCAACCGACCGAGAGGCGCAGCCACTAACGTGTGACACGAAATCGCGAAGGAAGAACATAAAGAAATGTTAACTACGGGCTAAGTAAGTTAAAATAAAAATTTTTATAGCAGTAAGAGAAGCTTCAGAGTTAATTATTCGGTAGAGTTTATTGTAATCAGCACAGAGGACACGAAACGGTTCATGCAAGGTATAGTTAGTATTACAACGATTTAGTGATAGGGGGATAAAATTACGAGTCGGTCTAATAGGCACGTTGAGGTTAATTTGGCCAACCAACTCAGTTGAGTCGATTTCACCATTAATTAGTCTATGTATAAAGATTACTCCAAGCATAACTCTACGGTTAATAAGGGAGGGAAGGTTAATCAAAAGAAGTCTACTAGAGTACGATAGTAAACGGACCTCAGGATTCCAGCCCAGACCACGAAGAGCAAACAATTAAAACTGTTTTTGCATAGATTCAATTCTATCTTGATGGGTCGAATATTGCGGAGACCACACACATGATCCATACTCGAGAATCGGACGGACAAGAGAAGTGTATAAAATCTTCGTCGTGTAGGGATCATCAAATTCCTTCGACCAGCGCTTAATAAACCCAAGAACACCTGACCTTACAAAGATTGATTGAACCTTATAACATTGCCGGCCAAATGGTGAGAATAGAAAATTTGTGCTTGTGTTACTGACAAAGAGAGACTACATCCAACTTACTTGCTTTTCTGTACTCACCAATTCACACATGCACAAGTTCGGCCCGAGTGCATTAGAACACTGGTTGCTATGAGCTGGCCGGCCCTGGCTTATATATTTTTAGCAGCTTTATTAATGGATCCATCGAATTTAAAAGCGAACATTTGAACCATAGTCCAACAAATAAGTATGCAGTGCTTCACACAGTTCGTATAAAATCACACTTTAAAGTTATTTATATACAAACTTTGGCAGTTACGACAGAAAAAAAGAAACAAGGCAATGGACTTTTCTGAATCTGAGAATCTGTTTCAAAATAGACTTTAGCGGTTCCATGTGCCGGAAAGGTAAAGAACACGATTTATTGTTCTCTTGTTGTCTTGATGGGAAAAATTCAATAAAACCTTAAAAAACTTGCATTTTCACTCTCTTAAATAATGAAACCCTCAGAAAATCTTATCGAAATATCCAAGAATTTGCAGTAAATTTGCATTCCCTAATTTAATTCACTTGGCCAATTGAAATGTAACATCTCACAGTCCCGAAGGTGTCTTTTTATACATTTTTTTTAACCAACAGGAAGTGATAGCATGATCATCATCATTACGATAAACTTCCCTTCCAGAGTGAAATGCAACCAAGTGGAACTATTCTGGGACAAGTGCAAAGAGTCAAAAGAGCTCGTGCAGGAATTTTCTTCTTGTTTTTTTGCAACAAAAAAAATTTATGCATGAAAAATCATTGAAGCGCTTAGTTGACAACAAAGAGCGACCGAGACTAAGAGAGAGAGAGAGAGGTGAAGAGATCCCTTGGAAAATAGGAGGCGAGTCTCTCACACATTTTGTGTCCATTGTAATGTGTTGTTCGGGCTTCCTCTTTGGCATACTTAGTGTGGAAAAAAGTTAATTATCTTTTTTTTTCTCCAGTACCTCTCTTTCGCTCTGTTGCTGCGGGTTCTTCCTCTACTGCTGGGGCTATTATCCATGGGTTTTGTGCTATTCTTTGAGAGATTGGTACTTTTGTAGCGGCGGTTGCTGCTTTTTATATTTTGTTCTTCTTCCTCCATCCGCCGGCTTTGGACTTGGTTCATTGAACTGTTAATTGTTGGGCACAAAAAAAAAACAACACCAACAACAACAGCAACAGAGAGATCTCTAGGCAGTGTGAAAGGTGATTTTTCAAGGCTGCCATGTCCGTTCTCATTCCCAGCCCTAAAGCTGTATAAATTTTTCGAAAGTTTACATTCGAAATTTATGAATTAGATTGTGTCTAAAGAGGAGGTGCTAATGAGTGCAGGGTTTTAATAATTAGAGAAACGGAACCTTTTTTTCTTTAACCAATTTAATGCAGTTCGCGGCTGTTTGATTTCACAATTAAAATTAACACTTTTTTTGTTCTGTATGTAAGAATCCCGCACCATAGATGCCACTAAGAGATCACGGGTGTGTTAAATAAAAACCCCGTGAATTCTTCCAGTGCCATTAACTGTGCCGAGATGCAGAACCAAATTCTGAAAATATATAACTTAAACTTACCTTAGAGAAGCATTTTATCCCACACCTGTTGTGAGCTCAGCTGATAAAAAAGACGCGTCGAAGAATCTGCCTTTGATCTATCCCACGATTTAATCAAAAACGCAAATTTTACAGGCCATTCGCCGTTTGGCTTGGCGTCGGCAAGACGCGGAAGTTGTTTTTTTTTTTTTTGTTGATTTTTTTGCTTTTTTTTATTTCCATTCCAAGGGGCCATGCGTGGGAAATCCATGTTGAGAGCAGCGGCAGCATTGCATGCTGGATTCGGCCTCTTTGCCTTTTGGTTCGCTGCGGTTGGCCGCATAATTTGCTGTGAAAATCATTTTGTGGTTTCAAAAACTCTGCGTGTTGCATAAAATTACAATTGAAATAAAGGTAGGCAAAGCCAATTAAAAAATCATAATGGTAGCTAAATCTAATTAGTAATATAGATGGGTACCATTTCATGCTCTAGTTGAGATGGGGTGAAAACAACAAAATGTGGTTTAAGCAGTTTTATGAATGAACACAGTTTATTAAGTGTGCGGAAAATGATTAATATTTCAATTAATTGAAATACGTGCAGTAAGAATTCTAGATTAAAGCAGGGAAATTTTGGATTTCGGTTCCGATACGGAACTCGTTATGTAGCGGTACAAGTATAATTTATGTAATATTCGAAAACTTAAATTCTGAGATAAATTCAAATCATTTTGTTCGTGTGTTATAAAAAATTCAACAAAAATGTATTATAAACTATAGAGACTATACTAAGTTAGCATGTAAGAACTTATGATAACATTATGGCAGATACTTGTCTTTAAATTTCAATTTGAATTTGATACGTCCACGTCTTATTTACCTAACAAAGCATTTTCTGATTCGATCGTAGTAACATAATTGCATTTAATACGATGCCAAAAAATATTAAGCAAAGAGTACTTCCTGTAATTTCGTTTGTTTTTGATCGAGGAATTCTACATATATAGTATTAATATATTGTAAGCAATTTGTAACACCTTCAAAAAACCCATAGCATAAATTCAGGCTGAAATTTTCATAACAGAAATTTCAGTCTGGATTTTCAAAAAAGTTAAATTCTAAAGTCTTTTTTCGGCCAAATGGAGCAAATAAATAGAGATATTTGCGAGTGGTTGAAGTGTGAAAGCAATAAGTCTGCTGATGAGTGAATTGTGGTCAATTCCGAAACAGGGTTGTCCAGACATACCATTGCAATTCCAAAATGTTATGACTTATATCTGTTGAATTGTGTTCGATTGTATTGAATTTATAATTGCCGACTTTGTGGTACTTGTTGCTTATATCGCATTTCCTATTGCTGCAGTTCAAGCGTAGGCAAAGCTTTAGCTCTGTATAAGTGTACGGTCTAAGCAATATTGCAGTATGGGGTTGCCTTATAAACATTAAGCAAAAACAATGCAAGAAAGAATTGCAGAAGAAAACTTCTAAACAAATAAACGACGAAAAGACTATTGAGGGCTGGCCATATTCGACGGACCCATCTGGCAAGCTCGTTTAAAGCTTCAGTCCAATTAGATTTTTACCATGAAACAGTACACGCCATGCGAACGCTCTCACATTGTAGAAATTTGCATTCAACAAATTAAGTCAATTGTGAAAACTCAACTTTCATTTAAAAGTATAAATAAAGTGAAAAGTGCGCCTGAAGGTACCGGTAAATAAACAACATTGCCATATTTATGCCACTGAAAATCCTCAAGAAATACAAGAAGTAACTCATCACGATGAAAAAGTCTCTTTTTGATGCGACGTTTGTGCTAAAATGGTTATTGGGCCGATGGCCAAAACGGTTACCGTCAATCAGGAGCGCTATCGCGATATGATAACCAATTTGTTGAAGCCAATTGTTCGTCGAAAGCGTATGGTGCACTACTGGTTTCAAAAAGTTGGTGCTCCACCACACACAAGGCCGCGCCACAATCTATTTTGTGAGGTGATTGTGCCCTGGCCCTTTGATGTCAAAAAATTGTGATTTTGACTCCGGGTTCACCACATTTAACGCTCCAGACTTATTTTTGTGGGGCTATTTGAAATCAAAGATTTACATCAACAAGCCAAGGACCCTGGAAGACCTGAAAAACAAAAACAAACCACGGAAAAGTGATGTAAACAAATCTACTTGAACCCAATTAAATAATTTTTTCACAAACAGAAAAAAATAGTGTTTTTCCTTGATCTTTTTAAACAAAAAACATGGGTCCGTCGAATATGGTTCACCTTGCATTTCTTGAGATATTTCAGTAATGGATGCTGTATTGCGATATGCTACAAGTGAATATATATGAGTAAAAACTCTGAGTATTCGGAAAGTCACTTGTCAATCTTTCACATAAACTCGCACCCGACATAGTAAGACAGAAACGTACAGAACAGGCAACATGTATGTGGCCTTTGAACGCGTTGCAGTTGCCACTTCTCTCGGCACAAGTAACACTGAAATCCCAATCACTGCACCCAAAAAAAGCAATCATCAAAATGACAAAATTTAGTTATTAATTTCAAATTCTCTTCAATACTTTAAGAATCGAGTTCATATTTTCGAATGATATTTCGAGAATATCAAATTGATACTAACTTGTATCAGGTTGACACTTTTTAGTAAAAATTTGATACATGGTCTTATCAATTTGATATTTGAATTGTCAAACTTTTAGTATTATTTTGAGTAAAGCTTTTATTAATTTAATATATTTATACACTTGAAAAGTGTATTATAATTTTAACCAGGAGTTTGCAACGCATAAAAGGAATCATCTCCGACCACATAAAGTATATATGGCCATTTCCACAGAAGGTCAACCAAAAACCGAAAATATCTATTCATTAAATGCAGCTTACTTATCCTATGTATATCAATACAGGTTCCTGAATCAACATTTGTATGTTATTTATGATTACGCAAAAGGATACATATATAAATTTATGAAAAAGCATCAGAAGTACGGCGTTAGAGAATAGCTTGTCGCGTAACGTATGTCACGTTGCGGATCATAATAATAATAGCTACATCATTCCAGATCATATTAAAGTTAGTTGCATTGAAAAACTCGATCGCATTCCACAGAGTTTTGCTATCTACTATCTATATCTAATTTCTTGATCAGCATGATGAGCTGAGTCGGTTGAGCTTTGTCCGTCCATCTGTCCGTCTGTCTGTCCGTCCGTCCGCCCGTCTGTCTGTTTCTACGCAAACTAGTCCCTCAGTTTAAAAGCTATCGAGCTGAAATTTTGCTCAGAGTCTTCTTTTGGCTGCACGCTGCTAACATGTCGGAACCGCCCGGATCGGATGACTACTTCTTGTAGCTGCCATAGAAAATATCGTTCGAAAAATGGGTTTTTGTGAGAAAAACTTTTTTGTTTTCAATGTTAACGCTCTTAAACTCGTTTATTATTAACATTTAATGTTTTCAAATTGATCTGCGATTAAAGTTTGGTCGAAATCGCTAACCTTTGGAGCGTGCTTTTTCAAGTGTATTAAAACTTCGGCACAGACGAAGTTAGCTTTCCTTTCTCGTTTTTCTTTTCAAGTTTTTAGCATAAATTCAGTTCTCTACAAACTGCCATTAACATCATAACATAACATTTTAATAACTAGTTGCTTAATTTTGAACTCATACAAAATGTATTTTATTGACACTAATGAAATGGAATCGTCAGATCCCACTTTGCGAAACATTGCTCTTTCACTCTGCGTACTCCGTACCCACGCGGATGTTGTTTAATCAGAAGACACTGTAATGGTTGCCTCCTGCTGGTACCCAAACATGTTAATCTTTACGTCTTTTCAGAGACCTGCAGCTGAATTCGTTTTGAACCTCTCGCATTGTGCGTCATCTTGCAAAGCGCTGAAACAGCCACAGCAGCATAGTGGCGTGGTATATGTTCTGTCTAAAGAGCTTCATTTTTTATTTTAATTTGTTTAAAAAAAATTGTGATTTTGTGCTAGCGGAAAGCTTTCGCACAATCCTAAACCAAAAGCTACTGAGCTGTTGCTGCCTCATTTAGATGGTGCATAAACTAAAACAGATCTTAATAATTATTTTCTTAAAAATCCAAAAAAAATCTCAATAATTACAATATCCCCTACTGCCACCTCTCTATACAAACAAATCCTTATTTTGATTGAGGTATTTGCTGCCCGTTTAATAAGCCAACAATAACCTAACCACAATGTGTGCCAGCTCACTAAAACTTCTTTTGCAACTCAATCAAAAGCCCACAGTCCAGAGTTGCAGCCTGACCCATATCGCAATGAATTAACTTCTACAAGTACATATACGGTGGTTACATATTGCTCTCATTAAGTTATGCATGTTCATAATCTTTATACGCGTGTATAGGTATGTGTGTGTCTGCGTGCAACAATTTTCGCTGAAAACAATTTGCCAGCACAAAAAAAAAAAAAGACAAGAAAATGAGAAATTTTTGCAGTGCATATGCCACGCACGTAGAAACCGAACTGTGGCAATACCAACTTACATACATACAGACAATCATGCACATAATCATGCCATCAATATATGGCAATTATCAATGAAATTTATAACAATCCACGAAATGTAACGAAAACTTAACCAACCAATAAAAATTTCATTTTCATAAAGGAGAATGCAGCTGCAACAACTCCAAGTCCAACTCCAGCAACTTCAACACAACTCGTGCTGTGTCCAGTTCCTCAATTCCCATTCCATGATCATGATGAACAACATTGTGATCTGCATCATAAAAACGTGCCAGATTGATGCGTGATTGAAATGCCAATTGGTTTCTTTTTTTTTTTTTTTTCTGTTATTTGCCTGGGAGACCGTTAAGATGAGTCTTTGCATTGTCATCTCTGGACAATTAGGGGACAGACATAATTTCGAATATCATTTGGGTTGTGGATTCAGAGCATTTGGCTGCAATTTGTTTAGAGAAAAAAAAAAACTAACCTCCGCTAGATCTACAGTTACCCCTTTAGCCATATAGAGAACTTGTCTGAGGCCAACCGTTGTGAAAGAAAGAGAGAGACTTGACTTGTTTTATTCTTTATGTTTGTGAATGTGTGTGTGTGTGTATTTAGGGGGGTATAAACGGTTAGTTGAGAAGCTTGGTAACGGATATCAAATGAATGAATTTTATGACAATTATAAATCAATTGCAGATAGAAGAGTTCTTAAACTAAACATTCTTCTAATGCACTCAGCAAAAATACAAACAAGAAAGGGATTTATATCATTTTGAGCTACAAATTTTCTGTACGTTTTCTATTTGTTATGATAGGTATGAATATTACAAAAGTAGCAACAAGAAGCACACACAGTTTCTGGTATTGAGCACAAAATAGACTAAGACATTTCTCAACTGGTTCTGTCACTTGGATATTGAAATGCTTATAGACATATTCTTAACTAATTGTCTTTGGTAAAGCTAAGTCCTTTGGTTCTTTTCATTTCAGAAATCAAAATCAAAATGCTTGCTTTTAGAATTTAGACATATTCTTAACTCTCAGTTTTTTGGTAAAGCTAAGGCCTTTGATTCATTTTATCACAGAAATCAAAATCAAAATGCTTGCTTATAGAATTCAGACATATTCTTAACTCTCAGTCTTTGGTTAAGCTAAATCCTTTAGTTTTTTTCATTACAGAAGTCAAAATCAAAATGCTTGCCTAGGTATAGCTAAGGCCTTTGATTCTTTTGATTACAGAAATCAAAATCAAAATGCTTGCTTATAGAATTCAGTCATATTCTTAACTCTCAGTCTTTGGTAAAGCTAAGGCCTTTGATTCTTTTCATTACAGAAATCAAAATGCTTGCCTGCGGGCTTTTTGCGGCTACAAATTTGTCCCACATTCTATCTATGAGCTTGTGAGCTTTTCTGCGAAAGGCCTTCTAAATACATAGTTTTCCCCAATTTTCTACGTTCTGAAACTATGTTTGCCACTCGCCCCTAACACAATGAGTATTTTTCCTAATCGTACTATGCTTTTTTCGGTTGAGAATGTTCATTTCCAGTGGAATCACTAAATTTGAAAATGTACATTAGATTGGACCTCCTGAGTATAAAATTTTGAAGGTCTTGGTCTTACCATTTTCGTTGTAAAAATTTGTATTTGATGAATGTGTCGTATGAGTAAATATTTTCTAAGCTTTAAGTCTCTTCGCACGCATTGAAAATGAAAATAACATTTTTTGCTTTTTACAATTATAAATTATACAATAAATATTAGCTTCAGAATGCTGAGACCTCCTTCCAAATTTTGCCTTTTTAAGGTCCGACCTAATGTACATTAGACTGCCTTTTTGTTGTATGAAAAATGTAAGGTCGTATGGGCGCCCCTTGATTCGTAAGTTTATGATGCATATTTTACGTGAAAACAAAAAAAAAAGTTGAAAAAGTTATATTTTAAGGGGCGCGAAGAGGCTCCAAAGTTTTCGATAAATTTTCTATTTTTGTTTAAAATAGAGAAACATATCTTTCAAAATCGCAAGAACTGCTAACTTTTAGTTCAAACTTGGTGGCCTCTTCGGGCCCTTTAAAATATAACTTTTTCAACTTTTTTTTAGAATTTTTTGTATTTGTTTGAAATTGGGTAATCTATGAAACAAAAGGAATACGTTAAGGGGGTGCCCTCTCTAAATTTCCATTTTTGCCTTTAAAAAAGGCACCATAATGTACATATATGTGTCTGTGGAATCAGGCTATAAAATGTTTCCTAAAAATTGAGAGTTTCATTCCAGCCTTACAGACATTTATCATATTTAGGGTATTCACCAGCCCTCGTAAAAGCGTAATTGTGTAAATTTACGCGACGCAGCTATTGAGCGCTCTTTCTGTTTAACCTCGTAATTTTTGGCGTAAATCCGCTGTTTTTGAAAGGCTGTGAATTTTGCTGTCACTTGTGAGTCAAAGTGTACAAGAAGCACTGATTAAGCGAAAAATATACCTAGCACTTTATGAAATAGAATGCATTGATGATAGGTGTACGAATCAAGCTAAATACGAGCATGAAGATATAAGAATACATAAAAATCTTTATCCTACTGCAATTGCATGCTGTCGGCTAGGAACCAAGTTCTGTGTGCCCAAGTCAGTCAACTGGCGAACCAATGTGCTGCCATTTTTCAATGATAGTCGCTTTCTCCAAATGCTCCGTGTCACTAAGAGTCAGTTCGCGTTGTTTGCCAAATTGATGCATGCTTTATGTCGACTGTATTTCGACCTCGATTGGAGCTTTTGGGTTGGAGTTCTCAAAAGAAAATTCATCAATTTAGTCTTGTTAGAGAGTGTTTGGAACTATTTTGAAGAAAATGTGTCAATTTATTTACTGGCCAGATGCAACTAACGGACAATTGGTTTGAATTTTTGTTGGTGTGACCGCATATTTTGATACCAAGTGTTTTTTTTCGATTCTTTGAATAATTTTACAACACTTCATCGTTTACACTTTTATGCTGCCCCAGGGCAGCAAAAAGTTGGTAATTTATTTCCTATGTGTTTTGTTGTTATGTCGTAAACTTTAGGAGTTTAGGCTTTTACGAGAGGTGTTGAATACCCTAATTGTAAGTTTTTTTCTAGAGTCTGTTGACAGAATTTATAACTAAATCAAAAGCCAAAGCCGAAGTCAGAAATGATAGAATAAAATTTATATCACTTTCTACACATACTCAGAGAAGAAACTAAACCGATCCACTGTGGGCGAAATGACCAATTTAGCGAAACGAAATTAATATCTTCCAAAGTAAATGAGATAATCGCAATCTGATATTTTTTTCTTAAGCGTAGAAATAAAATCAATATAAAAAATTAAAAAAAATATTTTTAATACAATTTTATTAAATTTTTAAATTTAAAAACAAAAATTTTATTTAAAAATTTCAAAAAGATTGCCCAAGCTTTTTAAAGTTGGAATAAAGAAAATAAAAAAATTTTTAATAACATTTTTTTTAGTTTTTAAGTTTAAGTTTAATTTTTTTTTTAATTTTTTCGGTAGGTACACTTACATTTTAAGCCAAATCTGGAGTCAGAAACGTTAGATGGAGTCAAGCAAGGTATGAATCGAAAGGTTATTGAATTTCCGAAAATCGCGCAAAACATTGTTTTGGAATCGGTAAAGCAGTTTGAATACAAACAGCAAAAATATTTGAAAAACTGCTCTAAATTTTTTTTGTAAACATCTACAAAAAATATTAAAAAATAGAACAAAATTAATTTTATTTTTTTTTTCTTAAGAATCGCACTTTTTCGAAGAAAATAAGGTATTAATAAAGAAAATCTATGGATAAACAACGAATTGATATTCGATGATCGCAATACATCATAGCTTGGAAGAATATCGGCGATCGATTTGAGCAAGCCCATTGGTAAAATCTCGCAATTATTTTTCAGATTTCAATACGGTCCAGCTTACGTCAGGTTTTGTTTTATAAACCTGTATCAAAAATAGTTTTACAAAGCCAAAAAATTCTTTGTGGGGATATCTTCGGTAAGCCAAACTAAAAAAGCTTGTGTTTTGATGCTGACACTGCGCCTAAAAAGTCCAACAAATGCAAGGGCAGCACATATTAGCAGGTGATATTGGAAATTTTTAAACATCAAGAACTCACACTGATAAAAAAAGTTAAGTACGACTGGGACATTTGTGAACATTTTTAGTTTTGCTCCACGAAAGTGTTAAGTTCAGGTTGCTAATACGCCTTACTTTCACTACGGCTTACAAGTAATACATTTATGGACGGGTCACTTACATAGATTTTTTGCTTAAAACATACATTTATATTAATATACAAGCTTTTATGTAAAACAAAGAGAACTTTATATTTCACAGCTATATTAACAAAAACTGCAAAAATGCGGGAATTCATTGAAAAGCACTTGCCAAAACATATGTTGTGTTTGATAGCTCACAGCTGTTCAGATTTATATCGCAATGCTTTGGGATAAACTTTTATAAACTAATCAAGGTATCGGTAGTCGATAAATAAAAATGAAATGAAAATGAAAAATTAAATTGACCACTGTGCGATCGTGCTTGATATTAAGCAGTTTTGATGTCCAAAGTACGGTAAGACGGAATATTCTTGGATCCAAGCGAAAATTACTAAAATCAATCATGAATTTTTGAGATTGAAATTCTTGGTGTTTTAAATTAAGTCGGATTTAAATTAAGCTTAGATCTTCTTGGTTGTAATGCACAAGGTATCGATTTCAAGCAGAGATCTTCTTGGATTTAAGTAGAATACCCTGATATGAGAGTGGGAAAGGGGGAAGGCGGGGGGGTAACTGATTTGATTACCTTACTGAAACTTGATCTCGGGACCTCGCAGACTGAACACACGGACACCGGAGCCTTAGCTCACTCGACTATCAGGCATAGGCAAGACCTGGCAACAGCAACAGTGGACGGGACAAATCATTCGCTTAGAAAATGTCGAGGTCGTGGGATCAAGACCCCGTAGGAGCATAGTTTTTTTAATTTATTGTTTTTTTTTTATTTTAGGTGTTTTTAACATTGTCTATCCTCACTTTCCTCGACAACAAGTTCGAAGACGAGATCAATTCGAGAAGTTTTCGTCTTAAAGATTTCAGTCTCGCCAATTCGTGCTAGATTTCTCTGGGTACACAATAAAAAAAAGTCTGTATAAATAGAAAATAATATGTCAACTCTATGAGTCCGCCTATATTTCTAAAACAATTTGGGACTAATTAAAGTATTTCATGTGTTTAATACGATTTGTTACTTAATTTATTTATTTCAATTTAGTTTAAGAAAATGAAGAATATTTTGAATTTATTCTACGTTAGCTAGTTCTGGTTTGAACAACAATAATTTGAAATACTTTACAATGCTCTAAAAATATAAAGAAACGATCTGTGATCAAGTACCTCAAAACTTAGTTTTTTTTCTGTGTACATAAATGTGCTTTCAAAATGAATGACAATCATTTGGTCTCACACATCTGGCAACTGGCGCCTTAGTGTACAACAATTTCAAAGTCTTCAACTGACCATTTAGGGCAACTTGTAGGCCCACTCTTATCGTTCTCGCTTGGCCAACAAATTGACCATTTCAATTAATGAAATGCATTTAGCCATCAACACTAACAGAGCGACAAACCCAGAGAGAGAGAGAGAGAGAGAGAGAGAAAAGTGTTGGACCTAATGATGCGTGTGCGAAAAGAGGGAATCGTAAAAAATCTTTTGATTTTTTTTCACCTGCTGTTTCCTGTTCCTCGGACTCACATTTGCATATTTTCTTGCTGTCGTTGTTGCTTTTGTTGTTGTGGCGATTAAGCGCGTAAATTTGTCGTTAAAAATCATGTTTGAGATCTCTCAGACACACGCGATTAAAAGTTACAGAAGCGCGGTTAACAGACAAAGCTGTTGATTTTTAACTGCGGGTATTTTACTTCATTTTTTTTTATTTGGTTTTTGATTGATGGCTGTCGCCTCCTGGCGCATGTTTGGCATTCAAACTTGATTCGACTGACTGACTGACGGACGTACTGATTTACCGTTGCCTGATAAACTAGAGAAAAAAAAAAACAAAAACGAGTGGCAATTACCTCAAGTGGAGCAGCATTTGGCATTTGCATAAATTGGGCAACCAAACGAAAGACTTAAGACACAAACTTGCCAGCGCTTTCTTCGTGACTAATTTTCCCCCCCCTCCGTACAATTGAGGAGACAGTAAGACCAGAGGTCATTTCAAACGAGTTGTCCAAAGCAATTTGATGTTACAATTTGTTTGTAACGACAACTCAATTTGCTCCTTGCGGGTCTGTCTTTGTCTGAACGAAAATTGATGTACAATCAGTTTAACCCTTGACAGGGCAACGGTACCTTTCAGTGATAGATTTCACTAATAAATAGGTATGTGTTTTCTTTTTTTGTTGGTTGTTTGTTTTGTGTTAAGGCTTATGCGGAGAGTTTTTGTAAATTAAATGCAAATAGTTTCCTGAAAAACTGTTCATTTCTTATGTGTTTGGTTGATTGCAATTGCTAGTTTTGGAAGATAGCGAACGAAGACATGTATTTGGACATTTGTTCACAAAAATGCAAACAAATTACGAAAGAGAAAATCCAAAATACTGCCAACATGTTGCCTAGGCTCAATCTAAAAGCTTGCACTTAAAGCTTCCACAAAATGGACAGCTAAGTTTTAAGAAGGGTTCGAAACCCGTTACGAAATCTTTTACAAACATGGATGAGACCAGAGCCCACATGCAAGTTCTCAAACAAAGTCCTTACTGAAGCACCGCAAAGTCCTCAGTGAGGCACCGCAATGCCCTCAACCGAGGCACCGCGGCACTACAAAGCCCTCAACGGAGAGAACGCAAAGCGCTCAGCCGCGGCACAACAAAGTTCGCAACCCAGGTACCTCAAAGCTCTTAACAGAGGGACCCAAAGCCCTCAACCGAGGCTCTAAATGTACTCAACCGAGGCACCGCAATGCCCTCAACTGAAACCCCTCAACCAAGGCACTGATAGCCCTCAACCGAGGCACCGGAAAGCCCTGAACCGAGGTACCTCAAAGCTCTCAACAGAGGGACCAAAAGCACTCAGCTGAGGCACTAAAAGCCCTCAAACGAGGAACCGCAAAGCCCTCAACCGAGAGACTGAAAGCTCTCAAACGAGGCACCGCAAAGCAAACACAGAGGCACAACAAAGTCCTTACTGAGGCACCACATAGTCCTCAATCGAGGCACTGTAAGCCCTCAAACGAGGCACCGCAAAGCCATCACTGAGGCACCACAAGGTCCTCACTGAGGACTCAACCGAGGCACTGCAAAGCAATAAACCGAGGTACTAAAAGACCTCAACCAAGGCACTGAAAGTCCCTGACCGAGGCACCGCAAAAGCCCTTAACAGAGGCACCCCAAAGCTCTCAACCGAGGCACCGGAACACAACAAAACCTTCAACCGAGGGACCGCAAAGCCCTCAACCGAGGCTCTGAAAGCCCTTAAACGAGGCACCGCAAAGCCCTCACTGAGGCAGCACATAGTCCTCACTGAGGACTCAACCTAGGAACTACAAAGCAATCAACTGAGGTACTAAAAGACCTCAACCAAGGCACTGCAAGCCCCTAACCGCGGCACCGCAAAAGTTCTCAACCAAGGAACCGTGGCACTACAAAGCCTTCAACCGAGGCACTAAAAGCCCTCAAACGAGGCACCGCAAAACCCACAATCGAGGCACTGCGGCACAACAAAAGTCCTCACTTAGGCACCACAAAGCCCTCAACTGAGGCACTGCAAAACTCTCAACCAAGGCACCCCAAAGACCTCACTAAGACACCAAAATTGTGCGAAATTATAAGCACACACGCCAAGAGATTGAGAGAAGCTGGGCTTGTGGCCCTTTGGGTTGTGTAAAGCCATTTTACATTTACAAAGCACCACAAAGTCCACAACTGAAAGTCCTCAACGCGAGGCAAAATCAGCCTAACTATTCACGACCTAAGACCATCAGCGAACTGGGCCCATTCATCGGCATTATGAATAGATATTACTGGAGAGGGACTACTGTGACAACCCAGCACTGACTGCGCTGCTGTAAGCTGCCATAATTTCTAGACTTAGTTCTCTGCCGAGGCTCAAAGACTGCAACTAGCAGGCCAAATGTGTGTGCAATAATCTCAGTCAATTATGTTTAGCAACAGTATCAAATGTTATACATAAACGACAGAATAGCTACCCATTTTTTTTCCCCCCAATCTATTTCTTTCACTTTTTTTTTGCTCCCCCCCGCACAAAAATTCCCATATCTATCAATTGTCTTTCTCTTCTGTTTGTTCAGCTGTCTCATAAATTCCAATTCACAAACTATCATAAGGTACAACTGTCAGTAGAGTTGCCTCTAAATCCAGTCAACTCCAAAAATGGCTTAATGGTAGTTAAATTTAATGTTTGGTCATAACTAAAAGCACAACGGAGCAAAAGACAAACTGCCGTTCAATATGCAAATGCTTGGAAAAAGTCAACCAAAAAAAAATCATGTCTTAGTCTCCTGTGTTGTATGTGTGTTCTTATCATCATCACAAAAAAAATAATTGACAACTAAATGGCCATAGAAAATAGTTGAATGGCGTGAAAAAGAAGCATTTAGTGAGAAAATTGTCATTTTGACGGGATAGTTAAAAAAAAAGACAATTGATAAGATAAGTTTATGTGGGTTGGTGGCTGTTTTTTGGTCATAAGTGGTCATGGGTAGCCCACGCTGAGTAAACAAAACAAGTTCGTTGCCTGAGTCTTTTGTTTTGCTTGACCATGATTCATTTGAGTTGAGTTGAGTTGAGTTGAGTTGGAGACCAGGGACCAGGCACGACCACCGCAATTACATCCGGTAATTTAATGTAATTTTATATTTCAGTTTTTTTTTTTGTTTTCTTCAATCACATGCAATGTGAGCTCACATTTTGATTCATCTATTTTTGTCGCCGTAATTTTAATGGCACAAACGTGCAATTGCTACTTTAGAGTAAGAGTGAATCTAAAAATCTTCTGCGTCGGCTGTCTTTGATGTGTTTTTTGATTGATTATATAATTTTTTGTTGTTGTCAAACAACAGAAATTAAAATTTATTTAAAACTCACAAATTTGTCAACAAAAATCAACTGAAAAAGCCTAAATTTCAAATATTTTCCTTTCATCTTGACGATGATTAATGGTTTTTGTACAAATATTTCATTAATTAGAATTTTTTCAAGTTTTGTAAGAAACCATCGAAGATTAATAAGCGGCAATTAACGAAAAATCAAACAAAAAAAACTGTTAGAAAGAGGCGTTGCTTTACCAACGGTTTAAAAAGGCATTTTTTCGTCTTGCTTTTGTTGCTTTAATTATGCCTTGACTTCAAAATCATTTTGATAAATTAGCTGTGGCATATGGCTTGAGGTCGAAACCTCTCATCTAGGGGTCGGGGTCAAGTGCGTGTGTATTTTTTTTTTTTTTGTTTTTTTGGTTAATTAAACGCATTAAACTTACCCAAACAGGAAACACGTCAAAGCATACCAGTTTTAGGTCTAGTTTGTTTTTTTTTAAATGATGATTGACAAGTCTGCAAGAGAAGAGAAATATATATATTTAATTTCGAGGTTTAAATTGAGCAAAATGTCTGCAAAGGGGTTGTCTCATATAACAATTCTCAGAATAAACTACTACAACTTACTACAACAACCGCATTGTGAGCAGGAAATGGTAACAAAAAAACAAAGCTGAAAACCTCAATGAATCTCTGACCAACAGTTGGTCTTCAACTCACTGCTAACTCTATTGAGTTATGCAGACAGATCGCAAGTTGTTAGGGTGGGTTGGTTGGTGGTTGGCCAATTGACAATTGGCTTCTCTGCCTGGTTGGTTGACTCAAAGGAATGCAGTTTGCCAGTTTGCCAGCTGCAAACTCACTCACATGCCACAATTAAATGCCTGGCATTTTGCTCTCTGGCCAACTTCTTCATGTTAGTGTACTCGTACACTACAACTACACTTATTAAGTGTCATCTCCATGTCGTTAAAGGCGCCGCTCGAAAGGAATTAATAAGAAAATGCAAATGATAAACTGACAGCCTTATGACAGCATTAAGCAAATTGAGCGCGAGCGCGAGACGATAAGCAGACACATGGAGACGACACCTGGACATGGGGACATGGGAACGCCACCTGGTGGCAATGGCAATGAAGATGCCACAAACGAGGCAGACGACTTAACGATTGGGCTTAATAAAATGAAATATTAAATGCGATTAAAAACGCGCTGAAGACGACGACGGCGACGACGACGACGCGACGTTGAAAAAGGCAACGAGGCCATAAATATATTGGAACAGGCTACTGGAATTAAGGGCAGTGGCTTAATTTAAGAGGGGTGGTTTAGGTGGTGAATGCGGTAAGAAAGTTTGTTCCTTTTGGGGGTGGATTTCTGTGATTTTCCTTGGCCCTGCTAAATGATTTCTGGACACATTTTCCTGGCTGTAGTAGCAGAGATGTAATATTACAGTAATTGGTAAAACATTCAAATTTGAGAAAAGGATGTTTCCTTTATTTTCATTTAAGGGTCAATTTTTATGCAATCTTTGGGCTTGCGTGTTTGAAATAATCCTGTCACACATTGTCATCTTTACTTTACTTTACTTCCCTTAGAATTACGCATTAAATTAAATTTCATTAATTTTTTGTGAACTTTTTTAATACCCCTGCAGTTCAACGCCTCAGTACTGAATTTGTCAGTGCTGATTCAGACCAGAAGTAGGAATTGCTCCAATTCATGACTGACTTCAGTACTGTTTTCAGTTCTACCCATGAAACTAACAAATGGGTTTAGTTCTGAAATAATGCCTGTCTGTATTAAATTCATGGCAGGCAGCCATAATTTCAGTACGAGCCCTTCCAAATCAGGACTGATTCAGCTCTGATTCAAAACTGAGCGATACTGAAGGGTAATTACTGCACCGACCAAATAAAGATAACTTATTTACGATATGCCACTGCTCACATCGCCGTAGATTTACAATTTCGGTGCAGACAAATAAGCTAAAAGATTACGGGAATTGATGAAATGCGAGTAACGAATCGATAATATGTGTTTGTAATAGTTACCGCACAGGACTCGGAAAGTATCATGACGGTCGTATTTTGATCTGCACACTTGCAAAGACAACGGACGAAATCAGCGAATTAGTCTGCAGGGTACGTTCCAGTTCAAAAGACTTAGGAGGAGAGACGAATCAACATCACCAACAATCTGCTTATGCAGGAAAAGCACAATTTGACTAGTCCTACAAGTTTAGGAATCGTAGCCTATCTATGTAGGGAAGCAAATGGCGACCAGCATCCCAGTTGAAGCCCCGAAGGTAGCACGCACACATGCGACTGATAGATGAACTGACTGCTGACCATGATATTTTACTATGTCAGCAAGCAGGAATAAACAAACATGCTTGATTGATTCCCAAAAGCTGAGCTTACAGCTGAGTTTTAAAAATCAATCCAGCGATTGTTGTGTACACTAGCGTGGTTATTTGTCGGGATTAGCTTTAAGTTCTGCCGTCGAATTTATCATGATTAAGATAGAGCATATTAACCAAGGTTGAAGATAATTAATGTCAAGTTGAAGACATTTATACGAATCAGGAGAAGATCGAGTCCGCAAACATAAAGACTTGAGATGACTTAACAAACTGAGGAATGATGCTGATGTCGTACTACTTGTGTTAAAGCTATCTTAGTTTAGTTTAGGTTTTCTACATTAACGTTTGGACATGCAATTCTAAACGAAATATTTAGCTCTATAGCCAAGTACAGAGGGCGTTCGAATTTTCCTTTCGTCACAGTATTTCAAATAATTAGAAACATCTTAGCTTTGCTTTGACGTTCATGTGCTTTTAGAAAGTGTTTCTATTTATGTGAAATACTGTGACGAAAGAGAAATTCGAACGCCCTCAGTACTGAATTCAGTACTGAATTCAGTACTGAATTCATATATTTTTCATTTAGCAATTACTTTTGTGCAGCTTATCTACATGCCGTGTTTACTTTTCTCATGTCAACACGTAGCATGTAGCTTTTCTACATGCCACATGTAGAAATGAGAAAACTAAACGCGGCATGCAGAAAAGCTACACAAAAGTAATGGGTTGAAAATTCCGGTTAAAACGTGTAGAAATGTTACATTTTCGTGTGGATTTTGCTTAGAATAAGGAGCCACAGAATAATTTACTGTTGTCCGACTCATGAATTATAGATTTATTATTGGAATCTGTATGAGGAAGTGTATACAGATAGTTAAAGTCAGGGCTGAGTTTAAAAGATGAATAGGTAGACTGAAAGAATTCGGCAAATAAGATGTTATTAAGAAATGGAGATGGAGGAAATAAATTGAATTTACGTTTGGAGTTAATGAAAGAAAACATATCTTAGGGTTGCGTCGAAATTTATTTTTACAGCGTATAAAGTAACTTTTATGATACTCTGATTTAAATTGAAACAAATTTGACTTGGCAATAACTCTATTCTATTTAGCAAAACAGCCTGTCTGTTTAAATCATTTATATACGGCGGTGATACAGAAATCGCTAGAGATTTTGATATAGTCTATTTTTTAGTTTCTTTAGATATGTCAATCTACGAGAAAATCATGGAGGGAGATTAGAAGAGACTCGAACATGTTCCTCGAATAAATGGTACAGTGTGTTGTAAAATAGCTCTAAGTCCTCATTGAGACTTAGGTCATCAAGACAGGACATCCATCAGATCTGAATAATTGGCTTTTTGAAAATATTGCCTACGCCAAGGAGAAGCAGGGACCTTTGGACAAGGAACCAAGCCATTGATAGAACGTTGAAATGTACGGTGTTGAAGATCTTCTGGAACTGATAAGAGGGAAGTACGGGCAACAGCTGCAGCACACATGTCACTTACAAGTTGCAAGTCTAGAAATCAGCCGTTAAGATTAGGGAGGGAATTAACTTGCTTAAATGACAGATCAAAGAGGCCATCTACAAAGTCATTATGGATGCACGATACTAAAGCAGCTGAATCATCGCAAGCTGACCAAGAAAGAGCGGGAAGGTTAAAATCCCCTAATACTATAAACATTTCGTATTCACCGACTGATAGATGCTGAAAGTAAGTAGTTGTGTCACTAAGTTTCAACCAGGAAGTGAAGCTTTCACAAATATAAAATCAATGTTAGATGAGTCATGATAATGCATAATTTGAGAAGGAAGACTAGAACGACTGGGTCGATCACGTCTATAAACCACCTAGTTATTGGAAAATTAATTACCAATAGCAAATTTGTACAGAGATCAAGTTCAAGTTCCAGCCCCCCTGTACAAAGAAAATTCACCTACACCCCTGACAGTCTGGCGTCATCTCCCTCTTTACCTGTCTCTCTCCGGGGCCTCCCTCCTCGCCGATAAGAATGTGAAATGCATGCGTTCATTAAATTAATGCTCAAGACGCCAAGAAGTTGATAATTAAATGCGTGTTGTGGCATGGGGCAAGGTGCCCGTAATGACATTAAATATGTTTAAACATGCATAAATAAAACAAGATCAGCAGGAGCAAAAGCCCAGCTCCAAGCTCTGATGTTTTAATCAGAGGGATTTTAAGACACTGACCCAGGGGTAACTTGTTGCAACAACTAGTTAAATTAATGACGCAACATCAACCGGGGCCAAGGAGCAAACAAGGAGGAGCACTAGAAACTGGAACTAGTATGTAGTAGTAGTGGTCTCCACTAAGATTTACGACGATTCAAATTGGTAGGCGATAAATTGTAAAGTTAATCGCTTGTCAAAGTTTTCGCGGGCACATTTATCTTCAAAAGCGCAGCACCAGCTAAGTAGATATTCAGCTAAAGATAGAGGCATACTATGAGATTTATGGTCTTAGATGTGGAATAGATGCGCGAATTGGAACTAAAGCAGAGTCAATGGGTTTGGATGATTTAATTTGGGATGGGCTACTGGTTGTAAGGAATTTAGGTACAACTGTGGCTTAGATTTTTATAGTAAACCTATACTCGAGCCAAGAATGTTAACTTCTTTGACGAATGAATTCGTTGCACCTGATTTTTTAAAGTGATTAAGCATGGTGCTTCATTCCATGAAAATCTAAGTACACAGAAAAAAAAATGCGAGATATCCGGGCTAAAATCAATCCCAAAAGATGACAGCCGACAGGCTAGGCCTGTACTATCTCAAACCAAGTACGAGAAAGATTGATCCCAACTTTAGTTTGGGAGAGCTTGACTTTATGTAGTTATTCGAGCTTGATTTGATCCCGCAGTCGGCTTGGTGCAAGAATACCCAAGATTAAATTGAGCTTGTTACTCGAACTACATTCAATCTGAAAAAGGATTGCATCAAAAATGACTGAAAATAACTTTAGCTCGATGTTTAAACCAGCGATGGCTAGCAGAACCCCCTGGGGGCGAAGACATTTCGCTATTTATACTTATACGAGCGGAATGCATGTTGAAGCTGAGAGGCCAAGAGAGTAAATAGGCCTTCAGGCGCTGGCTACATGAAGCAATGAGTATTAGAGATCAAATTTGCGCTGCCTAAGTCAGCTGTTCGCTCTCACTTACGCTCTCTGGGTACATTTGGGATTATGTCCGTCCCGCTCTTACCACTGTGATTTTCTATGTGGCACTATAAAGTATCTAAACAATGTTTATAAGGCACTATGGCTTACACCAGTCAAACCAGCTAGCTCCATGCTGGCTAGACTTCGATGCATTCAGATCGAAGCTGGTTCACGGCGCTTTATTTTCGCACACCAATACACTCTCACGTTTTGGCCCCGCTCTCGTTGACCAACGCTGCTTTAAACTCTTTTTGACTCCAAAAAAAGATATCTCACAAGAACTCCATGCTACTTTTTAACCATCTTTTTCATTATCAAACCACAAAGTTCTAGACGGCTAGAGGACATTAGTTTGCGTACAACTGAATAAATACAGCAGCAACCTACTCATGCGGGAAGTGCTATAACTGGTACGGAATTCCAAGGCAACGGTTAGTGCAAAAAAGCCCACAACACCAATAACTTCTAAACAGAGAAACAAAAAAGAAAAAAGCTACACGAAAATGTAGGATTTTCAACCCATAACGTTTCGTGTAGTTTTTTAACACGTCGCGTGTAGCTTTTTAATTTCAACACGTGGCGTGTAGCTTTTCTGCACGCCGCGTTTAGATATTGAAATCCTACACGTTTCATGTAGCTTTTCAACACGTCACGTGTAGCTTTCTCATTTCAACACGTGGCGTGTGGCTTTTCTGCACGCTGCGTGTAGTTTTCTCATTTCTAAGAGATCTACGTAAGCTGTCAGAGAAATATGTGTTTGTGTGTGTACCCATTTAGCCTGAGAGAGCTTTACTCTCTCAGTTTCGAGCATGCTCTCGGTTTCAATTCGCTCTTTCGATTTGACAGTGGAATTCTGTACTTACTTCAATCTCGAGTCAGGATAATTTGATTTTCAAGTAGGATCCGTACTTGAAATGAGCATTTTCGCATTGATGCAAGCCCTTTTGGATTGTTCCAATACTTTAGTACTTGAGGCAAGTAGAATTTAGAACGACTTGTAATTAAATTTTAAATCAATTTTTTTGAGTTGAGTTTAGCTCGCCTTTTTTTCTAAATATTTCCATTTGGAGTACGTTTCTGTTAAAAAAATTGCAAAATTTTTAATATTCACATCTTCGAAGTTAAATTTTTGACTATTTATTGTAATAATCTATATGAAATGGTGACCTAAAAACTATATTTATATTTTTGCAGTGTTTTTTTGTGTGAGCAAGTTAAAGGTTAATTACTTTAAGATTAACAATTTGCCTTCTAAAATTTACTCAGAACTAAATATATTACCAGACAATACTGACTCATCTCTTACTTCCAACCCCTACTATTTACCCCCTTTTGCCCAACTGATAAAGCCAACTTGTGCCACCTCGAACTAACTGTTTTGCTTGCTTTTCCTTATCACTAACTAGACGAGTAATTACGCTTGTTTGCTCTCTCTCTCTCCCTCTCTCTTTCTCTGTCTCTCTGCCCTGTGCTCCAATTTCAATTCAATTGACAAAGCACAGACAACAATTGTGCATTTCATGAATTGAAAGCGCCGCTGGCCAAGTTGTTGTTGTTTATATTGTTGTCCATTGTTTTGGGGGGCATAGGAAAATGTCATTCAAGTTGCCGGGCAAGTTGACAAATTGTCAACTGATATGGGGAGCGTAGTTGGGTAGCTTGGAAAAGAGACAAAAAACAAAATAAGACAACAACTACAACAACAACAACAGTTCAAGTGGCTAAGCCAGTGTAAACATGTGTAGATTTATGGGTTTGAAGTTGAAATTGCGGTGCTGACTTCCTTCTGTTATTTTTTTTTTTATCGCTCGCTCTCTTTGCATATGCATGAGGTTTGCCTTGTGGTAGAGAGGAGCGCGTGAGATATTTAAAATGAAGCAGTATAATTTAGCTGAAACAATTAATATTGTTTCTGGAAAATAACACTAGTTTACAGCCAAAAAGATCCATTTTTACTGGAACTATTTTGAAGTTATAGTTGGTGATTTTAAAACATTTTTCATGGCAACGTTTTTTGAATTTTTTTCATTTTTTCTGTAGGTGCATTTAAATTTTAAGCCATATCTCACTTCATAATCGTCAAATGGAGTCAACCAGGATATGAATCGAAAGGTAATTGAATTGTCGATAAAACTGTTTTCAAATTGGTTAAGTAGTTTGAATACAATGATCAAAAATATTTCAAAATAAATTATTTTGTTCTCACATGAAACAATTTTTGAAATCGATTTTTGAGATGACCAATCCAAACTACACTAAAAAAAATTTCAGTATAAATGGGTCATTTCATTTTTTTTTGAAAACTTGGAACCTAACACAAAAAAAAGTTGAGTGAAAAAAAATTATTTATAATTTTGTGACCAAATATAATTAATTTGTCAAGAAGGAAAATTTGACTGACAGGTACAAAATAGTCAACAATGCTGAACTAATCTTTTGTTAATAAATGTTCAAAATTCAAACCAAGGATTTTAACACGGGATTTCTGTATTAAGCGCAAAGTTATTACAACACTTTTTCTCCTTTGTCTAGCATTTGACTTTGGACAACTAGTTTTTATCAAGACCGTGTCCGTTTTCCAAATTATTCTAGTCTATGAAAAAGAAAGAAAGTTGGTCAAGCCCGACTATAACATACTCTGTATCCTTAATGCCGCAGCTCGCATTTGCTCACGAGTTATACGCGATATAAGCTGTTATACGCTTTATAAGCGTTATACGCTCTAAGTTTCTCTCTCTCCCTGTTTCACTAAGATTGCCTTTGTTGAAAGGAATGCTGTGGTTATGGGTGGGGGGCTGTTAGCTGGCCGTTTTTTGATCATAACTTGAGTATCGTTCATCCGATCTTTATCATTCCTTCAGCAAATCGATAAATAATTCTTGATTACTACACTCAAAAAAAAATCAATCCATACGGGATCAAATCAATCCCAATCGGTAATGAAAACCACATAATTCCGGATATTCTTGGCCCTATCCAAAAAAAGGATTGAGTTGATCCGACTTCTTTAATCCTAAAAGAATTACATTTATTCCGGGGTAATCTTAAAAAACATCGAATTAAGCAAATAGTTGGAGAACAATTTAATCTCAATCCAGGTTCATTTTAAGCATGCTCGAGATTGTTTTTGAGCTCGATATGTTATGTGGATTTGATCCCAGGAAAGATAACACTCCTTTTCTTTTCCTTCGCCATATTCCATAGGACATCCTTATACACTTCAAGACCCACACCTGTTTAGGTTTCTAAAAACTTCTGCAAATCAAAGATAATATAAAAACTTTTTGGGATCGACTGGGATTCGAACTCACGACCAAATTGCTTCAAAATGCGGGGGAGGAAGGGGGCATGACGAAAATTGAAAATAAACTTGATCTCTAGACTTCTTAGATATTTCAGTGAATTCACTTAAGTTCTCTTCTGGTTCTTCTAGCAGCTAGCGACGGTTATTATACCTATTAGTCGCAATTGTTTTGGTACACGTACTGAACACACTCGTTCTCGATAAGCATTGAACGAACATGTTGCGAACTTTGGAATGGGGCTCGATCGAAAATCGTGTTGTCGTAATTGGCCTGCATAAATGCGGCTACGAAAAAGGTGAAATCTTTTGGATGTTGCGCTCACTTGATATCACCCGAAACTTTGTGTATCGTACCGTGAAGTTATTTGACGATACTGATGGAATAAAAGATCTCGCGAATTCCGGCCGTCCGCGCACTTTGCGAACGCCACAAGCCATCAAAGCCGTGAAAGATCGAATTCGTCGAATATCATGTCTCGTAAGATGAATATCAGCAAGAACAGCATATCGCGCATCATAAAACGTGACTTGGGACTCAGTGCATACTAGAGACACACCAACGAATTCCGTTTACTGACGAGAAAATGTTCACCTTAGAGGAATCGTTCAAAAAACAGAACGAAAGAGTTTATTCTGTGTCATCAAAACAGAGCATCTGAACTGGGGTGACGACATAATTCCGACGACATAATTTCGACAGAAAAAAACGACACAATTTCGAGCAAAATAATGTCGTTTTGTTTTGTCGGAATAATGTCGTCTTAAAACGACATAATTTTAATCAAAAACGACATAATTTCGATTCCAAATGTACTGGGCGAAATTATGTCGTCGGAATTATGTCGCTATGCCTTCTGAACTCATTCCGAGAGTTCAGAGAGCTCACCATCCGGCTTATATGATGGATTGATGGGGAGTCGCCTATGACGGGTTCACCAAGCTTCATTTTTGTGAAAAATGAGTCAAAACTTCGGCGAAGGTTCTGAAGCCTCTCAACACGACATTATTTGCAAACAAGCCGTGAACCTTTCAACAAGACTCCGCTCCAGCTAACAAGGCAAAAACGACTCAAACATGGGTAAGAAACCATGTACCGATCTTCATTTCTACGGATCTGTATTCATTGGACTACAAGCTGTGGTTCGTTCTCGAGGCTATGGCTTGTTCTACTGGACACCCAAATATTGAGTCTTTGAAGCGCGCCGTTGTCCGAGCAGTGGACAATTTCTCAATGCATGCGGTGCGACCATGCTACCAAAAAGACTTCGGAGTTGCTGGAAGGCACAGATGGCCATTTTGAATAAGTTGTTCAACGATTTGTAGCCATTGAGTGACCGTATAAAAAGAAGAAAAAAGTTTTGAAAAAAACTGTGTACCAAAACAACTGCGAGTACTAGGTATAATGAACTAAACTGAAAATTTCGGCTCAGACTTTGTTTTTATTGCACGTTTGGTTCGGTTTAAAGTTTGGTTAACTGTAAGAAAAACGTCAGAATTCCGTTCTTGAATCGGTTCGATTTACTTTAATTTTTAGCGAAATCTTTAGCAAATTTTTTTTAATAGTTAAGAAGGTTGTGAAGCTGGATAAATTTTTCAATAAAGTAAAGAACATGTCAGAAGCTTAATTGTTCTAAAACAGCAAATACATGTAATTTTTCTGACTACATATATGTGTCACGCTGTCATCTCAAAAACCTAAATAGCTCACTTTGTCTTGTATCGTTGGCACTTTTACTGTATTTTTTTTCTTATTTCTTATTTAGTTTCCTATGTCTTGTTTATCTGCGGTTTTTTGTCTGCCACGTCTCAAGTTCAGTTCACACGCTTTCACTGATTTCGAGTGTCAATTTGAATTTTATGCTAGCAACGCTTTGATAGATAAGACCAAGCCAGGCCAGGCCAGGCCAGGCCAGTCCAGGCGTATAATTAGCCAGTTACCAAGCTTGCGGATATGGCAGGCGGCCTGGGACTGTGGGCTTCTGTGAAACGACATGGCCATGGCGGCATGCCCAACAAATTGCTGCTAATGAGGCGTTGCAGTAGACCCCCCTCCCTCCACCTTCTTTTAATTAAAACCATAAACAGAATTGAGTTCAACTTACCTAAGATGACGATTTTAGTTCTGTTCAAGCAAAAAAAAAAAAAAAAAAGGACTCCAGGGAATTTTCCAGCGCTTAGCCTTTGATCAGAACGACAAACTGCAAGAAAAAAAATATGGGAAAAATATTTTATTTAGTTTGTAACAATTTTTGTATATTTTTCCCCCCCCCATCAAAAGGCAGGTCATAAATGTCATTCTCCACACCAAATGCCAAAAGGCAACAGCAGCATGGGCTTGTCAACAGCTTTTATTGGCATACACTTGAAAGAAAACCAAGGGAAAATTTTTAAAAATTTCAAAATTTTCAAGTCTCAGGAATTGAGTTGATTTTATAAATTTTTAGCTAACCTAAATTATGTATGGAATTGTTGTTTTTTTTTATTTTTTCTAAGTGTAAGCAAAACAATCTCAACTAAAAAGCCGTAAATCAGCGAAAGGTGTTTGGGTTTTAACCTGCCTCATAAAACAAGAAAAATTATGATTTAACGCAAATTTTTGTAATTAATCTTGACAAATAAAGCGGCCTGCGGGTCTTAGTTTTAGTTGCATCTTCCATCTTTCAGGCACTTTTTCCATGGCATAAATCTTTTCTGCACTTCGTTGACTAAGAAGAGCCAAACACAGAGAGTGCAAGCAAAGGGAGAGGCTCACTCAGATCATCATTATCCTTCATTTGGTAACCGGTTTGGGTACAAAAATATTTCATAATTGTGCCAAGCAATGCAGTTTTGTTTTGTTGATTTTTTTTTCTTCTTATTTTTTTGGAGACTTTACCAACTTAATTACAGTTCCATGTGGTGGCTCTCGAGCGACGTCCCAGTAGCAATTATTAACTCTAGACTTCAACACTCATCATTCACCATTCACACATACAACAACTGGGGAGCTGGCAACTGGGAACTGGGGAAACAACTGAGAAGTGAGCACAAAATATGATATATAGTCTGATGCTAATTGCTGAGAACCTGAAGCCGTCATTAAGTTGCAACATCATAATCCCAACCACCTCCCACCTCCCCGTACTAGTTGCAACATTGCATCTCAGCTGCTCGAGCATCTTTTCTGCTGTGTAAGCTTGGTTGATAATAATCAACAATTTTTTTTTTTGTATTTTTCTAGCTTTCTAATCTGATTTGATTTTATATTTTTTTTTTTTTTTGTATTTATGCTTCTTCATTGTGGCTACCTTTTTTTTATGATTTGTTTGCTCGCACGATGCGTCAACTTCTCGATTTTTAGTATCTCATTTTTTTTGTTTTGTCAGCAAAGTAAATAAAATAAAATACCTACAGCAACAACAACAGCAACAAAAAAACGTGACTGTTACGAAAAAGTCGTGTATGTGTACTTTTTTTCTGGTTTCGAGTAGTAGTTGTTGGCCCGAACACAATGCCTACAATTTTTCAATGCGTTTGGTCTGAACAAAAATAAAACAAAAACAACAAAAAAAAGCTTGGAACGGTTTTGTGCCATTGTTTGGACTGTTTTTTTTTTCTTTTGTATCTGTATCTGTGTTGAGTTGACTGTCGTGTCAGTTTTGGTTGAAATTTTTATTAATTACAAAAGCTCACGCGTGTCTCTCTCGCACTTTCGGATCTTCATTAGCAGTTCTAAAAAAAAAAAGGAGTAAAAACTCAAAATTGTTTCAGCTTAGAGGGGGAATTCAAATCATTATAAAATATATTCTTTGTCATCTTTTTTATGCCTCAGTCCCATCAATACTTCATTTGTTTCATCATCTGATATGACATCAGCCTTAAAAAGTTGAATGTATTTTATGCGGAACAAACTCAGAACATTTTTTAAACATTATCATTTCGATCCTTCGATTTTAAAAGCGAAATTCTTTTTTTGATTTAAATGCATTTTGTAAAAGAGGCTCAAAATCTACCTAACACCGTCTGGAATCAGCGACCTGATATTAGCTCCCTTAAGTACGAGACAACTTTAGGCATTGTGCATTGTACATCAGAAAGTCCGAAAATGCGGCATAAAGCCCAATTCAAGTTTGGCACAGATTATGCTTAGGCTAAAGCGTAATTTCGGAAAAAATTTGAAACCGTTGCTACTACGCCCATCCTTACCCCCCACACTACCCCATTTTTAGTACATATACATATTTAAACTTAAGCGCTGTAACATAGTATTATACATATTCCGATTTTTAAAAATTATTTGAAGTGGCTGGCAGTAGATAGTCAAATACCGCTGAAATTTGGGCAGAGATGCTTATGAATCAGCTGTACGGTCAACTAGCCTGTATTGTGGTGTGGTGTGTTCCTGTTTTAAAGTTATGTGCTAGCATAACTTGACCTCGAGCCGGCAAAAACTTGAAGGTTTGATTATCATAAACGTCGTAAAAACATACACATTGTTTGAAATATATATATTATGCATAAAATCGGTTCCATATAGTTTACACTATTAAAATCGGCACCCGAATTTTAATCTTTCCTCAAAAAAGTGGTACTACAAGAGACACGATTACATTTCATCAACAATTGGACAGACACAACAAAACGCACAATATCAGCAAATTGTTTATTTGTAATATAATAGCTAACAATTTTCTGTCTGGGACTAGATTGCGTAGAAACTGACTGACAGACGAACAAAGCTCAATTAATACTTTATGTTGTCGGAGATAGCTCCTTTTATGCGTTACAAACTTCTGGGCAAAATTATAATACTTTTTTCAAGTGTATATAAATTAATTTGTCTCATCTTCTCGATTGTTGAATTTAGATTTAAATTAAGAATTTAATCTTGAATTTAAATTTTCTTGTCTCTGTTGACTTTTAACACCGTTTCGTCTCGGTGTAGAGCTGGGCATTCATTGTTGTTTTCCACACAGGGATAGCCGCGCGTAGTGCAACAACAACATCATATGTGTTCTCTCTTCTTTTTCTTTCATATAACTTTTGGAAAATTGAAAGCAAAGAGAAATGTTTGTTTGCGTCTTCTTTTATGTAGATTTGGTTGTTGGGAAACAAATGACACACACATCAGCAGGCAATAATCTGTATTCTATTTCCATTTCTTGAGAAATATTTTCTTTATTTGTGTTGGTGTCTACGCCGCCGTAAGCTGGCACTCCGATTTAGACTCTATAAACTTGGTTTTAGATTAATTTTTTCTGAGTATACTTGATGGCTACTATTTTGAATTAAACTAAAGAAATAATGGGTATTTCCAGAATTGGTTTACGGATATGTCATCTTCAGTGTTGGGTTGTTCATTAATGCTTTCTGAGCAGAACATATGAAGATGTGCTTTTTACTTCCTTCTTTTTTTTGTTTAAGCGAATTAAACTTTTAAAAGTATTTTCAGCAGAACAACTTGCTCCCTGATCAATTAGAAATTTGCAATAATCTTCGAGTAATGCGGCATCATGATAGCCAATTTGAGGTATCATGATACAGGAGCAAGTATCAAAGAAATAGTACGCTACTTTAAAGAGCTACCGGTCCCTCCAACAGCAGAAACTATTCGAAGCATAATTTTTTCTGATACCTGCTGAGGGATCAATTATTCTGCTGAACTCGCCCAATGTTTCTTCTAAATAGCTAATTTTTGCGGCAATGTTTATTCCTTCATTTATAACAAAAAATTAAACGATTTCTGAAATTTCCCTTTAAAATAATTTTCAATTTAGTCTTCAACATATTGGTAATCATTTTCTTTTATCTAAACTTTGTTAACCTCAAGGAAAAGCACTCAAATTTCTAATAAAATACATTTACTCTCATAAATTCTTTATATGATCTTCATTAGTTCTCTACATCAATCTCTTGAACCGCCTCAAGTTGTAGCAATTTTCTGTTCAAAATGTTGAAGATCGGCTTCTGCTTGGTTAAAGATCACTTTTATCAACTCTTTCCTCGCCCCCAGTCAAAATGAACATTTGGCGTGGGTGCAGCCTCAACTCCTTAAGCAATTTATTTTCGTTATTTTTAAGGCAGGGCTGGATTGACCACTACACTCTCCCCCTCTCCCTCTCTCACTCTCTTTCTATCTGGCTTAATCAATTTACCAACATAATTTTGTGGAAAACTAATTAAATACCTCTAAAAATAAACAAATGTTCGGCTGTCAGTAGCGTTTAGTGTCATTCATTTTAACCGCAAAAGTGGCGCCCACTTTTGGACAGGTGAAACTTGTTACCAAACCCACCTTCTTTGCTGATCGATGTTTGGAATTTAATAAGTTTTTCCGCTTTTCGGGGCGAAATCAAAAATCAATACATAATTCTTTTGACATGCCAATCGCACATTTGTGGCATGCAACATGTTTGCGTCGACTCATTGAGATAAAAATGTTTGCAAGAAGCAAAAGGATGGGGCAACAAACAAAACGACGACAAGGCAACCGTTGCACAAGCTGCTGCACCTTAAAAAAAAAAAAAAAGAATACAAAAAACTTGACATCCCAACTTTGAGCCTGGCCAAAAGGAAAAAGTGAAATCTGCTAGAATTGATCTTGTGGGGAGTCGAAGTCATCCGCCGCATTGTGGTCTTGGGGGCCAAACCAACCTACCAGCCAGCCAGCAAACTGGTTTATACATCTGCTGAGGAAGTGAGCAACCAAAACAGCAGCAGCGGCAGCAGCAGTCAAGGCACAGTGGGACAAACAAGTGAATCAAGTTTGAAAAGCACAAAACTTAAAAAAATGTTAGGATAATACTAAAAGATGAGGCAAACATTCAAATGAAAACAACTTTGATTAAAAAAACTGGCTTTGGGCCTTTGGATGAACTAGTCTGAAGCACTCTAATAACAATACCGAACTAGTGCTAATGGTTGAGAGGATGGTCACACTGGATGGATGATGCGAGCATTGAAGGAGGCGTTAGTGGAATGTGGAGTAGTAGGAGAAACAGACGTGTGTATATAAATGGACAGAGACCGTATTGCTACAGTAAATAGTAATTGTGTAAATAATGTGTAAATAAAGACAGGAAAGCCCCAAAAAGTCGGTGGCTTACAATAATAAGAATTAACTAAATAGTACTGATTTTCACTTTTAAATAACGTCAATAAAATCAAAAACAAATTACTTATTTAAATATATAAACTTTTTGAAAACATATGAAGCTGTCTCCAAGCTACCTTTAAGAAATTGTATTATTTATAAGTTTGTCAGATCTAATGAATACTTTCTGTGAAGCGTTTTAAAATCTCATATACTAGAACTTCTAACACAGAGTTTTCTAAATTTCGTATATTATTTTTTCTGAAAAGCTTGTGTTTTTCAGATATTTTAAACTATATTTAAAAATCTTAAATTGGTTCACTCAATTTTCGTTCTTACACTTCTCAAGCCACTGTGTACTGTGTGGTTGGCCTCTACAGTGTGTCTATAGCCTTACCTAGCGAGTCTTTTGAGTCAGAGCCTCAGCCTCAGCATAGCCTTTCATTCGCTGTCAGCATCAATTGAGCCAGCCTCTCTGCACAGCTTCCCCTGCCTCGTCCGCTGTCTTCATCCCAATCCCCATTCAGAGAACTAAAGATATATGAGCCAACGCTATGTTGTGACTGCTGCCCGCTGTGCACCTGTGTGCCCAGCTGAAGAAGATGAGGATGAGCTGCTGTTGCTGCGAAATGGACTTTTAAATGTTGCCATTTGTTGCGTGAAAATGCAACCAGTAGCCCAAAATCGTTCAGAGTGTATTTTGAGCTGGCTATTAGGAAATGTACCCTTCCTTCCTCCTCCTCCTCCTCCTCGCATGCCCAGCGGTGATCATTAACGCCAACTGTTTTTTGGCGGCGCTTTGAAACCACATTTTTACAACTTCTGCCGAAAAGTACCAGCCAACCGGCAGCAACCACAGAAAAGGTCAGCGCTACCGTCAGCATTTCACAACAAAAAAAAAAAAATGTAAAAACAAACATAAAAAAAAAAAATAACATACATAAAATGAGAGAAGGTTGTCTGTCTGGTGGGGCCATTCCAGGAAACCCAGCAACTTTTTTAGAAACACAACAGCAACAGCAGCAGCAGCAGAAGAGTGACAAGCCACTTGAATGAGAAATCTTTTGGCCACTTGACTTTGGCTATGGTCAACCTAATGAAATGGGAAACGGAAGAGATTCATTTTGGTTCCCAGTCAGGGATTAACAATTAAATTAGCCTGAAATAATGATGTAAGCAAGCTGAGATGTACTGATTTATTTACAAAACAGATATATACGATTCATTTCATATTTAGATTATATTTTCTGAGCATAATTAGCAAGAAGCAAAGCTTTGCTTTGAATCGATAAAACGAAAATCTTCAAAATGTGATGTGATATAGAATTCAGATTATAAATCGAGAAAAAAGATGATATTTTTCATATCAATTTTAATTCGATATGAAAACATTTCAAATTGATACTTTAAAAATTTCAAATCGATATTTTTTAACATATCATTCTGGTGTAAGAAATGTAATGGAAAGAGTTTTCAGCATCATTCTGAAACTATTTAATTTCAATTTATGTAAATGACATTATTTTGGATTAGAAAGATATTATTTTCTGTGTCAAATGAAATGAAAAAATTGATATTTTTGAAAAGTTCAGTTTAATCAGGAGAACATCAAAATGAATTTTATCTTTTTATACTCTGTACCGAAGGTACATAGAGTATACTAAGTTTGTGCAAAAGTAAGTAACAGGGAGAAGGAATCACTAGAAACACTAGAAAGCAGGCATACCCAATACACACAAAGAAAAGCACCAATACCAATCAGGGAATTATTCAAGACAAGTCAATATGAAAATCACATTGAAATTGGGTAAGGTAACAACAAAATCACATGAAATTGTTGTTGGTCAGTTTGCTTGCGCGCGCATACACCAATCAAAGAAGAGAACAAAACCGGTTTTGGTTCTACGCGACGCATACACACGAAATCGTTTGCATGTGTGTCGTTTTGTATAACTCGCGACCTGCATGTATACGATCATTGATTTCCTATCTTCGGTGCAATTACAAAAACAAAACTTACCCAAAGAGCATACGGCTGGGCATCGCTATATATTCTTGGCCAGCAACAACAGCCTAGTGAATATAGTCAAGTCTGTCTGTCTGTCTGTCCGTCTGTATGAACGCACAGATCTCAGAGATGGTAAGAGATAGAGGTCTGATATGTATGGGACATATATTTCTTATACTTGCAGGCAGATCAAGTTTATTTTCAATTTTTGCCACGTCCCCTCCCACCCCTGCAATTTGAAAAAAACGTCATATCTCCCACAGTTTTGAAGATAGATGGTTCGTACTTTCCAGGGTTAGTTAGTAATTAGTATTGTTTATCGATTTGCCGAAGAAACTACAAAGATTGGATGAACGATACTCAAGTTATGTCGAAAACAACGTTCGTTGAGTATGTTACAGTCGGGCTTGACCGACTTTCTTACTTTTTTAAGTGTCGTTTCGCCAAAGTGTAAACAACATAGTTTTTGTGTGCTCCAAATATGCCAACACAATACAATTGGCGGGAAAGTTTAATTTTCTGCTTTCATTTGAAGAAAAATGCATCAAGAAGCTTACGGGGAACATGATTCATCGATTTCCAAAACACCAAAATCGACGCCAAAACCGAATGTTCTCTCTGTATTTGGTGGGACCAATTGGGCATGGTGTACTTTGAGCTGCTACAACCGGGTGAAACCATCACAGGGCAACTCTACCGAACTCAATTGATGCGTTAGAGCCAAACATTGAAGCAAAAACGGAGAGAACATGAGCCAATGCACAGCAAGGTAATTTTGCAACATGACAACGCTAGGCCACATGTTGTGGGAAGTCCTATCCCAACCGCCGTATAGCCTAGACTTTACCTGTTTCGACTACTATTTGTTTTCGTCGATAACGTATGCCCCTGAGCTCATTCGCTCTTTTGAAGAACTTCAAAATTGGATCGATTCGTGGTTTGCTTCATAAGACGTATCGCTTTTTCGAAAATGACCAGAAAGATGAAAAAAGTAGTGGCTAGCGATGGACAATATGAACTTGAAAAAAATCCTTTAAAACCACAGAATGAATACATAGAGTTATCTGTCTGATTAACTTACAAATAACAGAGTAAGGGTCGATTTTACATCTTCTACATAAGCTCTATCTGTCACATAAAGTAACAAATAACAAAGTAAACTGTAAGTTTATCTGACACATATCAGCTCTGGAAGAAGAGAGCAGCAGCTATATAGCAAATGGAAAATCTGCCCTAAGTAAACTGAGGGATTTTAACTATAAAGTAGATTCGATATGGAAAACTCCAAGCTGATATATAAAAGTAGTTTGCGTTTCTTTCGTTAAATAGCTTGGGTATTATTATGAATATGTAAATGGATTTTAGCCGGCTTGAGTTAAGTTTAAATATAAATACTAAAAACAACCACAAATTTATTTGGTTATTTTCCATTATATTTTAGTTGCAACCAGTCAAACGTCTTCAGGGCAAACTAGTAAAAAAAATTTGTATATTGTCTAATGAGATATTTTTAGTCAATTTGTTATAATTAAAAGCAAGCAAAGTTATTTTCCAAGTTTAAAATAATATCAAATCCAGCTTCTTAAAATATCTCGTTAACCCTTGAGTCTGTTGTCTGTGAAATTTAAGAAGCACTCTCCAAAATGTTAACTTGAACTTTTGCCAAGTGTCTTGGCTGGCTTGTCGGCTTACTGGCTGACTGGCTGCCTGGCTGCTGTTACCAACTTGACTTGACCCGCTGGCAATTATCACAAGCTGTCAGGTGGCGGATTCACACGGAGTGGAGTGTAGTGTAGAACCTGAGAGTCTCACTTGTTGCCAGTTTGTTGTAACTGACTGCAATTAGACATGCGCAACTGCCACCAACAGAGACCAAGAGGAGAGCACTTAGGGGTCAACATACCTGACTGCCCTGATGGATTGCTTGAGACTTGAAGCTGTAGTTTCCCGCTCGCTCTCGCTCTCTGTCTCTCTTTTGGCTAAGAGCTGTCCTCTCTGGTGGCTTGGGCACATCACACAAATCACGCACTTTTTGTTGTTTTTTTTTTTTTGTTATTTGCCAGAGCGGATGAGGCGGCCTTTTAAGGCTGCATCATGAGTTTGCAAATTGTTGCTGCCTGACTCCGGCTCTGGTCTTGGTTTCCTGCTGCAAACTTTATGGCCAAGACAGTTGTTGGTAGTGGTGGTGGCGGTGGTGGTGGTGGCGATAGCTCTGGGTCATTTTCTGAGAGGAAGAAGTCAAGGCAAATGCAACATGAAACCTTCCGAGCCGAAAGGAGCAAACGAGTAGAAGAGGTTATTATTTGAATGGAGTCGACTGGGGGATGCCCTTTAAATTTTGTGTTGTTTAGTAACAGAATGGATATGATTAACAGCTGCTGTTATTACACTGTTAATTAACATATTAAGCTATCAGGTTTATTACTAAATTTTAATGGGTTAAACCATATATAACTTTCATAAGATTTGATGTAGTTATACAGTAGATCAACAACAAAGTACAAGCACCGCAACTCCGCAACGCACTACAAAGTGAATTTGAACCAGGAAGGCAAGAAAAATTTTTGCTTTAATATCTTTTCGTTGAATGTTTTCAATGATCCTTATAATCCGAGCTGTTCCCTATAAGTTTATGAAAAGGCTCGGAGCTCAAGATTTTATAATTTATATAAAAGTCAATGGAAGCTCAGGAAAACTTTCTTCTTCTATATTTTTTTAATATTTTTTTTCGCAGGGTATGCAGGCTTATCTTAAGGATCCTCTGGTTCTGCCCCTTAATTCCATATACCCCTGTGGTACCCCCTAAGTACCGATTATAAGAAGAAAAAAAACAGAAAAAAAGGAAACCAGTTACTGCTCACTGCTTACTGCTCCTGTGGCATGCTGTAATTGATATTGCAACTGTATGTGTTGAGCTCAACTGACTTTTCAGTCAGTCAGAACCAAAAGAAGACACCCTGTCCTCTGTCGATGCCACAGCCTCCTCTTACCTTACCTTACTCACACGTGTTACTAATGAGACATAACTCAAAACAACAAGATCAGCTTTAAGCTTCAGCTTTCGGTTCACCAGCTCCTTCTCTGTGGTTTTGGTGTTGCTTCTCTGATAACCTAATAAAGTCATAGCAATTAATGCTCTCAGTCACTGTACAACTTGTTTACCAAATCTGCCCCGAAAATAAAAAAAAAAAAAAAGTTGCCAGAAAATGATGTCACTTCAACTCGCAATTATAGGCACTGAGTTTTTGCCTTTTATTGTTTCTCCCTTTTTTTTTTTTAGAGTGCTTTTGTTATAATTTTTGTTTTGTGGGCCGTGTTACCTTTTGTGTATTTTGAAAAATCATTATTTTAATCGTTTATTGACTTGTTTAAAGCGCCGCTAAATGTTTTTCATGGTACAAATTATGTGAAATGATTGAGCAGAAAGCTACGGAATAGGCGGGAATTTTTTGGTTTCCTACTCAGATGCTTATATTTTGTGGTAAGTTATGACAGCCAAATTAGGGCTAAATGTTAGTTGGACGGTTCAAAATGATAGCGGTAAAAGCTTGCTAGCTGTAAAAGAAAGATGAGTGGGGAAATGGGTAAGGGAAATTAAAAAGATTTTGAAAAGTTGAAACTTAGCTTGGAGACACTCTGCAAACATATTAAGAAAGTTCCAACTCAGCTCAAGTAAAGCGTTAAAAGACTTGTATAAACTCATTCTTTGAGAGTCATGCAATATACATTTGTGTGAGAAAAAGAGTAACTGTAAAATGAAGAACAGTTGTACACAAGCCGAGTCCTTGCCGAAATTCAGTTTAGTTAGGAATAATTTGAATTTATTGCAAACTACAATTAAATGACAACATCCAAATTAAGGTTTAAAAGTATAAAATTTGGATTTCATATGATGTTATATTATCATTATATAATATATTATTAAATACAAAATCGCTTTCTCAACATAACAAGAGTTTCGAATATTTCGTCACCTTGTCTGTTTCTTTTTGGCTTAGAAATTCTTTCAACTGGGGTGTTCAACCCGACCGACTGGTGCCTGCCGCACAGCCTAAACCATTAAAGATGAGTTTTTCACAGTAGTTTTATCTTATGCTAAAAGTGAGTACTAAGATCGAATTTTGGAAAAATTATGTCGGACAAAGTGGAAAATTCGCTGAAAACTTTTTGGTTTTTTCATTCGATCAGGTTCAGTCTCATTTTCAAAGATCTATATGAAAAGTCAACAATTACTGAATACCAATCTTCTTGTATGAAACTTTTTTCTTTATCATCCGATCGGGTTAAAAATCATTCTCAAAAATCAATATGAAAACTCAGCAATAACTCCTTACCAATTTTGCGGAAATTTTACCCCCTGGGTGGAAAGAGTGTGGTCGAGGTTGTACGGGCTCCAAACTCATTTTAAAAGTTACACATACAGCTGTGCTCCGGCTTTCACTTACTTTTGCGATTTACGATTTCAACAAATTCGAGCGAAATCAAATTTAAGTGCTCCAAAATTCTCAACTTTTCGTTATCGATTCTGTTTCATTCCCAATCCGATCTGTAACACTTCACGTGACGGAAGCAGCTGTCTCGACAAACTAATCGGTTATCGCCCCAGCCAAATCGCAATTTGTTGTTGTCAAAAGGTATTTTGCTGCTTGTGGCATTTTGGGAGGGTAAGGAAAAAAATTGTTTTAGACAAAAGTTCAATTCAAATGGTATAACAGAGTCCACAAAAACAATCTAAAATAGTCAAAGAACATTAAGAAAATTGGTTCATAGGAAGGTAGCTCTTATCTCTAGCGACATTTCCCATTTACTGTTCATTTCACGTACTCATACGTCGCCGGTTTTAAATCGGCGAAATTTTGCGATTTGCGAATTTCGGAGCAACTACTTTTGCGATTTAGCTACCAAATCGTAAAATTTTTGCGATAGCGAAAATGGGAGCATGGCTGATAATAAAATATTTAAAACATGACTTTTAGCATTTTCGAAAATCTACATCCAAAGTCGGAAAATGACCAGAAAACTGTTGTCAGGCTCAAAGATCTGTGCGAAAATGAATAGAATACAGGCATGTTCCCGTTTCCGAATTCGATTGATCGGAATTGATAAGAGTTGCAAATTCTATCATTTTGTCATTATGAGGGTCGAGTGACGGTAAATGGGATTTTGAAGTTAAAAGCCGAAGAAGACAGTCGGTATTTGGAAGCGAGTACATTCAACAATTCCGACTCCGCATGATTTGATCGAAATCAAAAACGGGAACAGGCCTGATAATATTTAAAAACTACAAAGTCGGAATACTTAGTTCGCTTTGCCAACGGGCGTCACTTCTTAGGCGCCACCAGTAGCAGTATAAGAGCCCAGATTTCTGCCAACTGAGTTCTTATACTGCGTCACCTAAAATCGTTTCACTCTCAAAAATAGCTGTCCCTGAAATATATAAGTCAGACATTGTTGTATGCATAAATGAGTATGTGCATACTTGATGGTTTTGGGTTATTCATGAGCGAGTGAATAAAAGTAATTTCAATACTAAACTGAACAATTGTACATTTTTTTCTTCAATTGTTTATTTTTGTTTAGTTACTCTTGTTGACCAGGTATTGGCGCCAGCTGTGAAGTAACTAGCTATGAAAATACTTCTCAAACTTTGCCGTTCGGATTCGGCGGTTATGCTGTAGGTCCCTTTCTCTTGTGCGAAAAAATATAAGCATACACGACAAGAGATGTACAGAAGCTTGGCTTGGCACTTTGGGGCTGTAAAGCCAATTTTACATTTTACTTTTGTTCAATGACTGTTTGTCAGTGACTCTAAGCTTAGTGACTTTTGCTCAGCTGTTTTTTGCTTCGAGTTTTTCTAAGTTATGTGAATTCATCTAACATTCAACACTAAAAGTGTAGTGTGGTGTGTATCTACAAAGAGGAAAAAAGAATAAAATATCAGCAAAATCTTTAATAATATCAAAATAATACCAATTTTTCATATCAAAGGGATACTATTTCCAACATATGGATGCGATAATATCATCTTGATATTTTTTTCAGATGCAGGCCGATTCGATACTCAAAATACCCATAATACAATAACTACAAGGTAGTGCACTGCGCAGCTTCGATTTTCGACATGGTCGTCTTCGATTTCCTGATGAAGTGTGAACCTTCTATCAAAAGCTGTCAAAAACTGTAAGTAACAACTGAGTGGCATTGGATTTTGTGCGATTGCGCTACCTTGTACACTGAGAAAAAAACAATCGAAAACCAAGATTATATTCTTGAAACAAGACGAATCGGTGTCAGAATTCGACATAGACGAGATAATCTTAACCCAAGATTATATTCTCAATTTAAATCTTAATCCAACAATGGGGAATGTATGTGTTTGTTTTAGTTATGAACATTTTCTTCTTTCTGAAAAACTTATATAAATTGTAAATTATTAATCCGCCGATAATGGGACTTGAACTCAGTACCTTCTGCGCACTGAAACACTGTAGGATGGTTGATAAGTTGCGAGATGATAAATCTTGTTTTTAAGATTTCTAAGCTCATTTTAAGGGTTTTCAATCTTGATTTTATAAGATTGCAAGCTTTTTAAAAAACGAGATTTTCAATCTAGATTTTAGATTGATTTTTTTTCTCAGTGTAGTTATTGTATCATGCAAAATACCCGTATGATACTAAATATCGTGATATCTTCTAACCACACGAGATCTAGAACTGGTTCAGTTTAGATGTTATTAGCAGGTTCTGAAACGCCGGTTTGGTTCACAACAATCGCAGGTTGGATTTGGTTTAGTTTCAGCATTTCTTAACAATTTACTTTTTAATAGCAGAACTTAGAGATTTGGGTGCATTCACACACATTGGCAGGGTACCATATTATTAGCTGTCAGTTGCTTCCATACATGTATGGACACCTAACAGAGGCAGTGCCAGTTGCCTGTTACCATATATGTTCAGAGAAACCAGCTATAATTCCCAAGTATTCTACTAAGGACCGATTTCACATCTTCTACATAGAGCTATCTGCCACATAAAGGGACAAATAACAGAGTAAAATCTATGACTATCTGACATATTATATATTAGCTATCTGGGAGAACAGTGTGCTCGAACGCACCCTTTACAATGGTTTTTATATCCTTGTAGAGAGTATATTAAAATTGTCCAAATGTTTGTAATGCATAGAAGGAATCATCTCCGACCACATAAAGTATATATGTATATTCTTGATCAGCATGACGAGTTGAGTTGATATAGCCATGTCCGTCTGTCCGTCTGTTTATATGCTATCTCCTCCGTCAGTCTTAAAGCTATCTTAACCAAACTTTGCACGAAGTCTTTTGGTACAAAAACACTGCACATTTGTCGGAACCGACCGGTTCGGATGTTTATATTATATAGATGCTAAAGGAACTATCTGTCGATGAAGTAGTTTTAGTGTGAAAAACTTTTTTGTCTTCAACGCGATCGTCCTCAAACCTCGTATTTATAAGTTTCCAATGCTTTTACATAATTCCACCAAGTTTAATGAAAATCGGTCAACTAAACAGTATAGCTGTCGTACAAAATATAGTTCTGAAAAAAGTCTTAGTAGAAAAAACTTTTTTGTTTTTAATTCAATTGCTCCCAAAATTGTTACTGATCAATATTATATGCTTCCACACAATTTTGCAAAGTATGATCCAAATCGGATGACTATAGACTATAGCTGTCATAGGACCGTTCAGTCGAGAAAGTAGTTTTAGTGAGAAAAACTTTTTTGTTTTCAATGGTAGCGTCTTTAAGCTTTCCAGTTATGAATGTTATCGGTTTCCACAAAACATTGGGAAGTTTTGTCAAAATCTAATGAATATATCGTATAGTTGCCATATAACAAACAGGTAAGTAAATGGTCAAAGTAGTGGTGCCATCTATTAATGAGTTTGGAAAACTCAGCTAAGAATGTTCGACGAAAATCATTTAAAACCTTAATTTATATAAATTATACAAGCTACAAAAGTACATAAACTTCGGTCGAGCCGAAGTTAGCTTTCCTCTATTTTACAAAATGTTATTCATAATATTACAGATACTTTAAGCACTTAAAAAAAAAACAGTCAGCATAAATGTAGATATCTTGCCATTCTAGAATAGCGAAAAACTCACACCAATCACTCTACAAGCACTGAAAATAAAACTAGAAGGGAATGCAAACTAATGTTAGGTATATTACGAGTGCAAAAGGCAACTGAGGGAGGTGAAAACACTGGAACATATTAACCGAAACAGTCGTTACTTTGTGTAAACTTGTTAGCTCTCAATCCAAAAAACAATACGAACTATTGTTTCATTTAGTTTTCAGAACAAATTCTACAGTTACAAACATTTTAATTATGAAATGAACCCAAACGTTTTCTTTTAGCAAAAAGATCACGTATTGGGTTTCAAGCTGGCTAGCATCCCTGGTTCTTATATTATCAATTATATCTGATACTTTTTATTTTGTAAATTTGAAAACATTAAAGTGTTTCTTAAATTTGATACAGACCTTATAATTATCTTCATCATGTACCCACTTTAGCCCAAAATTCTTGCCCAACTCTGCATCCATCAGGGTTCTATCAACTAAAAAAAAAAAAATTCCAATCCATTCATTCAATAATGAATTTCATAATGAATGATCATCTTCAACTGTTCAACCCAGATCAATTAGTTTTCAATTCTCTTTTTGTTATACATTTCTCCAATAGATTTTCTGCGGTTATTTCAAACAGAATGTTGAACTAATAGTTTTGGCTACAGCCTAAGTGTGATTAATGATGCAGCCAACAATTTCAAAAACATAAAAATATAATCATAAAACGAAAAAGGTTTCAACTCACCTGCCCAGTAACAGGCCAAGGACATGACAGCGTTCCAAAAAAAATATAATAAATTTTATGATCATCTTGGGTCTCGGGGGGTCTGTGGGTTCGAGACACTTTTTAGCTATACACGCGTCTAAAAGACCTTTCGACTATTACATATATATGTATATATACAATTTGGAATGAGTTTGCCACGCTAATTTGTGTGGCTCGTCTTTCTTTGTTTTTTTTTTGTATTTTTGTTTTTGTGTTGTTGAAATTTGCAAGTGACTACTAATAGAACGTTTTGTGTTGTGTTAATGAATTCGAGAGTTTTATTGACACTTTGGCGTTTGTTTTTTTTTTTCATTTGTTTTTCCAAGTTTGAAGTTTGAGATTTGCTTGGGCAGCGCCACGTTATTTCTGAATTTCCATGGCATTATCAGTTTATCTAACACTTTGGTTTGTTCAATTTGGCCAATCTCTCCTCTAGCGATAGCGAACTGAGCAGGCCGCTGGCTGACACAGCACTGATCGGATCGTCACAAACGTGGCCAACACGACAGGTAAGCAAGTAAGTTAAATTAACGTCAAGTCTACTGTAGAGTTCTCTCTGGCGCGCACCGTTCGTGTTTGACTTCCACTTTGCGACTTGCCCGCATTCAACGTCGACACGGGGTTTTTGTAACCTCGACTCTCCACTCCGAGTGCCCAGTGGTTGTCTCTGTCTAGCGTTGGGCAATCGTTGGAGCGTATTAGCACAGGTGTAATTACCTGTTCATTCAATTTGCTAGCCATCTCTTTCACAAACGAAAGAGACACGCTCTCTCGCTCAGACACTCTTCTGGACTCTCTTTGCTTTGGCTGATGATCATTAACTCAAAAAATAAGAAACTAGCGCTTCTTCAATGGAAACACCTTTCTGACTTGGACTTGCTTTGACATTTTCACTTCCGCTTCTGTAATTTTATCATAATTTTTTCTGTAAATATTACCAAACCGTTTAGAAGCAATCTTCTTAACCGCTTCTTTGACGCTTATTAACCGGAACTTGCTTGCCTTTTTATAAAATTCCAGGCAATTTCCCATCGGAAGCACGAGCCATGATCACCCTTTAATTGAACCACATTATCATTATGCTGAAGGCTCCCAATTCTAAACTTCCTTTCGGTGAAGTTCATGTCTGAGAGTGCTCAGGCATTCATGTGGAAATTGTATTTACGCTACTGTTAGTTTAGTTGGGTGCTCTATGCCTTGAACAACATAAAAAAAAAACAAATCATTCCGCCGCTTAACGGAAGCCACCGTTAGACGAGCTCGAGTCCAACTAAACGCAATTAGTTGCAGCAACAAACTGCAAGATACAAACTGCTGCAGCTGCTGTTAGATAGATGAGGATGCTATGGTTTAGCTTTCCATTTGGTTAAACAGCAACCAAACAACAGCCTGAAGATGAGCTGCAAAAAAAAAAAAAAAATAATGCTTAATAATAATAAAGGAAGTCCACAGAGCCATGCTTTAGTTTATGATTATAAATAAGCAGTAGATGTGTCTAATGAGGGTACATCAAAAACGCGGAGATAAAATTCTTAAACTGCCCCACGATTCGGATATTTTTTTTTAGCCGTAAAAAAATCCAACTGTTGTTCCTTCCTAAGGGAAGCACGATTAAGGCTTATTTTATTAATATTCCAACGGTCAAAATTGACAAATTGTTTAATTAAGTTTTGTCATTTCTCAATAGTTTTTTTTTCTTCTATTTTCATTATTTTCTTACTCCATAGTCAAAAGTTTTTATTGCATGAACAGAATGGATGGTGGAATCTTTATTATGGGCTGAAAGAACTATCTCTGACATTTACTTTTTTAAGATAATTTCATTCAAATGTTCACCGCGACTTACAGCGTAGTGTGGTCCATTCGGATGGTCCAATTTTGGATTACTCTTTCCAGCATCTCTCTCGTATCCCTCGAATTTCGCGAGTAATGTTGAATCGTAGCTGGCTTATCGACGAAGACTTTTGACTTCACGTAACCCCACAAGAAAAAGTCCAGTGGTGTGATATCACATGATCTCGGCGGCCGGTTGACAGGTCCGGCTTGCTCACTAGAGTTGCAAAACTATCGATGGTGACACTATTCAATTTTTTTCGATAGTTTTTAGACAAAACGTCGATATTATCGATTATATCGGTTTCTGAATGAATAAATAAAAATATAAACATAAAAGTAGAAAGCATAATAGCTTAAATTAAATAACAATTTTATATGATTAATAAATTAGAGCTTACAGATTCAAAATTTTCTTTTTATGAGTAATATAAACTGAACGTTTTATTTTCATAAATTAATGAGATCTTCAGACTCCAAATATTTTGTAAAAATAATATAAACTTAAATGATGACGTCATTTCATTAAATATTCAGATCTTTACAATTCAAATTTTTGTTAATTAATAAGATAATGTTGATGTGGCACGTAAAGAAAACTTGTGGCACACGATTTATAAAGATGCATCTTTTGGGAAGCACTGAAATTACATACGCATATCATCTTGAATTCCATGTTCCATGGAACGTGCGATCTCAAATTATTGACGCATATTAACGAAGGCATCTGATCGGTTGTTCCTAGTCTTTGTAGCTTTATTCTGCTGCATTAACTGAAACAATGGTTTCAAGGAAGCGGCTTTTCAAAAGGTATTGGCGGCTCTATATCATGGATTAACTGTTTTGGTGGCTTGTTAAGTAGAGCCCACTCATTTTCCTAAAATTTTGAGCCATTCGCGTCATTGCCTGTAGATCTAAACCCTTCTCTCAAAAATTTGGCGTCTCAAATTGGAAAAGTTGGGAATGGTGCGCTCCTCATACAACAGAAGTTTTTTTTGATCGCTCAAGTTAGGCATAAGAGCAGCAGTATTAATAACTCTGGTAATGCCGTTGCTATTATAAATGAAATTGTTGTTGATGCTGATCATGAGCACATCCTTATCTTCATATTTTGTATAATATACATATATAATTTCCTTACCCAACTCTAAAAACCGATCTGCTTTCCCAACGCTAGCGAAAAATGCTATAGAATGAAAAAATGGCTATTGATAGTGTGACACAAATCTAGTTATTCGATATATCGATAGTACTATCGATGTTTTTGCAGCTCTACTGCTCACCAAAATGATTTCTCAATAAAGCCATTGTTTCGCTCGCTGCAAACCAAATGTCGCCGACATCAAGGGCTTCAATTTCAGGTAAGAAAAAGTCATTTATCATGGTGCGGCGGTAGCGCTCACCATTGACGGTTATGTTCTGTTCGGCCTCAGTTTTAAAGAAATACGGACCGATGATTCTAGCAGCCCATAAACCACACCAAACAGTGCATTTTTGTGGATTTAACGGAAGTAGGAGAGTCTCTATGTGTTGCTCATCGGCCCAAATGCGACAATTTTGTTTGTTGTCGTATCCATTTAGCCAGAACTGAACAAAAATTTTACGCGAAAACAGAGGATTTTCATTCAGCTGTTTCAGAGCCCATTGAATGAAAATCAAGCGCAAATTCAAGTCTGGAGGCTTCAAATCTTGAACGAGTGGGTTTTTGTAAGCCTTTAAACCGAGATCCGTGCGTAAAATTCGCCAAGTCATCGTATACAATAAAACTAATAGTAGAGATCGGCGTCGAATCGATAGGTCACGGTCTGCAGCCACATACAGATTCAGCTGATTTTCGTAATACACCTGAATAATTTGGAGACGTTGTTGCGGTATGAGTCTTTCCATGATGATATGATAATATTGACAAAAAAAAAACTAATGAATCACCCTTTACATGAATTGTAGAATTTTCGGGAGAAGTGGGGGGAAGTAGGTGGTGAAGTGGGGGTGGGAAAAGTGGCTGCCATGAGGTAAAGTTGTGAATTCAGTGCGATAAACTTTTTTTTGACAGTGACTGAACAGAGACTTGACAGTGATTTGACAGTGAATTGACAGTGACTTGACAGTGATTTGACAGTGACTTGACAGTGAATTGACAGTGACGTGACAGTGACTTGACAGTGACTTGACAGTGACTTGACAGTGACTTGACAGTGACTTGACAGTGACTTGACAGTGACTTGACAGTGACTTGACTATGACTTGACTGTGGCTTGACAGTGATTTGACAGTGATTTGACAGTAACTTAACAATGACTTGACAATGACTTTACAATGACTTGACAGTAAGACAACAGTGACTGGGCCTTGATAGTGACTTGACAGGGAATTGACAGTGACTTGACAGTGAATTGACAGTGACTTGATAGTGAGTTAACACTGCCTTTACACTAGTGGTGTCCAAACTCACACAATCAAACATTGCGCTTGTGTGCCTAGCAGCGAAACACGAAGTAGACTTCAAAACAAACAAGTTTCACTAACAAATACCTCGTGAAGTAAAACAAAAAAGACGAACACGCGCATCGTAAGACAGCAAGCCGGAATCAGCAAGAGTGCTGTTTATAGAACACTCGTATTGTCTCTCTCTATACGTGTGCCGGCAGCAACGCCGGCAGAATTATAAACTCCTATCCCATGGGATAGGCTTTTTGCATTTTGGACACCACTGCTTTACACTGACTTGAAAGTGACTTGACAGTGACTTGACAGTGACTTAACAGTGGGTTAACAATGGGGAACAGTGTAAGATCAATATGCTTGCGTCCTTAAACAAGGAACAAGGAACCGGAAATAAACCTACGAGAAACGCAAGCTGCCATTTCATTTCCTTAACTTAATTACAAATCTGCTTGAGTCCTTAAAGAAAATGATTTTCCCTTGAAAAATTCACTTAGACTATGAACCACAATCGTTACCAGTCTACAACAAATGTCGTTTTTCATCATATATTTATTTATACAATCATAAATATATTTCAGAATTCTTAGTCCAAAATTTATTGAAAATTAGTTCTATTTTTTGCTATTTCAAGATTGATTTTATCCAAACGAATTCAAAAAGTGTCTCTTTGCTAGTACTTAAATTTACAATCGGATTTATGGTCGTTCCATGACACCCACTCGCAGCGTTTCCAAGAGTTATTTTTGTTCAGAAGAAACCAAAAACAGTACATTTAAACTCGCTTCGCGTACCTTAACCACCAGTCTGATGAAGGCTTGTACTCCGGAGTGAACCCGTTCCTAGCTATAAAACATTTTGGAAACTTCTACGTGTTAAGTAGAGCAGTTATTCTATTTGAAAGTTAAATTTGCATTAACTTTAATATTATACAATAAACCCTTAGAAAATAATATAATTGTTTTGTTCTACAGTTTTAACAATAGATCTATTCGTATATATATATAGGTATGTACTTTCATATGTAACTATAATTTTGGCTAGACAGTTCATATAATGCTCATGTATGAAAACGTTCTCTACTTGAGCTATTCGCAACTCATGTGTTTTAGGCGCTTAAATTTGTACGTATGTACAAGTATAAATATCTATTTTCACATAGTCATCGAACCGTGACGGCGCGTTGTTGGTGATGTACCTGTGCCTGTACCTAGTATACCTGTGACTCTGTTCCGAATTCTAACCCCCGCAGCCATTGATGATCTAAGTGTAGAACATGCGATAATGTTTATGGCTCTCCGTTTATAGGGGTGCACATTAATTCCAATTCTGTTTTTCTGGCCAGAGCCTGCATGACAACAGTAGCCAAAAAGGGATAATTAATTATGCCGTGGTGACATTTTCCACCTTTTCGATAAGGAAATGACGCAGCGTAAAAAAAAAATAAAAGTAGACAACTAGAGTTCATCTGCGGAAGTTCTCAGTACAAATTTCCGCTTATTGCCACAGTTCACTTTTGTGTCATTTCAGCATTTGTTGCTCCAAATGTAATAATATTGGTTGGGGGGTTTTTTGTTTCTTTCATGTGACTCAGTTGCAGCCAATTGTGCAATTTCTTTTTCGTTTATTTTTGTTATTTGGCGCATTAGTTGCAATTATTGGCCAAGACAATTGCAAATTGCATTTGAAGAAAGCGTGGTGTTGCATTTTGGCTTCCCCCTAAAATTTGTTGTGAAAGTTCCACCATATGGAGCGATCCTGCTGCCGCTGTCACAGTCACCGTTGAAGTTCTCACTTTGCAATTAAGCGTTTAACGAACTTTCACCAAAATCCAAACAGGAAAAATCATTTCCAGAACCTTTTCGGAAAAGAAACTAACGGATGTGCAAAGTACACACCACTAAACCAAAAGTGGGAAGTCAGCTGGAGGTTCAGGTCAAAAGCAATTGACCGCCCAGTAGGCAGAAGAAAGGCAGACAAAAAAAAATAAAAAGGGGGGGCCTAAAAGCTTAATGTTGGCCCAGCACGGCAACAACACCAGAAGCTTGGCTTTAACAAGTCAAAAGTATAACTAGATGATCAGGTTTGCTTTGGAATATGCGAATATTTTATACCCTTATGTGAATTTGTTTAATTTCTATTCTATCCTGAATTTTAGGAATTTTTTTAAATTTATTTTTCGGGAAAATTATATAGAAAAATTGGAAATTATATAATTCTTAATACTTTGCCTTTTTGTGCCGGTTGTATATGTTGTTCAGGGATCCCTGGGACTCACGGTGCACACCTAACAATTTCCTCAATGGGCTGAGTCGAACATGGGCATAGGATAGGCATACGATCTGCATGTCGATCAGAAGAGTGACATAGTCTATGTCTCAAGTTTGAGATTTTGAAAGTGTTTTAAGACCCGTACAAAAGTCCAGAACTTTAAATTTGATAAGTAAGTGAACAAAATAATACAGCGATTGGCACATAGTGTCTCGTTGTGCCCTTTATTCTGCCCCATAAGAAATTAAAAGCTTTCTGTTGTTATTGCGCCCTTCAGTGCTTTATAGACATAAAACTGGTTCCGAATCTGTTTGAACTAGTTTTAAAACTCGTTTTGCTTGAAATAGTTTTAAAATAAGATCAGAACTGGTTCCAGAAAGAACTGGTTAAAACTTGAAAACGACTAGACCAAATGGCGTTCTTCCTTCTGCGAGTTTTTTCGTAATTCCTACGCGAAAGTTTATGAAAAAAGAAGAGTTGGAAAATTCTCAACAGGTTGCGCTGTAGGCGCACATTTGTGTCGATTTAGGCCACTTTGATTATTTCTATAATATAAAACACAGTTTAGATTTGGTTGGTTTATTGCAAAAATTTGAAAGTGTTAGAGATGTAAGACATTAAAAGAGCGGGAGAAACGAGCTGCCAGTGATGTGCGAACCAGTCGGAACTGTGACTGGAACTGTGATTGGAGGCCACTTTGATTATTTAATGTAAATCACAGTTTAGATTTTGGTTTGTTTTATTGCTTGGATTCTTGCCGCTTTGAATGAGTCTAACAGAATGCCAAGAGTTGAGTGTGTGAGTAAGTGATGTAAGATATAAAAAAGTCGGCCTCCCATCGAGGAACGCCTTGTTAGTGATGTGTGAACCAAATAGAAGAACTGGATCTGTGATTGGAGCTGGATAAACTGGAACCGCCACAACTACTCCCCCTATAAATGATGCGTCGAGTTGACTGGCATATCAGTGAAGTTGACGCTGAACGCTGGTTTGTATTTTTATGATACGTGGTGTTTGTGGTTCCAGCGTTTTGAGGCTTAAGAGGTTGCTTGACTGGTTAATTGACTGCTTGTTGGCCTGGTTGTTGCTCAGGAACATGGGATCCATATGTAGTTGAAATGTTTACTGACGTTTTTTTCGTAAGACAAATTTAATAAGAGTTTCGCTGTCGTCTATTTGACTGCACATGTGTGCCTGTAGCTGAATGTCGTCGATGCACTGGATCGGACATGTGCGCTGAGTATGAGTGTAACCCTGCCAGCCACCGGTCTCTTTTTTGACAAGGTGGTTCTTTAGTGACTATTTATGCCATTCTGAAGAAGCTCTTTGAACTCTGATATCACGTCTTCATGTATGGATTGTTCGCTGCGAACAGGTTGAGGCTATTGCTGCTGAGCTCCAACTATCAGTTGCGATGCATTTGGTAGGAACGACACGATGCAGTTTAGTTTACTGAGATCTTTTTCTATCGGTCGTTTTTGTTTTCCTGTTTCTGGGCGTGCTCACATGTGTGCATGCGTATGTATCTATTTGTGTGTATGAATGCGACAACATGAGTGTGCATGTCAGCATGTCTGTATGCGTGTGTGGTCAACCGCGTGCAAGTGTGTATGTACATGTGTGTTTGCGGGCGTGTGTATGGCTGTGTGTATGTATGCACTGTTTCACAAGAACTCGCAAGGGAGCTGTGATTGCTGATTTAATTTGTATGTTTGGTTAATATTTTTTGTACATTTCACGTTTGTTGTGTTTTTGCTGAAGTTTCCATGCGTGTGCCACACACTTGGTTTTTTCAGTTCAATTCAATTACAGTACATAGCGTGGCGCAGTAGGCGGTCATTCTGTTCATATTTTCTTCCTGATTTGTTTTGCTTTTCCAGTGGTTTTACAAATTTTAATTGTATCGACCGTCGCGACAGTCTGAAAAGATCAACGAAGCTTACAAGAAGCAAGAACAATTGAGAAGAAAAAAAGTTCGTGCTCGGCAAAGTGATGAAGCAAGATTGAAACGTGCGACTATTGAACGACAACTTCGACATCAACAAATTCTTCCGAGGACATTGAACACGCAGTCTTTCGATATGAGCCACACATTCAATACAGTGCGCACGCATCAGTGCAATTCGGACAGATGTCTATCGTTTGTCAGCATTGCTAAGCAGTTGGGTTACGCGGGCGGCAAGATTAAATTGCCAACGATACTTGTACCAGAGCCATTTCGTACGCTGCTTTACGTTGAATCTTCAATCGTTCCATAAAAACCCGTGAAACATGCTAAATTTGATAAAGAATTCAGAGTATAATGAATATTTGATAGATAGCAATAATATAACTGATGAAGGCACAAAAAATAGCGAAATTTTCAAAATTTTATGAGTTTACTTAGATTATTTTGAAGATATGATAGATGGAAATTGTAGAGGCCTTAATAGTTAAAATGCAGAGAGTTACTCATTACGCCTCAAAGTGGGACCTTTAATTTAACCGCGAATACGAACGGCACTGTTTAATTCATGTCAGTAGCTGTAAAGACAACGGTTGCGTAGAAGCAAAAGAGGTTACGGAAAACTTTGAATATTTTAAAAACTTAGGGTAGATTTAACATCTCCTACATAGCTTTATGTGTCACTTAAACTAACATATAACAGAGAAAACTCTTAGTTTATCTAACACTAAGCTGCTATCTAAAAGATGTGAAATCAGCCCTAAGTAAATTTTTTTTTATAAATTCTGCAAACTCTAAATACCCTTTCTGTTTTTTTTTTGTGTTTTTTTTTTTGTGTTTTTTGTGGGGTATCAGGTATAAAAACAAGTCAACATTTTGTAATGAAATACTAGAAATAATAATAATAATAACCCACATGGATGACCATTTGACTTTAAGTGAAGTCATCAAAACAAGCCGAAGCCGGCATTCAGCGACAGAAAACAGAAACAAATTCTGTGAAACTTTTTGTCCAGAGAGCCGCAAACATAAAACCCAAAACCAAAAAAAAAAAAAAACACACACACAGAAAGAGGATTTCTTAATTACCTCAGAGGGGGCCGGCCACGTTTAGGGTCGTTTCTTGTATTGGCCTCATCATAATTACAGGGCAAGTTCTTATTGTAGCTGCTCCATAAGCCAACGGGGCAATGATATGTCGCGCTCTATTGCCAGCTCCCAGACAATTATTTTACGAGCTAACTGAAAACTCATAGCAATTCAGTGAAAATTCTGTTGTTTTTTTTTGGTTAGTTTTATGTCAAATTCTGGTTACGGACGGCTGCCTTTGACAGATCTGCGATAGGAATTTTTAAATGCTGTTCAGGTTCACCAAAAAAAAAAAAATGTCTCAGGGTGCAATGGCATTTAGTTTTCTAACCCATTTTATTACACTAGTTTTCTAATAGAAGAAAGTACAGTTGACTCACCAAAGAGATTGCAAAAAAAAAATGGTATCAAGCCACATACATACAGACATTCATATGTATATATGTGTGTATTAAAGCCAACGGAGCAGAAAATCAAAAAAACAACAAAATATGTAAGTGCAAAGGCACAACGAGACAACCCATCCACATCAACAGGTTGCTGCTGCTGGGAGACCCTACACACGAGTATGATAATAATTTAGACGCTTATCTCTTGGTTCGAGTCGGGGGCTAACATGCAATATGGCCTGGACTTGAGGCCTGACTTCACTGATGCAAAAATTTTTCCGCTGGAAAACTGTGGAAACAAATGATGTGCTAAACACGCAGAGCCCGCAGAGCCACGAGCATGCTGGAATGATGACGGCTATGCTTGTTTGGTACAGTTACGTCAAAATGTAAAGCACATTCTTGGCTAAGTACTTGAAAAAACTAAGCAGAAAAAAAGGGGCCATAGTTAAGGATCTAAGATTAACTTTTTTTCAATGATTCAGAGAGAGACAAAAGGAAAAAATTAGAAAGAAACTGCGAAAGCATGAAGAAAAGCTAAATAAGGGAGGGAGGAAGAACTGAACAGAAAAAAGTAGAAATATGAATAAAAAAAGGAAGAAATTATAATGAAAAGAGTCAAAGAAGAAGAAAGTGAAAAAGGAGAAGAAAGGTAACAAAAAATTATAAGGGTTATAAAAGAACAGAAATATAAAAGAGAAACTAGAAGTAAAAATGAGGAATCAAAGGAAATGAAAAAGAAAATCTAAGAACAAGTAACAGGGCAAATAGAAGAAATAATAAAAAAGGAGCATGATATTGGATGGTTGGGAATAAGAAATAAGGAAATTATATGGAACGAACAGATTAAAATAAGACTGGAGAAGCTAGGTGTAGGGATGCCGCAAATAATATCGAAATATCGATATTTTTGTTAAAAAAGACGATATATCATTATTGAATATTTGACCGAGGCGATATATCGCATATCGAATATATTTTGTTGATATTTTTCGTCGCTATTTTTGTTGGTTTCGGACAGAAAACGTGCATTCCTTTTGATATTAGTGTGCTCCAAGTTACCTCAACCCAAAACATTTTAGCTCTAGTTTTTATACATCAAAATATATTTCACAGTTTGACAAAATCCAACTTTTTTTAAAAAACCGGCACAAGACCCTTAAATTATGATAAAAGGGACCTCTGTTAACATCGCCTCATACCCAGTTTTTCAAATAAAGCCTCGGTTAGCTTTCTATGAATACTTTTGTACTTGCGAAACACAACACCGGGGTTTTTTTTATCGTTGTATTATGTTTTCTATTTAAGTTAATCATCTTTCCTCAATCCCATTAATATAAATTCATGAATAAGTTTCCAGAACTTCTTTAGGTCAGAATGAAATAAAATACAAATCATGACTGTTTTTACAAACTTTATAATAATCAAACTAGCAAGTTTTAGCCGGCTCGAGGTCATGTTATGTTACCACAAAAGAGGCTGGTCGACTATAATATTGTTTCAAGAACCTCCCGGATCTTTCTTCAGTAGTATTTGCACATCGACAGCATTTCTATGACTGCTTGGGAATTCCAAGTCAGCATAAGTTCAAACCGACAGCAAAAGACAACGCCAAAATGCCCAGACTTCTTTGTGGTGTTTTGTGTCCATGTTTAAAGTTATGTGTTTACATAATATGACCTCGAGCCGGCTAAAGCTTGCTCGTTTGAAATATATATCTTTTGTTAAACTTATAAAAATACATTTATGGACCGAATTCACATCTACTACATAGAGCAAAGGATCTTTTTGTATCTCTTACAAAAACTAAGACATAACAGAGTAAATTGGAAGTTTATGTGCTATGTACTGCTATTTGCAGCTATCTGGAAGAAGAGAAATCATTCCGTGTTTTGGAGCTCTGATCTCTAGATTTTGAACGGAATCAGAATGTAATTTTTAAAAATATTCAAATTACACCTTAATTACCTCAATTGACCTGCTTATTGTAAAGATGTGTCTATTCATTAAAAATATCGATAATATCGATGCTTTTTACAACAAAATATCAATATCGAAATTATACTTTTACAATATGGAAAAATATATCGATATATGTAGACATTTTCTAGTTAACCGGCAACCCCCGCTTAGGTGAGAGAAAGAATAGTTAACCTTAACAAGAGTTTATAAAATCGAGAAATAAATGAAATGGAATTGAAAATATTAGGAGGAGGAATAATAAAACGAAGATGTTTTGAAGCAAAGAAAAAATAAAAGATGATAGAAAACTCAAAGGACAAAGACACAGAGAAAGAACGATTGATTTCATTAGGAAGAAAGAAACGAGGAATGAAGAAAATATCAAGAAAAGAAGAATAGAAGTGATTGTTAAAGGAGGAGGGAAACGAAGAGAAGGATGATAAAAGGAAAAATACGAGAAGTCTGAAGAAGAAAAGGGGAAAAGATGGTGAAACCAAGAAGGAACAATGAAAATAAAGTAAGAAAATATAGGACGAAATATAAGAAAACAAAGCTACAGAAGAAGATATAAAGAAAGAAGGTAAGAATGAAAAGAAAAATAATAATAATGATAAAAGGAATAAGGAAGGCAAATAGAAACTTGGAGGTTAGAAAGGAGAAGAAAGAAAAAATTAAGAAGGTTGAATTGAAATCGGTTACTCAATATTTACAATGAAAATTCACATAAGGAATGATCGTTAGAAAAAAGAGGACCGGAAAAAGTTACAGAAAAAAGTATAAAAAAAGAAGGAGGAAAGAAAAGAAGTTTAAAATTGTTACACGGAATAAGGAAGCAAAATAGAAACTACCCGTTCAGAAATTAATTGGCCTTCAACTCAAAATAAACACAAGATGTCCAAAATTTTTGAGAACAAAAGTTCGAAGTGTTTTTGAAATGAGTAAAGCTGTACTCAACTCAATCACCACACAGAAAAGTATAAGTAGCAGTTTAGACGTCTAGCTAAAAAAGTAGGCAATGGCGAAATGTGCTAGCACGCCATTCTATACGTTGTTCGTAAAGTGCAGAAGGTCCTGAGATCGATTCCCAGTCAAATATTTATTTTTTTTCAAATACTTTTGCACTTCTAACAGCTCGACCCATCTCTAACCAAGTGTGATCGCGCAGTATCTCTGGCTAAAACACTCACAGACACTCTCAGAATCAGCTGTCGTGCAGGTGAATACCTATACAAATGAAGAAAATATATCTTATGCAACAGCAACCACACGAAATAGAAAATGTAAATCGATTTTTACTTATGTGTGTGTGTCTGTGTGTGTGCTCGTGTCTGTCTGTAGCACACGCAGCCAACAACAAAACCTTCGCTCGTAGAGAACTAGAAGAGAGAACACATTTAAAGTTGTTGGTTGCCGGCCAGCCATAGCTACCAGGAGCCGAAGTCAGTCGTGGTTTTACGCAAACGCGAGCCGAACTCTTGATTGAATCGGTGAACACTCAATTGCAAGTAAACGGCTGTGGAGAGAGCTTTCTTGCTCACCAACACAAGCACACTTTTTGGTCCTCTCCACTTGGCCGGCATTGCCCTACGCCAACAACAAAACCTACGCTCGGAGAGAAAGAGTAGAGAGAACACATATGAAGTTGTTGTGGTTCTACGTATAGCCATAAGTTATGCGTGAGTCTTATACGCGATAGTCTCCCTTTGCGTAAAACAACAACGAATGTGTTGCGTGCTTAATAGGCTTGGGCACCCCTGTTGTACAACGATGTCTCTGATCCAATGAAACAGCATATCCAGCGCTTCCTTCCCTTCCAATCCAAACCGGTATGATGTGCGAATCCGCTTATAACCTTAGTCCAAATCAATAAAATTTTTATCAGAGTTGAGTTTAAAATATGTTTGACAACAGAACAATATCAACTCAAATCCAGTTTTTGCGATTTCAAATGACTACAAATGAAAAAAAACGTTCATGCACTGTTTTTGGTAACGTTTGTGCTCATCTTGAGTATAATGATCTCGGGTTTTTCCCTATGTGTAGGAGGAAAGAAAGATAGATGGAATTGTAAAATAAATGAAAAAGAAAGAAAGTTCTTTCCTGCAATTTTTACTTGAACCCCCCAAAACTCAACCTCATTCTTTGTCTCAGAGTGTAGCCATCCACCAGCTGGCGCTTCAATTAAAAACCAATAACAACTCTATTATTGGTCCATAGTTGTAACGCATCAATAAACGTCGTCGCCATCGTCGTCGTCGTCGTCGTCCACCGCTGTACTGCTCCTAAAGATGACGTGAGATATGAAGCGCGTTCTAAAAACAATAAAAACAGAAATCAATTTCCACACAAAGTAACCGGGCCAACATCTGCTGGCAACTGCAATGATGCGTAAACGTGTTGAAGATGTTGCTACTGGCGACTGGCCCAGGTTCAGGTTCAGGCTCACACCTTAAATGGTGGACAAGCTCGAGTAACTCGAGAGTCTGTGATTATCGAAGAAAATATTTATGAACTGATGGCCACAATCATTGATGTTGATGATGGGGACTTGTGAATGGAATGGAAGATGTTGTCCAGCCATAGGCCACAAAGCAGGAAGCACGCTTCAAGTATCTAAAAGGGGTTGCTTCTATGCCCAACAGGTGTAATAATTGAAATTGCATTTTGTGAAAGAAAGAGAGAAAAATAAAGCGAGTCAAAGCTTAAAAATGTAGTTAGTCCTGCCTGGCTCCTTTCCCACGCTCTACCTGACCTGGCCTTAATTAGCACTCAGCCAAGCGTATCCATATGTCGCGCTCAAGTTGAGTTGTATTTTTTGGCTGGAATGACTTACGCATTTCAAATGAAGCAAATGAAAATTTACATATCAATCCTCCCCGTATAGACCAAATTAAGCTGCTCCTCATGGGCTGATAATTATCTTTTGCGAGTACTACGAGCGCTAGTAGTGTATGTATGTATGTGTGGCTTGTAATTGAATTGGAGTGCAGCCGCGAAAAGGTCACAGACACTGCACATTGCAAGCGCAGTCAGCAAAAACAAAAAAAAAACACAGCCAGCACTGCCCTACAAAATTGAATGGAAGGCAATGTCTTATAAATTAAAATTACAAATTATTTGTTCACATCTGACAACTACAGTGCTCTGCTCTCAATGACCGTTTCCGCTATCCTCTCTGTAGTTTCTGCACACAGCCCTCTCCCATGAAAAACGAAACTGTGAGAGCGTGTTCAAAGCTATTCTGTCAAAGTTTGCTTGCCCTCTCCGCTGCGATACTTTTAATCACTCCACTTACCTATAACAAACCAAATTGAGAACGAATTTAGCTCGATTTTCAAGACCGAAATTTCTTGTAAATTCAAAATTTTTTTTTAAAAACTTTCGTAATCAAATTATGCGTTCTACTTTTTTCATAGTGTGAGAAATAAAAAAAAATGAAATAAGTAAATGAAATGAAATAATGAAATAAAAGTGTTGATAAAACAAGAAAATCTTATTAATATTATTCCTTTTGAAGTTTGTATGTTTATGTTTATATGCTTGTATGTTTGTTACTCAATCACGCAGAAATGGCTGAACGGATTCGGATCAAATTTGGCTCACAGGATAGTTGATAACCTGGAATAGGACATAGGCTGTATAACTTTTCTTTTAATGGTCCAAAACCCGCGAAATTTTTGCCAAATTTTCATTTGAGTATTAACGAAATCGTAGGCGTTAGCAAAAGAAAGGTGCAGATCAGAGAACTAAAACGATCTGTCACGAGTAACAAATGCGATGTAAGTTAACTTAACGCGCGAAGCTCGCTGAGCTCGTTAAAGAAGTAAACACAAAAGAAAAATTGCAAAAGCACTCGTGTATTTACAGATCATTGTATAAGTGAGGTCGTATATTTGCAAGTACAAATACCCGAGTAGCTTCGGCCACAAGTCGCCGCGAGTTCTTGTTGCCGAAATCAAAGATCTACTGCGGGCTGCGGGCGATCACAGCTCATACACGAGTAACACAACTGTTACAAGCACGCAAAAACAACAACTTGTGGGAGCCAAAGAGATAGCATGATTTTGGCATGTATTTGACGGCAGTTTTCTTTGGTTTTAGAGTTCATACAACACAACAACAAGGCGAGTAAGCCACGAGCGTTTAAGTGTGTAACTCGCTTGATACTCGCCCGTGGCTAACGTAAAGCTCGCTGGAACATGTATAGTCGACAGTTTTACCTAAGCTTGTTCAATTATTCCTCGTGTGAAAAAAAAAAGCTTACCCGTTCTGACTCAATGTGATTGCGATCATTTCGTGTGTGTGAAAACAAAATGGCGAGCACAACCAAGCCGACTAAATGCGCGAGTGTACTCGAAAATTAAGTGCTCTTTGCAAGTCTCTGGTGCAGATTGAACAGTCCAAAGCAGGTATACAGGAGTATATAGGGGGTGTAAGATCATAGGGGGTTTCATAGAACCTAAGATTATTATGAAGATTGTCATAATTGAAGACGCGTATATGGGAGATGTAGACCAAAAACCTCGAAATTCGAAAAATTTTCATTTGACGCAGGCGTCGATAAATTAAAGCTGTAAATTAAACGGTTCAAAATATTACGAAATTTCCAAATATTTTATATTGCCTCTGATTTTTATAGCAATGTAGACGGGTAAATAGGAGATGTAGATCGAACGGTTAAAAACATCGTAAAATTTCAAATTGTAGGCTATTCTTATATGAGCTAAGATTTTCACTGATAAATAGACGGGTAAATAGGATGTGTAGATCAACCGGTGCAAAAAATGTCGAATTTACAAAATTCATTTATGAGTTTGGACTGTCATGAGGGCGTGTAAATAGACGATTAAAAAGACCGGTAAATAGGAAGTGTAAAGGTAAAAAAAATTGCGTAATTTGCTAAATTTTCGTTTGGATTTCAATGATGGGGAAGATGGGGAAGATCAAAAGTTCAAAAAGTGGCGAAATTTGCTTAATTGTATAAAGAGTTAAGATTTACATGAAGATATTATAGACTTCTTAGTTTTGTGTTTAAAATGCTAACGGGATGATTTAATGATTTTAATCCTTTTAAATATTTTAATTTGTATGAAAACGACTATATTATAATATATTCTGTACCCCCCCAAAGTTTGTATATATCTAATCAATTTAAGTCAGAAGCCACACAAACTGGCCAAGAAGACAAAAAGTACCATCTTTGAGATCTGTTTGTTCCTACGGAAAGACGGCTACATCGACTCGGCTGTTGATGCAGATCAAGAATATATATGTACTTTATATGGTCAGAAATGTCTCCTTCGGCCAATGTCTCCTTGCCAGTCTCCCCAGAATTACCTTCTGGTAATTGTGGTTAATATTTGGTTTTTTTCTGAATTTACCAGAACGGTCTTCTTCCGTTTCAAAAGCCAGAAGGCAGAGTTCTTAAAATAAGACAATCGGTCTCAAAAAAATACTTTCTTTAAATAAGCTCTCTGTTCTCGGTATAAGAAAAAACCGACTTTCCCAACTATTGAGAACGAAAATTCACGTTTTCGGTACATTTAGAACGGATTTTATGTTGTCAATATGTATTTTTGGAAAATTTTTAAGCAATTGTTTTTTAGCTCTTTCCTCATCTGAACATTCAATGACTCCTTTTTATGCTTATTTTGTGTATGCAAGTGGAATTATTTAATATTATTTATGATCCCTTCCCCCCCTTATGCACAACAAAATTCCATCAGTCTAGTGTAATTAAAGCGAGTGCTCAACGCGTGAGATCAGCCAAACGAATGGGGCAGAAGCCGTCGCCGCCAAAGTCGACGTATGTGTACGTCGTAGCCACCTGTGAGCACAAAAATAATGCAAATTATCAGCTAGAAATTGCACGAACGGTCAGGTGCATGCAGAAGCGCAAAAGATGCCACTGCCTTCTTATGCTTCTCATAATTGAGTTGCAAATGCAACAAAGAGTCTGCTGCTTTTTTTTTTTCTTTTGTTGGTTCCCAGGCCTTGTCTACTGAAACACTTTCAACGCAAATGTAATTTTGTAAAAATAATTTTAAATACACCGTTTCATAGATAATCATCATAATTATCTAGCAACAATAAATAAAATATCTAAGCAAATTACAACAATTAGGCAACATTTTCGGCTCACAGTTGGACAACACCCAAAAATATAACAACAAAATTGAGACAGGAGGGAAAGCCAAATGATTGTGGTACAAACGATTCGTATTAACCCTACCGTGCACACAACACAACACAATAGTTTTTATGTGGCCGCATAATAAACATAATTTTCACACGCGTTTCATTTTCGAGGGGCGCACACACAAATTAGGCAGAAAAATACTCACAATTCGGAGGAGACCAAAAAAAATATAAAACGCGAGCAAATGTTTAAGCCACAGCCCCTAGGAAGGGAAAGGGAATGGGCGAGGGCTGGGATATAAAGTTGAGAAAAACATTTTGATAAAGTCTAGAGTTTCTCGTTGGAAAGTCTAAAGTTCGGTTTGTGGACAAGTTCCTGTATTTGTCAAAACTAAGGTTTTGCTTCGATTCTTAAATCTTTCACATATTTTTCATTGTTGTCCAATTTACCAAGCTATTTTCTTTTGGTATTATGCCGAATTTGGATATGATTTGCACCGATTCAGAGGGGGTCAGTTCAGTATATCTTCTGGCGAAAGTTTGACACTTGGAATATGTGACATTTGTGTTCCGTCCGTTTGATATCACTGCTGCCGCAGTAAATTCAATCTAAGCGGGCTTTTTATGAGGCAATAGAATTTGACTGCTGAAATATAATTTGGGAAATCAGCCGAGAAAACCCAGTCGAAACTAGAGGTGCACCCGTGACGTAAATTTGAACGTGTCACGGTGTGTCACGTCGAGTCTCGACGTAATCGTGAACAAATCTGAGTTTAGCGCGTGACCGTCCGTGATCCATCGTGCATTCAGTACACTAAGAAAAAACTAGAATGAATAATTAGAGTATGAACGCTTTGGAAAAAAAAAACTATTCGTTCGTTCGTTGGAATTGAGCTAAATTCGTTTTCAATTTGGTTTTTATTGGCAAGGGGAGTGAGGGCAAGCAAACTTTGAGAGAGAATAGCGTTGAACACGCTCTCACAGAGAGAGAGAGAGCGTATGCGCAGTCTGCCGTTGTCAGATGTGAGCGGTCGGCAGTTAATTCATTTAATGTTGAATATTTCGAATATATCGAAGTAATCGATTAAAGAATTGTATAAAATAAAGACAATGGGCCTATTCAGCAGATAATTCCGATTAGCGATTACCGATTTACGATTTACGATTGCTGATGAGTCTCTTCTAAATGGAATTGATTGGAGATTTTAAGGTATTCTGTGGCCTTAGTACTTTTATTAATGGAAAACACTCACACAAAGTTCAGTCAGTTTTTGTGGATTTGTTGAATAGAAAATTTCATATGATTGTCTGCACAAAGGTAGGCTTACCCAGCAATCGTTAACCAATCGTACAAACATGATTGTCAAATTTTCCAATCCCAATCGGCAATCACTGTATTCAGCAGGTAAAATCGGCAATCATAAATCACAAATCGTAAATCGGAATTATCTGCTGAATGGGCCCAATAAAAAACACCTCATTTAAAAATAAAAAATCATTAAATAAAGAGAAAATCTATGCTCCTACTTGGAGCTTGATCCACGGCCTCTACGTTTTGTAAGTGAACCAGACGTCCACTCGACCATAGACCTTATTGCTTGCTGCCTGTCAAAATATCAACAGCGTATATTCTTAACTATGTTTTCGACGCAGCGTTTCACTTATGGAAGAGAGTCGAGTGGGCTAAGGCTGCGTTATCTGTGTGTGTTTTAGTCTTCGAGGTCCCCGAGTTCAAGTCCCAGTAAAGTAAGAAAAAAAAATCATAAAATGTGTATCTATTACTTCGTTTATACACACAAAATTTATTGTGATTAATTCCCTTTAAAGTATGCAATGCTTTTAATAAGGAATATTTCAGAATTATATTTATTTTATATGTGGCTTAACACAAGATTATATTGTAAACCTATTAATGGGCCCACAATCTGGATGAATTTACAGTGTAACTGTGGCTATCAATGTTTGCGTTCTAATAGAACATTTTATAAGGAAAAAAAGTTTGCATACTTTGAAGGGTATTAATCATGATAAATTTTGTGTGTATAAACGTATATATATATATCAATCAATCATAGCTTATAAACAAGTGGATGGTGGCTTAGCTGGCTTGGCTGATGGTGAGTGGGGGACCAACACCAAGTCGGTCGGTCAGTTGTTATAAAGCCTCTGATAAGAATGTAAAGGATTCATTTGTGTGAACTTTATAATTTTAAAAAAGCTTGTAATTGTACATATATGTATTTGTTTTGCTCCTTAAATTTTAAATATTTTGCACTATGTTGCACACTGTCTTCATCTGATTCGACTGCGTTGCACATAGTTACATATAGCGCTTTCATAAGCAATAATCCATTCTTCAACATGGTTTTCGTGCGTAAGCCCTGGAGATACCTGATTTCGATCTTTCTTTGTGAACAAAAATATTTTCTTCGAAAGGCCCTATTTGGCAGGGACCGAAAATAACTGTTAAGACATTAAATTTTAACCAATAAAAATCACAATGAAGGGAGTAAGCTATAGCTATACGAATACCAGCAAGTCAGAATGTCGGTAAAGCCCAACTGTATTATACTCTGTACCTGCGAAAGTGTGTGCTCGTATGTATGTATTTTGCTACTGTAGTTCATCCGATCTTTATCATTTTTTTTTTAAATCAAATAAATATGTTCAAAAGGTTCGAACCATCTATCTACAAAACTTTGGGAGATATGAGAGTTATATGTCAACGACTGCACTATTTAACAAGATCCAGTTTATAGAAAAGATGGTGGCGATTCTAGATGAATTTTTTGTGCTTAACACGAACTTGTTTTGGGGAAATGGTCCATCGCATGTGGATTTTAAGTAATATAAGCTTCCTAAAAAGCTTATTTCTGACGCGTTATGTTTGGAACCCACATATATGATCCAACCTTTCATGAAATCATCGTATAGTGAAATTTCTGAGCTTAAGAAAAACCTATCCCAAACAGTTCTACGATTTTCTTAAAATCATTTTAAATACTTGTGCTGGACATAACAAAAATGTCTACTGCCCAAAGGTATGCAATGCAAGAACAATAGTAGAAGGATAGTCGTTTGTATTGAGTTTAAATGAAAATGTTCAACAAAATCCATTGCATACTTGTGGGCAGTAGAAAATGTTGTGCTTTCGTAAACATATATTTCAAATGGTATATCTTCGTCTAAAAAAATCGTATAATTCTTTGGGATAGTTTTTTTAAAAGTTAAGAAATAGTACTTTTCTGTATTATCGAAGAGAGTCAAATCCAAAAAGGGTAGGTTCCCCAAAAAACGCTTCAATGTAAAATGCAAAATTGTCTCAAACAAAGGAGGGCCAGGGCCAAGCTTCTCTCAATCTGTTAACGTGTGTGCTTATAATTTTTCGCACTAGAGAAAGGGGAACGCCGAATCCAAATTTTTGCTTTTTCATGGCTAGTTACTTCACAGCCGGCGCCAGTAGCTGGAGAAGGTGACCGGGTGTGTAAAAGCATTTTTTTCTTAAGAAAGAAAAAACTTTTTGTATTAGATGGTCCGAGGCGGGATCGAACCCACAACAACCTTCGCACCAACAGCCACACATACTACTAATACACCACACCCGAAGCCACAAAACACTTCTCATAAGGGTTAAAATAGGCATTTTATGCCGCAAATTAGCAAAAATTCAGGCGTTCCTCTGGAACGATTATTTTAAAACGTAAAAAACAATCTTTTTACAAGCTTTGTATGCATTTACCTTGAGTCCTTCTACAAACATGCCGACTTTGGTTCAGACATGACTAATACAGCATATATCTGTACACGGAAACAATTTGTCCATTGAAAAAAAATTCCTTTTGTAGTGATGATGCAGTCAAATTGGATCTTAAGTCAGAGATCAGTAGTTTTAAAGCAGAAAATTGTATATTACACTAGGCAACAAGGTCCAGTATATTGGATGGTGATTATAGATGATTTTCTGTTTTCGGAAATGGTCCATTATTTGAGCATAAAGTTGCTCAAAATGCCTATTGTATACCTTTTTAGGGGTGTTAAGAAAAGGTCCTATACTATTGTTTTGACTCTCTTTGATTATATCGTATATTACTATTTCTTAGCTTTAAAATAAACTATCCCAAGCAACTCTACAATTTTCTTAAGCAAAGAAATACCATTTTGAATACATGTGCTAGACTTGGGTGTTGTTGAAAATTTTCATTAGAAAATAATAGCCTACTGTTGTGTTTTAGCTTAGCATACATTTTGATAGTAGACAATTTTGTAATTTTGAACACATGTATTCAAAGTAGAATATCTTCGCTTAAAAAAATCGTACAATTGTTTGGGATAGCTTATTGCAAAGCTTGGGAGTAGTACTTTCCGATAATATGTCAGAAAGTCAAAACAAATTAATGCATTCCCCACAAAACGAGCCTAACAACGGTCAAAATAGCATTTAAAAAACGTTATACTCAACGTGGTATACCATTTGCGAAAACAGACTCGTGTTCAACACCTGAAAATTATCTAGAATCACCACCAACTCTTCAATATACTGAAAAAGTCTAATTGTGTTGCCTTGTGTTATTCTTACATTTTCACACTAATGTGCGTAACAATTTTTCGGTCTTCGCTAACAGCTCTCGTTGAATTCTTAAACAAATCGTTGCAAATATAGCCTAATTTTCAAAAGGACTTTTAGTTCAATGTCTATAAAATGGCTATTCTTGACTGATAATTGCAGAGAAACCGTAGCTTGTAAAAGCCACATTTGAGACAAAGGATCACTCAAAACCATACAATAAAACAGAACTTAAGGTTTGTTCTTTTTTTTTATTGTGGATAATGATTAAAGCGAGAAGAAGCAAACATTTTTTCCTAAAATCTTTTACTAATTGTTTTGTTGACCAAATCTCCAAGTACAAAAAGCAGCCCTCCATTTTTTTCGTTATTCTTCACATTATTGCTGGTGTTGGAGTTTGTTTGGCGACGTCTAAGCCCATGCCCATGTGCCGAGCGGAAACTCATTGGCAACGCTTCGTTGCGTAAATTTCTCGGCGCGACTTTTCGACCAACAGGTTAGCAAAATACAACAAAAAAAAAATATATATATATATAAAGAAGAAAGAAAAAAAACCAAAATCTGACGCCAAAAACCACCATCAAAATGGCTGACTAACAACAGACAAACAGAAAAAAAAAATGGTTTTAATATTTCAGTTACGCTTCGGCGAGCCAAAACATCGCGATAGAGCACACTCCGGACTTCTTACAAAAAAATAACGAGCATGTATATTTGTATCCACTATTAGGGGGAAGCCACAATGGAAAAGGGTAAATCACAGAGAGAGAGAGAGAGATACCCTCACCCCAACCAGATGCCAGATCTCGTGCCAAGTAACCGCAAGGCAGAAACAACGACGACTGTACCCACCTGAACACCTGAGCATTTCTTTATGGATCTTGAGCAGAAAACCTATCGCGGCGTAACGTCATTAAAATATGTAGAGCCAAGATGGTACATGGGGTTCGAGAAGTAGAAACAAAGATTCGCTCCGTGTGCCATAGTACAATGGTTTTGGCACGCAAGTCATGACGAGCGCATATACTTATATATATTGGTTATAAAGTTAAAGTCAGATGTGGGGTTCTATTTGGTTACGCTTCGTTGTTAGGTACAAGATGGCGTTGATTTTCGTAGGGGGATATATGGATAATTTTGTAATGCACAGAGAGAAATGAAGAGAATTAATTTTCCAGCATGGGACCAAATGGCTTTAAATATTTAGAAAACCGCACTAAGTTGGTCAAATGTAAGTACATATATGGAAAATATTAATTTCATTTCTAAAATCTTTTTGAAGGTAAAAAAGGGTTAAAAAAGAATGCATAAGAAACCATGAGAAACTTTGTGATTGCCATTAACTGTAAGTTTTTGCTTCGCATTATATCAAAAACCACATAAATATAATGAAGCAAAAAAGTGTCGCATTCGCAATGTCACGTATCGAATCATATTTTAATTTGACATACAAAATATAACGAAAATATTTCGATCAAATAAATTCATTCATTTTGGAACCAGCACTTGGTGTGCACTTTACTTTACTAAATACTAAGTAAAGTGCTAGAAATAGTATTTTAATTTGACTTTTATTCAACTTTAATTGCGTGCGACGGTCAGGTTCGACATCATGGAAATACCCATTTCCGAACACAAATTCCGAGCTTTCTCCAAATTTTATCCAAATTTTATGAAATTTATTTTCAAATATTTTTTTCCTGAATTAAACGCATATTTTAAGAGATTTCTCTAAATTTCATAATTTTCTAGAATTTTATTCTTTTAAGTTTGAGTAAAAATTGTTGTTTGAAAGCAAACAAAAATCACGGTTTAAATGCATTTCTGCGCTCAAAAATATTGGTCACAGTGTTAGCAGTGAGCGAGGAAATCTTCTAACTGATACAGTAAGGCCCACACGCACACAACACGTTTACTCGAGTAACGATCGTTATTGCTGTAATGCTGCCTTGGAATTCCCAAGCCGTTATAGCAATGCTAGCATGAGGAGGTAGTTGCTGATGGGCAAAGACTACTGATATTATCAGGGGAGCTTCTTGAAAAAGCTGTATAGTCTACCCAGCCTCCTTTGTGGTGTTGTGTGTACCAGTTTAAGGGAACTGTATAACTTCAGAAGATTGTTTTAGTTACTTAAACGTTCTATTAGGGTCTTAAAAACATACTGTAAAACTTTCAAGCAGATCCGACAATATATTTTACAACCATAAACAAAATTTGCAAAAAAAAAAATTTTATCGACCCTCGTGTTTTTGAAAATTCTATGCTTTATAAATATTTTAAACAAAAAAATTCAAAACAAAATATAAAATGTTAGTAATTTTCCAAAAAGTTGCTTTTGAAAAACAAATTTTACCTGGAAATATTTGGATGAATTTCTTCAGAACTATTTAACCGATTTGGATAATTTTTTTTTTGGGTGAAAGCTTTGGGCGAAATTTTAAATGCGTTTACCTCGAAACCACTTTTTCCAAAATGCTTGCAAAAATATAAAGAGTACCTGTTGACCGATTTCCAAATTTTTTTAAATTCATCATAATATCCACCATTTTGGTCAGAACTAGGATATTTGGGATCAGTCAAGAAATAACGGAGTTAGGACCAATAAAGCGGGAAAAAGTCAATTTTCGAAATTTTGACTTTGTATCTCCATGACTCCGCTATTTATTGACCGATCCCAAATATCCTTGTTCCGACCAGAACTACTTCCGTTTTTAACAAAACCCCGCTTTCAGTTTTACATTCAGATAATCCGTTCTCAAAAATTGTTTGCTACCATGGGCCTATGTTTTAAATTTTTGGCCTACTTTCAACCGGAATACAACATTAACCGCAGCAAAAACAACAACAACAACATAATGTTCTAAACTTAATTTAGCCGATTACCTGTCGAATATCACTTCTGGTTTTTGTGTAATTTAATTCTATGTAAGTAAAAGTAAAATTGGCTCAAACAGCACCTCCAGGAGGGCCAGGGCCAAGCTTCTCTCAATCTCTTGGCGTGTGTGCTTATAATTTTTCGCACAAGAGAAAGGGACCTACAGTTTAACGCCGAATCCGACCGGCAATAGAATTTGCTTTGTCCAGGCTAGTTACTTCACAGCTGGGCCGGCGCCAGTAGCTGGTGAAGGTGATCGGGTGTGTAAAAGCTTTTTTCTAAAGAAAGAAAAAACTTTTTCTATTAGATGGTCCGAGGCGGAATCGAACCCACAACCTCCATTTAATTCTTTAATTCTATGTAAACCTTTAAAAAATGACACCTGAATGTATACAGTACTCTTAAAGTTATGTGCAAACCTAACATGACCTCGAGCCGGCTAAAACTTGCTAGTTTGATTATCATAAAGGTCGTCAAAACAGTCAAAATCGGAGCAAACCAATTCTCAGTGTTCCAGAAAAAATTTTTTATACCTATAACTGAAAAATGCATCATAAAACATATAACACAATCAAAAAATTTCAATTGAACACCAAATTAACTCATAACTAGAAAATTGTTTTTTTTTTTTGTGATAGATGCAACCCTGTTTGAAGAGATGGTCCATTATCTTGGACACAAACCCTCTAACTTGATTTTTAAATAAGAAAATGAAATCTCTTGAAGTTCTTTAACACCGACGGATTTTTAGAACGATTTGCAAACCAACCGTGAGTAAAATCGTTAGAGATTTCCAGGACACCCCCAAAGTAAAAATTTTACTTTTTGAAGGCATTTTTTTTTTTTAAATTTTAAAAAAATGTATATTTAGGTTTTTCTAAATTTCTAAATTCTAAATTTCTAAATTTTTTTCTATACTTTTTGAGAAACGTAGATAATCAATTTCCAATTTAGCCAAAAGCTGTGAGTTTAAAAACGGCATTTTGTCCAAGTGTATGCTTTTTTTTGTTAAAGAAAGTTCACCTTTTTGATGTGGGAATACGCAACTTTGACTCCGTCGTGTAATTAGGCTCAACAACAAAAGGCATAATTACCCCAGCTGCTGCTACTTGTAACTAGAAATTATGAAAATATATATATGTATATAGAGTACCCTGTTGCTTTGTTGCCCACCCAACGCACCTGCGATTATTCAGTAGTCAACGTTTAATGACTTTTTTTCTTTATATTTATCTTGCCCGGCATTAGAAGATTTCTCATAATTGTCTCCATTCTTTCACATCTTTCTCTTTGGGTCACGCCTAATCTTTACTTTGATTATCTACAAACCAACAGTCAAAGTCTATCTCTCTGATCTCTCACTTGCAAGGTAATAAAAACTGAAGCAATGGCTGCTGGTGTTTTTGTGTTCTTTCCTTTTTTTATGTGCTCTGCTGAAGAATGCCAATTGCCCACGGACATGGCACAATATTATTGACATGAGAAGTTTAAGCCGAAAGGCGATTTCTTAAATTTTTTTTTTTATTATTTGCTTCTCCTTGGGTTATGTGGCCAGAATGCAATAGAATGTCGTTAAGTGGGATAGGTTTATTAGTATCAAGCCAAATCGAAGGCATTTGAAGTAAATTGTGGAAAAATGGGTATTAAATATTCTTATAAATTAATTTTCATTGCATTGGAAAGCATTATACGAGGGCAGTTTAGTTTAGTTCCGTCAACTAACTAGAACAGAAATCCTCAATAAAATCCCTGAATGGATATTGGATGATCGGAGCATAATAGTACGTGAGCAGGCTGAAGCTAATGGCATCTCAACTAAGCGAATATCACACATTTTTCAAGAATATTTGCTCCTGAAAAAGCTATTCACAAAGATGGGTGCCTCAATTGCTGACACTACTCGATTGTAATGACCACAACAAAGGATGTAACGAATTTTTGCAGTATTTAACCGTAAACGAAACATGAATCAATCACAACGCACCAAAGACCAAGGAACAGACAACGTAGAGGAATTCTCCTAGTAAACATGCTCCAAAGTAGGGCAAAGTGGGTCAAAAGACAGATGTCATACATATCATTCACCAGGCTTTATCATTCAGAGCTGTTAGACAGATGCGACATTGACTTTAAGCAATAACAACCACATTTGGCAAAGAACAATTGAAACAGCGAAGACAAAGTAACAGCTTCCCCTACCGAAACCTAACCTCCTTACCTAACCTTACAGATACTTCTCCAAAAAAAACTTTAAGATATAGTTAAATTCGTTAAATCATCTAACATTATTCATTTGTTTCAATCATAGTCCTATAATTTGTTATCTTAGGCTTAAGTTCCTCTCCTTTATCCCCCTGAATATCCAATCAACCTATAAAAAAATCATAAGAATCAGCCGAAAGCCACAGTAGTAATGGCTGTGTCCCCTCTGCAGCTTTAGTTTTTAACTACATATAAGCATACAGTTTACAAATATATAATAATAATTTCTTTCATACAAAAAGTAACTGACTTATTGAACTGCCCTCGTAGCTTTGCTGGAAATAATAAATAACAAAACTATTTACATTGTAATACCCATAGATTGACTCAGTTCCCTTCACTGCCCTTACAGATTAATTCAGTGGCTTATCATTGGCTCTTATCTTTCGACAGAGCCTTGCATTGGCAAACGACACTTAAAGTGACGAACATAACCAGGCTGAGTTTAGTTTAGTTTAGAAAGTGAATAGAAAAACATGCTGACTTTTGTCTGGCTAGTTTTAATAAGTGCGGCACTCTTTGAGGGCAATACAAGTGCGGATACACCGGAAGATTATTTGCTAAAAACTTTCGCGTAAGTGAATCTGTTTTAAATTGGTATTTATTTACTTTAAAAGTCAATCATAGAACGTTTTAGAAGGCTTCAGGTCATTAAGTTATGTTTGTTTATAACTTTCAAACCAAGACACACACACACACTACAAAGAAGGCTGGTCGACTGTTTTAAGAACCTCCCGGCTGTATCATCAGTGGTCTTTGCCTATCTTTTGCAAGTCGGCAAAGGCCATCTCATGCCAGCATTGCTGACTTTTTGGTAATCCCAAAGGCAGCATAACACTGCTGGACAGCATTCTTTCCCAAAGCGCCAAATTAACTTCTTCCAAAGCCATGAAAAAACAAGAAAGAAAGTCGGTCAAGCCCGACTGTAACATACTCTGCACCCTTAATGTCGCAGCTCGCATTTGTTCATGAGTCAAACAGCCAGTTAACACACAACGCAGTGCGCTCTCTAAGTTTCTCTCTCTCTCTCTCTCTCTCTCTCTCTCACTAAGATTGCTTCTGCTGAACGCAATGCTTAGGTTATGGGTGGGGTGGGTGGGGGGTGTTAAGTGACCGTTTTTTGCTCATAACTTGAGTATCGTTCATCCTGTTCATCTTTATCATTCCTTCAGCAAATCAATAAATAATTTTGAGTACTATATATCTTTAGAAAGTACGAACCATCTATCTAATCATCATCATCATCTAACCATATATTGCGGGGGCGCGAGGGGGCGTGGCAAAAATTGAAAATAAACTTGATCTGCCTGCAAGTATAAGAAATATATGTCCCATACATGTCAAACCTCTATCTCTTACCATCTCTGAGATCTCTTCGTTCATACGGACGGACGGACAGACGGACAGACGGACATGGGTATATCGACTCGGCTGTTGATGCTGATCAAGAATATATATACTTTATAGGGTCGGAAATGATTCCTTATCCCTGTTACACACTTTTGGACAAACTTAATATACTCTATGTACCTTCGGTACAGAGTATAAAAATGATCGGCGGTTTCGGGTATCGTTTTTTTCAATTTTTTCATAAAGTTGTCTCCACTTAAACTCTCATAACTTTTTTGTTTCTGGACCGATTTAAAAGTTCTAAAGAAATTTAGGAAGAAACAACTTGGGCAAAAGTTTTATTTTCAGACAAAAAATGTGCTTAATGAAGAAGTAGGTATAGAAAATTTTGGTAATCTATCTACCTATTGATACCTGAAGAAATAATGGATTATAGATATTTCTTTAGGTATAGTGCATTAAGGATACTTAAACATTTTTCCACTTTGCATATTTAATTTAAAGTGAATAAAACTTTGAGTGTGTAAACCTAACACTGGGGATTGTGATCCAAATTTAGGTAGATTTTTAAATCTGTCCCAAATCAATGCAAATGAATCTTTTAGTTTTGGCAGTTGTTTTGTTGAGAAGAATATTTTTTGTCAAAAGTTCTTGGATCAAAGAAGAAAATACTGAAATCAAGCATGACTTTTTGGAATTCTTGGTTAAATATTTAATATCAAGCATAACTCATTTTCTATCCATCCAGATCTGCTAGGATGGGAATATTGAAAAGTATTGAATCTAAAATAAACCAAAACTAAATCATTTTGGAAGTTAAGCTGCCTTTACTCTCCGACGATAGTGTAATAGCAAAGCAAATAACTCTAAATATTTGGAAAATGTTGGCTTTTTTGATATAATTTGACAGGTTCAATTCGATAAGAGATTCTCTTTAGAGAAGTTTGACAACCTACTATTTAGAGATATATGAAAAGTGTAAAGGCAGCTTAAGCATTGAAAGTTTAGAATTCATGATGATCTACTTAGATTTAAGTAAAGTTCGTTCTCAATCAAATAATTTTTAATTTAATCACATTGTTGAACTTATCGAAGAATATGTACGTCGTACCGATTGGTACTTGGAATATACCAATATTCGAGATACTTATGATCAGAGGTTAAGGTATCAGTCAGGGCTGTAAGTCGAATTTATCATCACAATTGCCTTTACCGTGTTCACCAGCACAAAACGATGACAAGAAATCGATGGATCTAGTTCGATTGTTGTGGTGAACGAATGTGAAGTGCAATCATTATTGTTAGTTTTTGTGACAGAGTATTAGAAGTAAGCGAATAGTCAGATCAGAAAAAATAGTCAAGAACAGAAAGGTGTCGAATTTATTTATCAAAAATCTCAAAAATACCACTTTTTTAGTACTTAATTGCTCACAGCTCCTGTATTTGTACAAAGATTCGTAAAAATGCGATTTTTAAGAAAAAAAAAATAATTTTTTTGATTTTTTTTATTTATTTCCTTGGCTTTTGAAAATGAAATTTATTCCGTTTTCGAGCAAAAAATCTATTATTTTGGAAATATTTCTGGTCGTTGTATTCAAACTACGTAATCGATTTAAAAACAATGATCTACGCGATTATTGAAAATTCAATTACCTTTCTATTTATATCTTGCTTGACTTCATCTTACGTTTCTGAATTGAATGTATGTGTATATATAATATATGGGCATTTCCAAACTGACGTGACGTTACGTTCGTACGAAAAGATCTTTTTGAAAAATATGAAAATCTTGGATTTTTCAAAAGATTGTTCTATATTTGCTGGCATGACGTTACATAAAACGGAAGTGGGTTTTGACCTGTTTTAGAAAAACGCAAAATTCTGCGAGTTGGGCAAAGTTTTTGTATCAAACTTTTTTTAGTATGATTTGAAATAGTTCAAGTTTATTTTCCAGGTTATCTTATTCAAAAATGTTTGCCCAATTTTTTTTTATTTGCATACCTTTATTTGTTACCTGACGTTAAGTTACGTAAATTTCCTCATTATATTTATGTTGTTTTTGTTATTATATAAAGCAAAAACTTACAGTTAATTGCAACCATATAGTTTCTTATGGTGTCTTCTGCATTATTTTTTAACTCTTTGTACCCTTAGAAATAGTTTAGAGACCAAAAATCAATGCAATCTAAAGGCATTTTTATAACAACAAATCGTAACCAAATGAGAAAAATGGAGCTTGCGCGACTTTTCGTTCGAAAATCTCGAAATGGGCTATGAATATATTTAAAATTGCCTCATATTAGTTCGTTTTGATTATTTCCCCATAAAAAATGATCAAAAATAGTGTTCTTAAGTACTTTTCATTTTTTGGTCTCGGTGGACTTTTCTGTGGAAATGCCCATATACTTTAAAAAAAGTTTCTATAAAAATATTATGAAATTAATTTTTGAGCTAAGCATTTCAAACTATATTAAAAAATAAATCTAGTAATCATTTAATTTTTTTATTTTTTGTAAATGAAATAAAATAATTGAAATGTTAAGTACATTTTTACGTACGAAATAAGACTTCAGTAGATGAGTTCCGCTCATGAATAAAACACTGTGTTAGATCCTCCTCTTATATAGTTTTGAACAAGGATAATCAAGGGCTCATTCATCTGAATAGCTTGATTTCTAATCAATGGTATAACCTACATACTTTCTGGGTAGTATGATTTTGTCTATGATTTTTTTTTCTCATCGTTTTGAACACAATACCTGCAACATGCTATTATTACTTTGTAATTTCTCAAAGCTGATCGATCAGTAATCATGCTTTTCTGCTGACAAAAAAATCCAATCATTTCATTTCATTCCCTTTAACATAACTTATAAATTTCCAGGCTTCCTTCCGATTTGAACTTCATGCCTACTCTGGGAAATGGTCATCTAGGTTATACGGTTTTTGGTGATGCCATATTCATGAATGGCGTCTATAATGGAGCTGCAGGGAATAGCAAAAGAGCTCGTATACCAAATTGGCTGAATATCACTGCCGAAATTTGCGATAATTTTGGTTGTGCCACAGATGAGGCATTGAATTTAAATGGTACAACATATGAAATGGACTTGCGTAATGGTTATTTTCAATATCGAAAAAATTACACATCACTGGGAATAACTTTAGAGCAGAGGACTTATCCGCATAAGTTTTTCAATCGAGCCTTGGTTTATGATGTGGTGGCAACTAGGCATTCAAAGGGAACTAAAGCTGGCGGAACTAATTGTAAGTAATGTGGATTAATTTTGATTTTGAAAATGATTAAATTTTATGTAAAATATTGTGATTAACAAATTCATTGATCACACTGTGGCCATTTAGCAGGTAATTTGTATTTGCGATTTAAATGGTTCAGTATATATTTATTCTCCTTTTGACACCTGAATGTTAATTTTTTTCTTTCATTCTAGCTTCATTCTATCTCATTTTATTTTGTTCTTTTCATAGATTCAAATGAAGAGAACATTTTGCTTTTATTCTATATTCATTCAGGAGTTCTTTAAGGTTCATTTTCTCTTCATTTTGTGAATATTCCATATTCATTTTAAGTTGGTTCCACGTTCTATCTGTCCTCTTATTTTGTACATTGTCAAATTCATTCTTTGCTTCTTCTATGTTCTTTCTTTCGTTCTAGTTTCATTCTATTTATATTCTATATTCATTCTATGTATATTCAATCTATATTTTTATTTTCTTTTTTTCATTTCATAGATTCAAATGAAGAGAAAATTTTGAATTATTCCATATTCATTCACAAGTTATTTGAGGTTCATTCTCTCTTCATTTTGTGATTATTCCATATTCATTTTAAGTTCATTCCGCCTTACTCTCATTTTATTCATTGTCAAATTCATTCTTTGTTCTTCTATGTTCTTTCTTTCGTTCTTTGAGGTTCATTCTCAATTCATTTTGTGATTATTCAAAATTCATTTTACGTTCATTCAAATTCATTCTTAGCTTCTTCTATGTTCATTGCATATTCATTCTAGCTTTATTCTTTTAAAATTCGATGTTCATTCAACCTGGTTCATGTTCATTTCCAAATTTATTGTAAGATTCTTCGAGGTTCATTTTATGTTCATTAAATTTGTATGTATTATGTTTTCGAGATTTATTCGTTTTACTACATATGTTCTTTAAGGCTTTATTCTTTCTTATTGTATAATTTAATTTTACATCTTCCTTTTTAGCCCCACAGTTTCTCAAACTGAGTCAACATCCAGGAACTCCTAGCGATGCCTTTGACTTTGTAATTCTCAACAAAGGCAACAGCTCATTTCAGGATTATCGAGTTCTACATGGTCGTACTAAAATTGTAGAATTTGAAAGCTTTCAACCAGAACCTCATGAAATCTATGTTTTATTCAGTCAATCTCTGGAACAACCACTTCAATTGGAGTGGCCCAATGGGCAGATGGAAATAAGTCATCGTATTATCATCTGCATAGATCGAGTCCAAAGTGTGGCCCTCAAGGAACTTCAAGCAGTGCTCTCCCTTAATTCCAAAGACTTACTCCTCAAACACACCCAGAGTTGGAATCACTTCTGGGACACTGAATTCTCCATCAAATTAGTGGGCAATGCTTTGGAACTCTCAAGAATAGTCAATGCGGGTATTTTTTATTTGGCCAGTTCGTTACCTTCCCTAAACACTAATCAAAAGAATGAACCATTTTATGGTCTAAGTCCCACCGGTTTGGGTCGTGGTAAACTTGACGCTGACTATCAGGGTCATAATTTTTGGGATACTGAAATTTGGATGCTACCTGTGGTCACCCAGTTTGGCTTTGAATATGCCAAACAAGTGTTGGAATATAGAAATATGAAACTCGAGGCGGCCAAGTACAATGCTCATGTCCAGGGATATAAAGGGGCCAGATATCCCTGGGAAAGCGCCTATACGGGCACCGAAGTCACCAATCCCTGTTGTCCTGAGGTGGCTCAACAAGAAATTCACATATCAGCCGATATTTCTTTTGCTTTGCAAAAGTATTTTGCCCAATCTGTGGATTATGAATGGATCTGTGAAAAGGCTTGGCCCATAGCAGCCGAAGTGGCTGAGTTTCTGGTGAGTCGTGCCGACTGTGAGGATAGCAATCAAACATGTCATTTTCTCAATATCATGGGACCCGATGAGGATCATACCAATGTGAAAGATAATGTCTATACCAATGTTGTGTCGAAAATTGCTTTAGAATTTGCCGAATGGTCAGGAAGAATGTGTGGAAATGCAAGTTTCGATTTGTTTGAGAAATGGCGTAAGGTTAATCATCGATTGGTGATCTTAAGCGATAAGGAACTGGACTATCATCCACAGCATGAGGGTTATGTGATGGGGACAGAAGTGAAACAAGCGGATACCATACTTTTGGGATATCCTTTAAGATTCGATCAAAGGTAAGTTTAATTCCCTCCAACAGTACATGGTTTTTTGTTAACAAAAAATAAATTCAACTTAGGGATTAGTAATGGTACCGGAAGGTGGCTTAAGGCCACCTATTGGAACCCAGTACCGACAATAAATACCTAACACGGCAAGCAGTTGTACATAAAACACTAAAAAAAATCCGTATACAAACCGAACCCGTGGAACGGGTACTGCAAAATCCTAGGATCAGCTCGGTACTAATCAAAGAACTGCTTATATCGCTCTCTAAAAAAAATATATTTGCCGTACTTTTGTCAGTTTTAATCTATTATATATAAAGCTATATATATTGCTTTATTGAAATAGCTTATCATCAATTCATATCATTTGTGTCAAACACTCTTCTGTTCGTTTACTTTTTATACCCTTGTAGAGGGTATGTTCAAATTGTCCAGATGTTTGTAACTCATTAAATTAAGCATACATGAAGTATACATATATATTCTTGACGCCGAGTTGATATAGCCATTTCCGTCTGTCCGTTTTTTTCTATGCTATCTCCTACGTCATTTTTAAAGCTATTTTAACCAAACTTTGCACGAAGTCTTTTGGTACACATTTGTCGGAAGCGGCCGGATCGAATGACTATAGCATATAGCTGTAAAAATAAGTGTAGTAGTTTTAGTAAGAAAAACTTTTTTGTCTTCAATGCAAACGTCCCGAAACTTGTATTTATAAGTTTTCTATGCTTTTACATAATTCCATCAAGTTTGATGAAAATCGGTCAACTATATAGTATAGCTGCCATACAAAATATAGTTTTGAAAGAAAGTCCTAGTAGGAAAAACTTTTTTGATTTCAATGCTATCGCTCTCAAATTTGTAACTGATCAATATGATACGATACCACACAATTATGCCAAGTTTGATTTTTTTGTTTTCAATGGTAGCGTCTTTATACTTTCCAGTTATGAATATTATGGGTTTCGGTAAAAGGTCCTGGTTTAGTTCTAACATTATTTCGGTATTCTGTTCCGTATCAGTACCTTGATTTGTATTTCGGTATACCGGTACACTCAAAAAGAAAATCAATACATACGGGATCAAATCATTCCCAATCGGTAATGAAAACCACGTCATCCCGAATATTCTTGACCCGTTCCGATAAAGGATTGATCCGACTTTTTTGATCCTAAAAAGGATTACATTTATCCCGAGGTAATCATTTTAAAAAAAATTGAATTAAGCAAATAATTCGAGAACAATTTAATCTCAATCCAGGATCATTTTAAGCAAGTTCGAGATTGTTTTAGAGCTCGATATGTAAAATTGATTTGATCCCAGGAAAATACCTTTCTTCATCCTTTCCTCCGCCATATTCAATAGGACAGGATATCCTTATACACTTCAAGACCCACCCACCAGCAGTTTTGGTTTATTTAAAACTTCTGAAAAACAAAGAAATATAAAAATTTATTCGGCTCAACTGGGACTCGAACCCACGACCATACGCACTTGAACACGAATGAAATGGTATCTCATCGCTCACGACCATCGCCATCGTTTGTTGCCGCATGTCAAAAATGCTACCTAAACTTTGTGGCCCTCGCTCTCTTAATTATGAACAAGTGATCTCAAAGGGGATTGAAGTAAGCACATTTGGAATGATACAATTTCGAAACGCTTGGGCCATTCCCTGAAAGCTTGAATTGTGTCGAATATCCTGTAAATCGAGATTGAATTTTCAAGCTCATGAAGGGCTTACTCCAAGATTAAAAAAGATTGATAATATCCTGAAAATATCCGGTATGTACCGGTAAAATATAAAGAAGATCGGTCATTGGTTTTGCGTCCATTCGAATCCTAAGCGAAGACATAATAATTACACTCCGTTCTACGCTTTTTGCCCTCCTCAAAGGCATACATACACTTTATGGAAACTTTGTTGAGTTTTCTGACCATCATTTAAGTACATCTTTTTTATTTCGCAAACGTTTTAAGCTCAGGAAAATTGAACTATTTATATTGACCTGCTTCCTTTCATACAAATACATGTATGAATCGACTTAGGCTCCCCTTTTAGTTCAAGGATTTGTGTGAGAGCTGCTTTCCTCAAAAGAAAACATGGATAGCACAAGTACTTTTCTTTTCAGTAGTTATCATAGCATTATAATGAGGGTTGAAGGAGCTAGAGAACATGCAGCACTTTATTGGAAGATGCCCTATTCTGCTAGAGCTTCGCTGGCGCTATTCTAAGAAGGGAGTACTTTATTAACTGGAGGTCTACGCGGCTGTAGAGGGAGACATGGGTTGGGAAAACTTGGCCAATTATATTGAAGATGCTATTCTATATAGAAAGAAAATATTGAATTAAAATTTTTAGTATAATTTAAGACAATTCATATAAAAATAGTTGTTTTTTGTTGTCAATTGTAAGTAAAGTTTAAATTTGTATCAAGTAATGTTTAAATGTTCAGACTGAAGCTGACGGATCTAAGCCAAGCTTTTAAATTTGTTTTTATTATATATTTTGTCCCTTTTGTATATCGAGAAGGGTTAAAAATTTGTACTACAAAAATAAAAACAAAATCTATCTATTTAATGAGGGTCTAAGAATTTAGAATGCAATCAGGCCCGTTCCCATTTTCGATTTCGTCAAATCAAGCGGAATCGTAATTGTTCAATGTCCCCGCTTTCAAATACCGTCTTTGTTATTTGTCTTTATCTTCATTCGACATTCTTGATTCTTGGAAATCACAACTATTACCAATTTCGATCAGTCGGATTCGGAAACGGTATCCAGTCTGTAGGTTAGGTTAGGTTGAGATGGCTAGGGACAGTAAGACTGTGCCTACACTTAGGCCAAGATAGGCCCATTGCGATACCATATAATTCCCTATTTAAGCCAGGGGCGGTTTCTCCCGACTGAACCATTGTGACAACGTAAAGAATTTCAGTAGAGACGGAATCTCTATCTCGGACACTTCCGAGAGATTGAGTAGAAAGGGGTGGCCCGGAGTTTTAAGTCTCCTTCTCCTAAGAGCTGGGCAATGACAAAGAAGATGCAGTAGTGTCTCCTCCTCTTCCTCACACTTGCAGCTTCTACAGAAGTCGTTGTGAGCGACGCCCAAGCGTGCTGCATGCCTGCCGATGAGACAGTGATCCGTTAGGGCCCCAACCAGAAGTGAGATGTTTTCCCTACTTTGGTGTAAAAGACGATTGGTTCGCTTCAGGTTAAAACCTGAACCTGTACCGGTACAATGTTTAAGTTATTTGCGTTCTTTTCGGTTCAAAAAATATCGGTACTCGGATACCGGTACACAGAAAATTTAAAAATATCGAATATGGTTCTAAGTTTTAATCGGTTCGTTTTTGGTATACCGTTCCGGTTTGATTCCCTGGTTTCTACAAAATTTTGGGAAGTTTGGTCAAAATCTGATGAATATATAAATAGCTGTCAAATAACAAACTGAGTTTGAAAAATAACACATCTAAGGATGTTCTACGAAAATCATTCAGAACCTTAATTTATATAAATTCTACAAGCTGCGGTCGAGCCGAAGTTAGCTTTTCTATATCACTTACTCAACCCATTTCTATTCTCACTCAACAGTTCGACTCATCTAAACGATTTGAACTACTATGCCAATTCGACGCGTGTATCGGGACCAGCCATGACTTGGTCTATGTTTGCCACAAACTATTTACGTTCCTCGGAAAATTGGCGTGCCGAAGAATATTTCGAACGTGGCTATAAAAGCTATGTACGTCCTGAGTTTAAGGTCTGGAGTGAGACACCAATGGGCTATGAGGGTTCGGCAAATTTTCTTACCGGAATTGGAGGCTTTTTGCAAGCATTAATCTTTGGTTATGGCGGTTTGGATTTTGCTCGAAGCGGTAATAAAACATTTATGATACTTAGCGATTCGACGGTTCCACCAGATGTCAAGGAAGTGCATATAAATTACATCAGATATGGAAATGGCAATTGTCGTTGGATATATAAAGCTGAAACATCGTTTATGGATTGCGAAGCTAAAACGGGCAAGGGTTTTGTGTTGATACAGGACCAAAAGGAAACTTTTTTGGGACGAAAATTTAATGGTAAGTAGGTGAGATGTGAAAGCAGTTGTTGAATTAACAATCGGAAAAGAGATAAGGAAATAATTACAAAAATAAGTACAAAAGCTAATGAATCACATTTCTTTCAAAAACAGAATTTTTTATATTTTTATATCTTAAATTTTCCACTTACACACTTTACCCTTAAATTCATATCGTTTCAGTGACTTTACAAAAAGGCGATCCTCCTTTATACATTAGTTTGTTGAGATAAAACTCAGTTTTGTATTTTGAATAAATATCGGATCAGGATTACATGATTCATTTCATTTGTTTTGCATTTGGTTGAGAGTTGGGATACTATAATAAGTATTTTTGGGGATTTTGGAAGTGTCTATTGCATTTGGTTGTGTTTGTAAAATTATCCTGTTTGTTTATAATAATTATTTAAACTTGGCTATGGATGAGCCACTGACACCGGTTGTGGTTTTATTGCTGCCACTAAGTACCACATAAGCGGTTTTAGTTTCCTTCTGTTTCTGCTGAAGCATGGTCAGTGTGCCAAGGGGTGTGTCTGTGGAGCTCATGGTTTTCATTAGCTGTGAAAAAGATGAAAATAAATGTTAAAATATAGCCTAGATGGTAAGATCTATTAACTCACCCCATCTTGTTCCATTTTCTTTAAACGCTTCTCAATCTTATTTTTCCCAGGTCCCTTTCCATGGAATTTATGTGACAAATAGCGAAAAGCCTCTTTGAGATTTAATATGCGTCCATTGTCATCAATATAATCCAATTTGACATTGGGCTTAAATGTCTCCTTATCCTTAAAGTCCATTATGGGGCCACAGTGGAAACGATCCCTTCGATTAACTTTGTCGTCCTCTCTGAAAAGTGCAACAAAAAGTTGTTAAAATACGGAAAAGTGCTCTCATATGTTTCGAAAAAGAACATACCCAGCTGCCTTATCCTCAATGGAGTAATTCTTGGCTTGCAGATGCGCCATTTTGGTATTACTTGGCCTATTCTTCTCCTCCTTTTCCAGATAACCCTTGGACAGGGCCAAGCGCAAGGCATTTGCCACCCCAGCACCCACATCTGGTTCTTCATCCAATATGGCACGATCTTCCAAGTCATCGCCAAGATTATCCAAATCAGCTGGTTGCATTACTTCATCCGGATTCACTGAATTCCAAGTGCCATGTCCACTCATTGAGGGCTCATCACTATGCGCATCCATATGCTCATCCAGTTGCTGATCACCCTTATCGAAGTCCATCATATCATTGGAGTCCTCATTACGATTACCAGCCATGCCGTAGGTGGGTATATCACCCAAAGTGCGACAAAATTCAGCTGTGGCATTCAACACAATATTGCCATCTGCACTGCTCAGTATAACACCAGCTGTGGAGTCCTCCTCGATGGGTTCAGGCTTAACATCTTGCTGAATGGTGGGTAAAGGCTTCTTAATGATATTCTCCTTTTGCTTTAGTTTACGAGCCTTGGAGAGTACCCGCTCCAGATCATCGTCGTCTTCGTTTTCCATTTTCATTTGTGGTTTGGTTTCAACCATTTCTTGATCATCAGGTTCACGATGGCGACCATGACGTGAGCCAAAATCTGAAGAACCGGAGTTAGTTTGCTCTGCCAAAGTTTCGAGATCTTCGGCCTTGAGTTTTTGTCGCAGTTTCTTTACCTTAACCTTTTTCTTGGGTTTCTTGAAGCTGTTAAGAGAAATAGATGGGATTACCAAGTGTAAGAAAGAGATTCAGTTGGATTGTACTTACGTGGCCAGTTCCTCCACACTGTAGGTATCCGATGCCAACTGTAATTGTGTATCCTGTAACGTTTCCAAACGTTTGCCAGCCAATTTGGTCTTAATCTCAAGCAATTTACGTCTATGTTCACGTTCCTCTTCCATATTTTCACCAATCACAAAGTTTTTGCGTTTCTTTGGCTGCCCCTCGATGTCATCATCATATTTCTCCAGCACCGAACGTTCTATGGGATTGCCCAGCTCATCATATTGCTCCTCATAGACATTGTAGCCATAGCTAAGCGGATTCTGTTTCTTATTGGCCACATTCTTTTTGTAACGCTCTTCGTCGAGCATATTAACATTGACCAGAGTGTCACCTTCCTCTTCGTTTAAGACATCCTGATCCTTGAGGGTCAGTATAACGGTACGACCCTCACCAAAATCATCCATATCATGCTCGACACGTAAACCCTTGAGATTACCATCGCCATAGGCACGCTGGCGAGCCTTTTGCTTCTCCTGTTCCAGCAAGTCGGCCACACCAAAGGCCTCATCCAATTCCTCGAGCTCCTTGGCCTGCAAAAAAAGGTTTGTAAAGTATAAACCAAGCTCTGAATGTCTCTTAACATTTACCTTCTTTTTGGCCTCTTCGCGTTCATTGACCACACGTTTATTCCGGTTCACCCATTTGGTGGCATTATCAGTTTCCTCATCCGATTCACCCAATGTTTGGATGCGTGCCAAACGCTCTTCCAGAAACCGTTTCTCCTTGCGCTGCTTCAGCTTTTCCCTCAACTTCTCGGCCTGTTGTTTCTCTTTGAGATTCTCTGCTGGTTTGTGCAGAAACTCTCCCCATTCATCCTTGTACGAGGAGAGATCCTTTTCACCCCCAGATTTCCCCTTGGCTGCTGACTGATTACTGCTCGATGTCGCCTTGGTGGGTCCACTATCCACTTCAAGTGGTTTCAGACCTAACTTGGCGCGAAGCTTGTTGGTATCTTCGATGGACAAAACATCTCCTGCTCCATTTTCCGGTATGGGTGAGTAGGAACGCGACGAGGAGGAAGCTGACATGGGAGGAGCCTCACGTCTGCGTGGCGGAGTTGTTGAACGTGAACGTTCTCGGTGACGTTCGCGCTCGCGCTCACGTGCGGCCCGCTTGCGTGCATCTCGCTCGCGTTCAGACTCCCGTTCGCGACGACGTTCATAGTCCAGATGCTTGGCGATTTGTGGTGGAGGCGGAGCAGAGATTTCCACATCTCGATTTCTTTCCCGCTCCCGCTCACGTTCTCTTTCCCTTTCCCTTTCCCTGTCCCTATCCCGAGCCGAGTCTCTCTCCCTTTCCCTTTCTCGGACTGGGGGCTGCTCCCTTGCTTTATCTCTGGTCTTGGCAAGCTCTACGGGCACCTCTACACAATCGGAACTGTCGGAATCTGTTTCCTCTAATGAGATCACCTCACTGGCGCGCACATTTCTCTCATCTGCTTCTACTGCAGCAGCAACTTCCTTTGCTTCCTTGTGCTTGTGATGCTTGTGTCGGTGCTCCTTATGTTTCTTATGCTTGTGATGTCTATGTCGCGTTGAGTTGGAGTCGTCTGTGAGGTCCAGAGTCTCTTCCTGCTCTTCGACACCGCTGCGCGTTGTACGTTCTAGTGAACGCGAACGATGTCTGTGCTTCTTATCCTTTTTGTGTTTCTTGCCAGACGATGAAGAACCCATTTTAAGATTTTTTATCTATGAAAAAAAAAATGGTCTAAACGTTGTAAATTAGAGATGACAGTAGTATCGATATCCCTCCTATCGATATATCGATGAGGTTGCCGGACTGGCGAAATCGATGACTAAGGCTGCCGGACTATCGATATATCGATAGCTCGTGTCGACGTTGTAATGTGAATGCCATTCGCGGTTTTGCTTTCAAAGCTTTAAATTGAGAATTAATTGAAATAATTATAATTAATAAGCAAATGGAGCAGTTATAGGCCTGCCATAATGGATCTAATCAAAAGCCATCCCATACGGACCTCCATAATCGCCATTGGCGCTTGCGAACTAATTTGGGTCGCCATCAAATATTTACGCGAGAAGCAGCAAAAGCAAAGCCGTCAAGTCCACGAGGTGCTGCTTTTCAACGAGCTGGGCGAGAAGTGTGTGGACAATCACTGGAATTCCAGCTCAACGGCAGTTCCCTACATATGTCGCAACAAATTTTGCGCCTTCAAGAATGTCTCACGCTTGGCAGAGCAAATCGATCATGCTCAATATTCCATAGATCTGGCCATGTATACCTTCACCTCGGTGGTTCTGTCGAAGGCGTTTAAGCGGGCGCTACAACGTGGCGTGATGATACGGATTGTCAGTGACCCGGAAATGGTTCACTCTTCCAGCTCGCAGATTCTACACCTGGCCAGCTTTGGTGTGCCTGTGCGCGGACCTGACACCAAAACTCTGATGATGCATCACAAATTCTGTGTGATTGATGGAGAGGCACGAGTGAAGGAGATTATGAAATTGAAGAATCGCAAATCTACGCGTAACTATTGCAGTGTGGTGCTCAGCGGCTCGGTGAACTGGACTAAACAAGGCATAGGCGGCAATTGGGAGAATTGCATCATTACCTCGGATAAGCTGCTGACGGAAATGTATCAGGCCGAATTCCACCGCATGTGGAAGGCTTTTGAGATTTCGGCAGACAAGATAATTCAAGACTCTTAAATAAAATTAATTTGTTACTTATGTATTTTCTATAGTTTGTAATCATTAAACATGAAGTTTTGTTAGTTTATTTGGCTTGTTGTTTTAACTTCTCAGCACGTCGTGTGAATGTCTCCTTAATGCCGTGCAGACGCTCTATTTCGGTACGTAGCTCCATGTACTCCAGATAGGAAAGACCAGATTTGAGTAGAATTTCATGTTTTAGATTTAAAACACGGGCAACTTCCTTCTGTTTGCGTTGCAGGGCAGCCACTTTAAGTGTCAGGCTGGAGTCCTTGGATTTCTTGGAGGTCTTTGACTTCTTGGCTTTCTAAGGATATACATAGTGTGTGTAATGTTGTTAAGCGATTTGTTTTTGTTTTTTTTGTTACTTACTTTTGTCAATTCCATAATTGTTTACAATTTCCGCGTGTTGTGTTTAACAGTGATGAGCATTTAGCCGTATACTAAATACAAGCGGACTGGCCAGCAGCGCACAGTGGCTAAGGAGCGCCGCGCCTTGGACAAAACCCTAATTTCATTTTTTTGAAAAGTTAGACCTTTTTTCTAGTTAAATCCACAATTTAAATACACAAATTAAGGGAAGCAAAATATTGCTTGGATATGTATACGAATATACTCCTCGTCGCGCCTATTAAAACTTAAAAATATTTTAAGTCCCAAATTTTTATTTTTGCTTTAAAAAAAGCACCCTTGTGTACACCTTAGACCGTTCGCAAGCGGCTTTTATAGTCAATGTAGCGAAAGACACTTGACGTACGAGAGGTATAAGATTTGATTTCGCAAGGCGAGAACCGCTCACGACTCGTTTTTCTTTAAAATGTATGAAAAAACTTTGATTTTGTATGGACGCTATATCTTAAAGATGTCCAATTCGCTAAAATTCGGAAAAAACTCAAAAAAATAATTTAAAAACAAATTTACTCAAAAAAATATGATTTTCAATAATATTTCCAATAAATGCGAATTTTTCTATAAAATAAGGGGAAAAATATTGATTTTCTATAGGGGTTATATCTAAATATTATATATTTATATTTATTTAGTAAATAATGTTCGATTAGGTTGAACCTTGGTAGAAATATGGAATCAAGAAGAATTAGTTTAATAAAAGTTTGTCACGCTACATAATTTTTTGTGGATTTCAGGTGCAATAAAGGTACCACCAGGTGTAGGAAAATTTAATTGTATAAAAAATGTACCAAAACCTTGACCGATGAAATTCAAATTTTGAAAAACCAACTGAATATTATATTACGTACATTTTGACCAAAAATCATCGCCTTCAAAGCAAATATTTCTTACGAAATTTTGACTTTAGCGCTCTATAAAACCGGAACCACGTAATCAATTGTAATATCTTTACTATATGAAACCCTGTACATTTTCCTATCAAACAAAAGAAAAATGAATTCAAAATATTGAGCATTTCAAAAGATACACAATTTTGTCCAAGTCAAAACGATTTTGAGCCACTGTGCAGCGATATTTAGCTAATTTAGCTAGTTTTCCCAATAGATATTGACTGTTAAGTATGAAGATTAATTTTAAATAGCTAAACAGTGTCAAATAAAAATCTACAAAATGGCAGACTCCGGCAAAACTGAATCCAATGTGTTCTACAAATCGCATTCGTCCCAAATCGCATAGGAATTAAGACTTTTTGGGTCGAAATCGATTTGTTTAGCTTACAAAATAGCTATATCTTGTGTGGAAAAAATAGCTAAACTTGCAACGCTGCTTGCCAGCTCTGGCGACATCAGGTCACTCTAAAGTGAGGCCTCTCCAATCTTAGAAAGATGTCAACGGATAAGGTTCTGGCCACCAAAGAGGCACTGGCCTTGGCCCTGGGCGACAACTGGGAACGCTATAGATCCAACATGAAGATGTGGTTTCGCAACCGTTGGACCAAAGAGGAATTCGATGGCGAATCACGCAAAATTATGACCCCAAATCAATTGCATTTGCACAATCAATTTCTGTTGGCTTTGTTAAACAAAATCGATGCATTTGCTCCCGTCGAGAATGCGGCGACATTCCAAATGCAGGCCAGCACCACCAATCGCAGCAGCAGCGGCGGTCGCAAACGGAAACGTAGCTCACGCACCTTTGCCGATCGCTTGAATTTCGAACTCTCCGATATGTTGGATTTTGTGCCCGAGGATAATATGCAAGTGATACGACCGCCACCCACACTAAATGTGGATCAGCAGCAGGGCCTGCAGCAGCAACAGTTGCCCAATCAACGTTATTGCTCACAAGAACTCTTCCTGCCCGATGCTGGTTTCATAATGGGACGCTTTCTCATTGGCGCCTGGGAGATTGGTCTGGTCTCGGTCGATGACAGTGTGGCCGAGTATGTGGCCATGGCGGTGCAGGTATTACTTAAAGATCTCTTGGCCTCCATCATTAAGAAGAGGAAACACTATAAAACCAGCGGCGAGGGTAACTTTTACTATGATGTGGGTGCACCATTGCGTGATCCGGCGCTTAGGAATACGGTGACTAGACAAAAGGTGGATGACACACCGCTGGAGCTGGACAAGGAGCTGAATACGGCGAATTTTATGAGACGACAGAATGATGATATTGTGTTTCTGTCCGCCTGCGAGGAAGTGTAAGCATATCCATTGACATAAATCGATTTTTGAATAATTTCTTCTTTATTTTGTACAGTCTGCCCAGCGAACGTACCGTGATCACTCTTAAGGATTGCCAGCGCGCATTTCGTGATCGGAATTTAATTGGATCTCATGCGGTGTACTCCATTAATATGGAACGTCTCAATATGATGATGCATTAGTTAACTTTAATTTTAAATTTATTTAGAATTCCTTGAAATTTAATAATTTAACAATATTCCCTTGGCGGTGGATTAAAGGGCAAAATTCCAGGCATAAATTGTTCAGCTTTAAAGGCTTCTATTTCCTCGGCACTCAAATCCTCCAGGCGACTGTGTACAGTCAAATAATTGGGCTGAGATTGTTGTTGTTGTTGTGCATGTGGCTGGGGAATGGCTGGCTGCATTTGTTGTTGTTGTTGTGGGAAACCAACTGTGGTTGCTGCCTGACTAAAGAATCCAGTGGGTGGAGGCTGTGCAGCGGCCTGGGCAAACAAATTGCCAGCTGCAGGAGCAGCAAAAATGCTTGGTCCTTGTGGCTGAGGCTGCTGCTGTTGTTGCTGCTGAAAGCCACCAAAAGTTGGTTGTGCAAATCCTTGAAAGTTTGCCGCATTTGCCTGCTGAAGAAACGGATTCTGATTCTGTGGAGCTGGCGGCTGAGGCGTCTGCTGTTGTTGTGCAAAAATTGAAGCCTGCGGCTGCTGCTGAGCAAATATGGAAGGCTGTTGCTGTTGCTGTTGCTGCTGCTGCTGTTGTTGCGGTTGTGGCTGCTGACCAAAAATATTGTTGCCGCCTCCGGGATTTGCACCACCAAATATGCTATTGGCACTTTGTGCCGTATTCATGGATCCACCAAACACACTATTGCCTTGATTCACTTGATTCAGGCCGCCGCCAAAAATATTGCCAGCACTTAAAGTGGGCTTGCTAAAGATGGATGCTGCTGCTGCTCCTCCCGCTCCAGCTGTTGCTGCTCCAAACGGATTGCCAGGTGCCGCCGGTGCGGCCCCTTCCGGTGTGTCATAGATCTTACACATGAGATCAATTATCTGTGGTGTCATTTGCAGCATGGCCTTCATTTTGTTTTGGGCTTCCATAACCTCACGGCTAAATTGCTGATGGAATTGCTCTATTTGATTCAGTCTCTTTGACTCATAGCAAAGGAAACGCACTTCCTCAAAGGATTGATCTTCTATAAAGTTGGGGAAGTTCGCTTTGTCCTTGAATGGTCCATAGACAGAAAATGGCCACATTTTTCCATTAAGTCCCGACTCCATGTCGGCCTTAAGATATTGCCTATGGAAGGTTGAGGAGCGTGGTGTTAAGATGGGGCAGGATATTGGTGTGGATGTACTTACTTAACATCAAAATGTTCATTGTGACACTTGGTTCCATACCGGCAAGTTCCCTGCTGGAAGAATCGGCAAACTCCCATTCTTTTTTACAAAATATATTCTGTTGTCTGTTAGAGATGACAATATATCAGAGAGAAAAAAAAAAATTTTATTTAGCTGTGACTAGAGATGAGCCAAACTGCTCTTGGCCGTCCGCAGACGAGCCGTCGCCTATCGTCATACTGCCCGCAGGCTGTTTTCCCTTCAAATTCAAGTGAGCGACATCAAAGCGACATAAAATATTAGGCCATTTGGAAGAATTGAACTTGGTTGACATGTGGTTTCAACAAGACGGTGCCAAAAGCCACACTGCATGCGAAACCATGGACCGTTTTTGGTGAGCAATTAATCTCACGTTTTGGATCAGTCCATTGGCCGCCAAGGACATGTAATTTGAACCAACTGGACTGTTTTTTTGTGGGGCTACGTGAAGTCTCTCATGTACAGGGACAATCCAGCCAGAATTGCAGCCCTTGAAAACAACATTACAGCTGCCACTGGTGAGATACCGTCTGAAATGCTTTAGAAAGTATGCCGAAATTGGAGTTTACGGATTGACCAACTCAGGCGTAGCCTGGTATTTAAATCTTTAAAAGCATTTCAGGCATTGATGTATCGCTCCAAATACACAGTTCGACAAAATCCAACTTTTTTTACAAACCCGGTATAAGACCCGAATATTATATTAAAAAAGACCTCTGTAAGCATCACCTCATAATCAGTTTTACGAATAAAGCCTTTATATATATTTCATTCACTATTGAAAATTTTGTTCTTTTTTTTTAAATTTTCAAAAAACACGCTTAAAAAATCACCCTCTATTTGCCTCTAAAGCACTGAAAAACGCTAATTTAATTTAATTTAAATTGTTGTTTATTATTACTAAGAAACGAGAAAGCAAAGCTAACTTCGTTTTCCGAAGTTTTAATACACTTGAAGAAGTTCGCTTCAACGGTTAGCGATTTCGACCAAACTTTGCAGATCAGCTTATGTATATTATACATATATTATTAACAATGACCGAGTTTAAGAGCGCTAATATTGAAAACAAACTTTTTTTCTCACTAAAACCCATTTTCCGACCGAACATTTCTATGGCAGCTACAAGAAGTAGTCATCCAATCCGGTCGGCATATTATTCCGACATACTAGCAGCGTGCAGTAAAAGGAAGGCTCTGTGCAAAATTTCAGCTCGATAGCTTCAAAACTGAGGGACTAGTTCGCGTAGAAACAGACAGACGGAAGGAAGCTCAATAGACTCAGCTCGTCATGCTGATCAAGAATATATATACACACCTGATCATATTAATAGGTACACACATCAACTCTGACTTTAAGGGAACAGAAAACAGTTTTATTCATTGTTTCAAAGTTAAAATTTGTTCTCATTGGTTCTTAAACTATTTGTTTTTAATAAAATAAACTTAATTGTAACATAGAATAATAATATAACATAAAAGAGATCATTTTGTGTTTCAGATACGTTTTCAGTGTGATCATAATAATAGGTACACTTTATGTGTTGGTAAGAAAAAAATTTTAATTTCCCTTTTGTGTTCTTTTTTTAGGTAAATTAGTATTTCCTAACTTAGTATCCACCTCTATTTTTGGCCACTACTGCTATTCTTTTTGGCATACTTTTAATAAGAGCCTGGCAGGTCTCTACTGGTGTCTCATACCACAGTTTTTGGACACCTTCCCATAATTTTTGTTTATTTGAAAATGAATGCTTTGCCAATTTCTTTTTTAAGTCTCCCCACAAGTTTTCAATGGGGTTAAGGTCGGGTGATTGGCTTTGCCACTTCAGAACGTCAACTTTTTGGTCCTCGAAAAATTTAGATAACAGATCTTTTCCATTAGGGCGTCGAACATTCCTTTCACAGTCATTCCCAAACAAATTAATCTTGGTTTCATCGCTCCATAATATGTTTCTCCATTTTTTCTCCCTTGCAAAAGTTTGCCTCATGGTGATATTTTTTTTGCGCATAAGTGGTACTTTTCTGGCAATTCTTCCTGGTAGGTTGGCATCTTGTAGTCGTCTTGGGATAGTTGGAGCACTAACTGAATTCCCAATTTCGGCTGCAATAGCCTTCGATGACTTAAATGGGTCCTTTTTGCTCAAAGTTACTATGTAGTGGTCAGTGGTTTCTGTTGTTTTTTGTGGCCTTCCACGGGTTTCCTGTCTTGGTTTTTTTTCTAATGCATTTTTAACAAAATTATGAGACCTGTTCATTAATCTGGCGATGGCTCGTAAAGATTTGCCTTCTTTTCTCAGACTAAGAACCAATCGAGCTTCTTCTTTAGTACAATGAGAATTTCGACCCATTTTTTCTGAAAAAAATAATTATTTAATTCTCTGTATTGACAGGAGCTATACTTAATTTACCTTTAGTTACCAAAAGATCACTGATTACAAAATTATTCACTTGATACTTGTGAGAAACAGAGACTGTACCTATTATTATGATCAGGCCAAATGTGTGGTGGACTCGCAATTTATGGAAAAGTTTTGATATACGGGGCAGCCCCTCTTTCAACTCTTTGTCACAGTGTAACCAGACATTGACAACAACAAAAAACAAAAAATTTAAAAAGTTGTCAACACTAGAAGTACGAAAAATCATCTATAATTAAAAAAATCCGGTGTGTACCTATTAATATGATCAGGTGTGTACTTTATGTGGTCGGAGATGATTCCTTCTGTGCGTTGCAAACTCCTGGGCAAAATTATAATACATTTTTCAAGTGTATAAAAACATAAAGAACATTAACAAAATAAATGTTCAAAACGGTTAAATATTTCATTCAAAATACGTGTTTTGTAACCGTATTTACAAAGCTTGTGGAAAGCGTATTTATAAATGTCACAGCAGCATTTATAAGAGTTTTGCTTATAACGTGGAATCTTCACGTGGTCCAGAGATGATGATGGCGGTCACAAGAAATGATCTCGAACGAGTTCTTGACAATGCAACAGGATATCAGCCTTGCGGAAACGCTGAATGGGGAAGATAGCGGGCAAACTTCTGCTTAACCGAAATGTTATCCTGTAGGGAGATACCATTGACGGTGACATCATCGCAAGACCAGCGTCCGAACAGCTTGATCTCGGGCAGCTCAGTGGTGGCCACAGCATTTGTCTCCAGAATGGTTTCGGCACTCTCTGTCTCTAAGGGGGCTGCCGACTCCTCGAAATTCTCCACACCGTTTTCAGGTACTTCGGCCATGTTTTTTTCACAGAAGCAATCGGAGATACGATGTCAGCGCAAAGGCGAGCTGTCGTCTTTCTCATCCACATCCTTTTCCTATAAATTAGTTTTTTATATAGTAAATTCTTCATAACTCGCGATCCATCATGCAATATTTGATTGGTAATTTATGTGGTGGTTTAGCAAATACACTACATGATATTCAATTCTTACCTCCGATTAATGAATTTCTTTTTCCCCTTGGACATTCTCTTCCTATTAGTTAATATTTTATAAATTGAAATTTTGTTTTAATCGTGCGATTTGTATGCCTTCAATAATATTGGTTCTTAGAAGTCTATTTTGCACAAATTTAAACTTAAAGTTCAGTGAATGGTGACACAAATTTGATCATTCTGATTAAATTTTAATGTTCCACTGTAATTCGAAGATATTAAAAAAGCCTTAGCCTTGGCATAAAAATGGCTAAGGCGACATCACTGCCTGCAGTGGGGGTGGGCCAGAAAGCTCTTCACTAAAGCCAGACAATAACGACGCTTGCTGGTTATGACTGAAACAATTTCCAATCCAAATGATTCCCAGAAGGAGGAACTTTGTACAGTCATCAAAGCCACCGCTGACACTTTGGAAGTGGAGGAACATGATACCAACAGATCTAGCCCGGATGTGGACCGCGATGAAACGGCCAGTGTGTTTAGCACCACAACAACAACCACACGCAGCAAATCACCAAATACCCGTAGGCTGAGCCGACTTTATCGTCGAGCTAAGCCACCGAAAATGGTGCAACCTTTATACAAATACAGGTGAGTTAGCAGGAGCATCGATGGTCGAGAATTATAGTTATACATTGTGTTTAAAGCTGTCATGTGCGCGAGGATCATAATCATCAAATCTTTGGGGTACAGTTCAATCCATTTCTGGACAGAAAACAGGCTGTATTTGCTACCGTGGGAAAGGATCGGGTGTCCATCTATGAGTGTGTAAACAGAACGGAAGAGCAAGAGACAGAGCCGGGCATACGCCTTTTGCAGGTCTATGCAGATCCTGATGTGAGTTGGCTTGGGTGCTAAAATTGTTCTTCTTAATTCGATTCTCCCTCCCTTTGTTAGACCGATGAAAGTTTCTATACCTGCGCCTGGTCTTACGACTCCATCTCGGGTGATCCAGTGCTGGCCGCTGCTGGTTATCGTGGTGTCATACGCATCTTTAATCCCCTCAAGCATCAATGTAGCAAAAACTATATTGGACATGGTCATGCCATTAATGAACTCAAATTTCATCCCGTTCTACCCCAACTGCTGCTCTCGGGCAGTAAAGATCATTCGTTGCGTTTGTGGAACATCCAAACGGATGTTTGTGTGGCGGTTTTCGGTGGCGTAGAAGGACATCGCGATGAGGTCTTATCTATTGATTTTGATTTACGTGGTGATCGTATTATGTCCAGTGGCATGGATCATTCTCTAAAGCTGTGGCGACTCGACAAACCCGACATCAAAGAGGCCATTCTGCTCAGCTCCAATTTTAATCCAAGCAAAAATACCGCCCCTTTCCCTACGATTAAGGAGCATTTTCCGGATTTCTCTACGCGCGATATTCATCGCAACTATGTGGACTGTGTTCAATGGTTTGGTGACTTCATCTTTTCCAAATCCTGTGAGAATTCCATAGTTTGCTGGAAGCCGGGCAAGCTGTCAGCGCAACTGCATGAGATTAAACCGCAGGATTGCACCACCACCGTGTTGCATCATTTCGATTATAAAATGTGCGAAATTTGGTTTGTAAGATTTGCTTTCAATTCGTGGCAAAAGGTTTTGGCTTTGGGTAATCAGCAGGGTACGACATTTGTTTGGGAATTGGATTGCAATGATCCGAATCAAACTAAATGCAGTCAATTGGTGCATCCAAAGAGTAATTCCACCATAAGACAAACCTCCTTCTCCAAGGATGGCTCTATATTGATATGTGTGTGTGATGATAGCACTGTGTGGCGTTGGGATCGTGACAATTGAGGGTATATGTGAGGTATATATGTATTAATAGATTTAAGAAAATGTTTAAATACACAAATAAATGATGTATGCAATATTTAAAGTGGAGTGAGTAGCTCAACGTCGTTCATTTTTCAAACTCAACAGCTCATCCATATACTGATCAACCTCCTTGTGGGCCTTTACACTGTGCTCGGCGCTGGTCACAATTGCGTTAATGAAAAAGGCACGCATCAGTTCGGATTTAGTTTGCACCAACTGCGCCTGCGTCTGTTCCAATTTCAATTCATTGGTCAAATGTGGACCCGTTTTCAATTCGGCTGCAGTCTGTAGCAATCTACATTTATGGTTCAGCAGCTCCACTTGCTTCTTGAGGCACTCACGATATTCTTTTTGTAGATTAATGATATCCTGTTGTCCCCTAGTCAATTGCAACTCTTTGACAAAGACCTCGGGAAGTTCTAAGCGTATCTTATCACCCAATTCGACAATGGGATTGAGCGTAGCACGTAGATGGGCAGATAATTTGCTTATTAAGGCTTTGCGGTTTGTATAGCTGAGAGCCGGGCAATTGTTGTATTCCTGAAGATCTGTTAAGGATTGTGGTAATTGTATTCAAGACTTTCGTTTCGGTATCTTTACGGTTTTCTTACCCATTACATGCTCTTCACCATCCCCCAATCGCACATAATCCCCTATGGTTAAAATTTTCAGTGCCCGCTCAATTTCGGGATTCTGTTCGAATCCCATTTTTAAGTCTCGCAGTTGCTCCAGTACCAGTTTTAGTTTTAAGACTCTATTCAGCTCATTGTCGCGTGCCTCAAGCAGTTCCTTGTTTTTTGTAGCTAAAATTGTGGTAGAAGGGCTGTCATTTGCCATGTTTTGAGTAACAAATTAAAAGAAAATGCAAAATTTGTAATTTCAATTTGAGTTTGGGCTTAGTGATGAGCAAATTGCAAGTACCCAGAGCTACTTGTAACGAGTACGAGTCAGTTAAGGTAAAAAATGGTTGGCTGTAAAGAAGCTAAACAAAATTTAAAGCTAATTAGCTGGAAGCGTCATAAAATTTATAAACTATTTCGTTGCTAGATCTAGCAATTTTAAAAGTGTAAAGCTGACTTTATACTTGTCATCTATATCTAAAGAGTTTCTGTGACGATTGTGAAATAGTAATTCAAATATCTCTATTTTTAAAATTGCAATTGCTTGGCCAAACCGGTTCTAAGCCGAGCCGAACCAAATCGCTAATTTGTGCTTGTAACTCGAACTTTTAATAGAATCGACATTCTTTTGGATATGCTGCACCGAAAGCCTCATTTACACACCTGACCACCTTTTACACGGTCAGACACAAATCAGACGAAAAATCAGATGAATGATCAGGTCGTGTAAATGAGGCCTAAGCAAAAACCGCTAAAGTTTGCTTTGGTTCAATATGTATGGAGGATGAGTTGAAAGACTTATAGACTAACGGTCGTTGGCAAGTAGCCTACATAATTGTCGTTTAGTTGAGGCGACATATCATATCTATCCAACCACCATTTCTTGCCAAGTGTGACCGCAAACCATCTCTGGCTGAAATACCACAACACTCATAGAGGCAACACAAAGTCCTCAAGTAGAGGCAACACAAAGTTCTCAAATAGAGGCAACACAAAGTCCTCAACTAGAGGCACAGAAACTTAAAAGTCCTCAACTAGAGGCAAAACAACCAACTCGACGAGAGACAACCTCAACGTCCTCAATAAAAGGTACCTAGTCACAAGAATTATAAAAGCAAATTTGAGTTCAGAGTGAAACACTTGTCTAAAATCAATCATTTATTTTCCATTTGAGCTCCTGTACTGAGAATATATGTTTGAGTTTTGACATATTGTCAATACACTTTCTTGACACTTTAAAATACATAGTGATTTTATTTATTTTATATTTTTTAAATTGTATATGGGGTTTAGTGACCTGTTTTTGATTTTAGTCAAAGTTACATCTGGCTAGCTCGAGGTCTATAACCAACACAAATCAACAGATATTAATTACAACATTTTGGAATAGCAATTGGGTATGTCCGTACAACGATCGCTGTTTCGAGAATAACCAAATTTTCTCATCAGCGGACTTGTTTTGCTGTTCACACTTTAAATAAACATCCAGTTAGTATTTAAACAACTGCCTACATCTGTATCTGGCTACTAGTTCTACAATCCATACAAAATCAGAATAAAATAAGAACAAAATTTTATCATTTGGAGAAAGTACCTTTTTGTTTTTACAAAACAAGTAAAAAATGTGAATTTTTTCTGTGTCAAATCAGTTTCCTGACGTTTATAGTTTATGTGTAATTTCAGTTCTGTTTCATGTTAATAAAGCCAAAATTCTGAAAGATTGCTTTGCATATGTTAAATTCATGACGAAAAATCATGTAAGGATTTAAAGGATGCAACTCGCTCGGAAATTAGGACTGGTTTGGTTCAGTGGCTTACACAGTTTTTGAACCGCCGGTTCGGTTAATTATACGGTTTTTATAGCTAACTAAGCAGCGGTTTCGAATCGGTTCAGTGGTTCACCCTGAATGTATTATATATTTTATGAAGGCCCGTTACCAATTTCAAGTTCGGAATATTATAAGTACTAAAGTAAACAGTTGACACCTCACACAATTTGGAAATTTTATTTCTTGAAAACGTTTGATTATCTTAAAAATACTTATATAAGTGCTCCTTACAAACGCTAAATAAAGTACAGAATATGCAGAATATCGTCCCGTAGATGAAATGGTATACTCACACAAATCAATTGACAAATTTTCAAGGAAGACATGTTGTCTGATGGCATACCTGGCGAGGTTGACAAAGGGAGCAGGAGATGTACGGGAAGCTAGATCGATCCGGCATCGCTAAGGATTTCATTTGATCTATAAGTAGTTTCCCTTGTTGAGGGTTTATCAGCAAAACTTAATTTAACCCAAAATTTGGATAAAGCTTATCCTGGGGAATCGATCAAAATTTCTAAATTTACAAGTATCATTGTCTATAGCTAAGCGCTAAAAGCGGTAAACGTTAACGAACTGTGCCTCGAAAAATTGAGACACTTTAAACACGCGCCTTGACAGACGCGGAGCTCTCGTGTGACCGATATGCAATGGGCGAACCTCTTAAAGAAACTGACTCAAATTTGTAATTTCAATTTGAGTTTGGTGTCACAGTTAAAGTCAAAAATAGTTAGCTGTAAAATAGCTTTAACAAAAAAGCCAGTGCAAATGCTAAAAAATATTGAAAAATTACGAAAATAATTAAATTTACCTACAATTATATACAAATTTTGCTAAATTTTTAAAATTACGATTTTGTGAAATAAAATGGCAAAATAAAATACATTTTTTCCAAATTTTAAGCTAAATATCTCGAAACCATATACAATTGTTAAGCTTGAAGAAAACCAAACAATCTGAACCTAAACGGTTCTAAATTTAACCTTCTTGTTTCGAATTTTCCCAAAGACTCACAATTACCATCCCTCTGTCAATGGTCTGTGCCACTTGCCATCTGTATTCTATACTTTCAGTTTGGTTGCCTGGACAACGTAGCTGAGCTTGTTTACTTCTCGACTCCATTTTCACATTCATTCAGTTTACATTTTCTTTTCGAACAAATAAGGAAAACTTGAAATATTCGTATACTTTCACCATGTCACATCTTCAGCAGAAACGTCGCGAAAAGTCCAATAAGGATACACGTTGGGATCGCATACGAAAACGTCATCAGAATGCCAACCCGTTGGCTTTGAAAACGGATGCAGTGCGCCGTTTTATAGAAGTGGACTACATAGGAAAGCGGCAAGAGCGTCTGTTAATTGAGGGTGATCAGCCCAAGCAGTTGAATCCCAGTGTAATAATGGACATGCGGCATAAAATGGTGAGTTGAGCTAAGAATAGATCCGGCTCTGATGCTGATCCTTTATTATATAGTTTCAGCAAATTCCACATAAGCTACCCTGGGCCACTTTGGCCCATGGCAACTCACTGGAGTCGACCAAGGCTCACAATTTGGCTGTGGAGCAGCGTTTTATACACAATCAGCTGGAAAAATTTCGCCAGCAATTGACCAGACAAAATCCCAGCAAGGCTAAAAAGGAGATAAGAGTGCGACCAACCAAACCAGATTTTAAGCTCAACCATGGACCTCTAATGCAGAGTCTGGCCCAGGCATCACAGCATATGGATAATTTCTACAACACTCCAGTCCAGGTTATGAGTCAGGTGGCACAATTATGCTCCAGCTCTAAAATGGAAGCCACTGCTAGTCTACTTCATCACTTGGAAGCAGAACAGGAGGCGGATATGGAGCATATATGGGTGGAAAACTTAAATCCAGTGAAGGACTTAACTGAATTTAAGGAGAAGCCTCCCTTAGACTCACTGGAATATCGAAAGTTTAGTAAGCAACTGCAGGTGGATGAGAGTAAGGCCATGTTGGAGCGTTGTCGCACACCCAGTCCTCTAACAACCACCGAGGAGTTCTTTAAACCCATGAGAGCCGCCGCCGAGCGTCAAATGTTGCACATGCGCACCATACGCCACGAGGAGGAGCTGCAGGAGCAACAGCTAAATCAGCCAAATCCGTTGCAAAGGGAATCCTCCACTTGTTCCAACACTAGCGATGGCATAGACTCGGTGATATCCGATTTGGCCGAAGAGGCGTTGTATGAACTGCAAATGGAGGCAGCCGAGGAGCAAAAAGAGCAAGTGAACATCAAGCAGGTACAGTTCCAGTTGCCACCAAAGAAGGCAGCCACACCTAAGCCTGAGGTAGAGGAATCGGAGCCAGAGCCCCTGCCCTTGCTCATACGTCGCCTTGAGCTGCCCAAAGTAATACTGAAACCCAAAGAACCGGAGCCTCAGAAAGATGACGTTGAGCCAGTGCAGCCCGTAGCCCAGGAGAAGCAACGGATTATTGACCAACTCTTTAGCGCTAAGTCCGATGCTCAATTGTATGTAATGCGTAAATACTTTCTCATGTGGATACACTACACCACACTGGAGAGGATTGAGCGTGAGCAGGGCCAAACCCACATTTCACAGGGTAATCGGGTGCAGAAGATAAATGCGTTTCTAGACAAGGTGCGGCAGGAGAAGCGGCGTCAAAAGACCTCCAGGCAAGCGCCCAGTTCAAGTGAAATGGAAAAAGTGGCACAGCAATCTCTGGAGCAAAGGGAAGAGGCTGTCAAGATGGCCAAGCAGTTTAAGAATAAGTAAGATCAGCAATTCCAGCTTTCGCTTGGTTCACCAACACTTAATCTTTTATCCCTTTAGACTCAAAGTCCAGCAGGATATAATTGACTTGCAGCGCATCAAACTGGAGCGTCAGGAGCGTCTCATTATGCAGCTTAAACTAAGCAAACTAAGCGACGAGGCGAAAGAGGCTCGCGAGGATCTCAAACAGGAGCTAAAGACCGTCATCCGTTGCGGCGATCCCAAGGCAAAGGCCAAGGCCAAGTGTCTACAGCTGATAGGCAGCCTACGTGATGCCGAGGATGAGGAAATGGCCAGGTTACAGGGTAAGGCTCTACTTCAGCCACGTTTTCTGCAGCACATGCAGGAGCGAGCTCTGGAACGGAGTGTACGGCATGAACAGGCACGTCAACGACGTGCTCAAGCCGAGGCCGAACGAGAGGCAGCCAAACTGGCCATCGAGGAGGCCAAGCGGCAGGAAGACGAAGAGGCTAAACTTCTGCGCATGGAGGTGCTCAAGGAGAAGCGACGTCAGGAGAAAATGGCCAAAGTACTTAAAGAACGCGAGCGTCAGCGTTTTATAGAGAATCAGAAGAAGGCTCTGGAGTTCAGTCGTCGTCTCTTGTTGCGTAGAATCGGCATGGAGGGATTTAAGCGTTTGTTGCAGCGCAAACGGGAGAGTCTGGTGAAAAGCGAAGAGTTCCGTAGACGTTTGTATAAAAAGAAAGCGTTTGTGGCCTGGCGCAGTTATACGGCTTATAAACAACGCGAGAAGCTGGTCCGTGCCGAGCAATGCCATCAAAGGGCAGTAAAAAGACGCGCTCTAATGGCCTGGATAGTCTATACTAAGGATGAGCGTAGTAAAATGCTGGTGGCCATCGATTGGTATGCTTTGCATGCCGTGGAACATTGGTTTGGACGCTGGCTAAACTATACAACACACTGTCAGATGCTTGAGGATACCAAAATGAGACAGGCCATTTCACATCATGAGTGGTAAGCAAAACAGATGTAGAATCTAGAAGCTCAAAAATAATATGTTTGTGCACAAATTTTGGTACAAACTGTATAAGTTTGCCTTACATCATTTAACAAATGATTTGCGCACAAATTATTTGTATGTAATTTGTTAATTTTTTGCAAACTTTTTGTATTACTAATGTTTTTGATGAAAATTTGACTAAACAGTTGGGGAACTATCGGCCATATTTGATATAATTATTTTATGGTCATGCAAAATCTAGAATCAAGGCTATTTGGCCAAATTTTCATCAAAGTTTAGCAAATTATTTGCCCAAATTTTCCAAAAAATGGTTGGCAAATTATTATATTTCTAGAAGCAAAGATTTTAAGCACAAGCTTATGTTGTTTGTCTAACTTTCTTAAATGAAATTTTCGGGTTGAGTTAGTTAATAGTTTATTTCAGCGTTGGCCAAGTGTATTGGTGTGTGAAAATAAAGCTTCGCGAACTAGCTTCTTCGATTGCTGGCCAGTGACTGAAAGGCAGTTTACTCTCTTGGCCACATTTTCGTCATGCGTTCGGCTCGTATGTATATGTGTTAATAGCAAAATGTCTTCGCCCCCAGGGAGTACTGGTGATTGTAGAGAATACGTTTAAAGACAAAAACAAATGTGGGATTTATTGTTTCTTACACACTAAAGCCACTCCTATGCTTGTTGTAAAACTTTACTCGATCTTTACATAAAAATATCTTTGTTTAAATGGATATTTCTGAAAAATGTTTAGAAGTTTGGGTGCGTGGGACTGTTCCACAACTTCTAGAGAATTTTATCAGATGATTTTCCATAAAATTAGACGCAGTTAAGCTAAATTCCCACAGGCAAAAAATTTGCCCAAAAATTTGATAGGATAAATAAAGGCATAATCGCAGATTTTAAGAATCGCAAGACTTTAAACCAAAACTTTGGTATCAAACGTAAATAATTTCAATACCGGTCCTGATCCAGTTAAATATCAAAACTTATATTACTAACCTACAGTCCGAATTTCAAGTATATGATATAAATATCTTGTAAGATATGACTCTGATTCTTTGTTTAACGCGTTCGAAACCAGTTTGATACCGGATCAGATCAAAATTTTGATGGAAATTTCGCTAAATAAGCAAAATTTGAGAACTTTTCATCCATATTCGATTATTTTGCGCATGGAACCATAGTTGTAGTTGTAAAACATGAAATTCTTCTCAAATCTGGTCTTTCCTATCTGGAGTATGTGGGGATGCGTGCAAAAAATAGAGCGTATGCACGGCATTAAGGAGACATTCACACGACGTGCTGAGAAGTTAAAACAGCAAGCCAAATAAACTAACAAAGCATCATGTTTAATGATTACAAACTATAGAAAATACATAAGTAACAAATGAATTTTATTTAAGATTCTTGAAATATCTTGTCTGCCGAAATCTCAAAAGCGTTCCACATGCGGTGGAACTCGGCCTGATACATTTCCGTCAGCACCTTATCCGAGGTAATGATGCAATTCTCCCAATTGCCGCCTAGGCCTTGTTTAGTCCAGTTCACCGAGCCGCTGAGCACCACACTGCAATAGTTACGCGTAGATTTGCGATTCTTCAATTTCACAATCTCCTTCACTCGTGCCTCTCCATCAATCACACAGAATTTGTGATGCATCATCAGAGTTTTGGTGTCAGGTCCGCGCACAGGCACACCAAACTTGGCCAGTTGTAGAATCTGCGAGCTGGAAGAGTGAACCATTTCCGGGTCACTGACAATCCGTACCATCACGCCACGTTGTAGCGCCCGCTTAAACGCCTTCGCCAAAATCCCCGAGGTGAAGGTATACATGGCCAGATCTATGGAATATTGAGCATGATCGATTTGCTCTGCCAAGCGCGAGACATTCTTGAAGGCGCAAAATTTGTTGCGACATAAACTAACTTCCGTTGAGCTGGAATTCCAGTGCTTGGTCACACACTTCCCGGCCAGCTCGTTGAAAAGCAGCACCTCGTGGTCTGGACGGCGTTGCTTTTGCTGCTTCTCGCGTAAATATTTGATGGCGACCCAAATTAGTTCGCAAGCGCCAATGGTAATTATGGAGGTCAGAATGGGATGGCTTTTGATTAGATCCATTATGGCAGGGTAGGAAATGTTTATGAATCTAAATAATCGCAATAACAATTATAAGTTTGCGCTCGTCCTCACACGAAAGTCGATTTTCTATCGATAGTTTAGGCACTTAGTGATGGGAAGCATCTGCAGAACTAGAGATGGGCGCGGATCAGCTTTTGACAGCACACGAAATCAAATGTGTAGAAAATATTCATAAAAGAGATATGTCTAAATAAACTTATTGGGGCTCGGTAAAGCCACACGCAAACATAGAGAAGACGATGGATCTTCCAAGAGTTACTGTTTGTTGTGAATTGCCTTGGTAGCATAATTGACCCATTTTTCTTTAAAGATTATGCTGGAAACCTCGTTACCGTCCATGAAGACCGCTACAAACCCATGTTGACCAACTTTTTATGACCTCATATCGACACCGTTAATGTTGACTACCTTTGGTTTCAACAGCATGGCGCCACTAGCCATACAAGCCGATTAACAATCGAACCCCTGCATACCAAATTTCATAATTGAATAATCAGTCGTTTTATTGATGTCAATTGGCACACTCCTGAGGATGAAGTACTGTAGGTGGGCAGCAGAGGAAGCCACTTGAACACATAACAATGAAAATAAATGTCGTATCGATTTTGGAAAAAAAAAAATATTTAACAAATTTTGATGAAAATTTGTCTAAATTGGTGAATCGGTCATATTTGATTAAAATTTTAGTGAATGCAACCATCTGCAAAATATGCAATCATGGATATTTAGCCAAATTTTCTTCAAAATTTGGGCAAATTATTTGCCTGTATGAACGTAGGTTAAAGCTAATATCCCACAGGCAAATGATTTGCCCTAATTTTAATGAAAATTTGGCTAAATAGGCCAAATTAGGGAAGTCTTTCGAAATATTTGATCAAATTATATGTGCATGGAAGCATAGTTGTAGTTTAAAGTCCTGCAAAATCTGCAATCATTGATATTTGGCCAAATTTTCATCACAATTTGGGCAAATTATTTGCTTGAGTGAACATAGCGTTAAGCCATATTCGCCAAATTGGCCAAATTAGGGAACTTTTCGGATATATTTGATTAAATTATTTGCTTATGGAACCATAGTTTTAGTTTTAAGTTCTGAAAAATCTACGTTCATGGCCATTTATCCAAATTTTGATCAAAACTTTTGCAAATTATTTGCCATAGCTTAAAGCTAAGGCCCCATTGGCAAATAATTTGCACAAATTTTTATGAAAATTTGGTTAAATAGGCCAAAATAGGTTCCCTTGCGGCAATATTTAACGAAATTAATTGCGTATGGTACCATAGCTTTAGTTTTAAGCAGAGCTCGCAAAAAACTGTTAACACTATCAGCGTGTCTGTGTAAAACTGTTCTGTTACAGACACAACGAAAAGAGGTTGCAAAAAGACACTTTTAATTCTGTTTTGCTCAATAGCTTTTTTCGCTCAACCAAAGATCGCTTTTTTCCCTCTCAGTTGTTATTGAGAGACCGTCTCGTTTGTTTTGATCAACCGAAAATGCTCAACAGAAAACACATGAGGAGGGAAAAAAAGTGTTTTGCTCAATGAGAGACCGAGTCGTCTTTGTTTTTTCTGTTTCGTCAGTGGGCTGATCGCACTGAAAAAAGTGTTGAGTGTTATTTGCGAGCTCTGGTTTTAAGTAGTGCAAAATGTGTAATTGTGGATAGCGAAATTTTTAATTTTAATATATAACTATTTGCCAAAACTTTAACAAATTATTTGTTTACAAATTTAACTTAGTACAAACTATTTAAACCAAATGGTTAAAATGATTTGTATATATTTTTAATAACCACCCATAAACTGTTTTTTTTTTAACACAAAACAGCAACATATATTTATTTCATTTTCTCTCCATTTCAGGCATCTTAAATGGAAAGTTTTGGACTGTTGGCGTCGTTTGCCGCAAATTCTTAAAATCGAAAAGGAAACCGAAGAGCGTCGTCAACGTTGGCGCATGAAAATCTGGGAACTTTTGCCAGATTACAAGCCGCGAGAAGATAGTCTTTGGTAGAGTTAATTGTAATTGATTTTAATAATATTTTTTTGTGTTTCGTTTTGAGTTGGCATTACCTATATTTAATACATTTATTGTGAATAAATTTTGTTTTGGAAATTGCATTTCCAAACTAGAAAAAGCACTGCTACGACTACTTTATAATAATACAATACATAATAATACACATACATCATCATTTATAGCACTACAAACTTTAAGCTTATGTTTCTGCTAGTTCAATTAATTAATTTGGGCGATTAGCTTTGTGCTTGCGTTTTGTCCAACTCGCATCACTTAAGAATGGCCCTCCAATTGTTCCAAATACGATTCCGACTAGCCACAGGAGCGGAACGTTTATATTCATGTAAAGTGGAACCAATCCAAGCCACATAGGCATGGCGGGCTAGTAGAAATGCTACATAACCGGATATCAGCATTGCATAGGCTGCTACTACAAACGATATGCCCAATCTGTGAATGAAATAGAAATTAGTACAGGTTGAAATGGTTAAAGCTGAGTTTCTTTTTTCTAAAGTAAAGTGAGTTTTAGCCACCTTTTTAGAGAAACAATTTAAGTGCAAAGTGTAAGTCAAAGTTAAAACAAATGGATTCCTTGAGAGTCGATTATTGCTAACAGAAATTCTATTTACGCTTACATTTACAAAATCGCAAATTCTACAAATGGCACATGACTAAGCTGCAAAGTTTTTTCTAAGTGGCATAATTGACTGAGACTGATAACACCACTGTTCAGCCATAATTTTGTTTCTTATGAATTTTGAAACGCTGAAATCAAAAACGATAAGGCAAAGCTTATTCGTCTGTCCCAAAGGTATTATACACTAGCAAAAACTTGATATATGGAAATTTCCTGAGTTACGTTGCATTCGTATGCATATTTTTTGCTAAGCGATAATTCTTTCACGTAAACATAGAGGTATATAGCGCTTGTAGAGTACTTTCAAAACATGGAAAACATTTTGGTCTGATTGCTTTAGCAAAGAATTAATGGTTGATTTAGGTGCCGTTCGTACTTTGCTTTAATGGGAAGTTGTATTTGAGGTCAACTTACATTTTCTTGAAGTATAATCAAAAAAATTGTCAATACATAAAAAAAAAAAGAAAAGTCTACAATCTTAAAATCGTCTTGGTGAGCTCTATAAAGTCCATAATGTTTGATTTCACGTAACTTACGTTTAAAGATTTTCCTATTACTATGAATCACGTAGAAAGGGCTTAGGGTGGAGAACCGCGTTTATATAATTGACTACAGTAGTAGCCTCTCCCTTCGCTGACGACACTTAATCCATTATTTTTACAGTTATTTCGCGAGACGGCCGTAATAAGCTACGGTTTGGCAGAACACAAAGTCTTAAAATGAAGGATACTTTGTACCCTTCTATACAGTACTGTAGTGCCTCGAAAAATCTTCATAAAGAGTCTTTACAATCGCGAATTGCACTGTTGCTTGCCATTTGGTTAAATCTTAAGATAATATGTGCAGAATTTATCAATAGCAGGTATGAAAACTGCGGCGCATATAACCACCCTTCAATGTAAAAGCAAAAATATATGAAATATTTTGAAATTTCGTAATACAATTTCACGAACCCCTAAGCAGAATTCTATCGCTACTTCATAAAGATTGCGTTTGGACAAAGCTACTTCAAATAGATTTCAGATTCACTTGTTTTTTACTCACTGAAAATCCTGGTACACTTCACTGCAATCATCTGGCAGCAGTACAGGCACACCCAGCAGGCGTACCACCAAAAACGGATGACATATGGCCGTCAGCGTTAGATTAGATCCCAGCAGCAAAGCACACTCTGACAGCACCAATCCCACCAAATACCAGCGATAATTTCGTTCACCAATGCAACAGTTGAGCCAATAACTATGATGTGAACGCCTCTTTACGCACGATCCACAAACAGGACAATGATAGGCTCGTCTAGGTGTCACCTTGCGACAAATTTCACAAATATTTGGCTGTCCATGCATCAGACCTGTATGCTCCGCCGAGCTGTCTATATCCTCCACTTCGTCCACATCCAGGACACTCTCCATTTGTAGTGTAATCTGAGCCTCAGCCTGCTCTTCACCACTGGAGGCCTCCGCTATGCCGGGCAACTCATCTTTGGGTGTGGTTCCGTACTGGGCCGTCACCAGATTAAAAGCAGACAATTTCTTGGCACGGTATAAACAATAAATGCCCGCACAAGATAATACCATCAAGATGCAGTTCTCCTCGGGCAACAGTTCCAACAGTGGTACCTCACACTCAAAGATGACAATCATGTAGATCACCGAGAAGACCAGCCAACTGAGAAAGAAATTGGTACGCGTCGAATTCCTCTCAGCTAATTGCAAGCCCCAAATGGTGAAACCCACTAGAGTGAGCATTATAACCACAGCCGTTGGGGCATTCAAAGCGGCCAAGCCCAACATCAGAGGAATAATAAAAGCTGGCGCCAGTGCCGCAGGGGAAATTCTTTTGGCTCCACCCCGCCAGGGCAGACGCAGGCGATCTTGAAAAGCAACCCACATGCCTCTAATATTCTTTTGATCAGCGCGCCGGCAGGTTACCAGTCTGCAAGTATCAAATGTGGCGATTATAAGGAATTTTGAGGTATTCATTATGCCCTACCGTGTGCATACCAAATCAAAGTCCACGCAGTTACAACAACATGCCAGTATATGATTGGACTGCTTATCCTCCTCTCCAATATATTCACAACAGCAGAGGTTTTCTTGGGTTTCCACTTCTCTGCCGGCCGCTTCGGTGGCTGCGTGAAAAAAATCCATCATCGATTAGCCAAGAGGCAGAGCAGAAACAGAACAGCCAATTCCAAGCAGCGTGCACACATAAATAGTATTGGTATATATGATTATTTCAGGGGAAACTTTTGGTCTTAAGATATGAATAATAAAATGTACACACACACACAAACACACTTTAACAAATTTTAATTATTTTATTCGACCACTCACACTCACAGTCGGCGGCGACACAACAAAAACAATGTTGCAACTGTTAATTTTAAGCAGTGTTGCCAATTTAGCTATTTTTCCCTCTAGCTAGATCTAGCTAATTTGTAAGTCAAAAGCCGGAAACTATTCAGCTTTGACGGAACCTGCTATTTTTCTGAAATGATAATAATGAATTTTACCGCCCTGCGTACGTCACTGGGTACGAACTAGAATTAGGTAAATGCTGGATCTCGATTTTAAAAGAGGTCAATAAATGTTACCTTTGTAGCAACACAGACGTTACAGAAGAAGGCTTCTTTGTCTGTTGTAACACAACATTGTCCAATTAGCAATTTAGATTACCTTACCCAATCACTTTCGTTTTAACAATACTTTATTTAAGCAAACTTTAGTTTAGCTATCTTTTATTGCTATTTTAAATTAATCTTTGCTATTTTTTAGCCATTTTTAAGTTGATTTAGCCATTTTTGAGCTTTAATAGTTGGCAACACTGATGTTAACAGGGTGTTTCATGTCTAAACTTAAAATAATTAATGATTGGTCCACACTAAACACTTCAAATTGATGCAATTTGTTTACACGGTAATAAATTCACAAAAATTAAAACTAAAAAATCTTACTGAGTAGAAAAAAGCATACAAATGAAGTGCTGCCATCTATCTACCTCTGCAAGCTCAAAGAACCAGTTGCTGTCGTTGTTATAAATAAGAAATCTACACGTTTTCTATATTCATCCATTAATTTTATTTAAATGTCAACTCCAAAATGCCCCTTTTTAAGTTTTCATCAGCATGCCACACATTTTTGCTTTGAAAAACTCCATCATTTTTAATCACTTCCACAAACTGTTCGAGTCCGCCACCTACACCAAAATAATGTGATTTACCGGCCACTAAAACCAAACCTTCTTTTTTCAGACGACTTGCAAAAGTTTTCAACAATTTCTGTTGGTTTTCAATATTATATATGGTCTCTGAGGTAAGTATTATATCATATTTATCCACATCTTCAGTGAGTAAGGCGAATTTTGACCAATCTCCAGCATAGAAATTTGTTTTTGTTTTCAAAATTTCAAATTTTTCCGCTTCAGTGAGAGTATCCTTTAGATTTAGTAAGACATTTGGTAGGGTGATTTGTTCTAACACATCCTTGTTCTGTCAAGAGAAGAATGAAATTATACCTACATATTAAAGGAATAAAATTTCTATACTTACATAATCCTGATAATCTACTTTGGCACCATTATTCAAGGTGTAGATGCCCAATAGGCCAGAACCACAACCCAAATCCAAAACTCGTTTATCGGACCAGTAGTTTTCCTGGAAATTTTCCGATAGATATAGCAATAAATCATCTGTACACTCCCAGATTTTGGCACCACCTGCGAAAAAAAAAGTAAACACTTTCTTGACATACAGTATGTATTTTTATTACACAAACCTTCATAAACTCCCGTAATTAAATCAGAATGTGTTTCCTCTGATTTTTTAATATCTCGACTTGTAACATCTTCTTGGGTTTTGATATCGTCCAGCAAGAACCCGGCTATCAAATGTTTTAATTCTGTATTTCCCACCTTCAGATCTTTGGCATTTAGTTCATACAAGTCCAGATTAGTTAATAATGCTTCGGTAGGTTCAACTTGTTCTGCATCATACCATTTAATAGGCCCTTGTGTTTCACTTTCCGATTCTATAGGTTTTGATTCTTTAAAAACGCTTTCCAAAGAGCCAGATTCAGCTTCCACTTCAAAGTTAAATTTAAACATTTTTGTTTTTGCAGGAGTCACCCTGTCCCTGTAGCTGCGCGTGATTAGATGGCAACTTTAAGTAGATTTTTGAAAGGAATATGTTAGAACTGAAGTATATTAATCCATTGATGCAGTTTAATTGTTGTTTGTTTGCGGCTTACCTGTTTAATTCAATTATTATTGTTTTTATTTACACCCAGTAACCACACGTGTGATAGCCGATGTTAATTTTAAGCTGTTAATGTTAACAGTGTGCTGTATTTGGCGGTATTTGGTCCCACTGTGTGTGGTACGGGCACACTGCTTGTTTTCCTCTAAAAAATTAACAAATTGTATTTAAATGGCGGAACAATTTAACAACGATGTGAGTTTATTTGCTAGCAACTGCAATTCTTGATCACTAATTTGTACCCTCACTTAGAGCGGTCAGCCCACCCCATTGATGTCTCTACGTTTCGATGAAAATGCGGCGGCAACTCCGGCCAATGGAAATGGTAATGGCAGCAGCTCAGCCGGCGATATCGATGAGGGAGCTGAAAAAACTGTGTCCGCTGCTGCTGCGGCTGCTGACTTGGTGCTGCCCAAGGCCCTGGAGGATGTTTTGGCCTTAAAAGATCAGCGTGCGGCCGAGTTCACTGTCGATGGTGACTCCCAAGGGGGCAGTGGCACGCTTCAGGATGGCGACTTTGCCGATGTGGGCGACGACAGTGATGATGATGGCGAGAATCAAGTGAATGGCAGTGGCGGCAACAAATCCGGCAAACAAAGCAAAGCTGAGCGAAACAAAAAGAAGAAGCGACGCAAGAAGCAGAATAGAAAAATACGTCAACAATTGGAGTATGAGAGACAACAGCAATTGGCCCAAACAGAGGAGGTGGCTGGAGGTGAGGGTCTGGACACAGCCGAGCAAGAGGCCAAAGCAGCGGGCAGTGGCCAGGAGGATGAGCAGCCAGATAAGGAGAAGGATAGAAAGGACAAACACAAGGAGAGCCGCCACAGCAGCAGCAGCAGCAAAAAGAAGAAGGAACGCCACAGCAGCATTGAGCGAACGAAGGAAAAGAAACAGACGGACATCAAAGAAGAGGATGTGACCATTGAGTAGGTTCCCAAAGAAGTTCCATTTAAAATTTTAACATTTTTCCGTTTCGCTAGATATGTGCCCGAGAAGATAACCATTGCAGATCTGGCACCCATGTATCGCCAATTCTATCGTGTCTTTGAGATCTTCAAATTGGAGAATAAACCAAAACCTGTGGAGAAGGACAAGGCCTCACAAGATGCCGAAGCTTTGGCCAAGGATAAAAAGTCTGCCGATAAGTTGCACGATGACGATGAAGATGATGGCGATGATGAGGATGATAATAAACAGGATAAGGAAAAGCTGTCCAAGAGGAAACTTAAGAAACTGACTCGTCTGAGTGTGGCCGAGTTGAAGCAATTGGTCTCACGTCCAGATGTCGTGGAAATGTATGATGTTTCGGCGCGAGATCCCAAGCTGCTGGTTCAACTGAAGGCCTACAGGAATACGGTCCAAGTGCCGCGACATTGGTGCTTCAAGCGTAAGTATCTGCAGGGCAAGCGAGGTATTGAGAAGCCGCCATTTGATTTGCCCGCCTTCATCAAGAAGACGGGTATCATGGAGATGCGGGAATCGCTGCAGGAACGCGAAGATGCCAAAACCCTGAAGGCCAAGATGCGTGAGCGAGTGCGTCCCAAGATGGGAAAAATCGATATTGACTATCAGAAACTGCACGATGCCTTCTTCAAGTGGCAGACCAAGCCACGCATGACCATCCATGGCGACTTGTACTATGAGGGCAAGGAGTTTGAGACGCGTCTCAAGGAGAAAAAGCCTGGCGATCTGTCCGAGGAGCTACGTATTGCATTGGGCATGCCAGTGGGTCCAAATTCGCATAAAATACCACCACCATGGTTGATTGCCCAACAGCGGTATGGGCCACCGCCTTCGTATCCGAATCTGAAAATTCCTGGACTTAATGCGCCCATACCGGAGGGAACTTCCTTTGGTTATCATGCCGGTGGCTGGGGTAAGCCGCCAGTCGATGAGAACGGCAAACCCCTGTATGGTGATGTCTTTGGAACGAGCTCATTGGATCTGGATGTAAGTTTTGACATCAATTTCCATTCTTTAGATGCATTCTCCAACTGCAATCTTTTCCAGAATGGCATCGATGAGGCTGACATTGAACGCAATCAATGGGGTGAACTGGAATCAGAATCAGAAGAGTCCTCTGAGGAGGAGGAGGAAGATGGTGAAGATCTGGGCGATCAACAGGATGAAACTGGTCTGGTTACACCAGTGGAAGGTCTGGTAACACCCTCAGGACTGACCAGTGTGCCAGCCGGCATGGAAACACCCGAGAATATTGAGCTGCGTAAAAAGAAAATCGAAGCGGAAATGGAGGAGTAAGTGTGGTTGATTATATATGGTGACTTGTAGCTTAATCCTTTACACCCTCTTCCTACAGCAATGAGACCCCTGTGCTGTATCAAGTGCTGCCCGAGAAGCGTACAGATCGCATTGGCGCTTCCATGATGGGATCAACGCATGTCTATGATATAAGTGGTGGTGGCGCTGGTGCCAATAAACAGCCACCAGTTCGCTCTACCACCACAGATCGTGAGGGTATTGTTGAGTTGGCCCTCGATCCCAGCGAATTGGATATGGACAATGATGCCATGGCTCAACGTTATGAACAGCAAATGCGCGAGCAACAGAATCATTTACAAAAGGAGGATCTGTCCGATATGTTGGCCGAGCATGTGGCACGTCAAAAATCCAAACGCAAACGACAGCAAACGGATCCGGCCAAGACCACAAAGAAGTACAAGGAGTTCAAGTTTTAGTCTTACAAAAAGAAAAAAAAAAGAAACAATAATTACTTTTCCATATGTCTCAGTACGAAAAGCTAGTAAAAAAAAAAAACACTTTAAGAAAAGAAATCAAATGGGAACGATATTTGGGAACTTCAGAAACTCAGTACAGGTAGTATGCATCTAAGTTTGCACCTAAATTAGAAATTGGTAAGGAATCCAATAATCCTACTCCTATTAGCCTGTGTTGACATTCTGAGGATGTACATATGTACGATCCGAGAACAAACGTTTGTGGCTTTTGTCTGAAATACATTTAAAAAAACACCCAAAAAGACTGTCCCTTTGGGAATCAAGTCATCCGGCGAATACGGTTTTTATTCTAGAGCAGGGTTGCCCAAGAAGAAATGTCTGGTGAACTCTAGATCATCGGTGGGCACGCCCTTGCTCCCATTGCGACGTAATTACCTTGCTTCGCCGTGTGTTACAACAACAACGGTTGTTTTTGCACCCAAACTCATACTTCGTGCCCACCGCTGATCTAGATAACTCTCACTTTCACTTAGTTCTTGTATGTGATTTGCCCCAACAAGTATGCTATGAATTTCACCTTAAGCTGCAAACAATCTGCTGCTGTTTAATATTTCTCTGCTTGTGTTGGCTTGTGTTGTGTCCCCCGTTTGCCCAGTTTTTCGCCCGGCACATTTTATAGAGGTACCAAAACAACTTTTAACAGCGGTCACTGCTTCTCTTTGGTTATGAGAGGAAAGATGTAAGATGTAAAGTATGTAACAGGGAGAAGGAATCGTTTCCGACCCTATAAAGTATATATATTCTTGATCAGCATCAACAGCCGATTCGATATAGCCATGTCCGTCTGTCCGTCCGTCCGTCCGTCCGTCCGTCCGTCCGTCCGTCCGTCCGTCCGTCTGTCTGTCCGTATGAACGAAGAGATCTCAGAGATGGTAAGAGATAGAGGTTTGACATGTATGGGACATATATTTCTTATACTTGCAGGCAGATCAAGTTTATTTTCAATTTTTGCCACGCCCCCTCCCGCCCCCGCAATTTGGAAAAAACTTCATATCTCCTACAGTTTTGGAGATAAATCGTTCGTTCCTTCTAGATATACCTTGTAACAAAATTATTTATCGATTTGCTGAAGGAATGATCAAGATCGGATGAGCGATACTCAAGTTATGGGCAAAAAACGGCTAGTTAACAACACCCACCCCCCCACCAACAACCACAGCAACATACCCTAACCGTTCAACACAGGCAATCTTAGTGCGAGAGAGAAAGAGAGAGAGAGAAACTTAGAGAGCGCACCGCGTTGTGCGCGGGGTGTTAACTGGCCGTTTGACTCCTGAGCAAATGCGAGTGAAAGGTACAGAGTATGTTATAGTCGGGCTTGACCGACTTTCTTTCTTGTTTTTGCTTCTCAAGTCTGTCTTGGCCTTTTTGGCAAAATTTACGCACTCAAAAGGTTGGTGTGTAATGCTCGGCTAACAATATGTACATATGTATGAATGCGACATACTATATCAGAGCCGGCCAGCCATAGCTACCAGGAGTCGAGGTCAGGCGTGTTTTAACGCAAACGCGAGCCGAACTCATGATTGTGTGAATCGGTGAACACTCAATTGCAAGTAAAACGGCTGTAGTCTGGAGAGAGCTCTCTTGCTCACCAACTCAAGCACACTTTTTGTTCTCTCCATTTGGCCGGCATCGTACCATGATGAAATTAGTATTGTTTTAATTTCATTATGCACTGTACTATATGCGCTCTCTCGCTCTGTCTCTCTCTCTCTCTGCTTATGCTTAGTTCCAGAGCACGGTAAAGTCTGCAACCTTTTCAACTAACATTTTGACAGAGTGGTCTTCGAGAAGCACACATTTTATGACCGATTGACTGACTTTGACCTGTTAAGGCGTTGCTGTCAGACCGAACAGTGCTGTGTGTTCCACTACAGCCACTTTACAGTGCGCGCGATAACAGAACACATTCGGTTGAGGGAAGCCCGAGTCCGTTTTTTTTCTAGTGAAGTTAGCAGAGCGAACTGAAAATAGGGTTGAGAGTTATTTACGAGCTGAGGTTGGCATAGACTAGAATATCTAGACTTAAAAATGGCACACACGAATTTGTTCGATGAAATGTTCGTCGTTAGTGAAGGTGTTCGTGACAGATTTTTGTGTTCGACGTTGTGTTCGCTAAGGATAGAAATGTTTCTACCTTGCGTGTTTTCGCGCGAACATGTTCGTCAATGGATGGGAACAAGTGCACGAACATAATTTGTCAAAAATATTTGTAGAGTGAACTCGTGCCCAAATGAGCAAATAATTGTTACTGGAACTTATTGAATGCCCCCAAAATGATCAAATAATACTTTAAGCTAATTTGTATCGCCATCTAGGCCATGATTGTGTTAGTTTTCGACACAGTATTTCACATAAATAGAAACAATTTCTAAAAGAACAAGAGCATCAAAGCAAATAATGTTCGTGAGAAATGTTCGACTGGTTAGTGGGCAAATGACTTCTTGTTTGACGAATTTGTTCAATGAACAACGAACGCTCTCTGGATACATTTGGGAATATGTCCGTCTCGCTCTAACCGCTGTGATTTTCTACTGGCAAAGTAAAGTATCGTTTAGCACCAGTAAAATTGAGAGGCAGCGCAAATTTTAACTCCATGGTGTATGTAATGTAACTCATTCTCCATGGTGTTGGCCAAATTACATATTGACATTTTCTATGGTAAACTATTTTTGAGGGGTTTCCCCCCAGTTATCTAATGGCATTGCGCAACACTTGCCTAAACGGGCAATCGATAATCGATATGTTAAATCGAGTGTGGTCACACTAATCTCAAAAATAGTCGAGCGTGAACGGTCACCCTGCATTTACTCTGGGTCCAGACCAAGACGCTTTTTCGTTTTGTAACTTTTTAAAATACAATTTTAACCATTTTCCAGTGCTCAAATTGCCTTAAACGTAACACAAATTAAACCCTAGTAAGCTAAATGAGTGAGTAAAGTGGATAAAGTGCTGGCGCACTACAAACAGATTGCAATATTCGTCAAGAAGTCAATTACAACAAAAACAAAAGGAACCAAACAATTGGAATTATGGACATACACTCCCGCTATGGACGTAGTTTTTCGGGTGGCAACAACAACAATAATAGTCAATATAAACGCTATAGTCGCTCCCGCTCACGTTCCCGGTATGGACAACTATTGTTACATATGCTTTCAGTGCTTAATTTGCCTTTCCCTTACCCCTTAGCGAACGCAGTCGGGACGCACAGGCTGGCTTTCGACGTCGCCAATCTCGTTCCCGCAGTCGTGAACGTGCCTCGTACTATAGGCCCGGCGGAGATGTCGACAAGGATTTGTATTGTGATCTTATTGATGATGACTACCAGCAGGAGGAACGCAAATATAACAATACGCGTAATAACTTTGAACAACGCCAGCAACGACGTGAGAACAATTATGATCGACGCGAGAATAATTATGAAAATGAACGCGATCAACGCTGGAAGAACTATGATCGAGAGCCAAGGGAACGCAATATGGATTATGACCGTGGCAGGTAATTCGTGGCTCGGATGGAGCAAAGTGGATAAATCAAAGGTGTTGTAGGGCAAAGGTGTATGATTTCGACTCTTCCATTTCGCCCAGTGGCAAATTCTAATCTTACTAATGTTATAAATGTAAAAGGATGTATGTTTGTTAAGCTAAGGTTCCACAGGCAAATAATTTGCCCAAATTTTGATGAGAATGTGGCTTAGTAGGGCCAAATTAGGGAACTTTTCGGCCTTATTTACGTTTGGAACCATAGTTTTAGTTTCAAGTCCTGCTGAATCTGCAATCATGTTTAGAACCAGCCCTAGTTTCGAAGCAGTCTGCAAACCTGAAAAAAACTGGAACCAATGCTAAATAGCTCAATTTTCAAATGGTCCTTGGTTTACAGCCCTGTTCTCAGTTCTACTTCTGCAAAAGTTTTGTGATTTAGAGCATGAATCCTAATATTAAGAAGTTGTATTCAAAATTATGAGATATCGAACCAAATCTTCAACTAAAACCCATAACTGAAACTGAATTTTTGTTTACTTTTTAAGCCGCGGTGCGATTGTTGACTATCGTCAGCATAATAATAATCTTAACAATCAAAATAATGGAAATGGCAACAACAACAATCCTTCGAGTAGTACAAGAGAAAGCGAACATGATCGGAATAGACGCTATTCCACGGATGAGGACAGTTATGGAAGCGATGATAGTCAGTATGATCGACAAAACACGAGATCCAGCAATAAAGCTTCAAATATCATCATTATCTTTGGCCTGAAGAAGCATGCAACCGAAGCAGATGTAAGCTAAAAGTCAAATTAAATTAAAATATTTTAATTTCGAAATGAATTTCTCTTTTACCCAAAGATCAAGGGAGTACTCATCAAATTTAAAATGGAGCCGCATTATATACGGGTCGTCAGGAAGTCGGACACAGGTGGGTTATGCATATACATATATCAACATCATAAATTCTACTCTTAAGTCACATAAAATGGCGTAAGTATTGTGAATCCAGCAAAATATAAAACAGGAACCATATTCAAATTAACTTGGCTTTACGACTCTACATCAAAAAATAAAAATAAAACCAAATCCCAAAAAAAACTATTGCAACAACCAAACAATATATTTTGACAAAAACATTTTGTATTTGCTTCTATCTAAAATTTAGGTGCATCACGCGGTTTCGCATTTGTCGAGTTTAATACCGTTGAGGAAGCGAGACATTGGATGGAATTATCTCAGGTATCACAACAAACTAAATAAAAACCAGAAAACTCCAAGAAAATATTGAAAAAGATAACTCGACCTCAATAACTGCATGAAATGTGTGCCTTAGGTTCAGTTCTCCAAAGCAAATTAAATTATTTATGTCAAAAGGCATTGAATTGGGAACCGAATTTAAAGTAAACACATTTCACTGTATTTGTGCATATCCACTAAATAAGGAGATCACCTACAACAACAGCATCGCCAACAACATCGTCAACAAACGACAACAACAACAACTACTTGACACAGAAGCAATCTGGTGACTGTGTAGTCTGTGCAAATTATGCTTAATCTGAAAGATAATAACCAATTTTGTTTCATTTCTCTTTTCTTCCATTTCTGCTTTAGGGTTGCCTTCAACTGGGCGATCAACGACTGGCCATGCAATATAGCCACAAGAGTCTCAAGGATTGGCATTGCGTTAAGGTAAGAAATTATTTTGGGTTAATTCAATAAAGTATCTGCACCGAAGATTTAATACTCTTAAACTTAAGTTCTACAGGCAAATAATTTGTACAAATTTTTGAAAAACAGCCATGATTGCAGTTTTTCCAGAAATTATAACTTTCAATACGTAAGTTATTTGATCAAATATGTCCGAAAAATTTCCAAATTTGGCCAATTGGTGCTCCAACTGATCTTACTGATAGAATACACAGTACAACACTAAAGAAACTCGGTATAAGAACCTTAAATGCTGATACATGGGACTTTTGTAAGCTTCACTTCATACTCTGTTTTTTAAATAAAACCTAGGTTTGCGTTCTCTGGGTACTTTTGTACTTGCAACACACACCGACAACAATTTTAACTTATTTTTTAATGATTCAAGATAAAAATCTACAAAATTCAGCAAATACGGACAGGGTCATTGGGAACGCAATATATAAAATTCACGTTAATCATCCATTTGATTAAGATACCTCCAGAAGGGGTTGAACATAAAATTTTATATATTACGACCGATCGTTCCATATGGGTCTTTCTTTTATAAACCGAACAGTTAAAAAACTCACAATTTTTGATTTCAATAAAAAAAATCCGAAATTAGATCTCGACATGCCCATCAAAACGCATTTTTTGTTAATTTTATAAACAATTTCCAAAATCATCAAAAACGGAAAAATGGAAAAAAGGGTTTTTTAAAAACTGGATTTCTCAGGTTTGGTTTATTGGACAGGTCTCGTGTTGATATTGCTGAATAGTATTTTACTGTATCTATCAAAAAACAAATTTAAAAACTTTTTGAATTATTTAATAATATTAAGTAATTGTTGCTAAAGTTTATATATAATTTTTTCTCACTGTTAACCACCATGATATACGTTCTAAGAACATACATTTTATTGCCTTAAACACAACTTAAATTATGGTGCTTTCAAAAAGATGGATACTTTTATAGTTTAAAAGATATTAAATGTGGAAGTTACAAACAAATAAAAATATGCCCTTAAATAAAGCTTTGCCACGATGTTAGTTTCAAAGCTATGTGACTGAAAATTAATATTTATATTTATCAAGCTTTTCAAAAATGTCAACTTCAGGCAAATCGGAAGGCTATATCATATAGCTGCCATACGAATGCTTTGATTAATTGAATTTTGTAGTGGTGTAGTGTGAGCATAGTTTGCAAACTGAATTATACCACCACCATATTCAGCATTCCTATGGCAGCTGTATGATATAGACGTCCGATCTGCGTTATGTTGGCATTTTTGAAAAGCTTGATAAAGCCACGCGTGCTAAGTTTCAATCAAATAGCTTTAAAACTGACTTCGTGAGAAATTTCTCTTTATGGGTATGTTTTTATTTGTGTATAACTTTACTAATTAATATCTTTTAAACTATAAAAGTCTCCATCTTTTTGAAAGCACCGTAATTGAAGTTGCGGTTAGGGCAATAAATTGTATATCATTAGACGCTATATCATGGTGGTTAACACTGAGAAAAAATTATATATAAAATTTAGCAAAAATTACTTAATATTATTAAATAATTTAAAAAGTTATTAAATCATTATTTTAGTAGATACATTAAAATACTATTCAGCAATATCAACACGAGACCTGTCCGATAAACCAAGCCTGAGAAATCCAGTTTTTAAAAAACCCTTTTTTTCAATTTTTTCCGTTTTTGATGATTTTTGAAATTGTTGATAAAATTAACAAAAATTAATCTAATTTCGGATTTTTTTTTATTGAAATCAAAAATTGTGAGTTTTTTAACTGTTCGGTTTATAAAAGAATGACCCATATATCCAATCTATCCAATATCAATATGTCAGTTCCGACATATTAGCAGCGAGCGCAAAACCAAACATCGATATCTGTCGAATATAGCAAAACATCGATGTATCGATTTTATTGGCATACGAACCATTTTAAAGTAAATTAAGAAGCTACACCTAAAAAGATCGCAACTAACACAAAAGAAAACCATAAACATTTTAAATGGATAAAATTGGACTGCACTCGCGGACTATTAAAAACATGCACTGAACTATAGAGGAGACAGACACAAACTGAAACTTTTTAAACATTTTCACATACAATTACTAAACATATGCTATTAGTTAAGAGTTAAAATTAAAGAGTTTAAATAAGAGTTTAAATTAAAAGCTCCAAAAAAAAAGAGCATGCACACACACACACACACATTCACAATGATGTACATATGGGCATTTCTATTATGTCGAACGTGTACGACACATTAAAAATTAAAAAAAGTCAAAATAAAACAAATTTTCAATTCGTTTTTAACTTTAAAATATAGCTCTTAGCAAGCACTTTAATTAGTGCTAAAGTGTATATCAAGTGAAATTCGGTTTTCAAAATAATGGCAAAATAGGAAGCGATTCGAACGTCACAAAAACAGAAGTTGTTTTCGGGTGCAGCTATATAAAGACTAAGTTTAGCGAAACCTGACTTAATAACTAAGCCCAAACAGTTTAAATATATCTTATGAATGAATAGTTCTTTGAAATGTATTTTATTTGTTTTGGAAATCTTCTGTACTTTTTTTTAAATAAATATTTACTTCTGTCGATACGTGATTTCTGTCGTATTTATGTAATTTCCATTATAATGCGAAGGTAAAACTGAAAGTTTATTGCAATCACATAGTTTCTCATGGTTTCTTGTGCATTCTTTTTTGATCATTTGTACTTTCAGAAAGATTTTAGATAGCAAAAGTAAAAGAAATCTATAAGAACTTTTATCAAAAAAAAAATATGCAATATTAATGTTCAAATTAGAAAAATTGCTCGAGCGCAGCAGTAAAACCGAATGTTTATTAGATTAGCTTAGATTAGCTTACATTTGTTCAATTTGACTGCTTCTCCATAAAAATTTGATACAAAATAGTGTTTTTCACCACTTTTATGTTTTTGGCCTGGGTGGACCTTTTTTTGGAAATGCCCATATGTAGTTGTTGTTGGTACTACGTGCAGAGCACGCGTGTTGATCATGCGAGTATGAGAGTAGAAGTGAGAACAATTCAAAGTGCAACTGTTATTCTTTTGCGACTGTTACAGTTACATAGAAAATACAGAGAGGACTAAGCAGCGAGTGTATATTGTTGTTAGTGTTCCCATTGCTCATTTAGGTCTTTTTTTTGGCATTTTCACCCGCTTTTAAAATTTTCTTTCTTAGTGCGCGCCTCCATAACTAAACGAAGATCTATGCCAAATCTTAGATCCCTAGGATAAGCGGTATTGGCTGTGAGTTGATAATCAGTCAGTCGAGCGTAGAGATTGCCAAGTCGCTAGAAGCCATATCGCTAGTGAATTCTTTGGCACGCCTGTATATGTATAGTTATGGATAGTAATAAATTGTAACACCAATCCACTATTCCACACTACAAGGCTAACGATCTGGTATCTGGGGACGAACCGGTCAGCCAGGTGTATTAACCGAATTGGCACTGGTTAATTGTAAGGTGATCGACAGACGGTTCAAAACCAAGTCGATGGAAACTAGTTTACTTTATTTTTAGTTGAATAATATTAAATACAAAGAAATAAAATATACTACTACTGGCTCCGATTTCCGTTTTTTCAACTCGATGTATCGATACATCAGTTATTTTTCCAGCTCTTACAAGCAGACGGCACAACAAGTGCAAAAACCCCACCGAGTACGCTATCCCGGCGACTCGACATCCTCTCTATCTCTGGTATAATCCCGCTATCTATATCATCCCATTTCATATCTACTATCCACCTCTAACATTCTTTCTTTCTCTCTTACTCCTACGTAAAAAAGTTAAATTGGCTCAAACAGCACCTCCAGGAGGGCCAGGGACAGAGGCTTCTCTCAATCTCTTGGCGTGTGTGTGCTTATAACTTTTCGCACAAGAGAAAGGGACCTACAGTTTAACACCGAATCCGAACGGCAATAGTTAGAAAATTAGCTTTTTCATGGCTAGTTACTTCACAGCTGGCGCCAGTAGCTGGTGAAGGTGATCGGGTGTGTAAAAGCTTTTTTCTAAAGAAAGAAAAAACTTTTTCTATTAGATGGTCCGAGACGAGATCGAACCCACAATCTCCCGCACCAGCCGCCACACATACGACTGGTACGCCACGCCCGACCATCAACTCCTACGTACAACCCGATAAACGAAAGCCGCTACACCACCAACAACAACAAGTGCAATTGTCTCGCTTCGAAGTGTGCTAAAACAACTAAGTCCATGCGTAACGGTATGCGACCGTACTTGCTGGTAAGAGCTGTTTTTTCTGTTGTTGTTGGACTGCTCTTAACCGTAATTTTCGTACCTATTCGAAACGTTTCTTTAGCTCTCAAATTCCATGAAAAAAAATTACTTTATGAGTTTTTTCTAGCCTCGTTCTGTTGTTTGGTACTCAGAAAACAAAACAATGCACAAAAGGAAATTCGATAGTGTGGATTGTATAAATCAGTTGATACTTCTTGAAGCAATATTGTGCAGTCATTTATTCCTTGTGTTTAGAATGAAAAAGAAATTAAACATCTTTGTAAATTCAATTCATATAAAAATTAATCTCTGAAGGACCATCACAAACTGCGACACCACACATAATTATATCTTATTAAAAAAAAATGTTTTCTTTTCTCTTTCAGTGTGGCATCTCCAATTTTAAACATCGGTTTTACTGCTTTATGTGCAGCTCATCGCGGGCGGAAAGCGAAAGCGCATTAGCTGGCGGTGGTGAGGGAATTCAGGAAGTCAGCGCCATTCTTACAAAAAGTATACAAATCAAAATGTCCTACACGAAACCAATTTAATTGCTCCGTTTCCTCAATACAGAGATAATGCTACGGAATCTTGATGCTTTGACCAATGAGGAGGGCGTGTTAACAGCATTGCAGCATGTGTTGCCGGATTTGGCCAAAACTGTAAGCAAAGTGCTCATCAGTCGGGATACTCTGACACAAGCTTCGCGTGGCATTTGTTATCTAAACTTTGAGACGCTTATCGATTCCATGAATTTGCATAATGGTTTGATGACCCTAAATCCGCCTTTAACAATAGATGATAGAGCTGGTGGGTAAATTTTAATGTTGTTGATGTAAAGTTTGTTAAGTAATTCCCGTTTCTGATTCTACGTTTCCCAGTTGCCATTAGCTATTGCATTGATTTGGAGAATCCTCAAATGTTGCCGAAAGAAACGTCTATCGCTACAAGTGCTAGTGGTGCACTGGCCGCTGTTCCACCCTCAGGAGCCGGCGGCTCCTATACCCTGGCCGATGTTCCTCGTTTAGCCGAGTATAGTGCCTCGTTATATGCCTCTAATCCTGCAGAGCAGGCACATTATGTTCAATACTATACCGAGTACTTTATAACAGAGATCAACAAAGATAGTGGCGGCGACTCACAACTAACAGAGGCCAATTCTGGTGCAGCTTTGGCCCTGTCAGCCATTCAGCGCAAGCAACAGAAAATGAACAGCATTCAAACAACAGCCACAGCAGCTGCAGCAGCCCCCACCAATCTGAACACACCCAAAGGCAATGATGGCAAGACTTATCGTGAGTGCTTAGGATTAATACAAGTTTCAATTGGTGACTCAATCCATACTCCGCTCCCTCCATAGCCACACCAGATGTGTCGCGTTATCAGTATGATGAAACCTCCGGTTATTACTATGATCCCAGCACTGGACTGTATTATGATGCTCATTCCCAATATTATTACAACAACGAGACGGGAGCCTATTTGTATTGGGATCAGCGTAGGAGCACGTACATCTTAGCCACTCCCGCTTCCACAAAAGCAGCACTGCAAGAGGTTTTGGCCCAGGACACGCAGTCCGAGGCCAAAGAAGATGATTGCAGCTCAAAGAAGGATAAGACCAAAGATAAAGATCCAAATAATAAGCATGACAAGGTAAAGGTGGCCAAGAAGATTGTCAAAGATATGGAGAAATGGGCTAAACAATTGAATCAGAAGAAGGACTACACTGTGGTGGCCACGCCACAACCCATACTTGGTGTCAGGGGAGAGGAGGGCCCCAGCACATCGCGCACCACAGTCCAGGGGGTCAGTGGCTATGCCGATGTGGGCTTTTCCATACTAGAAAAGAAGGAACGAGCAAAGTTGAGTGAATATGTGCCGCCAGCTGGCATGAATAAGTTGGTTAATGCCTATGGCGGTGGTTCCGATTCGGAGGAGGACCCAAGCTTAGTGTCTGGTGGAGTCGACGTGGATGAAATGGACTATGTGGACTTGCAGAAACTTACCTGCCTGTTGTGTAAGCGTGCCTTTCAGTCAATGGAGATACTGCAGAAGCATTTAAAAATGTCCAACCTGCACAAAGAGAATCTGGCCAAGCTGAATCAGGGTTCCGGAGCGGGCTCTGGCGGTGATGAGGCGGCTGGAGGGGGTTTGTCGTAAGTAATGATATTCATTTAAACAGATCCAGCAAGGCTTTAGCTTTAACTTTCTCTACAGATATCGTGATCGAGCCAAGGAACGTCGCCTTAAGTATGGCGAGAGCGATCCTCCGCCACCGAATCGAAGTCGGGAGCATTTCGAGCAGGAGCTTAAAAAAATGCAGACTAGACAAAAGGATCCCCAATCCGCTGTACCAGCCATGCCTATTAGTTCCAACAATGTGGGAAATCGTTTGCTACAGAAAATGGGCTGGTCCGAGGGACAAGGTTTGGGTCGAAAGAACCAGGGACGCACTCAAATCATTGAGGTAAATAGAGAGAGAGTTTTGCCTAAACTTTAATCAATTTGCCTTAATTCTCCCATAGGCCGAGATGCGCTCAAACAATGTGGGTCTAGGCAACAAGGCTGGGCATCAAGGCATCAGGTCCTGCAATGATTACAAAACCTACATCAAGAGGATGATGCAGCAACGTTATGAGAATGCTTGAGGCTAGCCCCGTATTAATTAGGATTTGTGTTATTAGTGATATAATTTTTTTTTATTTGTTTTAATTATCAAAAAAATGGTTACCTCAATTCCACACACACAGGCATTTTGTTATGTTCAATTATTTAGCTAAATTGGTTTACCAAATGTATATAATAAATGCGAGCTGCATCAGATATCTGTAATTTTGGCTACATCTTTGTCAACGGGTTGCTTTTATAAAAAGAGTCTTTACGAGCAGAGCAAAAGCGGCATCGAAAAGAGCTACGTGAAGCCGTGTAAGTATAGCTCCTACCAACTCTTAGATTATTATGTTTATGATGAAAAAAAACTTCAATAGCCTTTTCTATAGCTTCTTTTCAACATTTTTTAGTTTATTTTAAATGTTGGCAACACTGATAAGATATTGCATCTAGGTATTCATGTTCTTTGGTACTACTTAACACTCCATCTTTTGAAATATTTCTCAGGGAAATAAGAATATTAGAGCTGGCAAATAAATCGATGTATCGATTTTTTCCCTGCGTGAGAAACATTGATATAAATTTTGAGAATCGAATAAAATCATAAAAAAGTTCCTCCACTACATGGACATGCAACGCCGGCAAAACTCGAGCTAAGGGTAAGAACAAAATGCCACATATCGAAGTTGATATGAATGACAAGATTGATCGAGGAGGAACAGCTATCAACTACGTCAAGAAAAGAGGGGAAAACCAAAACCTGGTGTCATTTATAGAAGACAAGCTGACAAAAAACCGTTACACTTCCAATGATGATGCCCATATAAAAGTATAATATATATATTTTTTGAATAGCCAGCCTCACACTCCCAAATCAGTTTGCCCACTTTCAGATTCATGGAATTCGAAAATATGGCCATTTGCGTTCTGCAATCGGAATATATGTTTGGCAAAGCTGGAAACATAATCTCGGACAGGCGCGCATCTTTAAAACCAAGTAATGTCCGTATACTTATATATTAACTAATAGGAACCAATGGCTTAAGAAGTAATTTTATTCTATTATTATTAGTTACACAAGTCAAAGGTGAAAAAAAATCGGATCATTACAAGTATTACACGAAGTGATATAATTTAAGTTGAATAACCTCAAAACGAAAATAAATTTGATTTGTATTTTTACCAGGGACCGAACAAATCACTCCTTTTTATATAAAAATCAGACCATAATAATTATTTATGAATTTTGGTTTTTATTCTCATAAAGTATTAATAACACTAGTTTACAGCCAAAAAGACCCATTTCTACTGAAACTATTTTTAAGTGAAGTTTGGATTGGTGGTCTCAAAAATCAATTTCAAAACATTTATCATGGCAACGTTTAAATTTGAATATTTTTCATTTTTTCGGTAGGTGCACTTACATTTTATGCTGTATCTCAATTCATAATAGTCAGATGGTGTCAAGCAAGATATGAATCGAAAGGCTTGGATTATTGGTTTCAAATTGGTTTAGAAGAAAAATATTTCAAAAAAATCTATATTTTGCTCGAAAATTCAAGAAATTTAATTTTTAATCGACTAGGAAATATATAAAAATACTCCAAAAAAATTATTTTTATACTTTCGACTTAAAAATCGTACTTTTACAAAGATAATAAGGAATTGATGAAAATCTTTCAATAAATATTGTAGCTGGATCAATTTAAGTGAAGGAACTAATGCTGAGTTTACATTGAGGCACAGTGCGGCACGTTTCTGGGTCACAGTGGCACAGCGCAATGTGAACGGCCAATGCCTTGAACACAAGTACTCGTTTGGCGTCACAGTGGTTCTGTGACCGAGGCGGGCACGTTTGCGCCCACAATTAATTGATCAGCTGATTTAATGAGTTAGCTTAAAATTAGTTCATTTGAACTATTTTGACTGTGCCAAGCCAATCGCGCATGTTGGTTTTCCTGGCACATTGCGATAACTTTGTTTTGTTATTTTCGACTTAAAAATTTTGATAAAGGTAAATATGCGTCATTTAATTGTAATTAAATTTAATTTTTTTTGCTGCAAGAAATGAATTCGCGAAAGGCAACAGAGCTATTGGCGTGTGCTGTTATTGCGTTGTAGGTGCTGGACGAAGATGAAGATGATGATGAACCCAAGCGAAAGCGCTCTTGTTGGGTCGACAAAATTTATTTGACTCGAAGGGAAGAAGGCATGTTTGCCAAGATGAATGCAGAGTTGCGAAGTGCGCTTGGATGCAGCCACTTTCGATCAGCTTTTTTGTTGGGAGAAAGTACACGGCGACTTTTCGTGTGCCCATTTCACCTGGCGATAGACTATCAGTGACACTGCGCTATTGGGCTTCAGGATACAGCATGACATCCCTTTCATACAAGTTTAGAATGTCAAAGGCAACAATATGTGGCATTCATTTAAAAAGTATTGGAGTCGTGTATTTAAATATGCTTATTTATTTGATATGTGTATATTGAAGTAGGAGTGGTAGCACTTTATGCCAAAGTAAGCATCTTTAAGATCCTCCAGAATCTCATACTTTTAAAGAGATTCTCCTCTCCTTCAAATTGTTCAAATTCGGTTGGCCGTGTAGCTTGAGTTGCCTCAGTTGGGCCGAAGTCTCATATTACCAAGTAGGACACCCTGTTAACACCTATTAGGAACTACAAAGCCAAGTCCGGATGCTCATCTTCGAATCAAGCGCCCCAAGTCTGCAAAAATATCAATAAAATTTCAATTACATGCTGGCTGCATTTGTATTGAATTGCAAACTCACACGAAATGTGTTTCGCAAGCTGTTCCACTTGTCGACAGCGTCTTTCTTGGTGACGCCAAGCTGATCGGCAACGCTGCTCCAGCTAGACTCCTTGGCATCGCGATTTTTATAATTGACGCTGGTCATGTTCCAGAGGCATACCGACTCCTCGACGGCTTCAATAAGATTAGTGATCATATCGGAATTCCACTGCATGGCCACACGGCGGTCGCGAATATTAATTTTTGCTTTATTCATTTTTTTCGATCATTCTTTTTTGGATTGTTGTTGTTATTGTATTGTGGATCTGGCTCAGTGCTCATGAACTCGCCCAATGCTCACTTTTATGCGCAATGTGAGCAATGTGACCACTGTGACGACAACAAGAAGCGTTCACATCAAAAGTACTCATTTGGCTGGTCACAGCGCTGAGACCAGCAATTTCTATGCCGCCAATGTGAACACTTTTGACTTCTGAGTACTTTGGGCACAGAGGGTCACAGACGACATGGGCACAGTGTGACGCTATATAAACCCAGCCTAACAGTGAAATTTGAGTATTTTAAGTGTGCAGAAAAATGTATTTTCTATTTCCTTAGTCTTTTGATCAATATTAGAAGTGGGCGAACAGGGCCAGATCAGAAAAAATTCCGGAACAGAACAAAAGTCGAATCAAATGAAAATTTATGTTTAAAAAATCTCAAAAATAGCATTTTTTCAGCACTTAATTACTCCCAGCTCTTGTATTTATTTATAGATTGTGTTCATTGATATCTTGTTTTCTTCGCAAAAGTTTTATTGAATTTTTAAATATTTTTCCTAGGCGTTTGGAAACGAAATTTATTGCGTTTTCGAGCAAACAATCGATTTTTTTGAAATATTTTTTATTATTGTATTCAAATTACTTAACCGATTTGAAAATAGTATTTTGTGCGATTATTGACAATTCAATTACCATTCGATTCATATCTTGCTTGACTCCATGTGACCATAAAGAATTGAGATATGGCATACAATGTAAGTGCACCTACCGAAAAAATTAAAAAAAATTTATATTTAAAAAACGTTGCCATGAAAAAACTTTTCACCAATTCAAACTACACTTAAAAATAGTTTCAGTAGAAATGGGTATTTTTGGCTGTAAACTAATGTTATCTTGCAAAAAAGTAGCGGCGGTCATTGTAATTTATGGTTTCTTTTTAAATGAATTTTGAAATATGCAGTTTTTGTACCAAAAAAAAATGGATAAAAATTACATTTTTTGAGCGACTTATCCCTACAATTTTACTGCATTAGCATTTGCAGGTTCATAAAGCGGACCAATAGCAACATACAAAGTGATTTCATCATGTGATTCATAAAGCGGACCAATAGCAACATACAAAGTGATTTCATCATGTGATTCGTCATAGTTGCAGCCAAATAATTGAAACTTACCCTTCACATCCAGTAGTTTTTCAATGATTTTAGAGCGAAGCTCTTATACGGACGTTCCACTGGGAGACTAAAACTAGACAAATTTTGTCTTTGCGACAGATTCTTTTGGGTATGCCTTTGTCTTTGCATTTTGTATTTGCAAAATCAGGTGGGTGGCAACTACTGGAAGATAATCATTTGTCACTCTTAAACCCAAAATGAAGATCTAAATTAACAGTTTCAAGTTACAGGGCTACCTACATGCTTTCAGAGTTTACTAAAACTTTTTGCAGGATGTTTTTAAGACCCAAATCGAACGTTTAAAGTTAATAAAAACAAAAAAAAATTTCTAGACCAGAAGAGGGACTTAATAAGAAGCTCAAAATCTGTCGAGTAGGGGCAAAAAATATAAACGAAAAATTTGTGTGGACATTTTCTTCAAACACACAAGAATTTTAATAGGAACCATCCTTCTGGGAGTTGTTTGCCTCATTAGGGGATGGATTAGAACGGCCGACAGAACCAATTACGCGTATTTGTGCTATTAACTTGACGACTGCTACGCTGCCGTGGCGGTGGACGTATTGGCGGTGATGTATACGATTCCTCCAAGTCAATGATGGTCCGGTTTTCAGCGGTTGACAGAGCTGACAGATCACTCACTTCTATTGGATCGATTCCTAATGTTGGTGTCGTAGCTGCACGCACAGAGTTGCTGCTACCTCTCAATTTCAAAATGGCTGTTTCTAAATTAATTTCAATACGAAGCAGGTCCTGCATCATTTTGTCGGTTACGCCTGAGGGGAGGGGTGTAGAATTATTAGTTAAGTAGTCGTCGACTGGTCGGTCGCCTTACTTCTATTGATGCTCAAACTAATGCGCTCGCTGGAGTTGGCCATTTTGCTGCAATAAGCGGAGGACAAGCTTGGACTTGCAGGCAGCGCGTTGTGATTGCCAAACTGACTCTTCGGCAGCTATGGTATTCTATCTTGCTTTGTAGAACACTGGGTCCGAGATCCAGGCTTATAAGTGCAAAATGAATCCAATATGCTTTAATAGCTGTTCCAAATTTAATCAACAATGTACATATTTGACATATTAAGCAAGAGTCTCTTGTAAATTCGTAGACTGGACGCACGAAAAAAACCAGTGCTGCCAGACCGTATTTACACCAAAAATGTGGCAGCCTTATGCAATTTTTATCGATAGCTATCGAAATATGCACCCGCGTGCATTAGAGAAAATTCGTTAAATTGGAAAGAAGTTGCCTTGAGCAACACTCGAAATATATCCTTCAAATGAAATATACAATAGATTAGTTAATGATTCAAACAAATTGGAATTATTGTTGTCACAAAGCTCTCAGAATTGGCTCTGATTAAAACTAATCTAATTGGTAGTTAAATAGCTGGTGGCTAGTGTGATGCAGTCTCAAACTTCGGTTCGCCGTCCTGGGTACACGTCGTAGCCGTGATCGTGGCCGTTTTCAACGTCTTCGGCTTAATATCCACAGATTTGGCTGTGGGCAGTACCGGCTCATGCTCCTCATCCGACGCGATGGTGTCACGGATTATCTGCAGAAGCGTTAACAGCTGTAGTAGATATCACTCTCATTCACATAGCGGCTTATAGACATAAACATGATGGCCAGCTCCTGTTACTATTTTAATGTTCACCATTTTGCTGCCCCGTTGGAATTTTAGCATCTTGCCCGAAGAGGAATCGATCCACGAGCGAGTGCCAAAGGATTGCATCATGGTGTGGAATGCGGATTCGACGGCGGAGTGCTATATAAGATCTATAAATAAAAATTAAACCTGATCTAATTGGTTTTGTTAAAACTACATTTAATATCACAAACGTCAATGCACATATACTTATTTCCCTGAGGTAGTCGTACCGATAAACTCATTTTGGACGGGTTTTAAATAAGATCAGTGAGTGCAATCGCAAACTTTCAAATTACTTACACTTCAAAATTATTTCAATTTTTTTTGTAAGCAAAAATTAATTTCTGCGAAAGGGCGGCTTTTTTATCTTAATTTTTTCCTCAAAATTTGGTCTTGTATCCAGGAATTTACTGTATTAGGCTGTAAATGGGAAATCGATAATTTCCAGAGTTATGTACTTTTTCTCATTTATTAAAACTTTTTTTATTTGAATTTCAAATACCGTTTTATGCACATTCTTCATACTCACCACGAGATAGTCTGGTTACACACCTCATTGGTTTGAGCGATGAATAAAGCTATCGATAGGTCTGTGATCGTGATCGTGTCGTTGTGACTGTCAAATATCTTGGCCATAGTCACATTAAAGACGCGGAATCGAAAGGTTTGCGCCTGCGCGTCTCTCTTTCTATTTCTCCAACGCCGCGGCACTTGAGTAAATTATTACATCTATTTTTGCGAAATTTGTTATTGTTTTTAATATGTGTAATATGTAAACAACAAAGTGAAATCTAAATGAAACCAGAAAACAAATGTAACTTACCCCAAGGCTAGCAGTGGTCTTTTCGCTTTGATCGCTTGCAAAAAAACGGCGTCTTTTTGACTTGAAAAGGGCAGGCAAGGTAGGAAAATCCAAGCCAATAAAAGATACATACATAAAAAAAATCGCGAAAATTGCGTGCTTAAATGTATGCGCGTGTGTGTGTGTGTCTGTGTGTGTGTTGTGCCTCAGTGTGTACTTCACAGGTTTCATCCAAGCAAGTAAACAAATAGAACTTTAGTGTGAAAATTGAGATTTTGTGTGCTGTTTAAACAATTAGCCGCAAAACGGCTGCCGCTGTGTATCCCTGGAATGCGGCAGTTGCGCATGCGCAAATATTTGTTAAATTCTTAATATAGCAACGCGCGCATCTACATTTGGAATACAACGTTAGCCATACATACATATGTACAGACAAATAAGGTAAGTTTTTCCCTTTGCAGCCCACCAACAAAACCCACGTAACCCCTGCACAGCCCACATTAACTCATTTCGCCTTATCCCAAACGAAATTGCTCTATTCTCCCTCTTCTCTAAACGCCCACTTTTGTCAAGAGTTACGCCCACTCCTCGTGCACACTTATCTTCCAATGACAAAAACCTCTAAAACAATAAAAGAAAAATCAATTTTCAAAACAAACAGGACAACACAGAACAGAGAAATAGAGATAGAGAGAGAGAGAGAGAGAGCGCGGGCTCGGAGGGGATTCAAATTCAAATGACAATAACATCAATTTTAGGTATTTATATGCGCCAATAAATTTCACAGAGAGAGCCAGAGCGAGAGGGAGAAAGAAAAACCAACAAATAACAAGCAGAAAGATGCATGACAACGCTCAACAATAAGACACAAGATCAAACAAAACCAGCAGCCTCCCGACCGACCGACCGACCGACCAAACGATCTTGTTGCAGTTGCTGCAACAACAAGCAACAGGTAAAAGCAGCGACCTGTGTGAGCGTGTGTGTGTGTGTGTGTGTGTGAGGGAAAGAGGCTGCAAGCGGCAATAACAACCTGTTGCATCGACTGCTGCTTGAAATATGTAAAGTCAATTTCGTGTATCGAAAAGTAACAACAACAACAACAAAAGTTCAAAAAAACTGTAACTAATGCCAAAGCCTTAGCTGGCCAATTTAACACATTAACCCATTTGGGGGTAATTTAAATAAGAATTCAAAAAAATGATTTGAGAATTTGTACTGGCTCTCGGTCAGTTACCGTTTTCGTTTCGGTTCAATAGTTCAACATTATCAATCTAGGCAATTAGACCGATTTTTATGAATGTTTTACAAGCCAACTAAATTTGAGTTAAATCAATTAAACAGTTGAAAGCTTAGAGCCAGAACCCAAATCGGAACGAATTCTTATATAAGTTTTGGAACCCTATGGAACTGAATCATTGAACCGGTGCAGTTCTGGTTCTGTTTAATGACTTCATGAGTGGCTTTATACGGGATGACTCCAACCCAAAATACGTGCTCCCAAAAAAAGTTACTGTTTGGTGCGCATTTTGTTTCGAGGCGTTTATGGTTCCGTACTTTTTGGAAAACGACGTTGTTGACTTTTTAGTAGCTAGATCTAGCAAATTTAGAAAACGGAAAATTTGGAAATTTGTAAATAATGTTAAGTTATTTCGATTCTTTTGAGTCGTTTTGCGAAATAAGGCCTAATAATTCCGATTGAAACCTCAGCATTTTATGGATTAAAAAAAAAAAACTGCGCATATTTGCAAATTGATTAATGCTGTAGTACAGGGGTGCCCAGAATGAGCTTACGAGCGCGTGGAAGCTAATACAAATGCACAAAATATAACTCAAGCAAGAAAAACCACAATAGAAAGAGAAAACCGATTTTTGTTTGTGTGTGTGAGTCTATGTGTGGTCATTGCTGTCTCAAGCACACGCATGCGAGCGCAGACTACGCAAAGGCAACATTGTTGTTGCTTTTTAATTTGCCTCAGACATAGGAGAGAGAGAAGAGAGACACATATGATGTTGTTGTTGCATATTAATAAATAAGTCCGTGACAGCGAATTTTCGGATTCCTATTTCTATTTAAAGAGAATTTTTGCATATCCTTAATGTACATATATTTAAGTACCCACACAGAAAATACCACAGTTACTCGAAAACGGCTGAACCGATCGTTCAGAAATTTTAACACAACCTTCTCAAAAAGAATCCTCAGGTAATGAGGACGTTTTTTTTACGAAGCCGCCATTTTGTCAATAATCGCAAAATCGATTATTCCTTCGATTATTACCTGGTCTTATTTGTCTACAAAAGAATCTTTTTGGTTTTTTTGATTTCGGATGAACTATACCAGAGAAATCGCGGTCACGGCCAAGCACCTTTACAAATCATTAGTGCCATTAAAAACTTAGATGTTGCCACTAGTAGCATTACTTTTGGTTTTTGTAAAATGAAATACCTTTTCACAATAAATTTATAATAAAATAACGAATAACCCCTTAAAGCTGTTTTAAGCTTATGCTAAAACACTTACTGCCTTTTGCGACATATAAACTAAAAATAAAGGAAACTAGGCCTACTTGACCCATTCTTAATTATAAAAGAACTTTGACGCTACTGCGTCTAGACAGGCAGAATGCCTCCCTACTCGTAGGACCTCTCATAGGACAGTGTCTTATAGGCAGACATGCCGCGAGGTTTGGTATCAACCACAATGACTAGAGTAGAAACTGTTGCTCAGTTGATGTAGAAGAAACCGTGCAGCTGTCCAGCGCTCCGTAGGAGACGATTCACAATCCTAGATCAGCCTTTCCTACCTGAAATTTCAGCAGTCTCTGAAATAGAGATTGCTTTGCTATTTGTGCCCCCAAAAATTCATAGAAAGAATACTAAAAGATGTTTTTCATATCGGTTTTTTTTTTATTCGAAAGTTAATGTATGAATAAAAAATACAAAAACTTTTTTTTTGTAATTGTGACGTCGGCTGAAAAGTTGCCTGAGTAACACAAATTTGGGTCACCTTGGGTCACTAAAAGGGCTACATCGAATTTTTCGAGTTTTTGAAAATCCTTTTCGGAAATTATTTTTGAATATCTGACCAATAAAAATATGCAAAAACAAAAATCCATATATTTTTCGTCGAAATTTGTACTACTCCCTTTAAGGGTGACCCACCCTTTACTGTCTCAAAGTAAATTTAGGAGTTATATGGTATCACAACGGGCCTATTTGGGCCTAAGTGAAGAAGCTTCACCGCTTCTTTGAGAAGTAATTTTTTGATAGATTTTAGTTCAAAAAACAATCCATTTTTAAATTTTTACTTTAAAAAATATTTTTTTATCCATTTTTTTATATTTTGAGCAATTATTTTAGGCAAATTTAGCAACTTTTGGACCCCATATTCTGGCATCACTGTTTGGTAAGGCCATCACCGTCAACGATGATAACCGATTTATTTTGGCCAAAAATGAACTATGGGAATGTTTGATTCACTGTTAGAAACAATAATATTCATAAATTCAAACACATCAGAAGGAAAGTTACGGCAATCCGATTTTACTGAATGTTCAAACACTTTAAAAAATGTATGGTTTGATTAGCGGATCGGTTTCTGAACTTATCGAATTTGATTTCAATCTTTTGTTCAGGAGGACATATGTGCAGTTTAGCAAGCCCTTTAAATTATCAACCTGTAGTACACGTCTTCAAAAACAGCTTCTAAAAGTGCGTATGGTATCCTCACCTAGAAGGTTTTGTCTTGCCATTTTCAAACTTGAACTATATTTTATTTCCTTCTTAAATCCGCAATGTGTGAATTTTGCTTTGGGGGTTCACTACCAATCTAAAAATCGATCTAAAAAACTGATTCTTAAATTTCATACATATTTTCCACCCGTTTGGTCTTCAGACGGTTAACCATTTGGCGGTCTTATGCAAAGTTCGTTGCACGAGACCAAAAAAAAAAGCGATAAAACAAAAAAACCAACAAAATTTTTGTCAATGAAATCGCTGGCTGGAAAGAAAAGAAAAACTTTCTTTTCTTTTTGGGCTTATCCACGCTGCATCGACAACTGACGCCGAGTCTCGGCTCGGCTCTGCTCTGTATTTTTTCTGTGTCGCTTTTTATTTTGTGATATAATTGGGCGGTTTTTAAGTTTTACGCGCCTGCTGCCAACGCCGGGTATCGGTTCGGTCTTCATGGTCCATTAAGACAATTTGGGTTGGCTTCTCTTTTGGTTGGTACCGCTCCCAGTTGGAGTTTGCTTCGGGCTGCGTGGGAAGTTGGGGATATTTGTTGTTTGATTTTCTCCAAATTGAGCCGCTGCTTCTGTTGTTGCCGTTGCCGTAGCCGTAGCCGTTGTTGCTGCTGCAACAAGTGTCCCAGTTTAATGGTTTGCCAACTTGGAAGTGAGCTAAGACAGCTACTAGAACTAGTTTAAGTTTCCTGTCCACCGCCGTTTCGCATAGCAGCACGCTTTTTCCTTTAGGCTCTCAGTTATGTGGCCTCCGTTGTGGCCCCTCCCTCTTCCTCTCCGCCGCCTCCTCCTCCGCCTCCTTCTGCGCCATTAACCGTTTGGCCACATTTTCTCACACAGAGAGAACCGCTTCAGCAATGACAACGACAACGGCCATGAGCTTGAAGAAGTTGAGTTGAAAGACGGCAGAATCTAAGTAGGAAGGCGTTCTAAGTTCTCTCACCAGTGGGGAGAAGCCAGTACACTTAAATTGGTGGAATAAATATTTAACATATTTTCACTAACTGTTTTAAGATAATGCAAAAGAATTTTCTTGCAAAGCCATTTAAGTTTACCATGAAGAAAAACTCAACTATTTACTTCTCTTCAAATACAGGGCTCATTTTAGAAAAATCTTGAAAAAAGGAAACTAATTTAACTTAATAAAAAAAGTTTTTGGATTTCATCTCGTTTAGAGTTTAGTTTAGAGTTAGTTTTTGAATAACTTTTAAAATCGCGTTGATTCCAGCCAGCATTTTACGAAATTTCTAATCACATTCGAGTCTTTTTCGAGTCCTCAGTCTGATTAAAATAAGCATAAATGCTTTCGTTTTCTTATCATAAATGATACTTTTGTCGGGAGAAAATGGTACCCTAGCCGCGACTCTTCATAAAGAGTCGTTTATACCCCGTTTTTCTGATCAGTTTCGACTCATTTTCGAGTCAATTGCGAGTTCTTTTTGAGTCATTTATTAATGAATCACATTTAGAGCTAATGCATGAGTATTTTAAAGTCTTTCTTTTATCATTAAAAGTGCTCGGAAAAGACTCATCAATGTGACTCTTGTTAAAATTATCTTTCAAATGCTAGATAATGTGTGATATCGAAAAATTGCAAATGTATTAAACTAGATAAAACAAAGGTCAATCAATTAATTTTAATTGTCTTGGAAATCTCTAGAGATGTGGGCCTCGGTTGGTTTGCTCGAAAAATCCGTCGGTGTAACAGAACTTCAAGAGATTTCATTTTCTTATCTAAAAATGTATAAGGCTTGTTTCCAATATGAAGACCCATCTCTAAAACAGGGATGTTTAGTTCTGTTATGAGTTAATTTGATGTTTAATTTAAATTTTTTAATTGTTTTATGATGCATTTTAAATTATAATTCAAATTTAAGTCGTATTCTTGACACTTGCCAACTTTTAGCCCGTTTGTTGGTACACAGATGGCGCCACCATATATAAATGGCGCCAACTGAGATAGAGTGGAAAGTTGAATTTAACTGATACGGCAACATTCAGTTGGTTTTGCAAACAATAATTGAAATATTCATATTCATTTGATGCAACCTAACCAGAAAAATAATGTGGTTTACATTTCCAAAATTAATTTTGATTTTCAAAATTGGTTGAATTGAAAAATCTCCTAACAAATTTGGAAACTTTGCTATCTTCTCTGGTCTAAAAGTTTGTAAACTTGTGTTATCATGGTTAAGGCCTGTTCTCAGAAGCGCGGAAAATATATTTTTATGACGCACTCCATACATAAAACAGTGGCGAAAATTGTCCGCGGCTATCGATAGTTGACGTATCGATAGCAGTGTGGGTCGTGAGTATATTGAATGAACAGCTGATGTCCGATGCGAAAATTTGTGCAGCTTATTATTTTGACATCATAAATCGACAATGAAGGAAAAAATACAGGAGCACAAAAGGAAACGGACGGTAAAACTATAAGCTAAGGGCCTCAAATAAGCCCAAGAAAATGACTAAATCCGCACTCAAGGGACGTAACCTGAAAACCGTCTCCAATGCCAACGGACCCAAGCGTTCGCTCTCAGTAGAGGGCAAACAGTAGGTGATTACCAACCCGGTCATCAAGTTTACCACCACCACAGTGAAAATTCTGTCGGCCACGGCCGGCTTCTCCTTGGTGGGTGTCAAAAATTAAGCCAATGCGGACCAGCTGACAAAGGAGTTTGATAGCGATGCGACTGCTGTGGGCAGCATTGCCAGGTGCCTGCGGTGCAGATACTCTGACCCTCCGTCTAACAGACGATTCCCATTCCCATTGGAATCAAGCCTCAAAAGTGCTAAAAATTGATGTGGATGCTAAACTAATGAAGTGCTATTTAGCGTGCTAAATTTTCCGCTCTTCTCAAAACAGGCCTTTAACTAAAAAAAAATTAAATTTAAAATTTATTCGTAATTTTAAAATCAGTTTAAAATCCATAATATCCATAATCCATAAAAAGCTTAAATTCCTGTTCTCCTTTTTTTTATGTCTAAAACCAATTTGAAGTCAAGCACTTTACCATTAAACTTGAAACTAATTTGGTTTAACAAGTTCATTAGTTACAAAAACTAGTTAAACATTTAACCATAAGTCCGGTTTTGCTTGCTTATGTATATGCACTTTCCTTTTGGTCTGCTGCAAATTGGATCTTGCCTCCTGCAGCCATGTGTATGGTGTTCTCGTTTTATTAACCAGCCACACCCAAAAAAAAAAAAAAAAAATCAGCCACACGTAACTGTAACTAAATTGACCTCCCATCACTTGGCTACTACCAAAACTGTTAAAGAAATGTTCAAAATGTTTCCGTTCCGCCTCTTAGCCTCCATTTGCCGATATGGTGAATGGAGTGGGTAAAGCTTACGACCTCGACAACAAATTTCTATTGCATGCACAAATTAACATTAACACTTTTTTTTTTTGCCGACAAACACATAAAAAGAATCATAAAACAACAAACTTGTTTGTACAATACACTATAATGACAGAAGAAATACAAATAAAGAGAAAGATTTTTTGGACCAGTGTTTGAGATGAAGTGCAAATACGCTTTCCAAGGTTTTATAAGTGATGATCGTTGATTGTTAGGCAAGGCTGTAGACAGCAATACTTATACAGGATAACAAAGCGATGGAGTCGATTTTCCCTGACAGGAGTTTACACAGAGAAAACTAAATTGCCTACACGACGCGTTTAAAAACGTCAATCCTAAACGAAACGTATTTCGCCCTGTTAAATTGCACACGCTAAATGTAGAATGCAGAAAACTACACGTGGCGTGCAGAAAAACTGCATGCAACATGTAGAAATAAAACAAGTAAACGCCGCATGTAGAGAAGTTGAATGCTGTGTTTCCCACAGTCTACACGACATTAGACAATCAGCTTGTTTCCAATTAACTTTTACATTTTTCATGCAGCAATCTGAATACCACATTCTACATTAAGGTTTCGATACTGAAATCCTGCATGCACGTGTGGAAATTTTAAACGAAAAATGTAGCTCAAAATCCATACTAAATTCGTACATTTTTAATTAGGAAAACTGCTTGCTTGTCACACGCAGCATTTAGGTTTTCTAAATTAACGTTAAGATTTACAAATTCTGAATGCTAAATGTAGGAAATCTACACGAATCGTGCGCAAATTTCAGTTGCCGGTATATAAATTAGGAGATTCGATCTTGAGAATTACAAGCAAGCATATATTGGTATGTGCTTTTAGGCAGATTCAATGCAAGTAATTTCTTAGATGACGACTTACACGGGAGCCTTGGCGGAAACGTCTAAAACATCATTCCAATCGTGTTTCAATATAAAAATAGTTTTATGTGTTGTTTTTCAAAACCAAACTTGGTGGGTGGGGGTGAGTGAGATCTTTTCTGCAAAAAAAATATATGCAAAATCTATGCGAAAATGTAGAAATTATGCACTTTTTGACCGGTAGCATGCCGCGTTTACATTTCTCATTTCTACATGGGGCATGCATGGGTAAGATGAGTGGTAGGATCCCATCTTAATCATCTGAACTCTTTTTGAACCGATTCCAGTTGATCTTGAAATTTTATGTAGTATGGAGACCAAAACACTCGACCCATATTCACGAATTAGTCTTCGTTATGTGTGCCATTGCCTTGTTTGCGATTACCGCTATATGACTATTAAAACATAATTTGGGGACAAATTGTACACCCAAATCATCCACTTTACAGATGCCGTTCCAATGGGATGGTATCGGTTTTTATATTGATATCAAAATCTTTTAACTGCTCATCAGAGTTGGTTCTCTTTTAGTTCAAAGGTTTTCGTCATTTTCTGAACGTGGAATCAGGGATTTATTATGGGTAGCGTTTTTGTTGCTTATTTTAAAAGTCTTTAAAGAATTTCAAATGAAAATCCATTCTGCCTTTGTGACGATTTCGAGTCTTCGTCGCACAATATTGAATAGATATTAACAAATTTGCTACATTTCAGAACATCTTTAATTTTGTTGAACCGAACCGAAAATTTAGGTTTTGAACAGATTCAGTTTCAGCAATTTTGGCAACTTTGGTTTGATTTAAGATGGGGTTCACAGTTTAAAAAAAGCCGGAATTCCGGGATCAAGCCGGTTCGGTTCATAAACAGTTTGTAGCTCTCGATTGTATAACATTTAGAATTGACCGTCCCATGGTAAATATCATCGCAAATTTAACATGCATTTCAGAACATCTTTAATTTTGTTGAACCGAACCGAAAATTTAGGTTTTGAACAGATTCAGTTTCAGCAATTTTGGCAACTTTGGTTTGATTTAAGATGGGGTTCACAGTTTAAAAAAAGCCGGAATCCCGGGATCAAGCCGGTTCGGTTCATAAACAGTTTGTAGCTCTCGATTGTATAACATTTAGAATTGACCGTCCCATGGTAAATATCATCGAGGTACACAATTTTATTTTTTATACCCTTGCAAAAGGTGACGAGTTGAGTTGATTGAGCTTTGTCCGTCCGTCTGTCTGTCTGTCCGTCTGTTTCTACGCAAACTAGTCTCTCAGTTTTAAAGCTATCGAGCTGAAATTTTCCACAGAGTCTTCTATTTACTGCACGCTGCTAATATGTCGGAACCGACCGGATCGGATGACTATATCTTATAGCTGCCATAGGAACCATCGGTCGAAAAATGGGTCTTAGTGAGAAACACTTTTTTGTTTTCAATGTTAGCGTTCTTAAATTCAGTCATTATTAATATTATATGCTTTCAAAGAGATTTGCAAATTTTGGTTAAAATCGGATGACTATATCTTATAGCTGCCATAGGACCGATCGGTCGGAAAATGGGTCTTAAAAAAAAATATTTTTTTTCAAGTAAATCGTTCTTAAGGTCGGTGATTATTAATATTAAACGCTTTCAAACTAATTTGAAAAAGTTGATCGACATCGGGTGACTTTATCTTATGGTTGCCATAGGACCGATCGGTCGAAAATGAGCCTTAATGAGAAAAACTTTTTTGTTTTCAATTTTATCGTTCTTAAGCTCGGCGTTTGTTAATTTGATATGTTTTCAAAAAGATTCGCGAAATTTGGTCGAAATCAGACGTTTATCTGTCGGAAAATGGGTTTTAGTTACAAAAATTTTTGATTTTTTTGTAAGCGTTCTTAAACTGTGACATTTCCATTTGCAAGGGTATAAAAACTTCGGCACAGACGAAGTTAGCCTGGCCTTCTAGTTTTTTATTGCAATCCACCAGCTGATTGTTAGTTAACTTTCAAATAAGTCTAGAATTTGAATTTTTGGTGAAATTTGTATTAAAAAGTTTTGAACTGGAAAATCATGCTGTCCTTAGATTTCCCGTTCCGTAATTGTAGATGAAACCAAGCAACAATCAAAAAAGTGGCATGATACCAAAAAAGGCCCAGATGGGTGTGCCAGCAAACAAAGTCTTGGAGATACTTTTTTTTTTTTTTGGAATTTTCAAGGCAGAAATCACCTTGGAAACGATAAATGAAAAATACTTTTCCAAAATGTTGGGTAGATTAGAAAACATTGAAGTTACAATTATAATCATTTAGATTTGTTCTTATGTGGAACTTTATATTTATCATTCATAAGTTTACCAAGGTCTTTATATAGAATACTAATTAAAAATCGTATCATTTAACCACATCCCAACATAGTCCAACAACTTTGTAACCCAGTGTATAATCATCAAAACGGCAGCTGGGGGAGTTTTAAGAAAAAAGTACGTTTAGAAATTAGAAAGTACGCGGACTTTCTGGCATAGAAGAGTCTGAGGCGGAGGCTTCCACTGCGGTGGTACGAGTGTGTCTGTGTGTTTGTGTGTGAGTGTATAACTCGATTTGTGACTGTCATAAATGGCGGAAATTGTGGGTCTCGCAGCAGCAGCAGCAGCAGCAGCAGTCGCAGCCACAGCTTTCTACTGCCGGTCTTCAGCTTGACTATAATTTGTGCCATCAGCATTTTGTTGTCGTTATCGTTAGCCAAAGCCAAAGAGTGTAGAAACGGGCAATGAAGCGTAAGTTTTTGACATTTCTCCATCTCTCTTTCTTTTTTGCTCCCCATAATTATTCAGGCACAGAAGTTGGCCACTTTATTAATTTTTCTTTCGCCTTGCCCATGCCTTGCCTTATTTTATGACTTATTCAATTCTTTTGCCACTAAAGAAGATCAAAAACTGGTTGTTTACCGCTCTGCTCCACAATCTGCGTTTATTATTACACTTAATGTGACTTGATTTATAAACAAGAGCAGCAGCCTCAGCCACAGCATCCCATGCCCCAGTGGGTATGCGTATTGGGTTACACTTCGGCCAACAACTGCGCCTTTTAATTAGTTCATAAATTAATTTTTTTTATTATTTTGCGATTTTATGCCGCTACGCAGTTTCTTTTTAAAATGTATATAACACTTCGCCGCCCCTTTCCTTTTTATAAATCTTTCAATCCGGAAGTTTTGCCCCCCCCCCCCATTGTAAGCGGCTTTTGTCCCAGAAAGGAAATAGAATTTTTTCCCTACCATACAATGTGTATTCTTTAAGACATTTTAATGGTTTCCGCTTTTTATGATTGGTTCGAAAAAAAAATTGTTAATAGAAAATTAATTGGGTCTGCATTTGGTTTGGTTATGGGTACGAGCATTGCTGGCATTTATTGCGCATGCGCGGACGTTGGCTGTCACTAATTGTTGTTGTTGGTGTTTATGGTTTGTTCACGCTTTGACTGTGTGTAGAAAAAGGGGGGGATGGGAATGAAGGTTAAAGCGTGCTAATGCTTACATAATGCTTTGTTTTCCATTTTTTTGTTTATTGTTTTGCGTGCTGTGTGTCGTGATGCTATCACATTGTGACTACGTGAGGGGAAGGAAAGTGGTGAAACATAAATTATGTTTGACTGTAGTTTAGGGATATTTAAAGAAGTAATGCAAAATTGGTATTCAGGTTTCAATGGGAATTAAAGAAGGTCCGGTTATTCAAACTGACTTAATGTTAGCCAATTTTGAGTGTCGCATGCTGAGTTTGGCAAAAACAGAGCAACAAACTTAAGGACGCACGCACACATGCGGCTAAGAGATGAACTGATGGCTGTCCATGATATTTTAGTATGTCAGCAAGCCGAAATAAATCAAAATGCTTGATTAATTCCACAAAGCTGAGCTTACAACTGAATTCTGGAGATCAAACCAGTGCTGGTTGTCCACAATTGCTTGCACGGAACGTGGTTATTTGTCAAGATCAGCCTTAAGTTCTTCATCTTTCAGGCGCATATGTACGCACGCCCTTACCGCAGCTGAATCCAACACTTGCTCTGTTTATTTTGTTAACTGATGAAACAAAATGTTGACAAAGAAACAAATTTTTTACATCCACGCAATGGAAATGGAATTAAAAGAGACAGACCAACGAGTAAAAAGTGACTCTCTTGCACTTTTTGCAGGGAGAAGTCTTAATTATTTTCCTGACCTAAATGATGTCAAATTTATTTAACGATCAATGAATTCTTGCTAGTATTAGAGCTCAAGTATCTTCTCAAAATTACAGGTAAACCCTCAACTTTAGCTGCAATTCAATTTATTATGACGCAGATTGTTAAAAGTAATCATGCATTGATGTCAGAGACCAAACTTATGGTAGCGCTAAGCTCATATGCAAGTGGCAGCTTCTTCATCCCTGCGGGAGACTTCCGCGAAGTCAGCGTTCCTTCCCACGCTGTTGCATTACTGGCCATCACAAGCAGACACTGACTGATTTGTGCTAAAACTTTTATAGCTTACATGTCATAAATAGCTCATTTTGTAATCCTTTGGATGAAATTTGGATTATGCTACCAATTTTTTGGTAAATTGACGAGACTGCAACTGTGCTGGCTATGCCGCCCCTGGTGCGATAAGTCTCCCGCTTCTTCATTGCGATTTTATTTTTTAAATTCTCGTAATTATACCGTGAGGCATTCTAAACTGATTTCCAACAAGGTCCACAAACAAATTTTGCTCAGCCACGGAAAAGTCTTTACCTCCTGGTTTCGAACTCTCATTCAGGAGGAGGAGTGGGAATTTCGCAAACTTAATTAGGGTACGGTATACACTACATACAATTAAAATTTTGAGGCTTTATCTATTATAGTCTGAGATCGACGCGTTCATACAGACAAACAGACAGACGGACATCGCTAAATCGACTCGGCTGTTGATGCTGATCAAGAATATATATACTTTATAGGGTCGGAGAAGCTTCTTTCTGGCTGTTACATACATTTGCACAACTTGATGATCCCCTTTTCTCATTTTTAATGGGAACAGGGTATAATGAGTGAATAAAACAAATATAAAATGTTGCGTGTTTGCAAATCGGGAGAAAGGTACTTGGTTTATTACTTTATGAAATTCATGAATCGAATTATAATCAATCTAATATGAATTCATCAGTGAATTTTGCAACAATTTCATCGAAACTCTAATATGACTTAATAGCTGAATTCATTGATGAATTCTGATACAGTGGTGACTTCCTTGCAAAAGTCTTGTAGGAATCATGGGTGAACCATGAATGAATTTATTGGTGAATTCACTAATGAATTTTGCAAAGAAATCATGCGTGAATCATCAATGAATCTATATAGAATTCATCAGTGATTCATCCATGAACAGTCATGCATGACCGCCTAGGACATGCCCATGTTAAATTCACCACATTTTTTCATAGGAGTTCATCGATGATTCATCGATACATAGGTGAAGCGAACTGAAGGGAAGAGAAACCCGATTTTTGTTTGTGTGTGTGTGTGCCGCCGTGAATAGCGAAAAGCGTTCGAGCTAGGCGAGTCAATTGGCCTCAGTGATCGTAAAAGAAAACATGTAGTTAAACTTACTTATTTAGCAGATCTTAAAAAAAATTTAATTTAACACTCCCCTTCAGTCCCGCTCAGTACTGAAACAGTCCTGTTTTGGAAGGGCTGGTACTGAAATAATTTCTGAATTTAACACAAACAGGGCCTACCATGTCATGACCTCTTCTTTCAGACATGATTTCTGTACTGAACTCATGGCTTAGTTTCATGGGTAGTACTGAAAATAGTACTGAAATCAGTCATGAATTGTAGCAATTCCTACTTCTCAGGTCTGAATCAGCAGTGACTAATTCAGTACTGATTCGTTGAACTGCAGGGTCCATATACAATGTAGGTTGAATCAATTATTAAAAAATAAAGTCTTAATCTTTTACATTGATATCTTTTTCAACCAGCACAATCTCATCTATCCACCCACAACTGTCTAACAAAGAAATCACAACTAACGAACCATAAAAACACACACACAAGCACTGCCCACGACCTACTACTATTCTGATACATATGGGTCCACAATTAATCCAGCCAAATGGAGACTGTATCGAATATTCTAATGAAAAGCTATGTATACAAAAAAAAAAAAAAAAATCGAAAGTAGCCGTCAAAAGAATTAATGAAAAATCTGACTAGACAAAATCCCATAAATGAAAAGCAAGTAGAAAAAAAAACCAAGCATTAGCATAAATAAACTTAAAAAGAGAAAAAAAAAACAACTCAAGTTTGAGGAATGCTGCATGATAATTAAATATTTGTACATATGAACTTTAGTGGGTTATGGGGCCAGTACACACATACACAGAAACACTAGACTCTTGCCTAAGGTTAATCTTTGGTTTCTTTTTTTTTTTTTTTTTTTGCTTTTGGCAAAGAATCTGTTTACAACTTTTGATGCTGGTCTGAAGATTAATGTGTTCTGCTGTTGTACACATTTGCATATTTCAACAATTTATTGTTGTAACTAAAAACCCAAATCTTTCCTCACAAATTTTGAGGGCGTGGTAATGAGTTCTTGACAACAGATTTTCATTTAGCAATAAATTCGAAAGTTACAAATGCTAAAACATTTTAGATGTTATTTGGTTGTTTTGCTAATTTACATGCATAAATAATTTCAGCATGAAATGGATAAGTTTATGACCACCGACGGGCGGTCTTCAGGCATTGTCGTAAAAATCAAATATGCGCTGGCGACTGACTTGACGTAAATGATAGACCAAAACCATAAACCAAGAAATTCAGTTTGAGAAGTAAAGATCGTGTGGATTGAGGGATTGGTGGTTTTGTTGAAAAGGAGTTTAAAATGGCATTGTTGGTCATAAAATTTGAGATTTGTATTGAGCATAGAGAATTAGATAATTAAATAAAAACCAGCACCAACGCTCACCTTTGCAAACGTGTTGTGCTTGTAATTGTTAGCTTACAGTTTTATGAAGTGCTTGTTAAGCACTTTATCTGTGAGAAATCAACATTTATTTATGAAAAAGAATAATCTTTGCTCGTAAACTTCAGCTAGTATGAATATGTGTTTGTGAAGTACGAACAAGGTTCATTGAATACGAATGCTTGTTCTTAAAAACCAATAAGCGAGTGGCGAATTTTTTTATATATGTAATGAACCCAATTTAAATGGGTAAAAAGAGAGTCATGAATTAGTGCAAATGTATGATGGATATACATTCTTGATCAACGTCAATAGCCGAGTTTTTCTATTCTTCTGTGCGATAGGCACATAGTGGCACGTTATTACGCTCAATACAAAATTAAATGACTTTTGATGTTTGCTGGTGCAAACTCATCAATCTCGGAGACTTTAAGAGTTCGATTTACCAATTTCTTCATGTATGTAATGTTGTTAGTACCAGTTTCTTCATTTACAAAAATAACAGGAAACTTTTATATGTAAAATAAATTAATATCGATTCTGTTTTGGAACGTGATTTCAAACTATTAGTTTCATTTGGTGTTGAACCAAGGCTTTAAACTGGTCCAGGCCCCGTAGAACCAGTTTGGTTTAGGTATTTTGAGACCCTCGAAACAGAAGAAGTCTTCCAAACTCAATTCGAACTGGACCCAATATGACTTTAATCACTTTTATAAGAACTTAAATACTGTTCTGTACATTAGTTACTGAAGAGACGTTTTGAAAATCATATCGAAATTTGGACTATTACAAGTTAGAGAAGAAAAATGAAGCAGGCACTTTTGTTAGCTCCCTCAACCAAAATAAATCCGAAAATATTTCTCCAATTCGAGTAAACTCCACACAAAAATGAAGGTTGATTTTTTAAGCGTTTGTTTTTAAAACATTTATTTGGAGCAATACATTAATGCCTGCCATTTACTTTTTAAAGATTATTTCATGTAAATGTTGGCTTGTCCCTGTACACGTTAGACTTCACGTAGCCCCACAAAAAATAGTCTAGTGTGGTCAAATCACATGATCTTGGCGGCCAATGAACTGGTTCAAAACGTAAGACTAATTGCTCATCAAACTCACTTCTTAATTGGTCCATGGTTTCGCGTGCTGTGTGGCATTTGGCACCGTCTTGTTGAAAACACATATCAACCAGGCTCACTTCTTCCATTTTGATCGGTAATCATCGCATGATACTTTGCTCCATTGACTGTAACGTTGCGATTTTCATTATTTTTGAAAAAGTACGGTCCAATGCACCAAACAGTGCATTTTTCAGGGTGCATTGGCAGCTCTTGAACTGTCTCTGACTGCTCTACAATTATACAATTATTCGAATTTTTCGATTTTTCACAGATCACGAATTTGGATAATTAAATTTAATGATTTGCAAGCGCTGTTCGTTTGTTAGTCTATTCATGGTGAAATTGCTAACCTTACTGAGCATTTTTAGAGGTGCCACATGCTACGGATCACGCTTGACGTATCAAAAAATGTACACTTGAAACCCAATCCCCATTTATAAAAAATGTTTTAAGTATCTAAGAAGCTATGAAACAAGATTCGAACCAAATCCTTAGGATCCAAAAGCTTAGTTTGAACCATTTTAAAAGCAATGCCTCTTGATATCTAGCTATTTACGGCATGACAACAAATAGCTCATAAAAATGCTGTCGCGTTTTATTTAGATTTTAGTAATAATCGATTCTCCTGTCTTTTTGAAATCGAATGTAGTTTTATTATATTCTATTTTATTCTCTTTAATATTTTAAACTCAAAACGAAGAAATGTAGCTTCCATTACAATCCATTCCATTAATCTATATCAAATCTTCATGATAATCTAAGCTCAATTTCAAATTTAGCAAAATATCCGGATTTTGTGGGCCTTTCGATCTTTACCATCTATCTTCTTCATCCGTGCTCATAATAATCTAAACTCATACGAACATCTTTACCATACGTCTATTTACCCGTCTTCATAATAATCAAAACTCATTATAAAATATTTTAAATTGCGCGATTTTTTTAAACGACTGATCGACACCTCCTATTTACCCGTCTCTATGACAATCTAAACTCATAGATGAATTTTTTCAAATCTCTAGATTTTTGGAACGTTCGATGTACACCTTCTATTTGCCCGAATATTTACCCGTCTTCATGTCAATCTAAACTCATAAAATTTTGACAATTTCACCATTTTTTTTTGACCTATTGGCCTTCACCTCCTATTTACCAGTCGACAATTGCCAACTATTAAATCTTCACTATAACACTAGGCAACAAGGTCCAGTATATTGAAGGGTTGGTGGTGATTCTAGTTGATTTTCGTGTGCTGAACACGAATCTGTTTTCAGACTTGGTCTATCACGCCGAGATTTTTAGTAATTTGAGCTTAAAGTTGCAAAAAATGGCTTTTTTGACCCTTTTAACTGTACTTTTGTTTTGACTTTTTTGATACTATCGTAAGTTACTATTTCTTAACTTTGATATAAACTATTCCAAAGAATGGTACGATTGTTTTTAGCGAAGGTATACAATTTTGAATACATATATGAAAATACCAAAATTGATTACTGTCCAAAGCTATGTCTTGAAAAAACAGTACAACAGGCTAGTAAATTGTACTTTGGGGCAGCAACAATATATTCGATTTTTTGTGAAATCGAATACAATTACTAAAAATTGTATTTCTTTATTGAAAAAAATTGTAGAAATGCTTGGGATAGTTTACTTTAAATTTAAGATATAGTTATTTAAGATAATATCATAAAAAGTAAAAACTAAATTATAGGTTCCCCACAAAACGCGTCTAAAAAGGGTTAAAAACGCCATTTTTTAAGTAATTGGTATATCGAAGTTACCTTACGCTCCCGTTCAGTCCTCAACTATTACCCACTATTACCTTTATCGGAGATAGTTCGACAGTGTATTTTTCTGTCGGGCTAGACCAAGTGTCTTGTTTTCCATCAAAGGTAAACTTTTACTACATACAAGAGACACCCACACAACAATTACAATTTAGATTTGCGACGCTGCGGAAAATGTGACAAGAAAACCCGCACAAACAACCCAAAACCAACACCCACATACATACACACACACACAAAAGGCTAAAGTCAGAGTCGACGACTCTTACCAATCACCCAACTCCACGCTTCATTGCATTTGCATTGCACGCACCAAAAAACGCGTGGTATACAGCATACATATCGTTTTTCAAATGTACGCCTTCACTGCCTTGTATTGAATGACAAACGACACAAATGTCGCACAATCGCTAAAGACAGACAGATGACTTCGAAGAACAGCGAAAATTTCATGAATGAACTTTAACAAGGCATCCAAAAACACAAAAGGATCCATTCAAGCTGCTCACAAAAGCTTACACCTTCCATTTATCAAACTGAGAAGAAACCCGCTTGGAGGGCCGACATTCATACATACATATACGTAAAACTAAGACGATTAAATTGCACGTGACGCGGAAGAAAAGTCGCTGCGGATTTATCAATCAAACAGATATGCTTCGAAAGGTGTAAAATGATACGATTTAGCCTGGAAATGAAACCACGCATTAATTATCAATTCTATATGTGACCATAAAAATGAGAATCTTGAGAGCCGCCCACCCACGTATTCGCTTGCTCGACGGCTTTTCTTTTCATGTTAAACTATAAACATAAAGCAGCATGTGTGTAGCACAGTAGTAACGGGGTAACACACACGAAAAAATAGAAAACAATGCTGAAGCGAAATAAAAAACCAAGAATTATTTATATAAAACGTGCAAAAGGTTAAGCGAGATAAGTCAAGTTTGTGGTGAGAATGTGAGAGGAAGGTGGAAGCTGTTTTTTTTGCTAATAAAATGCTTTGAAGTGAAGCATGTTGGTTTTATAAAGGCATAAATTATCAATATTATATTTTGGAACATTTACATTATATTTATAATTATATTTTTTTTAAATCAAACTGATATTTTAGTGTAGTATAGTTTGCTGCAGTCGAGTGATCTCACTACAAAATACCCTATCTATAAATTTGCTTGCAAACTAATTTATATTTTTGTATTCGCAGGCTGAAAAGCAAGCAAAATTTATTCGTTCATAGCTTTCGTGTATTTTGTCCGATTTTATTGAGTTTTTATAGGCCTAAATGCAACAGATGCTCGAAATTTAGAAATGGTTCGGCTTAATGGATCACAGAAGCTTAAAAACAGGGTTTGTCAAAAATAAAGCGACGAAAACCAGCTGTGACCTAGTCATCGACCTCTGGCCAGCGACTGAAAAGCTGTTTGCTCTCTTGGCACAAGCCTCGGCATAGCGAAATGTAGGCCTCGTTGCTTAAAACCACCGTTTCGGTCTACAATACTGTTTTCAGAGCTAATCGAATCTCTGTGTCAGTGGTTCAAACTTCATATTTCTGAACATTACATTTTCTAATATAAAAGTTTCGAGTTTTCGAAATTGTTTACCATATAAATAAATTGTCGGCTGTTAAGAAAGAAAGCTGTAAATCAAAATTCAGAGAAAACTATGTGAGCTTATTCGTAATAGGCTATTTCCACTGAGCAACTTCTAACATAAGAGCACTGAGCAACCTCATAAAACTAAGTAATGGCAGAGAAACTTGTCATGCATTGCTATAATGGCAGCTGGCATGAGGTGACATGCGACATAATCATAATAGTGATAGAGATCTTCCGCTCTTTTGCGCAGTGAACCCAATTGACATTAATTCAGAAATTCTGAGCAGCAGCAGCATCGTAAATAGCTCAATATTAGATAACAATGACGTGCTAGATAATTTAGCAACATAGAACTAAAGCAGTCATATTCGGAAAAGATGTCCCGAAACACCTAAATGGTCTTTCTTCAGGAGAAGGTTCAAGAATAACTGACTTTCAATCACCACCAAAAGATTCTTAAACCTGATATTGTTGAGCAAATGTTAAATAAATATTATGCCAAATTATTTTTCTAAATATATTTTTGTACTATTTTGGATACAACACCTTTTTGATATCATTGGCTGACAGATGTAAGATGTTAGATGTGGCCAGTGTAAATTTCCTTTTCACATCATCATCAAATTCCATTCGTTCCTCTAAAATGTGATCAGTGTGCAGAGACTATTAGGTTTTATTTTCGTGATGCCCATTCCCAAAATTTTAATATTTCTTGATCTTAGTGTCGATTAAGTATCAATCAGCGATGAGTTCCTATACTTTCGGGATGGACTATATACCGTTTTCTACCTGAAGTTTTGGGTTCGACAATTATTTTTCACTGCTTTTAAGTTGAATTTATCAACTAGTTAAGTTTCCCACTTTCCTTGAACATGTACAACAGCCTCTTAACCCCTTACTAAGTATTTCATTTCGCTATACTTAACTTGCCATCTCTGGCTTATACCCAACTACCTTCTGAGCTGAGCTTTGCTTTCCATTACAAATTTCATTGTCAGTGCGCGCGGTCAGTATTTTTTTTCCCTTTATTTTTGTTGAATTGTTGTTAAGTAAGTGTACTTAACCCACATGACTTGTGGTTTTTCGTTGGCTGTCATCACTTCCAAAAAGCTGTCATTGTCGGAGATCTTGTGGCCAGTGCGTGCGTGTGCTAAAGAGATTTCTTAACCTTGAGTGACTTTGAGCATTTTTCCATCCAACCGTCGTATTTATTTATTTATTAACCACTTTTTGCTTATTATTTTCTGTATTTGGCTTTATTAAATTGCTATGTGTGTGCGTGTGTGTGTTTATTTGGGCTCTATGCTCATTTCCTTAATTAAACACTTGTTTCATGGTCTGTTGGGCAATGCCTAAATTGTACATAAAATTAAAAAAACAAAAATATGCCGACTGCCAAAAATAAAAAATAAAAATTTGCAAAAAGCGGATTTTGATTAAAAGCCTTTTGGAAAGGTGGCCAATTAATGGTCGAAAAATAACTTGCAAAAATATTAATTTTTATCGTAGATTGATTGAGTTCAAAAAAGATTTAATGAATAAAAAACTGGTTGCAAAATTAGTTAAAATTAATCAACGACTTTTTTTATTACGCATATAAATATTTTGCTAATGGGTATTAAGATAATTAAACCTATTTATGGCATAAACAGAAAAAATTTGATAAATGTACACGGTAAAACAGATATTATTTGAATTTAAACCCCTGCAACGGTTTTTATTTATAAAACTGATATGTGATAACCATGTTGCCCTCGGTGACCGACCCGTTATTATGCAATAAAATACTGAAATTTAAACATACAGTGCCTGATAGCGGTCGGTAACACTCAGTCAATCAAAAAGTGAAGTCAAAAGTGTCAAACCTATTCAGTTGAGCCAAAAAAATTGAGTTTTTTTGTTATGTTTTTGAAAAAATAATAAAAATGATATAAAAACAAAACTAACAGAACAGAAACTTTGCTATTTCAAAAATGACTGATTTCTTTATATAACAAAATTTATTTCGCTTAAATCGGAGTGCTTGTTACAGAGATACAACGTTTCAAAACTAAAAAAAAAAGTCAAACCTATTCAGTTGAGCGGCGCTGTATATATATATAGTAACATATATATTTTTGACTATGAGGTGTTTTTCTTAAAAATCCAGTCGATCCAGCTGAATTCTCTCAGCCATTTAAAAAGTTTCATACAAATCAGCCATACTTTGAGGATCGAACATGAACCTATAATATTATTAAAGAATTTATTATATTGTATAGATATGGGCAAGTTCTACTGTATGTTAAGATTGATAATTGCAAAATGAGCTAATTTCTACGAGATTCGAGTCTACCAAATAGAAATAAAATTAGCCAGTTTCTGCATTTTAAGTTCAAATTTACAGCTAATTCATTAGAGATATGGAGTTTCTAGAATCAGATTCGGATTCAGTTCGACAAACTAGTCTAGAATCAATAATTTATTTTCTATTTGAGCCCCTGAACTGAGAATACGAGGGTTTTGAAATTTTGTCAAAACTCTTTCTTGACACTTTATAATAAGAATTAGGTTTTATATTTTTAAAAAGGTTAAAACTCGATGGATTTGGCTACTTTCTTTTACATTCTAGTTCTAAGAACGATAAAGAATCAGAATAAAATAAGAACACAATTTTACCATTTATAGAAAGCCCTTGCAAAGGGTATTATAATAATTATAATTTAGCCCAGAAGTTTGCAACGCATAGAAATATTCATTTTCGACCCCCTAAACTATAGATATTATTGATAAGGGCGACGACAGGTCCGTCTGCCCGTCTGTTTAGACGCAAACTAGTCTCTCAGTTTTAAAGCTATCAAGTTGAAACTTTACACAGAGTCTTCTTTTTACTGCACGCTGCTAATAGGTTTGAACCGACCGGATCGGATGACTATATCTCATAGCTGCCATAGGAACCATCGGTCGAAAAATGTGTTCTAGTGAGAAAAACTTTTTTGTTTTGAATGTTAACCTCCCCAACCAGAGAACTGCAAAAATCGCTTTTTTTTCTTGATTGGCTCATACACAAAAATTCTTACTCACATTTAATCAATCAACAATACTCAGAGCTGAATATATTCAACTCACAACGCAATCGCATCGAGCGGCGTTATGTGATCCAACGTGTATGTTCATATTTATTCATCGAACAGAACTCAGTGCTGAATATATTCAGCTCATACCGGCAGTCGCATCGAGCGGTTGAGCTAGAGTTTTTTGGTCGGTCGTTTATGTGTTCGATCAAACAAAACTCAGCGTTGACCTGCCACCGCCGTCACTGCCTATGCGTCTTTGCAAGAGTTTATTCATACGAGGTGATTTTCGCTCACTCTAAACAATTGTTGAGCCAAACGAACAATCAGCCGATCTGATTGGAATGAAATCGAACATGATTATATTCAGAGTGCCAACAATTGGTTTGAATAAAACTCTGCTGCGAACATGTTGAGTATGCAAGTTTGATGAATAGAGCGCGAAGCCTGTTTATTCGGGTGTTGAATAATGTGTGAGCGTTTTGCAATCGAACGAAGCCGTTCTCTGTCCCCAACTCAGGCATTATCAATATTACATACTTTCACTCAGATTTGTCAATTTTGGTCAAAATCGGATGACTATATCTGACAGCTGTCATAGGACCGATCGATCAGTCGGAAAATAAGTCTTTGTGAGAAAAACTTTTTTGTTTTCAATTTTATCGTTCTTAAACTAGGCGATTGTTAATTTGATATGTTCTCAAAAAGATTCGCAAAATTTGGTCTAAATTGGGAAAATGGTTTTTAGTTGGAAAAATTTGTAATTTGTTTTTAATTTTAATTAAATTATTTCAAAAACAGCATTTGTAAGAGTATAAAAACTTCGGCAGAGACGGAGTTAGCTTGGCCGCCTCGTTTTTTGTTGTTTTCAAAATATGTGAAAATTGTAATAAAATTTTCCTGTGTCAAAACACTTTCTTGACATACTGTATGTTGTTATCCGATTTTAATTTGGTTTGATTCGATTCTGGTTTAGTTCACATACTTCTTCTACTTTGGTCTGATACTCTTGTAACAACCGTTTAAAGAGCGTTAAACCCCGCCTTGTCGTTGCTGTTTCGTGCGAGCTAGCATTAGTTGTTCACACAAAGTCAAAGGACGAAACCTAACCTAAGCGAAAGACGGTGAAAATTCTCTTAGGGACTCGATTAAAATTACCAAATTTATAAGTAGGACTGTCTTAAGGTAAGCGTTTCAATCGAATGGATGTGGGTTCGGTAATAGAGCTGAAGTAAGGGATAAGGTTTGGGTCAAAGCCGCAACCCATCCCTGCAAATAATATAATTTTTTTCAACATCAAGGTGTTTTGTATATTTTTCCTGTTCCTAAACCCTAAGATTTGGCACGCTTAATATTGTTTTATTCCATCAAAACAATGCCCCAGTCGATCCAGTATTTTGAAATATTTTCTGTACCCAGACTAAAAAATATGGCTGATAAAAGTTTTGGCCACAATTACAGTAAATGAAAACTGAATTCGTCGATAAAGTTATTAGAATTATTTTGTATAATTTATCCCTTAATTACCTCTTTTAACAGCACACATAATAAATTTTTTATTGTTTTGCTTAGAATATATGTAGGGGAGAGGATTTTTTTTTCGTCTTACGGCCTGCGGTGAAAAGCTTTTCGCGTTTGTTATCAAACGATTGGAAACCCTAATTAATTTTCTAGTAAATGCAAATGTTTTAATGTTATTCTAAATAGGCAATTTGCAATTTTGGGAATTAACCTGCTTGTGATAAGTAAAAGTGATGCCACACCACTTTGTTCTTAATATTCCGAACAGATCTTATTATGTGTGTTGTAAAAGTACTAAAAGGATTAATTATAATAGTTTTATAGGTCGAATTCAGTTTTCATTTGTGTGGCTCTTATTATTTCAAACACGACTGTAAGTAGCTTTACTATTCTGCCCACAAACAATGTATAAAGGCTATGAAATATCTTTGGAACAACTAAATCGAGCTAAAAAGAAACTACTAATTGTTCAATATTTTGTTTTTTTCTTGTCATACGGACTTTTATCTTCCATTTACCATCTATGCATATCAAATAAATTCAGGGTCTACCCGCCATTAAAAACTGATTATTTTTTTGCCACTTTTCTTTTTTTTTTTTATTATTTTATTGTCCCATTGTCAAGTTAAGATCAAATTGCAGAATTCCCACGACCAACTAGTTTGACTGTCAAAATGCCACCCACTTAGCCTGGGAAAGTTGTATTCATAATTTTGCAGTCCAACACCTAGCCCGGAGGGCTTCAGAGATTTACATAGAATCCATTCTGGGCGTCTTGTTACTCCTCACATTAAAATGCCACTAATTATACCTATTTGTTATTTGTGGAACAAAACTGAAGCCAACGCCTTTACAAGACCCCAACAGATCGTAGAACAACGACAACAAAAACAATGAAAGCCATTAGCAAGTTCAAAAAGTTTGCCACGTATTTTTTTGAGGTTTTTTTTTTATGTTTTTATTCGAGTGCGAACAATAAAAAGAAAAATGTGTATATTTCGACTTATAAGCAGAGAGAGAGAAAGATTTCAGAGCAAGACACATGCCAAGTCATAAACAAGAGTTGGCTGGGCGAGGGCGAGGGGCGTTACCTCACGCATAAGTAGGCAAAAAAAAGAGAAGAAATAAGCATTAAGTGCGTCCAATACGGCGCCGAAGGCCAAACACACACTCGCTGTACATACGCATATTTAAAATAAGTTTCGGTTTCTCCTCCAACTCCAGGTGATGATTTGCTATTTACTGGCCACGCTTAAAGGAGGAAAGGGGGTTTCCGTGCGGGAGAAGCTTCAAAAAAAAAGGTTAAGTCGCAGTATATGTGCCTACGAGTGTGTGAATGAATGAAACTACGTGTGCTTCAAATTGAAGGTTTCAATGATTACTCTTACAAAGGGTATACTATATGTTAGCTTGAGAGCCCTAAATAGTTAAAAAATTTTATTGAATAATATAATTTTATGTAAAGGCAGTCAACTTTAGTTTATTTATGATGTAAAATGAAAAATATTTTAAAATTGCCTGCATGTATTCATGTAATTTCCTATAAAGGCATCTTAGGACTAGAGAAGTAACGATGAAAAAAGAAGAAGCAGAAGTAACGTTTTCACATTTTGCATGTTCGCAGCTAATAATTAATGTAAACGTTACAACACATTTGTGGAGTCTATGTAAATAGGCTGCGAACCTATGTTTGTTTTGAACAGCTGACTCCACATTGATGCCACTTAATGTTATGTCGCCCTTCTTGTACCTTCAAACCCCCAGCGAATAGCTGAAGTTAAATTAAAAACGAGAAGGTGTTTTGCTAAAATTGAATGACAGTTGCATTGCTTAACAGAAATAATAAATATAATCTTGAAATGGCAAAAAATAGAAATCATTTAAAACCCCTTTCTTCCCCCACTGTTTCCCCACTGTACTGTAAAGTCACTGTTAGGTCACTGATTAGTCACTGATTAGTCACTGTTAAGTCACGTTTAAGACCCTGTTGAAGTCACGTTTAAGTCCCTGTTAAAGTCACTGTTTAGTCACTATTTAGTAACTGTTAAGTCTTTATTTAGTCACTGTTAAATCACTGTTAAGTCACTGCTAAGTCACTGTGTAGTCTCTGCTAAGTCACTGTCACCCATCGCTCACACTCTGCCAACCTTCTTGGGTATGTGGGTTTGTGTGTGTGAGCTGGGACACTCCACAAAAGAACAACATAAATACATGACATCAGCGTCACGTGACGCTGAAATCAAATTTTACTCCTACTAAAATCTTTCGTACCGAAATTAAAGATGTTTCACATCAAAAACTTTAATGATTTTTGATAGAGTGTACTCTAGCTTTTTACCATCATATCTTAACGTTTTTCATATCTATTGGTAAAAAACACTGCCGAACGAGTAGTGTGAGCTAAACGCAGTCAATTAATAAATACCAAGAAATTTTAATTCCGGCGTAATTTGTGGTTAAGTTAAGTCGAAATATATGACGACTAGATTAAATAACTTACTACTTAACTTACATGCCGAGGCTTCTCCCAAGAGAGTAAACAGCTTTTTAGTCGCTGGCCAGCGGTCGATGAAGTAGCGTCGCTTTATTTTTGCACATTAATGCACTCTCACTTTATGCCCTCGCTTTTGTTGAGGCCTTAAGAGAGCGAACAGATCTCAGACTTGTTAAGAGCTAAAGTTCCCAAACTCGATAAGTAGTCTCCTCATCCATGTAGGCAGAACAATTCAATTTTCAATGTAAACTTTGGCAGTTACAGAGTATATTAAAGTCGGGCATGACCAACTTTCTTACTTGGTTTTTTTTTTATTTTTTATTTGCCTGCCCGGCAAAGCTTTTCATTATGTTTCCCCCTTTTTCTCATGGCCATACAACAAATTGAGGGGAAGTCGGTTAAATAGGGGGAGAATGGAGGGTAGCCAGCGCGCTAAGTATTGGCATTTCCGACTGGGAGACGGTGACCGGAGTCGTCTTCATTGAAATCGAGACACACAGAGTTTTAGTGCCAGTTTCCAACTTTGACTCGATCCCCAGCAGTTCCAACTTAAACACGGCATGGCAATCAAAGGCAAAAAATCTGCAGCCACAACAACAACAGCAATGAGAGCAATATTTGTGCTCATTAAGCGTAACTGACACACGAAGTTTTTTGGAGGGTTTCTTCATTTTGCAAATCGCCGAAAAAACTTTGGAGTCTGTGACTCCCTCTTACAATTTTACGAGTGAGAAGTTGGCTGACTTTTTGCATTGTTGCTTTTGTGCTTTTAGGCAATTTCATTTTCTTCTTTGGCCAAAAAGAGCCCCGAGAGCCGAGCCAGAGAGCGATTGCTATTATTTTGAGGTAATTCGATGATTTACAACTGTTGCCGTGTTTTGTAAGTTTTCTTTTCAGAATGCCACAGCCAGCAGCAGCACAGAGCCAGGCACACTCTGTGTGTGGGGCAACTGCAACAGCAACAACAACCATTTTTCAAACCAAAAACAAAGGGCCAAGCCTGAGCGAGTGTTGTGCCCAACCAGACCCTTGCCTTACCGCATTCTTTTGTTATTTTCGCAATTCTTTTTTCTGTAATTTTTGCATACCCCGAAACAACTCAATGAATGTGGGACAAGGATAGAGAGGTGGAGGGAAGTGGTTTTATTTGTATTTTGTATTTTATTGTCTGCGCTCAGTGATGACGATCCTCGCAAGAATTGCGTGTAAGTGCCCCCATCCTTCCAAATGTCGCGGGCAAACTTACAATTCACACCTGTTGTCATTTTTCTAGAGCAGCTGCCTCTGTTTGGGGTTAGGGCAGCACTTGGACTGATATGTAAGCTTGGCAACTTGACAGCCTAAATAGCTCAAAGTGTAATGTGAAATGTTCTTTAAGCATATGTGTAGTTGAGTGGGTTGACTATTAAGTTTTGAGGCAGGTTTAAGGTCCCTAGACCCAACAAAAGTTTCTATCAAATTGAAACTGAAACTAGTACAATTTTTTTTTTTTTTGTTTCAATATACACCTAGAGAGTATTAAATTTATATTTTGATATATCCTGTTGCTTTTTCCCTTGTCCATTTTGCATTCTGTGTTGGGATTACAATAAGATCTTTTCTTTCCGACGAAGGCTTTAGGTCTTTTATTCTTCACAATCTTGCACTTGCATAGCTTTTAGTATTTCTTGGAAATTTCTTCCGATTACCAACGTTGCGAGCAGGGGGGTAGATAGTCATACCGACAAAATGAATTACCCCCACCGGATCGGAAGTCGTTTCTTCTATTTACTCTTGATCTTTTCCTTTTCTGCCCCCCTTATTTTGTATCTCTCTACATATTTATAATATTGGAGCTGTATCTTTTAGACGAAGCTGCAATCAAAATAAATAAATAATAAGTATTGCTTGATGGTCGGTGGAATGAAAAGTAATTGGAAAATTACGCACTCGTACAGTGGCTAGATGTTGCAATTGACACTATGAATTTGACAATCTGTCCACATTTTGAAAGTGCCAGCCAAAACGAAAATTAAATCGAAAAAGTCAACCTCTCTCATCCTCGACTGTTCCATTTTCGATCGTTTCGCTTGGACTTGTGGTTGCTTTATAATCTCATTTGGTCCGGTGGATTGCAAAAAGTATAAAGAGAGCCTTTTCATTTTAATTGAGAACACGAAAACGAAGCGGAATTGCGTTCGATTTACTTTTCTAAAAGTAGTGGAATAGAAACCATGCCTGATAATGTTTTATTTTAAATGGCAGTTAATGACAAACATGATAAGAACTTGATAAGAAAAGTTATTAAATAGATTAAAGCCAGTATCAAAATGATACTATGAATTTGGCAATGGAAATATTAAATTGATAAGACCTAGTATCAAATTGATACAAAAAAGTGGCAATCTGATACAAGTTAGTCTCTTCTCTTCTTCTAATTCCAATCCCGAGTGGGACATGGGGCATCAACTACTCCTCTCCAGCGAACTGTTGTTAGCCGTCGCTTTGAGTTGTCCCCAACTTTTCCCGATGCTTTTCGTCTCTTTACCGACAGTCCAAGTTTCCGACTCCGTCCAACGGGTTACACTCCATTGCCTTCCTTGTGATATTGTTCTCATTTCTTCGCAATGTGTGTCCTATCCAGCTCCATTTCATTCTGCGTATTATTGTGTCGATACTGTCCATATTCGCTCGTCTGAGGAGCTCGGAATTCCATATTCTGTCAGGCCAGAATATGCAGAATGCTTGGAGTTTTGACACTACGGAAGTTGTAATTTTCCAAGTGGAAGAACTGTATAGGAGCACTGGCATTAGTGTAGATATGACGAGCATCGCCAAACAGCTGACAGCATCAAAAAGGTACCTTTAGCTTTTTGCAGGCGCGAATCCACATCGAGTTCCGTCCCTCCATCAACAGCGACTACGCTTTCCAGGTAGCTGAATTGATAAACGTCCAAAACCAGAGCTTGGGATTGTCAGGAACGCATACTGAGCGCTTTCGTCTTCGTCGGCTACTGTAATTGCCAGGTCGCTTAGCCTATTTGCCAGGAATCATATAACGTCTGAAAGTCAATTTGATATTCTCGAAATTTAAATTTAATACAAATTTGATACTAAATATTTTCAAATTGATTAAATAGTGTATTTTTGATGATTCCTTTTTTTTTTTATGGGTGTAGGTAATCTTTTATCTCGAACCATATTTCTATGTAAATTGTCAACATCATGTCCTACATCCATGACCCAACAACTCAATTTGTCTTGTGCTGATTCATCAAACCATGAAGGCTTTTCACTTTCAAGATGGAAATGTGTGGATAAGTTCATTGCGGTTTTGTGCATAAGGCTTTCAATTTTAAAACCAGATGCGGAAGCCACCATTTAAGTCCACAAAATGGGATTTACTAGGCCCAGCACTGGCGCCGCTTGGGTGCATTTAGTTGTCCCATGCTGTGTGTGTGTGTGTGTGGTGTGTCATGGCTTCAGTGGTGCGATAAATGCGCATTTCACTTTCTATCAACGTCTGCGAGTCGGAGACTAATGGCAGTTTAATTATGGTGCAAGGCCCTCAACTGTCGCATAAATTACATTAGACAATTTGTATTTCTTTTAATGCTAAAGCCTCGCCCATTTTTTATTTTTTCATTACATTTCATTTGTTTTTTTTTTGCTTGAATCTTTTGCAGTGACTTGGCAATATGGCTTTGAGGTCATAGACACTACACAAAGAAAACGAAATAAATTACAAGGCAAACAAGGAACATACTTAAAAATGTCCGGCAATCAACAGCAACAGCAGCAGCAACAACAACAACAACAACAGAAGACATTAACTACAACAACAGCAGCAGCAACCACAAACGGAGCAACGACTTTGGTTAATAATTTGATAAAAATTAATGGCGTTGACAAAATTGTAAGCAAAACATCAGCAACGCAGGCAATTAACAAACAACAACAGCAGCAACAACAGCAGCAGCAACAACAACATAGGCGCTCTTTACTGCCAGCAACAACAGCAGCAACATCAACGCAACAACAAAGCGTGACGCCAACGCCAACAGCAGGAACCGCACAGTCATCAGCCTCACATCAATTGCAAACGGTGGCCACAATACATCAGCAACATTCAACGCAACAACAGCAACCACCTCCCTCAACAACAGCAGCATCTCGTCTACCCATACAACAACAACAACAGCAGCAGCAACAACAACAGCATCAGCAACATCAACAACATCAACCTTCCACCCGCCGCAGTTTCTATCAATTGCAACATCCCAGCCTACGTACACCCAATCTTAAAGCTCCTGCACCCGCCCACTCCATACCACCTCGATATCAGCCTCCCCCTCAACCAGGAAGTGGCATACTGAAACCCCATTTACCCATCAAGTATCCGCCGGATATTCCTCAACTTACTACCATCTACATACCAGATTCCATCAAACAACAGCAGCAACAGCAGCAGCAGCAGCAGCAGCATTCGCGCTATCTGCATCAGCACCACCAGCAACAGCAGCATCAGCAATCCTCAAAGGCCACACAGGATATGCTGAAATTTGTACGCAAACCGGAACAGGAACATCCATCGCCCAATGCCTCTGTTACATCATCCAGTGTTGTGGGCACCAATAGCACAGGTATACCCACAGCCAATGGTGGACGCTTGACCATTGAACAGAATCGTCAATTGCAATCGTTGGTCAATGAGCTGAGAGCATTAAAGGAACAAAATCAACGTCTATTGGACGATAATCAGGAGTTGCGTGATTTATGTTGCTTCTTGGATGATGATCGACAAAAGGGTAGAAAATTGGCTAGAGAATGGCAACGATTTGGACGTTATACGGCAAGTGTAATGAGACAGGAAGTGGCAGCCTATCAGGTGAGTGAATGGTTAAAGGAAAATATAAAATTTCCTGATCGTAGTGGATCCATTTTAACTATAAGGAATAACTTATGTAAATTCTAGAAAGTCATCTGTTAATACACTAAACCAGATCAATTGAACTAATCTTTGAACTGAGCTGCCGAAATAAGTTTCAGCCTTTACTTTGATTCGATTAGTTTCTTCATCATTGTACAGGTGATATTTTGGTTAATTAGGAGATTTCAACAGGCCTCTGTAAAGCATGCTTTAGATGACTTATTTATATAAATCTAATATAGTCCGCCCGGGGGAATTTTAAATTTCAGAACTATTTTCCCATTTATTTATATATATCAGCTCAAATAAATGTTATATTTATTGAACTCTTTTACATTTTGCACTCCTGCGTTTGGATTTACCGAAATCAGAAAACCAACTACAGTGAATAACGCTTATATGGAAAAGCTATAATGCAGCAATATTTTTGCATATGATCTGTGGTTAAAAACACTATGTTTAATCATATTTTCATTGGGAAACAATAAAATTAGACTTTTGTAAACCAATCTTTCTTTTATTCATAGCCCATTTAGAAATTTTCGGTAGCAAGGTCGAGCTAGCGGCTATTTGAAAGTCATTTCCATATAAAGCCTAGTACTGAGGGCATTCGAATTTTCCTTTCGTCACAGTATGGACAGACAATGTGGACAGTCTTTAGGAACGCACCGTGAACCCGAGCCCAAAAAGTTTTGCAGGCTCGAGTCCCGTAGTGAACCGACTTCTTCCGATTTTTAGGAAGTTTGCAGCCCGGCTTTCAATATTAAACTATCGATGATCTGAAATAACAGCGGTTGCATTTGCTGTATTATTTTTACTGGATTCTCCCTTAATCTAAAGGGAATCCTGAAGTTGTGCAAATGTTTGTAACAGCCAGAAGGAACCATCTTCGACCCTATAAAGTATATATATTCTTGATCAGCATCAACAGCCGAGTCGATTGTTGCCATGACCGTGGGTCCGTCAGAGACTATAATAGAGCCACAAATTTTTGCATGTATGTATATAATATAATAAAACTACATTCTATATGAAAAAGACAGGAGACTCGATTACTACTATTAAATATAAATAAAACCCGACAGATTTTGTATGAGCTTTTTGTTGTTATGCTGTAAATAGCTAGATATCAAGGGGCATTGCTTTTAAAATGGTTCAAACTAAGCTTTTCGAACCTAAGGATTTGCTTTGAATCTTGTTTCATAGCTTCTTAGATACTGAAAACATTTTTTTAAAGGGTGATTGGGTTTCAAGTGTACATTTTTTGATACCTCAGCGTGACTCGTAGCATGTGGCAAGGCCAAAAATGCTCAGTACGGTTCACCATGAATAGACTAACAAACGAACAACGCTTGCAAATCATTAAATTTTATTATCAAAATTCGTGCTCTGTGAGAAATCGAAGAATTCGAATAATTGTGTAATTGAAGAGCAGTCAAAGGCAGTTCAAGAGCTGCCAATGCACCCTGAAAAATGCACTGTTGGGTGCAACTTGTAGGACGGCGGCATCATTGGACCGTACTTTTTCAAAAATAATGAAAATCGCAACGTTACAGTCAATGGAGCAAAGTATCATGCGATGATTACCGACCAAAATGGAAGAAGTGAACCTGGTTGATATGTGGTTTCAAGAAGACGGTGCCAAATGCCGCACAGCATGTACGTGAAATTCTTGCCAGGGATTAAAACCCGAAATGAATTTCGGTTTCGATCAAGGCATTCATATTGACCTAAAGCTAATTTTAACTGTATAGGAAACGGACAAGCAACCTATGTCCGTTTCCCATGATACCGTAACCGAAATATAGCAATCGTCCGAGTTAGAAACCGCAACAGATACCGAAAATCGTTTCGGTTTTAATCCCTGATTCTTGCAATAGTTATTTCAAAGTCTTCTGTTCAGCTCTCAGGAACAGTGTTGGAAAATTTGTAGAAATTTTAGTTTTGGTGAATAATTTTTGCAGACAAGCAATATTTTCCTATAGCCGATTTGCATACAAGCTTTTAAATTGATAAATTTTTGCACAAAAACCAATATATACTATCTATTTATCTAATTATTTCTCATACTAAGAACCATGATACAACTATGACGGGTATGGCGCTCTCTCACTAAGCTCTAATTGGGATATAGTATGTCTAATTAATTAGCTTACAAACCGAGTTGCGACTTGAAACCAACGTCTTTTCTCTTATAAGCGTATTTTCCGAGATCGAGTTAATACGTGTCCAATTATTTTGTACACTTTGCTTACAAACCAATTTACCTAAAACAATTTACCTAAAAAACAGTTTCCTCGTACAAACTTTCCGGGTATTTTCCACCAATTTGGTGTGCATTTAGTAATAATAGTCATAAATGGAAATTGCATTCCATATTCCATGCTGTTAACTCTTCTCTTTTTCCTGCTCAATGCTGATTTTTCATCATCTCTTGCAGAACAAACTGCGCCAATTGGATGACAAGCAACAGGAACTAATCACCGATAATCTGGAGCTGAAAGAGCTTTGTCTCTACTTGGACGAGGAGCGTGCACATGTGGCGGCCAATGCGCTGTGCGCAGGTTGTGGAGCAGCCACTCGAAATGCTTTACGAGATGATGGTGATGGCTCTAGTTCCAGTACCAATGCGGATGAGACTATAACCGCTTTGCGTAACTATGCGGAACAAAGGCAACTACCACAGGTGAGATATACAAAATGTTTTTACCCAACAAGCAAAAATACTTTATACGCCATTCCCTTTTTCTTGTTTAGGACCTACGGCATGCCCACACCCTAAATGATCAGACGCTGCAGTATGTGCGTTCATTAGAACGACGCATACAACAGCTGGAGGAAGAACGTAGCACACCCACTTCTAACCTACAACAGCAGCAACAGCAATCTACTCCTACGCCCACACCAGCTCCAGCCAAATCTGCACCCTCTCCCCATCCGCATTCGCATCAGCAGGATATTACCAATAGCAGCCAGGCGGCAGCGGCCGCGGCGGTGGTAGCAGCAGCAGCAGCCGCTGCTGCTTCTGTACAACTACCCGAACCCATAGCTGGTCGTCCGGAGGCTGTGGTGCGTGCCTTGCAAGTGCTGGAGGTGCGAGAGCAACTGGAACGGGATCGGCTGGGCAATTTGGCTGGCAGTGCTCTCGATCAGATGGATGATGGCGAGAAGGCTTTGGTCCGTGAAATGTGTAACGTAGTCTGGCGCAAGCTCGAAGGAAGTCCGCATGGCCCGGCAGCCCTAGAGCCGCTCTAAGCATTTAATCGGCTAACATTTAGAGTTTAATGTTAAAAGCTAATTTATGCCCTAATATATAACCCCTAACAATTGTACAAAGTTCAAACCCATAACCTAAGCTAAGAAAACACACACAAACACACAAAATACTCAAAAATGTCAAGCATATGCCAGCAACTAATTTCAAATGAAACTATTTTCAATTCTATTTACCTGCACAAACTAAATAAATGATTTGGCTCAAAGCTAAGTTTTACTTGGTCTTAAAACTAGTCGATTTGGTACCAAATCATGCTATCGACATTCCGATTAATCGCCCAATCAGCTTTATTGTTGGTTCAGTCGATTATTTAAATTTCCGCCTCTTATTTCGTCATTTTTAATCAGTTGTTGCCTTACACTTGATATTTTTCAACCATTGTAATCTTTGACTGTTATTTTTTTTTAGAGGCAATCAGCAGCCTTTTCAAAAAAGAAAAGAAAAACTTTTATCTAAGAGCTGTACACTATAAAAAAAATCAAAATATAATGCCACAAATATTTTCATAACTAACCGATTGAATTGTTTACTTTGTCCGACTTTTCACATGTTTCTACCTTAACCTTGCTCTTCAATTTATTTCACACGCCTTTCCACCGATTCTTATCCCTTGCCCACAACAAAAAGCCAAATGTTGCATATTTAATGACAGTAAATTTAAAACTCACATGTTCACACTTTAACGCTCTCCAAACCACGACTGAAACTGGACAATGCATGAATTAGCCAGAAAGTGGGTTGGCTTGCAATTTCTTGCTGCATCATCCTGTCCCACATGCACAAAACGACTTTATGCTGATCTTTTACTGAATGAATGTGATATGGCGCACCAAATTGGCCAGGAAAAAAAATCAGGTTAAACAGCTCCAGCTTTGTGTGGTAATTTACGTTTGTATCAGCTACAACAACAACAACATGTTTGTAAGTAGCGTCCAGCAAAGCGTAGAAAGCGACCGCAACACCGGCGAAGTGTGTGTAATTCGATTAGATTTATGGCTAGTGTTTGAGAGCAAGCTCAGACTTTAGGGGGAGCAATGTTTTAAATAGATGTAACAGTGAATTAGCATTGAATTAGCAAGGTGAATTTGGTAATATAGAGGAAAGAATAGAAATGTAAGAAAATTATGCCAAATGTTCGTACTAAATCGCTTGTTTTGTTCAGATTTGTGTAACCCATAGAACGCACAAAGAACTTAAAAATGAGGCTCTTATATATCATATTCAATAAACGCAACCTTACTACTAAAAAACAACCCATACGAAAGTCTAGTGTAAGTAAAACATTAAAGATAAATAGCGTAAGGTTGGTTGGGTATCACATGAGATGGGTTGGCTGATATGCTTGTTTATCCTTTCCACTAAACCAAGGATTAGCTGAGATATATTATAATTAAAGACAGAAGCATGTACCAAAGGTACACAGATGCAAAAGTATGTAACAGGGAGAATGAATCATTTCCGACCCTATATATCAGGCCTGTTCCAAATTCCGAAAACGAGTGGAACTGTCCCAACTCGAGCTGATTGCTGTTCTGACTTCCACAAATCAACAAAATTTTTCGTTTTCAAAAGTTATGCTGTAGAGTTGAGACATTAAAACAAATGTTAAAAACTTAAAAACAAAATATTATACCAACTGTAGACATTCTAAAAGCCAATTTGCGATTTTTATTTATTTGTTTGATATAGAAATAGATTTCAAAAGAATTTTTATTTAAACATCAATAAAATATTGCATGAAATCCACAACCGAACGACTGTAACCAAACCGAGCTGTTCTGAATCCCACTTTATTACTTCGGTCGATTTTAACCTTCAATCGATAGCTGCTAGGGTTGTTTCATGTGATCTAAAGTATTCGGACAACACTGCGTCTATTTTATTTGGCTATATTTAACCGTATTTGATATGACATATTCAAATGTAATAATAAAATACTGTTTTAAATGAAATTAAATGGATTTAAAGAGTAAATTAGGGCTTTATAAATCCAAATTATATAGTTGGTGACAACTCTGGTTGCTGTCGATATACACAAACACGTGCGCTGACCATGCAGATAGCTGTTTATTACACCGTTTTCGAAACCGAATTTAAAAAGGCAAAAAGTAACCAAATCGGTCAGAATTGGAAACAACAAAAACTAAAACGTTCGTTTTAATTCGTTTTTACTTTTTGAAAAACTTCGGAATTCGGAACAGCCCTGTTGCCGAGTCGATTAAGCCAGGCCCGTCTGTCCGTATGAACGAAGAGATCTTACACTCAGAAAACCAGCAAACACAATCACGTTCGGTGGTCGTCTCCTATGATTCGTTCCTTCTAGAGATCAGCATTATTTATCGATTTGCCGATTTGAATGATAAAGATCAGATGAACAATACTAAAACTGTGAACAAAAGAAAGTTCGTTGCCGCAGCGCAGCAGTAGCGCTGCATTCAGCTGCTACTGCAGGTACAGAGTATATTACAGTCAAGCTTGAGCAACTTTCTTACATGTTTTTATAACCTTGTAGAGGGTATATTAAAATTGTCCAGATGTTTTTAACGCATAGACCACACAAAGTATATATATTCTTGATCACCATGACGAGCTGAGTCAGTTTAAAACTATCCTAACCAATCTTTGTACGAAGCCTTTTGGAACAAATACGCTGCACATTTGTCGGAACCGGCCGAATCGGATGACTATAGCATATAGCTGCCATAGGAACGATCGGTCGAAAAAGTAGTTTTAGTGAGAAAAACTTTTTTTCTTCAAAGCAAACGTCCGCAAACCTCGTATTTATAAGTTTTCTATGCTTTTTCACAATTTCACCAAGTTTTATGAAAATCGCACAACTATATGGTATAGCAGCCATACAAAAGATATGTCTGAAAAAAGTCTTAGTATGAAAAACTTTTTTGTTTTTAAAGCTATTGCTCCCAAACTTGTTACCGACCAATATTAAATGCTACCACACAATTTTCCCAAGTATGATCCAAATCAGATGACTATAGACTAAAGCAGCCATAGGAACTATTGGTCGAAAAGTAGTTCTAGTGAGAAAAACTTTTTTGTTCTCAATGGTATCGTCTTTATATTGAACCCGAATTTGTAACAAATTCAAAGGAGACACCACCCTGGCCAAGAGAAAAACCGTCACCAAAGTCTCGGGACTCGGTCAGCATTTGAGACAAATTTTTTTTTAACTTTGTTTTTGTTTTATTGAATTAAACTTGTATTCCTCACGGTTGATTGGTGCGGTTTTATGGGGCAACCACTTAGCTGTGTTGCTCTTTCATTTATTTATTTAGTTTACACAGTAAAACTAAGTTTACAAAACTTTCGCCTCGGACAGATCATCCAGGGGCTTGCTGGGTGGCGGGATCTTGTACTCCGTCTCTGGGTTCTCATAGATCTTCTCCTCCTTGGGCTCCACCACCGACACATTGTCGGGCAGGAGCTTCTTGGGTCCAATCTTGTTCTTGGGATCATTGGGCAACATAATTTTGACCTTGATACCCAGCACACCTTGACGCAGCAGCACGTGACGGGTGGCCGTCTCCACATAATCGTTGCATGGATCACCGGAATGAATCATCAGACCATCAACGAACTTCATGGACTTGGCACGCTGACCACGCAACTTGCCGGAGACAACAACCTCGCAACTCTTAGCGCCAGTCTCCATGATGAACCGGAGCACACCATAGCAGGCACGACGCACAGCAAGACCACCGGTCAGCTTGTAGCGCAGCGACTCGGCCTGGGCAATGGCGCACAAGCCGCGAGTGGCCACCTTCCGCTTTCGAAGTTGAAGCGCTTTTGGACCATGGCGGTCAATTCACGAATGTGACGACCCTTCTCCCCCAACACCTGTTGGGTCTTGGTGGCCATAATGATGATCTCAGTGCGAGAGGGCGTCACACGCACCTCCACGCCGGAGTAGCCATCCTCGGCAAGCTCGCGAGTGAGAAACTCGTTCAACTCCGCCTTGAAGATGCCGTCGGAGACGAACTTGCGTTTCTTCGAAATGGTTAGGTTCATATTCATTTCATACATCTCGCAAGGAACGTGGTCCAAAAAAAATGGAGACACCACCCAGGCCAGTGAGTCCATTATTAAGCTAGCCGTCGAATAGAAGCGCACCAAACACAGCATGACATTATGTTTGTTTGTAGAATTCATATATATTTATTAAATTTTCTGATTAGTCCTAGCTGGAGTCCTAATACTGGAGTCCATTCTAATGATCAGTTGTTCTTTGAGTCCATGCTGATGATCACTTTTTTGGGTAAAACAATATGACTAGAAGAAGTAGGAGAAGCAGGAACTCCGGCTTAAGGACTCTAAACAAAATTTAGCTAGATATGCTCAGAGGTTGTATAGACTTATACCATAGAATAACAAACGTTCATTGTATAATGGGTTTGAGCAACCAGTTTTGGATTTTATAATATAGCCTTTTTAGTTTGATTAAACAGATTATTTTTGATTATTGATTTAGTATGATTAAACAGATTATTTTTGATTAATTTTTCGGGCGTATAGAATGAATAACTTTTGAGTTTGACAATACTATTTCTGATACCCGAATTTCTGGTACCTAGTTGAGCATAATTCGTTATAGCAGATCTTTTTTACATTAATGAAACTTACAAAGGGGAAAAAAGGAAGGGATTCAAATACAACAGGGGACGGCAAAAAACACATTCACATTTAATCATTGGGCAGCGACGAGCTTTTGCTGTCGGTGTATCGACTTCGCTGCGTAGATAGCGACGCGCCGACCCTTGACATAAAATGTAAATAGTCACACGCTGAACACATGAGGTGTTCATCATCATCAAGTATTCCGGGCTCTTTCAATTTGACCCTTGGTAAAGTTATTCTTTTTAATTAAAATTCCACGACTTTAGAAAAATTACAAAATTTTATTGTTGGACATGCACTCCGACTTACACACTAACCGTCTGTTTTGTCTCTTCCGATTTGCTCTTAAAATCTTGCAATAGCTTAAACTTTTGAATTTTACCCGAGGTAGTTTTGGGGAATGCATCGACAGGTATCACAAACCTCGGTACCTTAAAATGAGCCAATTTACCCTTGCTGTAGGCACGCAACGATTCGTTTGTAAAGTTTTTTGGGTCAACCTCATCGTCTAAGCGTACAAAGGCACAAATCTCCTCACCCAAACGTTCATCGGGTACACCAATGACCTGAAATAAAAGCCATTATATCAGTGATCACTAATCCAGTTTAGAGTTAAATCCTTACATGAGCCTCAATAACCTGAGGATGGGCATTCAAAAAGTCTTCAATTTCGCGTGGAAAAACATTCTCACCGCCACGTATAATCATCTCCTTAATCCTTCCCACAATTCTTCCATAGCCATTCTCTTGCAGGACAAACTGATCGCCCGTCTGAAGCCATCTGTCAGCATTAATGGTCTCCTGGGTCTTCTCCGGATCACCATGATAGCCCAACATAGTTAGATAGCCACGAACGCACAGCTCACCAGGCTGGCCAAAGGGTACTGTATTGCCTTGCTTATCAACGACCTTGGCCTCCAAATGATCGGTTAGATGACCCACTGTTTTGAGCACATCATCTTCCGAGTCTCCGGGTAGCGTTTGAAAGACAACCGCTGTTGTCTCCGTCAAACCGTAGACATTGTGCACGGCTTCAGCTTTGAGTACCTTTTTGACATCTAAGATAAGTTGCGGCGAAATGATGGCTCCTCCGTTGATGGCCTTTTTAATTCGACCCAAGGGTACTTGAAGTTTCTGCTGTGCCCTAATCAAATCCACATACATAGTTGGAGTGCCATGTACCACCGTGCACTTCTCGTTCACTATGGCAGCCAGGGAGTCAGTGGGATTGAATCCAGCTGCAGGCAAAACCAATGTAGCACCCTTGACCAAGGCAGCCATAATTGTAATGACCACTCCATAAGCATGGAAAAGGGGTACCTGTACGCATATTCGTTCACCCTCCAACTGATTGCGTATGCCCACATGAATGCCGTTATTAATTAATCCATTATGAGAGAGGACTGCAGCCTTGGGAGTCCCCGTGGTGCCCGATGTAAACTGTATATTACAGGGTGTATCTGGACTGATTTTTGTTTGAAGCCCGGCAATCTCCTCCTGCTCTGATCTGTTGGCCATGTTCAAAACCTCTTCAAATCTTAGAACACCCTTTAGACGATCCTCGCTGTTGATGATCACCGAACGTAAATGCGGAAATTTCTCGCTTTTGAGTTTACCCGGCTCCGAGTCAGCTAGCTCAGGACAAATACTACGTAGAATCTCATAATAGTTTTGGGTCTTGAATGTCTCGGGTGCCACAATGGCCTTAATGTCCACTTTGTTGAGACAATAGGCCACCTCGGGTCCCTGGAACGCAGGATTAATACCCACCGAGGTAAGTCCAGCTCTAGCTGCTGCCATCATGCCCAGATACCAATGCACATAGTTGGGTGCCCAAAGGCCTACTGCATCACCATGTCCTAGTCCCAGCTTACGGAATCCAGCCGCCAGACGATCAACTTCGGCCAAAAGACTTTTGAATGTATATCGCTTATCCTCATGACAGGATACTATGGCTTCGATATCACCATATTTTCTGGCTGTCAATTCCAATTGCTGGCCAATATTGCGATAGACCAAGGGTTCCCGTCCAATGTGATGTCTGTGACTATTGGAAGCGTAAAGTGAAGTGGAGATGCTGGAGAAGAAATAACATTAAAATTTTAATGAGAGTTTGATATCGCAAAATACGGTCTAAAGCACAATGTTAAGTGAAAGCACACTACTTGCCAAACCAAAATTTATGACTAAATTCCCGACTCAAATTTAGAGACTTAAATGGTTCATTCTTTTTGAAACCGAACGGTTTCAAAATTCACCATTTTTGATTTTTCAATAAAAAAAAATCCGAAATTAGATCTCGACACTCCCACCAAAACGTGATTTTCGGTTTTGCAAAGAAAATTTTTGTTAGTTTTATAAACAATTTCAAAAATAACATACACAAAAATATTAAAAAAAAAGGGTTTTTTAAAAATTTCATTTCTCAGGTTTGGTTTATCGGACAGGTTTCGTATTGATATTGCTGAAAAGTATTTTACTGTATCTATCAAAATCATAATTTAATACATTTTTTAATTATTTAATAATATTAAGTAATTGTTGTTAAATTTTATATACAATTTTTTCTCAGTGTTAACCACCATGATATAGCTTCTTAGGATATACAAGTTATTGCCCTAAACATAACTTAACATTGAAAATTTTATAGATATTAATTATGATATGAAAGTTAAAAACAAATAACAATATGTCCTTAAATAAAACTTTGCCACACAGTCAGTTTTAAAGCTATGTGATTGAAACTTGGCAATTAAGCTTTATATTTATCAAGCTTTTTAAAAATCAGCATCATGCAGATCGGACGTCTATATCATACAAGATATACATACTTAAAAAGGTAGTCGCACTCGCTCTCTCACCACTTCTTAAATAAGAAGCTGAACACAAAAAAATTCGTCGGCGGGGATGCGTCGCTCACAAGGGTTGTTTACAGAGTGACATTTAGGAAATAAGCAAAGAGAGCGAGTGCGGCTACCTTGTTAAGTATATCTTGATATCATATAGCTGCCATAGAATGCTGAATTTGGTTGTGGTATAATTTAGTTTGCAAACTATGGTCACACTACACCACATAAAAAATTCAGTTAATTATATCATTCTGCTAAGAATCTTATATATCAGGGGCCGCCAAAACACACATGCACATTTTGGCGTTGCGTGTGTGTGTTTAGCTACGCGAGAGCGCGCTCATTTAGCACTTCTTTGTTGTTGCAAAAGAGACCAGTTTAAGCTCGTTTACTGTCGGTGAGTCAACGTCGCTGCTGCAGAGCGCAGTTGTATACGTTTTAGATAGGGATCGATCCCTATCGTCGACGTGCCGGACTCTGCTCTATACACATACTAAATTTGTGTGTGTGTGAGTCTTTCAGTCTCGCGCTCACTCTCTCACTCACTCTCGCGCTCTTAGCAAAAGCGCTTAGTTCAAAATGTTGCCATATCTTCTTGGTTGTATCATGGCTTGCACCCTACCAATGACGTCTAAATCTTAGCTAAATCCCAGCCAACCAGCGGAGTCCGCAAGGTGCTCCATTAGGACTCCCCGTACGGTGCGCTGAGCCTCCTAGGAAGGCTCCGAAAAGTGTCCCAAAGGAGCATATCCGCCGGAGAATATCAATATATCATATATATATGAAAAAATTGAAAGATTGAAAAGATAACCTAGACGGAGTGTTTCGGGATTGGATTCGGTGCTCCGATAATGGTCCGAAGAGGAGTCCCTAAGGTTTCTCAAAATGCTCTTTATTATACCCTTGCAAAGGGTATTATAATTTCGCCCAGAAGTTTGCAACGCATAGAAATATTCATTTCCGACCCCATAAACTATATATATTCTTGATCAGGGCGACGAGCTGAATCGAGTGAGCTTTGTCCGTCTGTCTGTCTGTCCATCTGTCTGTCCGTCTGTCTGTCCGTCTGTTTCTACGCAAACTAGTCTCTCAGTTTTAAAGCTATCGAGCTGAAATTTTGCACAAAGTCTTCTTTTTATTGCACGCTGCTAATATGTCGGAACCGACCGGATCGGATGACTATATCTTATAGCTGCCATAGGAACCATCGGTCAAAAAATGGGTCTTAGTGAGAAAATCTTATTTGTTTTCAATTTTAGCGGCCTTTAACTCGGTCATTATTAATATTATATGCTTTCAAACAGATTTGCAAATTTTGGTGAAGATCGGATGACCATATCTTATAGCTGCCATAGGAACCATCGGTCAAAAAATGGGTCTTAGTAAGAAAAACTTTTTTGTTTTCAATGCTAGCGTCACAAAACTCGGCCATAATTAATATTATATGCTTTCAAACGATTTGCAAATTTTGGTCAAAATCGGATGACTATAACATATAGCTGCCATAGGACCGATCGGTCGGAAAATAGGTCTTAGTGAAAAAAAACTTTTTGGTTTTCAAGTAAATCGTTCCTTAAGTCGGTGATTCTTAATATTAAACGCTTTCAAACTAATTTGAAAAGTTGATCGACATCGGGTGACTATATCTTATGGTTGCCATAGGACTGATCGGTCGGAAAATGAGTCTTAGTGAGAAAAAACTTTTCTGTTTTAAATTTTATCTTTCTTAAACTCCGCGATAGTTAATTTGACATGTTTTCAAAAAGATTCGTGAAATTTGGTCGAAATCAGATGTTTATCTGTCGAAAAATGGGTTTTAGTTAAAAAATTTTTAGATTTTTTTGTAAGTGTTCTTAAACTCTGACATTTCAAAAGCAGCATTTGCAAGGGTATAAAAACTTCGGCACAGACGAAGATAGCTTGGCCTTCTCGTTTTTATTTATAATTAATAAATATTATTATTTTTTTTTATTTTTTGTTATTATTGAATAAGAGACAAGACTAAACGGGATTCAGTGCTCCCTCACCGATACCATGCGGTGCTCTTTTGGACTCCATTTTCACTTCTGCTTCAGAGTGCTCCGGAATCGCTCTTCGAGGTGCTGCTTTGGGTGTCCCTTTTTTCCCCTACTTCGGAGTGCTCCGCATATGGCTGGCTGGGATGGTTTGTGTCTTGACTAGGTTTAATACATATTTATTGTGGAGCTTAGAAAGCTCTCTTATCAATGTGAAGCGATGTGTTTGTAAATATTTTAAGCATTGTTATTGTTATGGTTTTATTATTAATTTTGGGTCTTAGGTTAATTTGCTTGTTTTAGTGGAATGCAGTAAACTTGATTGTAGATTATTTTGGACTTAAAAGACGCAGCCATTTTGGACTTAAAAGACGGAGCCAAAAATATAAATCTTATATATAAGTATGTGCTAGTACACATACAAATAAAAGAATTTTATTTATTAGCAACAAACACTTATTAATCACATTTATATAAAGAATAGAACATTCTGTTAAACAATTTAGCTATCTATTAAATTTATTTCAAGTGGATACTTATCGATGCGGTCTACTTATATTTTTAGATACTTTGAGAAGCTGTTGCGGTGCTTATCAAAGAAACACACAAAGATAATAAAACAAATTATTTGTTTACACACATACATACGCAGGTATGTACCTATATAATACTTAAATATTACGTAATATTTGCCACTTCAGTCGAAAACTGAGATGATAGCTGCACACACAATTAAAATCCGCTTTTGCAACATTTTTGGAAAGTTATACTTAGAGAAAATAATCTATATATATTTATACAGCAAAATTCACTCAGATTTTCTATAAGTCTTCCTAACTCACCTTCTAAGAGACGTCAACATAAACCTTTGCTTAAGCAAATGTCTGGCCATTAAATCAATTTTTTTGTTCAACATTTTTGGGCTTATCACTATTTTAATTTTAATACTTTTTGCTTAAACAAATTTGCATTACTTTTAACTAAAATTATTATAAAGCGCACGTCCACGAATCGCCAAGTTCATAAACAAACTGAAACTCATTCGCATTCTCATTCTCCAAACCGGCCACGGCTTCCCTCCCCATAGCGTACACACACGATCATCAACCACTTTGCTTTAGTCCCCTTCTACTGAGAGCATGTGTGGCGGCGACTGGGCTGGTGGGAGGTTGGCGCTATTAGTGCGTTTGTATGGGTTCGTAAGACCGGCAATTGTTTTGATGCTATTTTCTGTTTGTTGCTTTCTGCGATGGCGTGATTTGTCGTTTACTTTTCTGTTTGGTGCAAAAAGCTTTATATTGCTTGATTAGGGTGAACCTTATTTTTATGGGGACTTGAAATGATTAAAGAATCGAATGAAGGTGAATTGGAAATATAGCAAATAATTGAATGTAGTTTGTTTTTATCTTCGAAGACTTGGAAAATAGTTCTATGCAGTGCGAAAATCGAGGATATTAATACTGAAACTGAAAAACTAATTTATTCTTTCTAATCTTTCAAAGCAATTCTTCCCGGACATAATACACCTATACCAACGTTTTTTCCAATCATCGAAACATATCAAAATGTCACTTTGTGGTGAAAAAATCCAACTATAAATTCGTCCAAAAAACTCACAGTCTCTGTAAAAAAAGCGGTAATGAAAGTAAATTAATCCCGTATCCCACCTTATTTTACGCTTAAATCCTAATAAATTAAATTAGGCGCAATATTCGAACATAATTTTATAGCAAAGCAGGATCCCTTTTTAAGCATGTTCGAAATTATTTTAAATCGGATGCCAGCCGGTTCTGAACCGAAACGAATCGTACCGAACCGCTAATTCAATATCGAAAACCGAACCCGCGTGTTTTAAAAATTGCGCTGAGAATCGAAGCCACTGCACTGAACACGCATACGCTTGTTCAAAGCTGCTACACTAAGACAAATTTGATATTTTTTGGTGATCCATTGGATAATTTTGGTACCCATTTGGACTGGATATTATTAATATACTGTTTAATTGTTAAATGTTAAATTGATCTTAAATTCTCCTCCAATGGAGCTTAAAATAGTCAAAAGGATATGATAATATATATAAGGTATCTGTTTATTTTCCGCTCCAGGGTATAATACAGTCGGGCTTAAGCGAGTTTCCCATTTCTTTATTATCATTATTTAAAAACAAGTATTTTTGACTTTTATTAGTAGACCTCACGCAATCTCATTTCTGAAGCTGCTTATCAACATTTTACTTTCTTGCCTTATCAGCGGGATGAACAAACAATTTTAAATTGGTTTGATAGAAAACATACAAAAACATGGCCTTGAGCAGTTTCTAATCGAGTTTCCTATACTCCTCATTCCCAAACAAAACTTTCGACTTTCTTGATATTTTCTTCTTGTATTGATCGTACATTTTCTTAAACTGCTTGCTCTCATCTAGCTCATGGACTGCATACGTAATGGGCGGATTACGCATAAGGTCCCGATTCGTGGCCTGAACCTCCTTGAAACAATAATCTTTAAACAAATGACACTTGCAGTTGGGTGGATGCAGCGCCACCTCATACATAATGGCCAAGCAAAGTTTTAGATTTTTCAAATAATTCTCCTTGCTTATGCACTCGTCGGCCTTATTGGGTCGTGAGTGTATGGAACTGAAGGGCACTGCTATCGAGTACGCACCGGGCCTACAATATTTACGCAGTTCATTTAACATGGGTAGGGAAATACTTATGTTATCGGGTATTACAGCTTCACACTTGTAAGCACGACGAAAAGCATTCTCGATTGATTGTCGGAATGGATTCTGGTGGGATTCGTTAAGTGGAGCCATTTGATCCAGCACGCGTAACTGAACTATGTGAACGCACTTCAAACGCCGATAAGCCTCATTCAAATGTGTGCGAATGACATGGATTACATACTCCACGCTCTGTTCGGGAACTAGTTTCACCGAAAACTTCGTGATGCAATGTGTGGGTTTGTGGAGACTACGTAAGCTTTCGTGTGGATAGGCCTTAACATTATGAATCGATAAGCTAGGCATACACCAGCGATGCTTTAGGAAATCCGCACGAGACAGTTCATGTGGTAAGCGCTCAATACCTAAAAAATCTTTGTATTCCAGAACACCAGATTCCGCTTTACACATGATGTTCCAATCATTCTGTGTGGGCGGTAAGACATGCCTGTGAAGTCCCTCCACAAGTATACCCTTCTGTACATCCATTAGGGTGTTCATCAGACGACACAGCTCAGACATGGTATCGGGCCGAGTCTTTGAATCTTTAGCCCTTACTTCCAGCTGAAAGTATATATAACCACTATAGCTAGTGATAATCAGGGGCATTTTTTCAGCTACCCAAAAATTGGTGCAGTGTATAATCAAGTCGACTGTTTCGAAAAACTTTTGACGATCGTACATCAAGCTCCTTAGGCCTTGACTATCTTGAAAATGAGCCGAATCGATGACAAAGCGCATATTTATGGGCAAATCTTCATTTTCTTTCAACCAGGCATCGACTGCTTGTATCCAACTCATTATTGGTCCCTTGGACGTGGCAACACCTTTTCCATAAAGCATTTCCATATGCTCTGTTAACTGAAAGGGTTCATGTTGCCACTTCTCCAACTCATCTATGGCCAATACATCTACATAACCATAGATCAAGACCACATTCTTGGCTGGCGAAGAAAAGTAACTGGCTAAGAGCACATATTGCATCTGCTCATGTAGCTCATCTTTGGGCTTAATCTCTACCACCTGCACATCATCGAAATGCAGCTGAATCAAATGCTGGGCCATACGATCTATAATCTGTTTATTCTGACTCTGATATTGCCGTTCCAGAGATATCGATTTGATTTTCACCATATGATCGAGCTCCTTTAAATATTGAGAGCTGTTTAGATTAATCCCGTACTTTGCTCTCTCCAGCTCCGCTTCTTCAACGAGTATACGCTCTTCCAAGGGATGATCTTGCAGGCACATATGACGCTCACAGCGACAGAAATTTGTATGTCCATCGCATTTGGGCCCTAATCTGCCACAGTTGGCGCGCTCGCCCCAGCATATCATGATCGACTGAGAGAAATTTTCGAATTTTGATATTAAAATTTTGTAAAATTGTAAATATTTTCAGATATGGAGCGGGGGTAAGTTGATATTACATATCTTCCTAAGGTTTCTAGTCGTCTAGCTAGACGACTGACACTTTGACAAGCTGTTCTTAAAAGATTGAACTTATTGCCCTTAACACATGGCAACAAAGTTAAACTTTTTCCAGTTTATTGAACAGGCGGATTTATGTATGCTGAACACGAATCCGTGTTGGTCCAGCACGACTGGATTTTTGGTAACTTGGGAGTAAAAATGCTTAAAATAACTATTTCGAACCATTTTAGAAGTATTTTAGGAGAACATATACTTTTGTTTTGACTCTCTTGGCTATTATCGTAGAGTAGTATTTCTGAATTTTAAAATAAACCATCTCAAATTATTTTGCGATTTTTTTAAGTTAATATATATATCATTTACCAATATATGTATGTGTTCGAAATGTCATTATTTTACACTGTTCATTAGTATGCAACGGATGTTGTTAAACACTTTCATAAGAATTCCATACAAATAGAGAGCCTTTTGAACTGTTTTGGCATTGAATACCTTTGGACAGTAGAGAATTATGTCATTTCGAAAATATGTATTAAAAATGGCATATCTTCGCATAACAAAATGTTAGAATTGTTTGGGATAATTTGTCTTTAAGCTTAGAAATGGTTCCGTACGAAGATTGCCTGAAAGGGTCGATCATATGTGTAGCTTGTACACTAAACGTAGTAACGTAAGGGCATTTTAAGCAACTTTAAGCTCAAATTAAAAAACAATTCCAGACCTTTAAATTTATTACCAGAGCTACAAAATAACTCACCTCACTTATTTTCAATGTGTTTCAAACTGAGAGAAACTCAACTCCTGGAAATCTCTAGAAAAAATCTAGCTTGGGTTGGTTTGAAAAACGCTCGAAAAATCAACCGGTGTCACAGAACTTCGAGAAATTTCAGTTTCTTATTTGAAAATCTTGTTAGAAGGCTTGTTTCCACTGTAAAGTTCCATCACTAAAACAGACTAAAGCATTTTGTAGTTACGCGTTAATTTTATGTTTAATTTAAATTTTTTTAATGTGTTGTATGTTTTATGATGCATTTTTAAATTATAATTCAATTTTAAGTCATATTCTTAAAAAATATAATGCGAAACTTAAAAATATCTTTGCGGCAGTTATTATTCAAACAGGCAAATTTTTGATAAATTTTTAGGAAGTTTTCATAAAAAATTGGCTAAATTGTCATAATTGCAGATTAAAATATAAAATTTTGTTCCATTCACTAATAATTTGATCAAATATGACCGAGAAGTTCGCCAATTGGGCCCATTTAGCGAAATTTGCATTAAAATTTCCTAAAAATTTGTCAAATTATTTGCCTTTGTGAACTTAGCTTTAGCCCTTGTTGGTATCCTTGTTGTTACACAGATGGCTCCACCATATATAGATGGCGCCAGCTGAAGTTGAGTGGCAATTTGGTTTTAATTGAAACGGCAACATTCAGCAATCCCGGCATAAGTGGAAAACGGTGGCGGATCCCTAAAGATTTGGTCTATTTTTGGTCATGCTGGAAGGTCTCGGAATTGTTTTATTCCAACTAAATCTAATGCCGAAATGTATGTACAGTTGCTGGAAAGTGAGCTTGTTGAATTTGGAAATAATTATTGGATTTTTCAACAAGAAAAGGATGCAATTCACTGTAAAGGCTCTTTCTTTCATGCAGAAACATCCGATTTGGGATTGGTCAGCGATTATCCCGAACTTAAAACCCATTGAGGACCTCTGGGGAATCCGGCCTGCCAGATTTTTAGAAATGGTCAAAAGTTTGAGACACTTAAGCAACTAAAGCACGTTTTTGTTACATAGTGGGAAAAAATCAGCAATTTAACTCTGAAAAATTCATGGATTTTATGCCTGATCGCTTTAATAAGGTTATAACGGCAAAAGGAAAGTACATTAACTACTGAATTATAAATAAAGTGTAAACATAAGAATAAAAAGCAGACAAATTGAAAATGCACGTTTACGTATTTCCTATGAACTTCTTTTATTTAAATTATTATATTTCGATGCTTAAACATATTGAATTGCTATTATCCTTGTTATACCCTTGTAGAGGATATATTGAAATTGTCCAGATGTTCCAGAAGAAAGCATCTCCGACCACATAAAGTATATATATTCTTGATTAGCATGACTAGCTGAGTTGATATAGCCATATCCAACTGTCCGTCCGTCTGTTTCTATGCTATCTCCCCCGCCAACTTTAAAACTATCTTAACCAAACTTTGCATAAAGTCTTTTGGTACAAAGTCGCTGCACATTTGTTGGAACCGGCCGGATTGGATGACTATATCATATAGCTGCCATAGGAACTATCGGCCTAAAAAGTAGTTTTAGTTAGAACAACTTTTTTGTCTTCAAGGCAAACGTGGCCCAACCTCGTATTTATAAGTTTTTTATGCGTTTACACAATTCCATCAAGTTTGATGAAAATCGGTCAACTATATAGTATAGCTGCCTTTAAAAATATAGTTCTGAAAAAAAGTCTTATTAGGAAAAACTTGTTTGTTTTCAATGCTATCGCTCTCAAACTTGTTCCTGATCAATACTGTGTGCTACCACACAATTCTGCCAAGTTGGATCCAAATCAGATGACTATAGCATATAGCTCTCATAGGAACGATCGGTGGAAAAAGTGGTCGAGCCGAAGTTAGCTTTCCTCTATTTTTAGCTGTAATTTTTTGACTTAGCAGGTGGTTTTTCAGTATCTTTAATTTGGGAATGTTTTAAAATTAGCCATTACAATCCAATATCTTCCACATCTATTTATGTATTTAGCTTAATTTAATTTATGGACAGCACAAACAGCTCACAAGAATAAACTAAGCATTTTGTGATTTCTCCTCCGTTTTCTTTTTTCGCCTAAATGGCGAACAGATAAACTTCTTGATTGGATGCTCTTCCTTTTCTTCAGGCTTCTCAAATATACTATGCACCTTGCTCGAAAATCGACTCCGCCTATCCGGTTGTACTGGCGCTTCGCCTACTCTAGATTCCTTCAAAATTTCAGCTCTGCCACGAAGATTGCAATATTCAAAGATGACATCACATTTGCACCGGGCGGGCAGTAAGGACAACTCATGCATTAGTCCCGCACAGATTTTAATGTTGCGTACAAAGCAAGTTTCCCGTATGGACTCATTGATCTGTTGTCTCCGATCCATGCGTTGGGAGTAGGGTAATAGTATGATGGGTTTACCCAAAAGCTTGAGAAAGACACTGGCTATGGGTAGATTGCTGACAATGTTCCAAGTTAGAGCCGACTCTACCTGATAGATAGAGTCCACCGCCTTGATGACGGCTTTGGTGTATTTGGTTTCAAAACCCCATATCGCAGGTTCGCAGGAGTCCAGCAGATGAATCTTAAGATCTGTGCCCATTTTATGCTCAGTGTATTTGGCTTGCACATACTCTTCCACAAGGGCCTGGACACGAGATACCTCCTGATTGGGCAAAAGTTTAATGGAGAATTTACCCATGACAGACATGGGCAGCTCAGTGGAGGAACCATCACGACTATAACAACCCTCGATGCCGTGCATAACCAGCGAGGAGACACACCAACGATTCTGCAGCAGTTCCTCCTTGCTTAGCTCATAGCGCAGCCGACGAATGCCTAGCTTCTCCTTGTAGTCATACTCACTGAAGTTGGCCGACGCTAGCAATTCCCATTCCTCTAGAGATATTGGCTTAACCGCCTTTTTTACTTTGGGTACTATCAGCTCCTGACGATTATTAACCAAACTATTCATCAGCTGGCATACATCGGTCATGGGTTCAAAGACCAAACCACCAGCCAAACCTCCTTCCAGATTCTTATTACCTCCACGCACTTCAATGCCAAAGTGAACCCAACCGGAAAGGCTGCAGCTGATGACAGGACGTTCATCATTTAACCAAGAATTATTGCCAAAGACCATACAATCAACATCCAGAAAAAAGTCCTTATTTTTCTCTATATAATGATGCAGTCCCGTGCTGCCCACCTCATGCATAATCTCCACTATGACTTTAATATTCACTGGCAAATCCTCCAAAACCTTTAGCCAACATTCTATGGCTGACAGCCAACAAATTGTCATTCCTTTTCCCGAAGAAACTCCACGACCATAAAGCACTCCTTCGATCGAATTCAATTTGAAGGGTTTATTCAACCAGCCGTCTTTCTTTTTGGCTGGCACCACATCTAAATACGTATAGATTAGTATCGTATTCTTAGTTGGCGAGGAGAAATAGTGGGCAAACAGTACCTTCGGTGAAGGTTCATCATGGCATACCGATCGATTGGGATTTATCACGTACTCATTCACTGCAAATTTCATCGTTTCCAAACGAACATGTACCATTTCCAAAGCTTTCAGGCTCTCGTCTAGGTATTTCGGATTGGACGATATTGATTTTAGCTTAACCAAATATTCGAGCTGGCTTAAAGCATAGTCCGTTCTCTTGTCTATGGCCATGTAGATCTGGCGTAGCTTTCGCTTCAATTCGGGATTTAGCGGTTCATCAGCTTTGTTTTTCTCTTTTTTGTGGCGCAGCTGACAATTCGAGCAACGGCAAGCATCGGGGGGCTCTGTGATGAAGTCCTCATCCAAGTCATACTGCTGGCGGGTAGAACTACGGTTGGATCGACGGCTAGAACTACGGTGGGTAGAACGTCGGCTAGTGCGCACATGGCTCGATCTCATAATGATTTTAAGTAAAATTACTATAAATTTTGATTAATTAGGCTAGGTATGAATGCTTTTGTCAAGTTAATACTAAGATGCTAGCAGTAGCTAAATATTAGTCAAGAAACTCCAAAGCGAGCATTAGCAAGCTTGTCTTGGCCCTATGTTGCTGTTTTGAAGACACATAAACATACTTTTTTCTAGAATACATCATTCATATTTAATGTGCCACATTAACAGCCATTCGTTTTCGTTTTCTTTTGTTTTTATTTTCAACTTAAATAATTGGACAATCGAAATTTTTCTATAATCAACCAGAAATTAGCATAATAATAATAAACAAGCAAAAGTAGCCAGACCGGTTCCAGTGTCTTTAATAAGCTGAATCTACGCTTTGATAAGCAAAGTGCATAAATACACCGAGAGAAAGGGGAATGCAGTTAAAAGTTGAGAATTTTTATTGTGTCGTAGCTTAGTCATGCCTTAATGACACTTGCCAATGTTGGTTGCCGAGAGTATCGGCCAATTAAAAAAACGAGACTACGCTTGCGAAAGCGAGACAAACAGATCAATTTGTGTTGGTAGTCGTCACACATTACTTTCGATATACGATTGAAACCGAACAGTACCGAACGATCAAGAAGACTTGATCCAGAACATTGTTCAATCTCAAACGGCTCTGTCTGAGACAATCAGCAATATTTCAGCTCCCAAGGTGAACAGTGTGCCACCCAAATTGGAATCATTTGCAGCTTTCATGGTTGAAGAATCTATTGAGTTGGATATGGATCTCAGGGAATCCCTGATAATTAAAATGAATGATCTTTTGATCAACACTAAAACCAAACAAGTGGAGCGTAATGAATATAAATAAATAAAAATTGTTTTTCAATTTCCATACAAGGGTGTTTATTAATTCTGTGGCAATAAGGACAGCACAAGTGCGTTTTTCCTACTTTTCATCAGGGAATCAAACCGAATCGTATTTCGGTTCCGGTTCCAGTTCTGGTACGTACCGAAACTTGTGTTTCGGTAAAAGGTTCTGTTTTGGTTCTAATAATATTTCGGTATTCGGTTCCGTACCGGTACCTGCTCTCTTATTTCGGTATACCGGTACGTACGTACCGGTATGAACCGGTAAAATATGAAGAAAGAGCGGTCATTGGTTATGCATTCATTCGATTTCTTAGCAAAGACTTAATAAAAGTTATACGCTCACTTGCCCTTCTCAAAGGCCACACAATTGTGGAAACTGTGTAGAGTTTTCTTTATTTTTATAAACGAGAGTTTTTTCGGGTTTTCGGGTTTCACTTTTTAAACACGGTTTTCTATTTAGAATGTCTCTATACGTGTTTTTTCTCTTCACGGTTTGTCGATATGGATTTTTCTTTCTGTCTCTCTGTCTGTCTGCTTGTCATTTTAATTACAGCTTCTGTCTTCGTCCATCTTTTACTATCTACTGCGTTCTACTCTCGGTTTCGTCATCGTCCATTCTCTATATAGTGAGACCGTAATTCGATTTTTTACCAAAACCTTAACACTTAAATATCGATACATTTATACACCTTGGCGGTCATTTTCTAATAATTCCAAAGACTTCAATTTGGAAAACGTATTAAGCTCAGAAAAATTGATCACGATTGATGCCATTAATCAGTTTTGTGAAAATACTGAACTATTTGTAGTGTCCTGCTTCTAAAGTATTTGTGCTGCTTTCCTCATTAAGTTTTAAGTTGAACAGAAATGGATAATACAAGTACTTTTTAGTTGCGAGGTTAGCATTAGCATGACATTATAATGTGGGCCTAAGAATAAAGGATGCAATATTTTTCAAGAGACTGGTCTCGTGTTTTTCTATTTTACAATACAAAAGTTTTGAAAGACCAGACTCCTTTTTGTTGGAAATTGCTTAAGTCCCCCAAAACTAAGTGTCAGCTTTGAAGTCTAGTCGTTGCACTCAGAACCGATACTGTACCGGTACAATGTTTAGGTTCTTTTCGGTCTTTTAGGTTCCAAAAATATCGGTACTCGTATACTGGTACACAATCAATTTCAAATATCGGTTCCAGTTCGGGTTCTGGTTCTGAGTTTTAATCGGTTCTTTTCTGGTTCCGGTTTGATTCCCTGCTTTAAGTGATTCTGTGAAAAAAGTGTTAGCTCGGAAAGTGAAATTTTCATACAGATTGGAAGCGTTATAGCTCTACGTATATAAAGCTTTTTAAAAAATCAAGTTTTTATTTTAATATTTGAAGTAACAGACCAAAACTGCTTGAGTGTTGTTTTTCCATACTTAATTTAATGATACAGACGAGAGCATATCAAAAGTTGTGTTGTTTTTCCATGTCAGTGTACTCAAAATTGTGTAACACATCTCAACTTGTGCTGTTATATCATGTCCGTATCAGAAGAAATTTTTATGAAAGTTTTCTAGTTGTCCTGTTTTTCTACTACTTATGTATGTCGAAACTCTTACTTAATTTATAATATTTATTTAAACATGCAGATAGCTTGAAACGTTAGAGCAAATTTGATCTATTTCATTGTACATTAAACCGCAAGTATTCCACATCGCTGCGCTGTGGCCAATGTTACAATCATCTTGCTTAAATTCAATATTTCAAACCTTAATAATTTATTAGCAGTTGTATTTTGTTGACAATTATAAAGTATTCACCGGCAGTTGCACAATTCAGAGCAGAACTCGTGCATTTATTACAATATTTCAAAAACTCTTGATTTGATTTCATTTAAAGAAGTTACATTTCAAAGAAAATCGCATATCGAAATCGATATCGATTTTCGCAGTTACCTTCTGAGGCGGACCGATAACAGAAGGGCACCGCTACAATACAGCCACAATGGAACACCCTGGATTAGGGGATCTAGAAATGTGCTTGATTTTCACCATCATTGTTATCATAGTTACCAAAATAATAGATAAATTTTCGTTCCACAAATACTTCCTTTCATTTCATTGCAGACGCTGTTCATATTTGAGGAGAAAAGAAAGATAATGCCCGTTAAATATTAAATTTTTTGGCAACAACATTATGGTTAACGAATCATGCATTCGGCCTTTTTCTCTTTTAATAAAAAATCGGATGTTAAAGGGACATAAGAACACACGTCTCAAAAACTATATTAATTTGCCTTTGAAAAAACAGCATAAGTCAAGTTATATATTAAACTTTAAGCAAACTGCTTTTGAAACAATGGCACAATTAAAGATGTGTACCTGAAAGTCATAGAAGTATTTTGGAAAAAAGGCATATAAAGGCATAGAGTTATGATCTTTAAAATACAAAATTTAATACGGAATAAAAGCTTAAGTCCAGATATGCCATAAGTTAAACAAAAATATAATGGAATAAAAGCACATCTCAGTGTCATTTTTTTGACTGACAATATAGTAGCAATTCTGTCATAAGGTAGATGCCGAATAGGGAAGAATTACACAGCTGAGATATGCTGTTTTGCTTTTTGTAAACTTAAGCAATCAAGACTTATGTTGTTTTGTTTTGCCGTTATATCTTCAATCGGAGCCGATCGTGCTTGAAATCAAGCAGTTTTGATGTCAAAAGTACGGTAAGACGGAATATTCTTGGATCCAAGCCGAAAATAGTGAAATTAAGCATGGATTTCAGACTGAAATGCTTAGTTTTAAATTAAGACGGCTTTATATCAAGCATATATCTTCTTGGTTGCAAGCATGAAAAGTCTCGGTTTCAATCATAGATCTTGTTTGTAAGCATGGTAAAACTCGACTTTAAGTATAGATGTTCTTGGTTATAAGCATGGAAATTCTCGATTCCAAAGCTGCCTTCGCTGCTTGCATCTTCGTAGCAGACGAAGCGTCGGCGACGCTGAGAGCAAGAGCGAGAGTCGTTCTCGCTCTTCGCTTATGACTCCCCGCAATTCCCTTGCTCACAAGTTCGAAGTCGATATCAATTGTCTTCTCGTATGCAAGCAGTTTTCGTCTTAAAAACTCAAGCAGAAAAAAATCTAAATTGAAGCCGATTTCAGGCTCGCAAATTCGTTTTTCTCTGGATTTCTCTGGTTGTCTATATCTTTTTAACCACTCACCGAGAAACCGAGAAATCCATTGGTATTAATATCTCAATTTTGACATAACTCGAGTTATGCTGTTATTGCTTATTGACACAGATATATTCTTTTAACCTTAATTCAATATCTACATAGAACATAATGAATCAGAATTGAAAACACCGGATGAAAGTTTGCTAAGCTGCAGGCTCCCTTGCGCCACAAATATGTAAGAAGTACGGCTAATAAGTTAAAGTTAATAAGTTAAAGAAAGCGTTTAAAACCCGATTTTGAAGTTTTTAAATTTTCCACAAATAAAATGTATGTGGGTTTAGGCTTTAAATCTAAGTTTCGATATTGGAACTGAAGCAGAGATTCTTAAAATAACAAAGATTCTTATATTGCGGAATACTTCGATTTTTCATTTGCTGGCAAATATATAATTGTATAGCACAATTATTTATATTAAAGGCTTTTATATTTTTAGATACTTCTAAAGAAACATGGAGTGCCCGCATATCGCTAGCCGAATAGTGGAGTGGTCGACAGGAGTCCATAAATGTCGATCCATAGACGAGGGTAATGGTTGGGACGAGCGGCTATAGCAAAAGCACAGAAAGCAGGAACATCGATGAAATTGGCAGATTGGATAAGCAGTCGATAGAAAAGCAGAAGTTTGACCAATTTTTGGATAGGTCGTCCAGGCGCAGCCAAAAAAACGGAGCAGTTGCAGTCAAAGTCAAGCCAGATTGAGCGATTCCAGAAGTTCCACAATGTCGAATGGCACCGGCATTCCAACTCGGTGGCAGCAAGCTAAGAGCTTCTCAAAGCTCGACAAAATTTCGAACTAAGAATATATTCAAGATCAAAAAGACTGTTTCAAACAAGAAGTAACCACTCAGGTGTCTGTTTTGTTAAATTACACAGTAACACTACAGTTGACAACAGTTGCCAAGAAAATCAAAAGTCAGTAGTAAAAATTGAAATGAAAATAGTATTAACCAAAATGATAATAATTAAAATAATAAATATTTCCAGTTGGCTGTTCACCCGAAGGCAGCTGAACAGAAACTGTAATGATAATCTTGTATTTATTAAGCTTAATACAAATGATGTTGGGTCATGGCTAACTACGATTGCAAGAAATTTGAAAATGTATTTCATGCCTTGTTAGTTTAAGCAATATTATAATGATAATAACGGTATTGAGACCACATAAGTCAGGGATGCCCACACAATACATATGGAAAAACTACATTTTATGCCCAAGTAATTCCGCTTGCATAAAACAGACGATGACCCGACAAGTTCGATCTGGTGGCCCTTCACCTAGAAGATGTCATTATAGCAGTGGAAGATTTAGCCGTTCGCCCTTCCGCCGACCACGGGATTTAGCTGTATGTTGTGCTTTGTGGCTGTTTCTCGATAATTTACAACAACATACTTAGGTGCTGTACCGAAAAGAAACTGTACACAATCATAGAACTTTTAGCAGTCTCCAGGTCAATAAGTTATGATTTATGTTCAAAACTTTTCCAAAACAACGGGGCATGCACACACATACAAAGCTTCTGTAATTTAACGATTGCTACTGCCTGCCTTTGGGATTCCCAAGCGTTCATAGCATTTTTGTCATAAGGTAGCTTCTGTCAGCTCCTTGAAGATATTAAAAGATCGCTGATGATTGAATTGAGGAAATTCATGAAATAGCTATACGATCAACCAGCCTTCTTTGTGGTATTGTGCGTGTCTTATTTTGGACATGTTATGAACATAAATCACTTCACTACTTTAAGGGGGATGAAATAAATTTACAAGGATTAATAAATATTTTTTGCCCACAGTAATATCTCCAGTTTGGATATGATCGGATCATCTGTAGATAGTACGATAGATAGTTCCTCCTAAAATATCAATAAATTTATATGGAATCCCTTAAAGGAACTAAAAAAGGAAGTCATAGATTTAGAAAGTTCAGTTCATGGTCCGATTCGATCCAAAAAACCCAACGTTAACCAGCTCTGCGGGGTTCTGTTATGGGCCAGCTTGCAGCCTTTATCAGAATAACAAAACTACTGCGGAAATGGAATTGAGAACAAGCAAATAGCCTTTTTGTCGATAAAGTTTCTTTTATTGAATAAGCCATTGACTTATCAAGTGCGAGGCGCATAAAAATAGACTAGAACCTAAAAACCCTAAAAAAAGGGCTACATCTGTTATCAACAAATTTGAAATCCAAGTAGCGCACTACATTGTCTGAACGCTTGTTTGGGGGTAGTCCCAAAAATGTATAAAAAGGAAAAACCAATGGGTGTGTTCAGCAGAATAATTGATCCCTGAGCAGGTATCAGAAAAAAATGTTGTATCGAATAGTTTCTGCTGTTGGAGGGAGCAGTATCACTTTAAAGTAGGGTACTATTTCTTTGATACATGCTCCTGTATCATGATACCTCAAATTGGCTATTATGATGCCGCATCTCTCGAGTTCAGTATTAAGATAATTGCAAATTTATACTTGATCAGGGAGCAAGTTGTTCTGCTGAACGCGGCCAATGTCTTAATAAAACAATCAGCTTCTAGAAGAGGAGCTAGTCACTTGCACCATATATGCGTTTTATTCATCATATACTGTTTTCGAGGCTTTAAAATTTGCTTACAAATTTATATCAATTCGATAGTTTTTCTAAGTGTAATACTATCCAATTATTGGCAATAATATTTTAATTGTTTGACAGATGTATTTTCGGTTAGATTGTGTCATCGAGTTGAGTTGACCCTTAAATCCGGCTCTTCTCATTTTTTGCCTATTTAAAAGAGTATGACGATAAAATCCCAACGAAACATTACAACTTCGACTCTCGTCATTATATTTTTTGGCGCCAAAAACTGGTGTCAGAATCCTGTGGAGGCCGGGAGTGAGGATTCAACAATTGTAAACAAACGCTTGCGCCTAAGTTTGGCGTCCACCTTCCCAGAAATCGTTCTTCGTCAGGTTGCCAAGGTGTTTGGTTCGCTCCCAGCGGGTCTCAGGCGACTGGCAAAATAATTTTGAGCTGGCAAATCAGAAACTCGCAGACGCTCGTGGCAAACGGTTGGCTCAACAGTCGAGAGCTCCGCCAAAAAGTAGAAGTGAAGTGGCAAGTAGAGGAAGGGAGATTCTTAGCCGTTAACGCACACGCAACCAAACCCATAAAGAAGGCCGAAACATATAAATTTGTGTAGTAAAAGTGAAGAAAGCGAAAGAATCAAAGTGGAATAATGGTAAAGCGGATGTGTTAGCTGTGGTCCCAGAACTCTTGTGTGTGTGTGTTTGTGTGTGTGTGCGAGAGAGTGTTTGTGTGTTTGTTGTTTTTGTGTTGCCAATGAAAATGCAAATTGTTGGTAACAAAAAATATTGGTAAAAAATAATGCGGAGGCCAACAGAATGTGCAACATAAAAAAGCAACGCCAAAAATCTGATCAAGTCACGTGCGAAATCAATAATCATATTCTACAAAATAAGCTCACCCCATTCTTTGGTTGTGTAACAATGGACTGAGTCCTGGGCAAAGGAGCAACAACCAAGCAAGAGAATGTCTCAACCGCGTGGCGGACGCGGTGGTGGACGTGGCGGTGTCGGGGGAGCTGGCGTGGGACGCAAAACTCCATCCTCGCTAACCGGTCCACCGGATGATTCCGCAACGCCCAGTGAACGTGCCACGCCGGCAAGCAAAGCCGACTCAGATCCCAAGGATGATAGCTCGAGTAATGGCGATAAAAAGGATACGGATTTATTCCCCGCCCCAAAGCCACCAAGTGCCGGGGCCTCCATACGGGATACGGCTAATAAAGTGCTGGGACTGGCCATGAAAAGCGAATGGACGCCCATCGAAGCGGAACTCAAGAAACTGGAGAAGTATGTGGCCAATGTGGGTGAGGATGGTAATCATATACCGCTGGCCGGAGTGCTCGATTTGGTAAGTTCAAAAGAACACGGAACGCGGAGTGTGTGTACTTAGTTTGTAAAATCAATTTTGAGCCAAAAAAAAAATAAAATCCAAGGTACACAGGTACAAGGCGAAGGCAATGCTGGGAAGACAGTGGTTTTTGGTTAGGAAAAGGATGTGTAAAATATGCTTATCATAAAAATCCAGACCTTTTAGTGCTGGATTCCTGTCCTTTTACTTGAAAAAGAATCTGCTTTTGGTCTACTACTTTTTTTAGAAATAGAAAATAAAAAATCTTTACTTTCATTTTTAAAAAAGTTCTTACATTATTTTATGATTTTGTTTAAATGTAATTTTTATTTCTTAAAATCATAGGATGGCCCCGCGTTGGGCGCCAATTTTGAGGCATGCTTTGTTGATCCTCTTTTTAGCTTTTCAAAATTATACTGTGTACATCCTTGAAAGACCACTTCCAGCTGTTATTTGTTGTTTAAAATACAAATCCTGATTTCGTTCTGGCTTTTAATTTTTTTAAAAATTTCTGCCAAAAACTTGTATTTGTTGACTTATTTCACCACCAAATCCCTGCATTGCAATCCACTGTCCAATACGTCGCCCTTATCAACGTGGCCTGGCGGCATTTTCATTTTTGGTTGTTTACTAACCAAAATAACGGAACAGTAGCCCGTGGCGCGGAGTGTGTTATTTGATAGCGCGTCCCAAATGTTTCGCTGCCAAGGCAATGGGCCTCAAAGCGCGTCCTGCCACAAGTTGCTACCCCCGATAAACTCATAAAACATCGAAATTGAAGCGCTTCGATTTCAATTTACCATAAAAATATCAAAACGAAAAAAGTCGTTGACATAAAATTAACGTTGAAAGAAGCTAGGCAAACGAAACGAACCAACCAGCCAGCGAGCGAGCAAACGAACGGCAAATGGCAATAAAAAGGGTTGGAGTATTTGGCTAGACTAGATATTTGCATAAATATAGCCTTCTTCTGCCTAAAGTCGGAGCTATTTTTGCGCTTGGGTTATTTGCAGCTCTCTTTTTTTTTTGTTTTTTTTTTTCTTCTAGAGAACCCTTTGTTTACGATTTTGTACTTGATTTGGTTTTAATTATGAAAATTGGCCCCAAGACTCGCAACATGTTGGCTTATCACAGAAACAAGCCAAATCCATTATAATGATGATGACTGCAGAGGCATAATTACAAAAGTTAATAATGAGGCTTAGAGTTTGTTATTGCGTATTTATAGTATTTCGGCGAAGTGTTTTATCACACTATGGCACAAAAGAGAAGTTTTTTTTTATGGTTTTAAGACTCAAACCAATGAAATAAAACCAATGAGGAACTAAACATTTTTTAACAGTGAACATTTTTTAAGAATATTCAAAATGTGGGCTTTTTTACTTTACGAAGAAAAAGATCATAAAATTATTTTACCATATCCCATATGTAGCTTTTTAAATATATGTAAAAGAAAGGTATCTTAAGGTTATGCTTTCTAGATAACGTTTAGAGATTGTGATTTCGATAATTCACTTTTATGTTAATTAATTAATTTATCTAATCAGTTTATTGTCACACACAGAGAAAAGGTAGAAAATTTCGTACCTTGTTCAAAAATGTTCAATGTCAGAAGTACGATAAGAATGAATACTCTTGATTCAAGATTAAAGCTCTTATTACAAGAATGTACTTTTGAACCCGAATTTCTGGCTTCGTGAGTTTTGAACGCTATACTTTCCAAATGGGCTTGCTCTCTCCTTTAAGTCACTTCCTTCGCCTATAAAATAACAGAATTGGACCGAATTCAGACTGATATCAATAATCAAAATTTAAGAAAAAATTTATTGTTTTTTAGTAGCCTAGTGCATGATCAAAAAATATATAAGGAAAATTTTAGATATTATTTTTTGTCTTTTGGGAACTCTAATGCATCAGACAGATTCGGCTGTAATAAAGAGTAATCAGCAAGGATGCTAAAAAACCTTTTGAGTATTTGAGAGAGCAGTTTGATAAATCAGTGATCAACTCTCTCTCTCTCTCTCTCTGTCTGTATTGACCGCCGAAAACAGGGTTTTAAAGCAAATATTATCCGATTGAGTACATTTTTACTCATTTCAATAACATTTGGAACATTTGTTGTCAAAAATTGACTACATCTTGTTCTTATTTTAAGTTCAGGGTGACTTATTTTCTGAACAGGTTTGTTCCTTATGTTTGGGCGTTATTGCACTTTTGTGTTTTAGAAGAAAATTAAAATAACACATATTAGCATATAGCCTTTCTCTAGGAAATCATTTGCGATCGTCAAGGTCACAGATAAATCCAAATCCTCATCTCGAATATCTTCCAGTAATTTATAGAACTTGCCACGTTTTTGTAGCTTTCTGACTTATAATGCGCTTATAGTCCTCATGTTTTGACTGTGTTCAGAAATTGAATAAGATGTGGTTTGAAAAAGTTTGAAAGTTGGTTTAAAGTCTCTGACTAGAATTCCCTATACAATTTACTCCTCTCCTTGCATTTTCTTAAGTGAGATAAAAAAATAAAGACCGGGTTTATATCAATATTATAAAGGGTGATATTTTAAGCTTTTGGTTTTTTGAAAATTATATTATTTCATGTAAATTTGGCCCGCGGCTTATCCTGAGGTGGTCCATTTCGAACGGTATCTCACCAATGGCAGCTGTAATGTTGTCTTCCAGGGCTGCAATTGTGGCTGGTTTGTCCCTGTATACGAGAGACTTCACGTAGCCTCTAAAAAAAAATAGTCTAGTGTGGTCAAATCACATGATCTTGTCGGCCAATGGACTGGTCCAAAACGTGAGACTAATTGCTCACCAAACTCTCCTCTCAATTGGTCCAAGGTTTCGTGAGCCATGTGGCACCGACTTGTTGAGTTGAAACCACATGTCAACCAAGTTCAATTCTTCCATTTTGGGCAAAAAAAAGTTGGTAATCATCGTTGGTACTTTTCTCCATTGACTGAAATGTTGCCATTTTCATTACTTTTTAAAAAGTGTCCAATAATGCCGCCGGCCCATAAACCGCACCAAACAGTGCATTTTTCAGGGTGCATTGGCTGCTTTTGAACTGCCTCTGGTTACTCTTCACACCGAATTCGGCAATTCGGTTTATAGACATACCCATTGAGCCATAAATGAGCTTCGCCGATAAAGACAATTGTTCACATTACTCACATTTCTCACAGAGCACGAATTTTGATAATAAAATTCAAAAGATTTGCCAGCGCTGTTCGTTTGTTAGACTATTCATGCCGAAATGGCGTTTTTGGCCTTGCCACATGTTACGAATCACGCGTGAGATGTTACAAAATTAACACTGAAAAACCAAATAGTATAAAAATCATCCTTTACAAAGATAAGCGAAAAACTGATGATAAGACTAGTGCGCGGTAAATGCATGTTACAAAACTTAACTTAATTTGATCCAAATCGAATGAATCTTAATCATGGATCGGCAGTGTTAGCAGAGGCCTCGACTGAAAGCTTTTGTGTATACGAATATTTTCTCATTTGCCAGTGGCAACTTCTCTTTTCACAAGGCTGATCCCTAATCTAAATATATTTAATTATGCATTTATTATGGGCAGATGGCCATAGGAACCCTAGCCCTTCAGGCTGATCAAGAAAATACGCAACAAATATTTCCGTGAATGTAGAATTTTCTTGGATAACTATAATTGAGGTTGACATCTTTTTTTTTGTCTATTGAGTTAGGGCTTAACACAGAACCAAACTTGGAACCGGTTAGTTTTAGGTTTTTTTTGGTCTTGTGAACTTGACTATGAATCGAATCTTTTAAGCACGAAGAATTCTTCTACTTTTGGAAAAAGGTTCGTTTTACAAAATATAATATTATTCTGACTTCGAGGACTTCAGATTTACGATGAAGGTCCTTCAATTTACCGTAGACCATTCAATCCACAGTCCAACATATTCGTATTTTACGATTTTCTTAGTTATGAATCAAAGTTCTAACCCATAACTTGGTGGTACGAACGATAATTTTAAAAACCGGGTTTCAAGTTTTAACACCCTACGGCCTAAACCCTCTTCAGTAGGTCAGGGGTTTGCAGACTTGATGTTAACGTATTTTTTAAATTTCTCCCACAAGCCTTAACTCAACAATATGCAAATATATCTCTGTATCAATTGACTGATGTTATCATAATATATTTCCAGAACACCGGCATGACACCCTTAATGTATGCAACCAAGGACAATAAAACCGCCATAATGGATCGCATGATTGAGCTGGGCGCTGATGTGGGTGCCAGAAATAATGTAAGTAATGCTGGGGCCTCTGTCTACAGGTTTTAAAGTACTCCCAACTCAAACCGGCTGTTAGGGGCCACACACAAAGAAAACAACAAAAAAAAAAAGCCGCTGAAATTGTGTCAAATCAATAAAAACCGCATAATTAAATCTCACATGGGGGCGTCAATACCAACGCACAGAAAACATCCTGCCACACGCACCGCACTGCGAAATCTCTGGGTCAACTGAACTGAGCTTGGCCAATGGTCGAGGCGAGTTCAGTAAAGTTAAGTTGAGGTGGGTAACCACAACACGCACATGTCAGCATGGGAATAGCGTCAAAGGCTCCTTATCCCTGAGGGCAACAAATTAATCAGTGATTTTTGTATGGCTTCATTTCTGATTTAATGATGTGTCACTTGAGCTATTTTTAGATAAAACCGAATCTTCATAGATGATGTTATAGAATAGTTCTGGGTTAATATTTAACATTCAGAAATGTGTAATTTTTGCTCTTCAAATGAAGTGAGCAATTGGAACAGCCCATTAGGCAGGTCAACAATTGTATTTTGCCCTTCCTTTGCATGCCACAATTACTTACCACCATTTCAGTTGGGCTTGCGATATGTGCTGACCAGGCTGGCGTACTTATGCGCGTAAGCGATAAAAATCCTTGACCCAATTACAAAATAATTGTTGCCAAAAACAAAAAAAACAATGAGAATAAGGCAAAAGGCCAGACATGGCGAATAAAATTACCAAAACAAACACACAAATGCCATTCACATAAATAAGAAAAATGAAATTTGGCAAAACAGGTGGGTGAGTGTGTGTGTGTGGAATAGGGCTAAGCCGGATGAAAAATTAAATGAAAAGATTGATTTGTGGTGTCACAAACCAAAAACATATAACATCAACACACATCAAATATGTTTAGCAAATCGGTCGATATCTTTTATCAAACTCCTCTGCCGACTTTACACCAAGTCATTCGCATCGCTTGTGATTCTATTTTTAAACCAGATAACTACACAAAAGTAAAGTGGAGTAGAGTAAATTGTAAGTTTATTTGACACATAACAGATATCTGGAAGGCAGATTTCTCTAAACATGTATTTCAACAGTCAACTGGCACTGCGTCTGGGTCACACTTGTGTATGGAAGCAACAGACACTTACAAAAATGCCCCCCTGACAACGCACCCTTGCGGAAGATATTGCGAAATATGTGAAACCATCGGAAGTTTTTACAACTTTTGAGCTTCAATTGGCTTTACGCCCCTTACTACTCTACGGAGCACTAGTAAGGTGGCCAGCACTCGGGAAAAAATCAGCCCTGAACGATCTACATAAAGTACAGAGAAGTGCGGAAATATGTATTAGCGTAGCGCTCCGAACGACTCCAACGGAAGCGCTAAATACTATTCTTCACCTTCTACCATTAGACCTTGTAGCAAAGCAAATGGCTATTACAACAGCCCTAAGACTAAGAGACTACGATGCCTGGAACAGGGGTGATTCGGGACACGACGTTCGACAAATTATATGACGTCTATATCCCAGGTCGACAAGATTGGGACAACCTTCCCCGCCGCAGAGCTAACGCCATTTACATTTACACTGATGGTTATAAGCTCGACGAAAAAGTAGAAGGGGACGTTTTCTTATCGTTCCGTCTTTCTGCCAATTGAAGCTCAAAAGTGATCACTTAAGTGTGTATCAAGCAGAGGTGGTAGCCATCCAGGCAGGCAGCCACCTACCTTAGCTCACTCACTGTCGAAGAAGGAAACGTATTTACATACTCAGCTAGTCAAGCCGCCCTTAAAGCACTTGACTCACATACCAACAATGCTAAAACACTTACGGAATGTCGCTTATCTCTAAATGAGATCGCTAGACATTTAAGTATACACCTTATATGGGTGCCTGTACATCGCAACATAGAAGGAAATGAGTCTGCGGACAAACTAGCTGGAATAGGTACCACCATCGAGCTCCTTTCAGAGAAGAGCATGATAGGGATACCTAAGGCACCATATAAGCTTCTCACAAAAGCTGAAACACTTCGTCTCGCTACGAATCGATGGGAAAACCTTTCCTCCTGTGCAAAAGCGAGGCTTACGTGGCCAACATTCGACCAAATACGTACAACCACACTTTAACGTCACAGAAGGGACCACATATCACTTCTGGAGGGGACCCTCACGGGTCACTGTCTTATTGGCAGACATGCAGCATGCCTAGGCGTCACTTTCCATGACTTCTGCAGTAGTTGCGAATACGAAGTGGTGGAGGAACCGGTACAACATCTCTTTGAAGGTAGAAGGAGTAGAAGGAGACTCAGGACACTTGGTCAACCTCTGCTACTCAACCTCTCGGAGACATCCGAGCTAGAGATCCTCGCTCTACTCAAATTCATTCTGTAACGAGGACCCCCCCCTCGGCATTAAAAAAGGTTAATAGGGAATAAATATGGCAAGTGGGAGTGCGACTTGTCGCTCTCAGCCATCGCAACCTAACCTAACCTAAGTTTCTTTTTGAGCAGGGTTACAAACCTCCAAAAGATCGAGAGGGGTTTACTCTGGGATTCAACCGCGCGAAACTCTTAGGGTATAGGTTCACGGAGCAGGTTCATAACCTGGGCTCAGTTTAATTTTTTCCTCAGTCAGAAAACATTGGTGTTTGAGTCACAACATCATGCACAGTGTATTTCGTTTATTAAGCTCTGTGAGAGCAGAAGCCAGCATTTAAAGTCCTAAAACGCTTGTCGAGGTACTTTTACACTGGGAATATTGGAAAATTGCAAAAGTTAGAGAATCAGGTTCGGGTTCGGGCAGTTTAAGTACATATTCTCCGGTTCGGGTTCATCTCGAATTTCTCAAAAATCACGGAGACTCCTGAGCTGTTCGACTCAGAACCGATGTGGTGTAATGGTACATATGTTTTACTCAAAGTGGTCAGTCAGGCCATGAGTAATCGATCGGAACAAGTGGTAGTCGGTAGGATCAGTGTCTGGGGACAATATTCCACTTAAGGGACTCCAATTCGATTTGGAAGTCACTACCAAAATGTGATCTAGCATTGTCATGAACTTAAAAAGTAAGAAAGTCGATCAAGCCTGACAGTATTACACTCTGTACCTGCAGTAGCAGCGCTGCTGCAGCGCTGCGGCAGCGAACTTTGTTTTGGTCATCATTTGACTAATAGATGGCACCACTACTGTGACAATTTCAAAACTGACCAGTAGATGGTACTGGTGATACTATAACCAAATCAAAACAGATCTTTGATGGGAACTGACTTTAGGTCATAACTCAAGTATAGTTCATCTGATCTTTATCATTTCTTAGGCAAATCGATAAATAATTTTGATAACTAAATATCTCTAGAAGGTACACACAATCTATCTACAAAACTGTGGGAGATATAACGTTTTTTCCAAATTGCGGAGGCGGAAGGGGGCATGTCAAAAATTGAAAATAGTCTTCATCTGCCTGCAAGTATAAGAAGCATATGTCCCATACATGCAGATCTGTGCGACAGACGAACCTTTTCACACTGTCCTGAGCGCTCTCTTGGCATGCATTTCGACACTTTTGTGATGCTTGTTAGTTAAAGTTAGACTGCAAACCTCTGAAATTTTGCTGAAAGTCTAAGATTCGGTTCTTCGACCGTTTCCTTTACTTATCAAACCTAAGGTTTTGGCTTGAAGTAATAGATTATTAGATCTTTGAGACATTCTTTGGTTAAAACAAGTAAAAAAGCCAGACTGCAAAATACCTTTTCACCCAAAACACTGTGACACATTTTTGAACTCAAAAAAGTTGATAGCGTCGAGACCAAAAAATTCAGAAATGGTGTGATGGTAGTATAAAAACCCTGTCTTGGTTTGGTCTGATTAGCTGCCGTTTTCTTTTTATTGCACTTTGAACTTTTCAGCTTCAGAACAGGACTAACGATTCCATATCTCGTAAATTATTGTGAATTTTGCATTTAAATCTTTAACAAAATTGTTGCTCTTGGGTTGGCCAACAAAACATTTCTTTGAAGCAAATCAAAAAAAATATATCTTCATACTCAAAATTACAAAAGTTGCCCAAAAAAGCCAACTTTTGACCACTTTTCTACAGTTTTTCAACTTCATCTTGAAACCCGTTTCAAATTAGGACAAGTAATACAGCACAAAGTTGTAGCTTAGACCAAAATAAACAAACCGTTAGACCCAACCAACTTCATTTAGTTACTCTTTCATATAGTTATAGGCCCACAAGCACGTACAACTGTCATAAAAACTTGAAAAAAACGAACATTTTCGGTAAAAAAATAAAAATTATTAACTTATTTTAATTACAGTTTTTAAGTTATGTTTTTTAAAATTTTCTGAATGTAATACAAAACAATCGAAATTTTTGACTGTGTCGGCCAATTGGTACCAAAAATGGCTATTTTTCGAGTTTTTGTTTCAAATCTACATGCTTAAGGGTTCGAAACTATACGAAGGACCAATCGAATGAAGTTGGTATGTTCCAATCGTTTGTTTATTTAAGTCCAAGCTACGTTTTTGTGCTGCATTGCTTAATCAAATTCGTTACAGTTTTCAAGACAAAGTTGAAAAATAGTACAAAATGAGGGGAAAACATGATGATTTTGAGACATTTTTGTAATTTTGAGTATAAAGATGTGATTTTTTTGACTTGCTACTTAAGAATGTTTTGTAAGTCAAGCCAAGAGCAACGACTTCCTCTAAGACGTCAAAGCGAAATTCCAAATAGTTTACGAGATATGGAGTTGCAAATCCCAATCAGAAGCTGAAAACTTCAAAGTGCAAAAAATGAAAACGGCAGCTAACCAGACTAAACCCAGCGAAGGTTTTTGTACTACCATCATAATTTTTTGGTCCCGACTCTATCAACTTTTTAGTGTTGCACAGTGTAATTATACGGATTTGTATTGCTATTTAACAACTTGACTTATTCTTTATTTCCCTCTCAAAGTCGTAATATGCCGAGCTTGGATATGATATTGAAATGATCATCGGAGCAGCACTATACAATTACTATAATCCGGGCAATTTATTGTGATAATTTGTTAAGTTCTAAAAAACTGACATAAGTTATTATTTGAACCAAACCTTTTTCCAAGCAGAGGGGGTCGGTTGGGGTCCGATTCGATGGACCCAAAAACCCCACCTGTTCTCCGAGATTCGGTTCAGTACCGCTTTGCAGCCTTGGTTAAGTTATTAAAACATAAAAAATGTTTTTATATTATAATTGGAGTTTCCATTCTTATAATCTGCGACCATATGACTCACCATTTGTGTGTGCTTAGTAATGTTTTTAATCATTTTAAGTGTGCAAAAACCCAAATTACTTATGTTAATTTTAGGCAAAATGAAATGCTGCCTCACCCAAAGATCTAATCACATGTCTTACCTCATTTATGATCTTCTTTTAGCTTACCTTAACACCTTAATGACAATTCCTATCTCATGTCATCGCAATTGCGTTTATTTAATTCGTATTCTTAATTTAGCAATTTAACTAATTCCACCTCAACACGACACTATAAGATGATGTAATGAGAACTAATTAACATTTTTAACTTCCTCACACACAGACACACACATCAGTTTGGGCGTGTTACTTTTTGGTACACTTTGGCATTGCAACTTAAAAGCCAATTAATCAAGCACAAGCACATGACTTCCAGAGAACGCCCAGTTCTTAGCAGTTTTTTCGGGGTCTGACCTTTTGAAGAGGACCTCGAAGGCGTCGAGTGGGGCATACCACTTCCGCTACAATTTTATGGCCAGTGGCGTCATTAATATGCAATTTTAATTAAAGCCGAAGGACCCCCACTAAAGCGATGACAGCGTGAAAATCTTCTACCAAAAATCCTACTTAATTTGTCAAGCACTTCTCGTGCGTGTGTCAACTGAATTAATTAAATGAGAGTGTGTGTAAATGCCAAACGGAAGTGCACATGCGAAGTGGTTAGTGCTGACATCAGCGACAGAACTAGGGTTTTCTTTTTTAAATAATTGTTTTATTTTTTTTTTTAATATTATTTTAAAGGTGTGTGACAATGCCAGGTAATTGCCAAAATGACTTCATTTGCAACAAAGTCCATATCTGGGTCGACTCTCCTCTACGGCCCTCCCCAATCAAGCGAAAAAATGTGCTGGAAAATTTTACGCTTCCGTTTTTGTTTTGTTTCCGGTTTTTGCTTTCGTTCCACCACGGCCCAAACAACACAACACAACACAGAGTACGAAGGAGGCTCGAAACTTTGTGCATGTGTGTGTGTGTGTATGCAAAACAGGAGCGTGAAATATTATCTGTCTACCATGTGGTTGGCATTGTTTTACTTCCACCTAAAGTTGGTTTTCTTTTCGACCAACAGCAAAAGTCTTTGGCTCAGCTGGACATGTGTCAAAGCCGTCGACTTAAGCTCTTTCGACTTCCACGTGGTTGGCTTTACCAACTTTCATATGCAAATTAGTGCAAAAACTGGCAGCCAGAAATAGCCACAAATAAACGGAAAGCCAAACAGACCTAATGTTGCATGTAATTGCCACGAAGCGTATATACCCTATACATTTTTATATGGTACCATCACACTTTTGCATATATTTACTACGATTATACACACAAAATGTATTGTGCTAAGTGCCCTTTAAAGTATGCTAAGATTATGAAAAGGACAAAATTAAGAATAATATTTATTTTATACTAGCTAAACCCGCCGCCACTTCGTCCGCGTCCAAGATTTTAAGAAATTGCGTTGTATATTAATATGATAGGCATCATTTTATCTTGTAGACAGTTTCGAATTCACAGCTGGTAAAAATAAATCTAAATTTTGCGTGGTAAATGCAGTGGCCTGAACACATGTGAAATTTTATGCCATCCAACCAAATTTTCAATGCGCTCGGAATCTCCAGAATCAATAAGAAATCAATTTTATTCTAACATTTTCACACAAATCCCAAATATATGACCTGGGAATGATGTTGCACGACCTGCTTGATCAGACCGTTCTTACGCAACTCAATCAGAGCACGCTTGGCCAGGGAGCCACGAATCTTCAGACGCTCGGACACCACCGAGAGGGTGATCAGCTTGTGGGCAGGCACTTCCTTCCTAATCGAACAGAACCTGATTGTTCAGCTTATCACGAACCTTTCCCTTGGACCACTTCTTCTTCTTGGCCTTGCCCTCCTTCTTCTATTGTGTCTTTCGCGGCTGCTTGGCCGACGACTCCTTCTTCGGCGGCATCGTGAGAACTCAATGCAGAATTATATATTAATCCCTTACTGTCAAGTGGATGCTGAAAATATTCCTCTTCCGCATAACTTCATTGTAAACTTCGGGTCTAGCGATATTACCGTCCATCGCCCATTTCTAGTAAATATAATATATGAGGATTGTGCATTTCACTGCTCTCGAAACAAAGAAAGAGTGGGTTTCATGGGACGCACTGAATTCACAACTTAACCTTTAGGCAGCCACACTTCAATTAATATTCAATTCAAATTTGCTTTCCCTGTTTTCCCCCACCTCCTCTTCCCAGCTCCCGCCACTCTTCCCCCTACCCCTTTTTCCACTGTTCCTCGCTGTTGATCCACTGTTCCACCATTGTCCCCCTCTTTACGTACTACAACAAAATACCTAGGTAGATACATATTTTGTGTACTCTTTACCTTACCTCGGTACTTTGAAATTCCAGTACCTTTTACCTTACCTAGGTCCAAATTATCATTTATCTTGTCAAAAGGTAAGGTACTTTAATATGAATAAGAATTTAATTTCAAATGATAGCCTGGGTGGCAAACTAATCTAATTTAGTCTTGAGCTAATAACTGTGTGGATCCTTGGGACGCTTTAAGTCAAGGAAATGCAGAAGACTTTCGGCGCAACTAGCATGGAAAGAAGATAAATACATAAACTATCTTTTCAATGGTTTCAAAATGCGATTGCTATTCAGAGTTGATTATAAATGACAGGATGAGAACAGATTCTAGGACCCTATCACCAGTGGAGTTTACTATCAGCTTAAATCACTAATTTTACTATTTAAGAAGTTTCAAAAACTTGTCCATATCGCTTTCCTTCTAATGTATCTAGGTCAAGACCAAGATTAAATACGTAGACCAAATGTTAATTATGAAGATAAAGCCGTTTGTGAAGTTGACGCGAATGTGGAACTTAATGATTAATGTTAATATTTAAATATGTATTTTGTGAATTAGGTCGAGAATTCAAATAATAGGAATTCTAGCCTAAGAATTCTAGAAAAAAATAAAAAATATATTTTTCTGAGTAAAGGCCTATTCTCAGATGAGATAAAAATTTATTCGGCGCTATATTTCATATAAATAGGACTGCCGTTCAAAAGCAATCAGATTTCAAACTGTTGAAAATTGTTTCTATTTAAACGAAATATAGCGCCGAACTAAATTTTTATCTCATCTAAGAATAGGCCTTAAAGGCCTTCACGTGAATAGAAACACTTTTGAAGTGTTTTGAAATCTGAAGGCTATTGCACAGCAGTCTTATTTGTATCAAGCATTGTGCCGAAATAAATTTGTATATCATCTGGAATCCAGCCTCAAGGCCTTTATCTCATCTGAGAATAGGCCTTTAAAACTAAAAAAAAGTGTATGTCCCTGTAGAAATTTTGGGAATTTCGAAACACAGATTTGTTCCACTGATTCCTGAGAATCTTTTGTTCTTTTCCCGTATACTTTTATTGAAATTTCGAGAAAGCCTCATAGTTTCGGTTGGATAGTTTACGTGATGAACATTTTCGGGTAGGTGGTGTTGAATAAACTATGCTTTAAAAGGCATTGAAAAAGTACCTTTTTTGTACCTTTACTTCGGTAGGTATATTTTTTGACATTTACCTTATACCTTAAGTAGATAAGAATCCAATCACTGATCATGAGAGTATAAGAGCAGAAGTGGTTCTTACTAATTTTAATTTAGAGCGCAACTGTTATTCTTTTGCGACTGTTACAGTTACAGTTACAGAGAAAAAAATATTTTTAATGCTTTTAAATCAGAAAAGATAAATACACATGTTGAAAGTACAGAGATGCACACAGTAACATGCTTTCAAAGCGTATGAGCTCGTTGATTTACAATAAATTGAGCAAAGCAAAATCGAAATAATTATTATTTGGATTCCATTGAATCAAAACGAAGATTTGACTTACATGGAGGTATCCCGGCACGCATACCCACCCACAAAGATGTACATATGTATGTATGTAGTTGTTGTTGGTACTACTTGCAGTGCTCTCCCGCGGATTTTGATCATGAGAGCAGAAATGTTGTGAGAACATTTGAGAGCGTAACTGTTATTCCTTTGCGACTGTTGTTGGTTTCATTTATGTATGGAGATAATAGACAACAGTTACAGAGAAAATAAAAAGTTAACATTTTTTTTTAACATTTTCACCCACTTCGCGGTCAAACTTTCCAAATTTTCTTTCAAAGTGCGCGCCTGCATAACTAAACGAAGGTCTATGCCAAATCTTAGTTCTGTAGGATAACCGGTATTGGCTGAGGGTTGATAATCAATCAGTCAGTCGGACCTAGAGATTTATAAGTATAGATTTGACTCAACTCAAGATTACGTTGCATACCAATAACTTGGCCGACAGTCTGGGCGAATATACAGTGTGGATTATGTAAGAAGCTGCCATAACTAACAAGCAATGCCTAAGTTCTAATAGATAATTATACAAGTAAATTTAGTTTGCATACTTTGAAGGGCATTATTCATGATAAATTTGTTGTGTATGAACGTAGTAATAAACTAACAAGAAAGAAAGTCGTTCAAGCCCATAACATATTCTGTACCCTTACCCTCGCATTTGCTCACGAGTCATACGTGTTGTGAGCTAATATACGCTCATCTCTAAGTTTCTCTCTCTCTCACTAAGATTTCCTCTGTTGAACGGAATGTTGTGGTTATGGGTGGGGGGTGTTAACTGGACTTTTTTGCTCATAACTTGAGTATCGTTCGTCCGATCTTTATCATTTCTTCAGCAAATCGATAAATAATTTTGATTACTAGATTTCTCTAGAAGGAACATACAATCTTTCATTAAAACTGTGGGAGATATGACGTTTTTTTCCAAATCACTCCAAATACTCTGTGTACCTTTGGTACAGAGTATAAAAATAATTCTGACTAGGGGAGAGTTTTTTCAGTGAAACAATTCATTTTGCAGCGATTACTTTAGACAAGTTTAGAACCCAACTTAAGGCCGTTTTATTTTATAAATGAGAATGGAATCAAGGCTTTTAAGGTTCAGTTAAACATTTATTTATTCTGACAGATAGTTGTTCAGTAAGTTAGTTAGTTATTGTAGGACTGGGATAACAATGCCAATTTCGTTTTTTTTTAACATTGTAATAATAGTTTTGTGTTTCTGGAACGAAACTGAGTTACATAGTACGCATTTACTGGGTATTTTTCGTAAGTAAATTTACGCCTCTGCTGCATATATTAAATAGTCTTTATTTAGTATAGTTCTACTTTTCGATCAAATTTATGTTGCCAAACTCATGACAATGCAAAAATACTCTCACATCAAGGCACTCACATACGTATAGGTATATAAAACCAGCTTACTTCCGTTTTGTGGTTTTTGGGGTCTCCCAGGGGTGGCTAGTTATAGCTTAAACCGACCCATGGGGCGTATGTGTAACACCTGGCGTTATGGTTTATTATGTAAGGTAATAAATAAGAGCCGCGATACACATGTGAGTCGCTTGCGCTCTAGTTGTCGCCAAGTAGAAAAACAAGCAAAATTACTTTTCGGGTCCGACGTTATCTTTAAGTATTTTTCACAACGGTGATTTGGTCAGGGTCAGTTGATGCAGCTTTTGCATGCGGCCATTAGGAATTGGTCAAAAGTGAAAGTCTGCATGCAAGATTGTGGCTAAGTAATCAACCGCACCTCAGAAAAAAGAAAACAAATTTAAGCCAAAACCCACATGCAAAGTGGAAGTGAATTTGACTTTGACCCATTCACGGGTGGGTACGTGGGGTTTTTCCAATGAATTGCAATTGATTTAAGCTCCTTTTTTCTTTCTCTTTTTCTTCTTATATTGCAGGATAATTATAATGTGCTACATATTGCGGCAATGTATTCGCGTGAGGATGTCGTCAAATTGTTGCTAACAAAACGTGGCGTTGATCCCTTCTCCACTGGTGGCGTGAGTATACCAATACGACTATTAAGAAGAAGAAAAATTTCCCTAATAGCCGTCGCACGTAAGGTGGCCCTTGAGTCACTGCCAAATCATTGCATACTTTTAGGCCTCTGTCAGCAATTTAAGAGCCATTAGACGCATTTTTTTATGTGCTCAAAAGGTCAGGTTCTTAAAGATGCAACTTTAGGGCTTGCATGTTGCATGCTCTTGGTCTTGGTGACTTTGTCGGGGGGGCTAACAATTAAATGGCGACAAGGTTAAGATGGTAATTTTTTAAAAGTCTTTTAAAAGTTAAGGAAGTAAAACACGGCATGGTAAACAAACAGCATTTAAACTGCAGCAACTAGGCGGGTGTTATTAAATTTTACATATTTGATAGTAAAATGTTTCATAGTCTTTAGAAAGTAAGTTAGTTTATTAAGAAAAAACAAGAACCGCGACTCTGCCAAGCAATGGATTGCTAGTTAAAGAGTGAAGGCAAAAATATTTACAGTTTACAGAATTTCTTACAGTATTTTTACTTCACATATGGCTGAGTTTGCATTGTTACTTAAATCTGCGATGGGTTTGACTTTGTACTAAGTTTAAAACAACAAAATTTTTTTAACTCTATTGTAACTTGCACAATCAACACAATCATTAATCATAGTTTGGGACTACGTGGAATTTAACTTGTGGCTAATGCCAGTCATTGATGAAACTCACCGATAGTAAGTGCAATCTCTTCCACATACAAACGCACTAGATCAATTGACAATATGTATAGTGGACAATTTTACAATACGAACATTGATTAATTTTCGCCATTTTTTAGAACTTTCAATCATTATCATTCGTTTATTTACCTGCCTACATAACTATCGAAACTCATAAAATTTCATCAATTTCGCGATTTCCTTCCTAATTACCCGTCTATTTAACCATCTTTACGGCAAACTAAACTCATATATGAATTTGGCAAATTTCTAGTTTTTGTGTACCCTTCGATGTACACCTTCTATTAACCCGAATATTCACTCGTGTTCATGACAATTTAACCTCATTATACAATTTTGGGTATTTTTTTTACCTATTGGCCTTTACCTCCTATTTACATATCGACGAAAACGCTTTTGTGGAAATGGAATTAAGAACATCACTGATAGCACAAGCCAACAGCCATTTTGGTCCTGCCTTAAAGATGCAAAAATTATAATCCCGTTTGTGCAGTGATTCCAAAACTGGTCTCAGTTTTTCTCCATCAGTTCTTGTTTTCAAGATATCGCTGAAAATCCATTTTTTAGGTTACACCGAACAAAATGATCTGTATTTATGAGTCTTGTGCGACAGTATACAAATTAATGCAGCCTAAAAAAACATCAAAAACAACAAAAATATTATGATGAATATTCGAAAGTGTCTAAACTGGCCTTTGAAATTTTTCAAACTTAATCGTCGTGTACAAAAATTATAATTTTTTCTAAAGGCCTTTACTCAGATGTAGTGGCGTAGATAGCTTTTTCCTCATGCGGTGGATGAAGTCAAAATTTCAGAAATTTCTTTTTTTTGGGTTTTTGAGGTTTTATTTATTGTTATCCGGCCTTCTCTCAAAAAATTTAAAAATAAAATGGTTTTCGATGGACAGCGAATTATTAAGAATTTTCATTCAAAAAAATGTCATCCATGGTTTCATTTTAAACAAATTTTGATATATGCATGTTTTGTATAATACAAAAATATGTATAAGGAGAGCTCGCATATAGTGGTCTCTTTTTATAGGCTGTCAGAAAAAAATAGTCAATCGCAGGTACGATGAAAAAAGGAATCGAAATTACATATCACCTGCGTCTTTTCTCAAAGTGCTCTGCGTTGAAATGTATAACGCAACAACAAAAACGGCACAACAACAAGAAACACAGTTCTCTCATCGAGAACTATGAAACAGATAACACGAGAAAAACAAAATCAAGTGTTCTGTTGAGATAGTGAGCTTGTGTAATATTTGTATCTATCATTTCGGTGAGCAGACAGCATGGAAAATTTTGATTGACCATTTTTTTTTGAAAGCTCTGCTTTTGATATATTTTTTTTTTTTTTATTATTATTATTTATTTTGTTTCTAAATTTTCTGCCACCTTATGTAAATTTGGCAACTTAATTTAGATTGTGCATATGTTTTAGAGAGAGAAAACAAGCCATAATTTTGTACTTCAATTTAGATCCTTCGGATTAAGGCTGTTTGTACATTGAGACCATTTTTGAGTAAGCAAACACTTGATTTTAATAATGATAATACATTTAATAATAATTTAACAACTGATTAAAGTTAATTTATGCGCATTTTAAGCATTTTCGAACTAAAGTACGATTGAGCTGAATTGTGCTCAGTTCAACATTTAAACATTTTGTAGCTTTTTTTAACTTCAACTTCAACTTAATCTTTTAACAGCAGTTTTCTCTCAGTGTACTGCACTTTTTCCTTTGTGAATATTTTAATTTTTTTTGTTTTTGTATTAGAACTAATTTAGTTCGCTTGCCGCAATGAAATTCATACTTTATGAATTGTGAGGTGGGGGCGTCTACCTGCGCTGAAATTACTGATGTTTATCAGAAGAAGAGGGAAAGGAAATCCAAATGAGAAAGAGATGGCAGATGTAAAGTTTTGTTTTAGCAACAGCCCAAGTTTGAAGTGTTGGTTGTTGGCGTGTGTGCGTGGCAAACTCCAAAGCCAACACCTCGCCCAACCCCAAAAACAACCATTTCACTCCTCCAGAAGGTCCTGTCAGTGTGAGTTCTTTTTTTGGGTGCTGTCAATCTGTGATATGAGCGCAGCCAAAACGAACAAAATGTAGGGAAACTAAAATAAAAGTGACACGAAATGTGCTTATAAACGCAAAAACCAGCCGTTCGCTTATTCAGTAGCGATTTGAGTTTTGAAGCGAATGGGAATAGGATTTTGTGGGTGTGAAACATTAACAGAAAACTAAAGCATACTTTTATGCGCTAATAAATACAACCAAAGCGACATCTCATATCAAAAATTTGGAATTTCGTGTTGGATTTTCGTGAGGCGGGGGCTCGAGGGCAGAAACACAGTTTCTTGCGGGTTTTACCCGCCATACAAAATTGTTTGTATGAGATGTCGCTTTTAGATTGGGATATGCTTTAATACAACTTAATAATTTTGCATTTCTATTTGCAGTCGCGCTCCCAAACTGCAGTGCATTTGGTGTCCAGCCGTCAAACCGGGACTGCTACAAATATCCTGCGCGCTCTTTTAGCGGCCGCTGGCAAGGACATACGCTTAAAAGCAGACGGCGTAAGTGTTAACAAGTGTGCTTGTGTGTGTGTGTGTGTGTGTGTGTATGAGAGATTGTTGAATGAGAGCCACAAGTGTTGCCAACCCAATTGATGCCACACATTATCTTTGCTCGAGCATTGACAGTTTACACAGTTTTCTTGGTGAAGTACACTCAAAACATGTGCCAGGCGGTGCCAACGTAAACAAACGCTTAATAACAAAACCCGCTAGTAACATAGAGCAAACAAAAAAATTGTAGGTAGAAAATCGATATGCAAAAACCACCCACAGGTAAATGCACTCAGAAAATACCCCCAAAATAATATTGTTGCTCTATTGCACTTAAAAAAAGAAGCAACATTGGTTTCAAATGGTTTTATTTTAAATTTTCTTTTTATCCAAATTTGTATTGAATCTGGCTTGTACTAATTAATCTCAGAAATCAAAACATAAATTTTAATTTTCCAATAACTTGAGATTTTTATAAATTGGCAAAGTCTATTATTTCTTAAAAACCATTGGGAGAAAGTTTGTAATCAATTTTTAAACAGTTCTGACTTATGCTACGTTTATACACACAAAATTTATTGTGCTTAGTGCTTTAAAGATGCTATGCTTTTGACAAGTAATGATTCAGAATTATATTTATTTTATATTTGGCTAAACACAAGATTATATTGTATACCTATAACTGGTCCGACAATCTGAATGAATTTACAGTGTGGATTATGTATGACGCTGGCATAACTGACCATTAATGTCTGCGTTCAATAGATAATTATCAAAGGAAATAAAGTTTGCATACTTTAAAGGGCATTAATCACAATAAATTTGGTGTGTATAAACGATACGTTTTGGAGCTTTTTCGGAATCAGTAAACTATATCTCTGACACATATCAATTTTAAGACTCAAACTAAAACTCATTTAAATCTCAAAATTGTATATTGAGCTCTTTTCTTTTTTTGAATAATTTCAAACTGGTTCGGAGCCCGTTTTGACACGGAAAATCAAGCAAGGCAAAAAAATTAAACTTTTTTAGTGGTGGTGATTTTAGATGATTTACGTGTGCTGAACATGAATCTATTATATATAATATTATATATAGAGACGGAATCTCTATCTCAGACACTTCCGTGAGGTTGAGTAGAATGGTGACCAAGAGTTTTGAGTCTCCTTCTACTGAATGCTGGGCAGTGACAAAGAGAGAGAGAGAGTAGTAATGTCTCCTTCTCTTCCTCACACTTGCAGCTTCTACAGAAGTCGTTGTGAGCGACGCCCAAGAGTGCTGCATGCACAGAGAGAAAATTCAGATATTAAGTTGCCTTCAACTTGAAATAAGAACCAGATGTTGTCAAAATTCTTGACAACAAATGTTCCAAATGTTAATAGAATGAGTAAAGTGGCTCTCAATGGGATAGTTTTGCTTTATACAACAACACCAAAACCGCGGTTTCCCGTAGAGAGAGAGAGAGCTTTTTTTTTTTGATATCTCTCTTGTTTTGTTTTCAACTTAACGTCTTGTTAGCTTAACCAAGTATAAGTAGCCCACTAGATGTGAATCTACAAAAGTGTGCAGCGGCCGAATGAGCTAGCGCGTCATCCCATAAGTTGTTTGTTAAGTGCAGAAGGGTTCCGGGTTCAACTTCCAGTCAAGCCCAAACAAAGTTTTCTGGGTTTTTCTAAAAGGAATAACTCAAACAAGTCGGATAAAGAGGAGGTGGGTCGTTAAAGGTAAGTTTGTTTTGTTGTTGTACAGCAGTAGTTTGGTGTGTCGCGTCCCACTCTCTGATCCTATGGAATCCCTCCTCCAGCGCTCGTAAATATTAGTTTGCGGCCCGACTGCCCGGCTCCTTTCCCTTCTAATCCAATGACGTTATGTCCCATTTCCTATTCTACCGAGAACCCCTCAAAATGTAAGAAATATCCGCTCCACATCTGATCGATCCAAAATCAATCAAATTTTTTTCGCAGTTTAGTATAAATGTTCTTGCAAACAGAACAATATTAACTCAAATCAATTTCTTAAAAACGGAACAAAATCAAATTAAATTCAGTTTTTGCGTTCTCAAAAAATTGTTCTTGATGTGAGAACATTGTACTACAACTGAGAAATACCGTTCATGCATTGTTTTTAGTAATGTTTACGGTCTATCAACTGCTTACATGAGAAGAGGGCAATGGATGCCTTCTTTACTCGCTCAGTAATATTGTCGTGCCAGAGTAGTTTACTGTCCAGTTCGACCCCCAGGTACTTGACATTGTTTTTAAATTCCACACTTAAGATCTGAAACTTTGTATCTCCGTGTGAAGAGAACTAGTTTCGTATTTTTTGGATTTACACCCAGGCCGCAAGAAGACGCCCACTCAGAAAGTGTCGCCAACGCAGTCAACATGAGGTCACAACAAAACTTAAATTTAATAACAATCAAGTTTATTTTACAATTTATAAATGTTTAAAATGCAGTAAATAAAAGTTTAGTTTTAAAATAAGGCAGATGAACGTAGAAGGTCTTTGTCTTTGCATTACTGTCGTTAGTTTTTTTTTTTTTTATATAATTGTTGTCTTTATTGTCCCACCGCCACATTAATTATTTATTTGTGATTTACTTCTTTCATTCTTCAAACTTACTGCTTCAATCCGCGATCCTCAATCCTGCTGGTAACAGTTCGAAGCCTAAAACGAGCTTGATGTATAAAACTAACTGCCCAAAATTTGACCATATTTAAGCATTATTTTCCCCAAGTGCATTAGCAAGCAGAACAAATTTCACCAAAGTCAGAGTCAAGGAAGAAGTCCCCTCTTTCAACTCGTCTTGATTAACTTGCATTTGCCCCGACCAAAAAAAAAAAAAAAATAATAATAAAGAAAGTAGCCAAAAATGCGGAACTATTTGTCGCATCACGTGCATGGGTGCAAATGCACGGCTATATTTCCATTACGCACGCAAACCGAGCACATAAATTTACTACAGGATTGCTATTCGCCCTACCGATTGATTGTCTAGACAAATGCGCGATTGTATTTCGATTGTCGAGCTGCGGCAACGGCAACTTGATTTAAATCAATTAGAGGTACCGGCCCCGCCAACCCACTAGTCCTACTCCCGGTGAAAGCCGCACACTTAATGGCACTGTCAAGGAAAATTAGCAGGATAAAGTATTTAGTTTTGCGATTCGCTTTTTACACACTATCCAAAATAGCTTAACAATGACACTGACACGCACAGGCCAAATTCCCTGAGCCGAACTCTCGTTGCCAACAACAAACAAAATAACAAACCAGGAAGAGGCCCCAAATGGGGGTCAAGTCTTGTACAAACAACTTGATTTACCCTGTTCTGCTCTGGGAATACAGTTCAAAGTTTGGGCGAAAAGTTGCGAACTTTGGCTAAAAATAGTACAAACATGCAGCGCGCCACCATTCACACTTGAGGCTCGAATTGGCTAATTGGTTATTTATGATGATTATGGATGTGTGTGTGTGTGTGTGTGTGTTGGGGTGGTGGATGGTGGTTGGTTTCTTTATCTTTATAGCAATTATGTAGCTAGTTTACTAACCTCATATCTCTCACCTAGCGTGGCAAAATCCCATTGCTACTAGCCGTGGAGTCGGGCAATCAGTCAATGTGCCGAGAATTATTAGCTGCACAAACGGCGGATCAACTTAAGGTAAGTTTTTGGTATTTAAAATTAATGAACAAATTCCTTGTTCAAATTCAAATAAAATTTGGTTTGACATTTAATATTAGTATAATATTTTGATGGTTTTGATTTTAATTATAATCAGGGAATCAAACTTCGGTTTTGGTTTCGGTTCAGTATGTACCGGTAAAATATAAAGCGCTGAGCTCAAATTCCTCATCATCAAACATCTCGTTGGAGGAGCTGTGATTTCCTAAAAAGGCAATTAAAAATGTATAGCTTTATATAAATGACACTTTAAATGATACTTCTTTGGATCAACAAAGACTAGCAAAACCTTCCTGAGATGCGATTGCTTCCGCCATGGGCTGTCCTTAAAACCTAAGCCGTGTTGCAATAGTCTCATAGAAAAGCAAATAATTATGAATGTCCTTAAAACCTAAGCCGTGTTGCAATAGTCTCATAGAAAAGCAAATAATTATGAATAACATAATTAAAGCAAGGCTGCAAAACGGTCCAGATCTGAACTTCGCAGAACCGGTACGGTTCGGGTTTTTTGGGTTCATAAAACTGGACCATGGCCCGGACCTTCAAAATCCATTACCCTTCAAACCTGAACCCGAAACGCACCTCCCCAGTTAGGAAAAAGTACCGGTTCGGAACTTTGTGCATCTGTTTCTGAAGAATCTGCCAAAAGTGTCTTTTGCGCATGCATATGTGTTGCGCATCTGCTTCAGTAAACTGCAAGTTTGTATGAGTCCTTGTGTGCTATTTAGTTCTGCTTTCTCTTTTACGCTTTGCCTCTGATAAAATTTATTACGTAACAACAAAAACTTAGCACAAAAATTTAGCTGAAACTTGTTTTGCTAAGGTCCCCCCTTCCGCACACAGAAAGCGGAGCGGAGCACAGCCTATCCGCTTTTGAAATCAAACACACTAAATGCATAGAGAGCGCACACACCAAAAGCTTAGCAGCCAAGAGCGGAGCGTGGCTTATCCGCTGTAAAGAAGAATGCTGGCTTATTTCTGCTCTTCCGCTAGGAATTTATTAATTCGAAGCATTTCGGGGGTGCAAAAAAGAGCTTCGAAGAACTAATTAGTATAATAAAGTTCTGCCGCGAATTGATAAACAAACACAATTAAAAATTTACACAGAGAAAACAAAAGACAAAATTGTTTTTAATAGCCACTAATTGATTTGAATTTTTCAAAAAATTAGTTTTTCATATAATTTGGCAAAAAAATATTAACTTTCTGGTCGAAAACAATATAAAAATAAAAATATATACAAAATAATGATACTAAAAATCTAATAATGAGTAGACTTTGGAATTATTTGAAGGTGAACGCCAAGATGTGGGTATATTGATGTTTTAGCGTTAAGGTATTTTTAAGACAGAAACGATGGTCACACTGAAAATAGATGGATGACGAGACCTAGAGCAGAACGCAGTAGTAGTCAGACGCTGTAAATAGAATAACCGACAGATAAAACCCGTAAGAACAAACCGTGAAGAGTCAAACCCGTATAGAGACAATGTAAATAAAGTTACAGCTGACTAGCTCAATGTCTTTGGTTGAGTATAAATCTTTATAACCAACACAAATCAACAGATAGTAATTGCAACATTTTGGAATAGCAATTGGGTATGTCCGTACAACGATCGCTGTTTCGAGAATAACCAAATTCTCTCATCAGCGGACTTGTTTTGCTGTTCACACTTCAAACAACCATCCAGTTGGTATTTGTAAATAGTGAACCGTGTGTGAACAGATAGGCATGTGTAAAAACTTTTTAGTAAAAAGTGTGAAAAAAGCCTAAAATCCGGAAAAAACCTTCGTTTACAATGAAATGATGTGGCTGGACTAAAATCATACGGATCAACATGCGATAATAAATACATATTAGCATTTTGATATTTTAAAAATAAATTGGACTTAGATTAAAAGAGAAAATTAAATTGAAAAAGTGTTCACACTTCACACATTGTCGATTCGAGACATCAGATAAAAAAAAAATATGGCAATTGGTTTGAAATAGGAAAAAGATATCCATATCTCTTAACAGACTTTTGCTTGCCAGTGTGGCTGCATTGCAAAAACAAAAATGTTGTTTTCTTTCAAAAATTGAATATATTTTTAAAACCCATAAATAAAAAATAGAGGAAAGCTAACTTCGGCTCGATCAAAGTTTATATACCCTTGTAGCTTGTATAATTTATATAAATTAAGGTTTTAAATGATTTTCTTCGAACATTCTTAGCTGAGTTAGTTTGTTATATGCCACTTTGTTATATGGCAGCTATACGATATATTCATCCGGTTTTGACCAAACTTCCCAAAATTGTGTGGAAACCGATAATATTCATAACTGGAAAGCATAAAGACGCTACCATTGAAAACAAAAAAGTTTTTCTCACTAGAACTACTTTTTCGACCGATCGTTCCTATGGCAACTATATGATATATACGTCCGATTTGGATCAAACTTTGCATAATTTTGTGGTAGCGTATATTATTGATCAGTAAAAAGTTTGGAAGCGATAGCATTGAAAACAAAAAAGTTTTTTCTATTAAGACTTTTTTTCAGAACTATCTTTTGTATGGCAGCTATACCATATAGTTGACCGATTTGTATCAAACTTGGTGGAATTGTGTAAGTCATAGAAAACTTATAAATACGATGTTTGGGAACGTTTGCATTGAAGACAAAGAAATTTTTCTAACTAAAACTACTTTTTCGACCGATAGTTCCTATGGCAGCTATATGCTATAGTCATCCGATCCGGCCGGTTCCGACAAATGTGCAGCGTCTTTGTACCAAAAGACTTCGTGCAAAGTTTGGTTAAGATAGCTTTAAAACTGACGGAGAAGATAGCATAGAAACAGATGGACAGACGGACATGGCTATGTCAACTCAGCTCGTCATGCTGATCAAGAATATATACACTTTATGTGGTAGGAGATGATTCCTTCTATGCGTTACAAACATCTGGACAATTTTAATATACTCTCTACAAGGGTATACGAATTAAAAGGTTGTTTTAATCCAAAAACAAACATACAATAAAATTAAGATTATTTGACTCAGCTCTTCGCTTGCAATCTGCTCTCTGTGTGCGGTGCATGCAAAGCTGGGAGTAGCTTATCTACTTGAAGCGGATTGGCTGTGCTCCGCTCAGCTGCTGAGAGCCGAACGAAATTATCTCCTTCAAGCTGTTATTGTAAGACAGCTTCGTGTGTTTCTCTCATCGAGAACTATGAAATAGAAAACACGCGAAAAACAAAATCAAGTGTTCCGCTTGAGAGAGTAAGCGAGTCTGTTAGATTTCCATGATCAGACAGCAAGAAAAAAACTGGTTGACCATATTTTGTAAGCTCTGTATTTTAGCCGGGAAATTACTACTGGTTAACACTGGATCGGCTGGTGTACAATCTACTGAAGGTTCGTTTTGTAAATCATTTCCAAACTCGGTATGTTGTAATAAACTATGGAAAGGGGAACAGAGCAAAAGTGAAGTTGTAACATGGCAATACAAGCTTCTCATATTTGACTTAATTCAATAGTTATTGGCTAGTCACAAGGCCGAGCAGGATTTGCAAAAATTCACAGAAAGAATTCGTTTGTAATGAACCCAGATTCGAACCAATACATTAGGTTAGATAAGTTAAGGAACTGGTCCTTGACCCGTACCCTATATTATATATATCACGATGGATTCGAATCAAACTGCATAATTACTTTCCTAACTTACCTAACTTGAACCCAGCTGCTCACAAAAAATATGCTTACCATAATTTCGCACTATTGCGAAATGATCTATTAACAATCGCGTGACACGGTATGCATCGGGTGGCAAAGCTGTAACATCGAAATGACAATTTTTCAAGTTAACTCCAGACTTTGCAGCTATTTGATTTCTCGAGTATTTTGCAAAGTAACTCCATACCTTGCTTAAGCTAATATTAACTCTCCACTTAGAATCGACTTAAAAAGTTAAGTTAAGCCAAGGACGATAAGATCCACTTCTCAAAGTGCCAATCAAATGTCCAGTTCCCATCAGTTGTCAAGCAAATGTCCACTACAAAATACCTTGAACTGTCCAAGTCCTTTGCAAATAAATCAAAAAATGCTAATGAACTGCTAGGAACGTAACCCCTACGCACCTACCCAAATATGGCGTGATGAACGGCGGCAACAGCGCATACTACTCTGCGTGCGTGAAAAGTGCAACAGTGTGCGACAACGACATTGGCAAAGTTTAATTTTTGCGCAATTTTCAATTTGCATGGCAGACAAAAGAGGAGCGTGGAGCTCACAAGTTCTCGAGTGCAACACATGCCAAGAGCCGAATGCGTGTTGATTAAATTAACCGAAAAAGAGGGTTAAAGTTACCGTTAAAGTTGATGTTGACTTTGAGCTTGGCACGCAATCGCCAGCCGGCGGCATTAAGTGGGTCAACTGGGACGGGAGACGTAGTCTGATTTGCATTTTCAAAAATAAACTAAACCAAGTGCAATTTCTCATGCAGGCAACGACGGCCAATGGAGACACGGCCTTGCATTTGGCCGCCAGACGGCGGGACGTTGATATGGTGCGAATTTTGGTTGATTACGGCACCAATGTGGATACCCAAAACGGTGAGGGCCAGACCCCGTTGCATATAGCGGCCGCCGAAGGTGATGAGGCCCTACTTAAGTACTTCTATGGCGTGCGTGCCTCAGCGTCCATTGCGGACAATCAAGGTGAGTAATTCGTTACGAAGGATATATTTGAATTGCTTACTCAAATCCTAATATTTTCATTATAGATCGCACACCGATGCACTTGGCCGCCGAAAATGGACATGCGCATGTCATTGAAATACTCGCGGATAAGTTCAAGGCGAGCATCTTTGAGCGCACCAAGGATGGCAGCACACTGATGCATATTGCATCACTCAATGGCCATGCTGAGTGCGCCACTATGCTCTTCAAGAAGGGTGTCTATCTGCATATGCCGAATAAGGATGGGGCACGCAGTATACATACGGCGGCTGCCTATGGACACACTGGCATTATCAATACCCTGCTGCAGAAGGGCGAAAAGGTGGATGTGACGACCAATGTGAGTATAAATATATATATACAATTAGCATATTATCATAGCGCCATCAGCATAGCCGATTAAACTAATATCAGTATCAGTTTGAAGTCGATCGAGAGTGACAAATATTATTTGACGTTGCTGCTGGGTTTTCCCAAATAGGAGCAAAGTTTTTCCATTTATTTGCCCTAAAGAGATTACAAACGGAATTTTATTCGGTGAGAAAACAACGATTGGCCTTGAACACCCACGTTCTCCATTATCCAACTTTGCCGGTGGGTTTTCTAAATCAGCAATGGCAAGAAGATAACTGACAGGGAATAGAAACACCAACAACAAGATCACTTGCCGTTGTGTTCTTTCATTTTTTGTAACTCTTCTCATAAAAATTAGAAATAATTTCAAACACTCTTTCCCCCCTCGTTTACCACTTTTTACCCACTTTTCCACACTCTTCCCCAACGGTTACCACACTGCTCCCATACTCTTCCCCCACGGTGCCCACAGTGTTCCCACACTGTTCAGATACTGTTCCCACACTCTCTCCACACTCTTTCCCTCCTCCTTCCACGGTCTTCCCCCCTCTTTTCCCACTCTTTCTACCCACCCTCTTGTCGGTGTGTGTTTGCTGGCACACTCCACAAAACAACAACACAAAACATGCATGACGTCATGCGTCACGTGACGCTGAAATTAAATTTGACTCCTACTAAATTCTTCCGTACCGAAATTTAAGATGTTTCGCATCAAAAAAATCAATATAAAATCTAGGTTGAAAATCTCTTTTTTTTAGAATCTTGCAATCTAGTCAAAAAGTTTTTGTTTGTGCTGGCTCAAAGGTCATGATTGATTATAATTTAATACAAATTAATACCATTTTAAACAGATACTACGTTTATACACACAACATTTATTGTGATGAATGCCCTTTAAAGTATGCAATGCTTTTAATAAGGGATGATTCAGAATTATATTTATTTTATATTTGGCTTAATACAAGATTATATTGTAAACCTATTAATGGTCCGACAATCTGGATGAATTTACAGTGTGGATTATGTATGAAGCTGCCATAACTGGCTTTCAATGTTTGCTTTCTAATAGAACATTTTATAAGGAAATAAAGTTTGCATTCTTTGAAGGGCATTAATCATGATAAATGTTGTGTGTATAAACGTAGTAAGAGATAACTCTCAACAATTCGGAATAGCAATTGGTTAGTCTTTACAGGCTGTTTCGGAATTAACCACCATGCACTCATCAGCAGAAGTTGTTGCTTTTCACACTTCAAGCCCTAGTCAAACTTGACTTGAGAATTAAACTTATACAAATTTCAGCCTGAGACTTTCTGTTTATGAAAGTTCAGCCAGAAATTATGCTATGGGTTTTGAGATATGTTTTTCCAATTTGTTGCGAGTTAAGTCTTTTAAAATCAAGATTGAAAAATCATGAAATGAGCGTAGAATTCTCAAAAACAATATTTAGCATCTCGCAACTTATCGATGACCCTACAGTTTTCTGTAAAGCTTCAGTTCAGAAAAATTTTATGAAATATAAATATAAAGACTTATTTTATTAAAAAAAAATAAACCGTTTTCGGTTGCAATGAAAAACCCACCCCTCCTGGGGACTTGTGAGCCACGACCTCGTCGTTCTTATACATATAGTTGAAGCTTTTGGCATGGCCTCTTAGCTCGCTTTGCCATCAGCCGTCACCTTTCAGGCGGCACCAGTCGCAGTTAAAGAACTCAGTTCTTATACTGCCGATGGCAAAGCTAGCTAAGAGGCCATGTCGTGTGTGTTCAGTCCCCCGAGGTACTGAGCTCAAGTCCCAGGTAGCGGCGGATTAATATTTAACATTTTTATACATTTTTCAGAAAGAATATAATGTTAAGAACTCTTGAAATGGTTTAGTTATCATTTGTAACTAACTTTATTTAATAATAGTATTACACGCTAAAATGAATGAATGACAGTCGATTGAGTTGACGCTGATGCAATCGGGCGCGAACCGCGCTGGCCGAAGCCAAGCCAGAAACTGAGCGCCAGGGATGGCGCGTGTTGGCGTTCTGCTACTGCGTTAGGGATCGTGGTCGATGAATAGTGTGACCAGAGGTGGCCAGGGCTGCCACAGTACTCCCCCTCCAGAGACCATGTGGGAACGAATGATGAAAGCCCTGAGTATAGCCGGGATGAGTGTATGTCCGGGGTGAGTGATGATCATCTACAGGATTTGCAAGTCCCAATGTGGAGGAATGCTTGCGTATACTTCTCGCTGTGATGTTTGTGTCGTAGCTGGGTCGATGAAAACCTCGCGTTGAGGCCGTTGCTTCGAGTGGGGGTCGACAAGCAAGTTCGCCCATGCAGGGTTGAGGTTGAAGAGTCAATTGTACTGGGTATTGTACCCCGAGTAGAGACTTTCGTTTGCCACGCGTTGTGGACTTTCGCTTGCCACGCGTTGTGGACTTTCGCTTGCCACGCGTTGTGGACTTCGTGGTGCCTCTCGTTAAGGACTTTCGATTGAGGTCGAGAACTTGTTGGTAGACTCAGGCTGGCATTAATTGCCAAACAAAGAGCGTCTCGAGTTGTAGCATGTTGCTAGTGGTCGGTCAGGTTTGGGGATCGTTGTGCCTGAGCACCGGCGACGACGAAAGATGCGATGATCCGAATTCAGCTGCGCGACGTACTTCCATAAGTTTGATCGATCGTCTGGCAGGCTGCGTACAATGTAACATCTGAAAAATTGGTCGGATGCTTGACCAACGTGAGATCGGTTACATGTAGTTGATGAGTCGATTGGGCGCACGTAAATAGTAGGCACCAGCAGTAGATGAAGGGCAGGCTGGTGGACAGCCTGGGCTGCAGCAGGATGTGAACGGTTGGACGTGCAGGACCGGGCGACAGACAGGAGGTCGGTGGACAATTTGCGTGGGCAGATGTCGACGTCATGCAAGCGAAATGGGCGCTAAAGCATATGTATACATATGACCACATGCGTTGGTGTCTGTGTGTGTGAATGTGTGTAGGCGTTGTCGGCGTCGTTTTCCAACCAGGAGGTTTGTCGATGGTGTTTCACAAATTGCGAAAAAAAATCCACTGCCAAAAGTACGAATGAGCGACTCCTGGTTGGAGTAAGGCCTGCTCGATGATCGCCGGCCGTGTGCTGTCCCAAATGTGCATTCTCAGCGCCAAAAATCTCGCCTCTGTATGTCCGCTTTGCCGGTGTCTGTCGTGTGTATGTGTGTGTTTTGCAAGAACGCGCGAAAATTCGTGATTGTATGCTGCAGACGCCGTGAGCATGTGTGTATGTGTGTGCCGCCCTGTCGCGGCGTCCGTCGCGGCGTTTGTCGTGTGTGTGTGGGACACACTTGGCCAAAAAGGCTAGAGATGTTGCTGTCCTTGAGTTTCTGGCTCGCTGTTGTCGAAATTGTTAACTTAATACTGTTTGATTTTGATGATCGAGAGCTGCATGTCGAAATGAATCGCGTCACTGTATGGGTGTGTGAGTACGGGCTGCGTCCCAGAGCAGGCTGCTTGCCTGTGAGTGTGTGTATGTGTGCGTGTGAATTTCGTCAGAGGTTGAAATTAATTTGTTTAGCACACTGCTTTGAATTTGTTTGGTTTATGTCTATTGTTTGTGTTCTTTAACTTAGTCGGGGGTCACCACTTTGGTTAACTTTAGTTAACTTTATTTAACATAACTTAAGCTAACAATATAGTTGAGTCGAACGGAGCGATCGGGCGCGAACCGCGCTGGCCGAAGCCAAGCCAGAAACTGAGCGCCAGGGATGGCGCGTGTTGGCGTCCTGCTACTGCGTTAGGGATGGTGGTCGATGAATAGTGTGACCAGAGGTGGCCAGGGCTGCCACAATGGTCTCAGTAGTGGCGCCATCTATTGGTCAGTTTTTAAATTCAAATAGTGGCGCCATCTATTGGTCAAGCTATGGCCAAAAGAAGGGATAGACATTCCAAAATTTAAAAGTCACTTTTGTATGTGTAGCTTTGAAAATGAGATTAGAGCTAGTCGCCTCGAAAACTAAACTTTCGCCCATAGAACCTTGAACACCAATTTTCTACTCAGATGGGTTAATTTTCTGGAAGATCGGCATGCAGTCATTGTTCAATTTTCATATAGATCTTTGAAAATGAGTTTGAACTTGATTGGATGAATAACAACAACCATTTTCCGACTTTGGGGGTAGATTTTCCAATATTTCAAAGTCACTTATTCTATATTTTTGTATGTGTAGCTTGGAAATGGCTCGAAAACTAAACTTGGCCCACCCAGGGGGTTTAATTTTCCGTATTATTGTTATGCATTGTGGAATTTTCATATTGATCTTTAAAAATGAGTTTGAACAAGCAAATGAGCTTCAGACAACCGTTTTCCGCCAATTTTCCGGCTTTGGAAGGAACTAAATTTAGCACATAAAACTTTGACCATCCATTTTCCACCCGGGGAAGTGATTTTACTGGAAGATTGGAAGATTTGTATACATATCTTTGAAAAAGAGGTCGAGCCTGATCGGATGATTAACCAAAAAGTTGTATACAACAGTATTCTGCAATTTTTCCCGATTGACCTACAGAATTTTCAAAAATCTGATCTTATTACTTACTGTCAGCATAAGATGCAACTAATGTGAAAAATCTTATGGTTTAGGCTGTGCGGTAGTCACCAGTCAGTCAGTCAGTCAGGTTGAACTCTTTATAGATAAGAATTTTGAAATCATATTACTGAATTCCATACTGACTCTTTAACTCACAGGACAACTACACGGCCCTTCATATAGCCGTTGAGTCTGCCAAGCCGGCTGTGGTGGAAACGTTACTGGGTTTCGGAGCCGATGTTCATGTACGTGGTGGTAAATTACGGGAGACGCCTCTGCATATAGCCGCACGTGTCAAGGATGGAGATCGTTGTGCTCTCATGTTGCTAAAGTCTGGTGCCAGCCCCAATCTAACTACCGATGACTGCCTGACACCCGTCCATGTGGCTGCGAGTCATGGAAATCTGGCTACACTCACGCAATTGCTGGAGGATGGAGGGGATCCCCTGTACAAGTCAAATGTGAGTAGTGAAACCTGTGAAATCTGCATCATATTTTCTCAAGTTTTTCTCATTCTTAGACTGGCGAAACTCCCTTGCACATGGCCTGCCGTTCGTGTCATCCCGAGATAGTGCGTCATCTGATTGAAACGGTTAAGGAGAAACATGGCCCGGATAAGGCTACCACCTATTTAAACTCAGTTAATGATGATGGCGCCACCGCGCTGCACTACACTTGCCAAATTACCAAGGAGGAGGTGAAAATACCCGAATCGGATAAGCAAATTGTTCGCATGCTTCTGGAGAACGGAGCCGATGTGACGCTACAGACAAAGACCGCTCTGGAGACGGCCTTTCACTACTGTGCCGTGGCCGGCAACAATGATGTCTTGATGGAGATGATCTCACACATGAATCCCACGGACATACAGAAGGCCATGAACCGGCAATCGTCGGTGGGTTGGACACCCCTGCTGATAGCCTGCCACAGGGGACACATGGAGTTGGTCAACAATCTTTTAGCGAATCATGCCAGAGTCGATGTGTTCGATACCGAAGGGCGTTCGGCCCTGCATTTGGCGGCGGAGCGTGGATACCTGCATGTCTGCGACGCCCTGCTAACCAATAAGGCTTTCATCAATTCGAAATCGCGTGTGGGTCGCACCGCCCTCCACTTGGCGTCCATGAATGGATTCACGCATCTGGTGAAGTTTCTCATCAAGGATCACAATGCTGTCATTGATATCCTGACGCTACGGAAACAGACGCCCTTGCATTTAGCAGCCGCCAGCGGTCAGATGGAAGTCTGTCAGCTGTTACTCGAGCTGGGCGCTAATATTGATGCGACCGACGATCTGGGCCAGAAACCCATACACGTCGCCGCACAGAACAATTACTCTGAAGTGGCCAAACTATTCCTGCAACAGCATCCATCTCTGGTGAATGCCACCAGCAAGGATGGCAATACTTGTGCCCATATAGCGGCCATGCAGGGTTCGGTGAAGGTAATCGAGGAGCTCATGAAATTCGATCGATCTGGCGTGATCTCGGCTAGAAATAAGTTGACCGATGCCACGCCCTTGCAATTAGCGGCCGAGGGCGGGCATGCGGATGTGGTAAAAGCCTTGGTACGTGCTGGAGCCTCGTGTACGGAGGAAAATAAGGCTGGATTTACCGCGGTACACTTGGCTGCCCAGAATGGACACGGTCAGGTGTTGGATGTGCTAAAAAGCACCAATTCCTTGAGAATTAATAGCAAGAAGCTGGGTCTAACTCCATTACATGTGGCCGCCTACTACGGACAAGCAGACACGGTGCGAGAGTTGCTGACCAGCGTTCCGGCTACCGTTAAATCGGAGACACCCACGGGTCAATCTTTGTTTGGAGATCTAGGCACAGAGTCGGGCATGACACCATTACATTTGGCTGCCTTCTCCGGCAATGAGAATGTTGTCCGGCTGCTGCTTAACTCAGCGGGCGTACAAGTGGATGCAGCTACCATAGAAAATGTAAGTAAAAATTTATTTCGTAATCCAAAAAAAAAAGGAAAATATTATTTTGCATCGGCCGGGAATCGAACCCGGGCCGCCCGCGTGGCAGGCGAGCATTCTACCACTGAACCACCGATGCTCTTATACTGGAAGGGGATAAATATGCCAACATAAGATTATTGACAATAACTTGGAACGAAATTTCATATAATTATAATTATTATAATTACATATAAGTATGATTGCTATTGGAGACGAATGATTTCGTGTGCATCAGACGAGCACACACACACACACATCACCTGGCAGTAATTTCCCAGCGGACCAACAAACGAGCATTTTGCGAGACTTTCGCAAATTTATTTATCGCAAAGCACTTGCATTCGAGCTTTCCAGCGAGAGGTTTGCGATAAAAATTCAAGTGCCGCGCTCGTACTCCGATGGCGGCATAGTAACAGCTGGCTCGGGTCAAGTCCTTTTGCAAGATTACCACTAAAATAGATTCGACAAATGCAAGAGATTTGAGTAAGCCAAATCCCACTTCACGAGTGATTTGATGTTACTTTTGTCCGAAAGACTGCAAGCTTCTTGAACAAAAGATTTTCCGTCTTGAGTTCTATATTGCTTTTGGCTCAGTGCCAAAGGTCTTGCCGAATGCGTAACGCGTAGATGTATGCCAAAGAAGAACAGCCCAATTAATCGAAAATTATTGGATTCATCAAGTATCTAGTACATTTCTGTACTAGTATAGACATGCGTAATGAGATATGGCTAAAAGTCAATAATCGTAAGTTCGCAATTACACCTTCAACCAGTCTTTCCCACTTGAACTGTCTTTCTGTTCCCAAACTTTGCCAACAATGAAAGGGTATATCATACAGTTACGAGCTTTTTCGAGGGACTCGACAATTCTTTCTACATACTGGGTACTGAAAAAAGTTTTTTAAGGTAAGTGGAGAAAATGGAAAAAAGTTTTTGAAGGTAAGAGGAGAAAAATGTGGGTGAATTATGGGTCTCGTACAGTCTGGTAGGGTATAGTACAGGGGTGTCTCAGGGCCTATTCGCATTTTTGTTTTTCGCATAGCAATAGCCGCAAGCGTGTACGCTTCACGTATCACATACCAAACGACATATTACATCAGCAACTTAGTATGTTTTCTCTTTCTGATCATGATGCGTCTTGTCGAAATACGTAACGCAATACAACATATAAGTGATGATTGCTAGTGGCGACGAATGATTTCGTGTCGCATCAGACGAGCACACACTCACACATATTTCTTGTGATTGTTGTTGCTTCTGAAATATTTTCTTCATTTGTATTGGTGTCTACGCCTCCGTAAGCGGGCCCTAGTCACCTCTGGTTTAGTATCAACAACAGCAAAGATTAGGCTCATATAAGAAACTTTTGAATCTCGGTTTATCCTATCTTCGAACGTGTTCGATCGTGCTTTTATAGCTTGATTAGAAGATTAAAAATCGTCCCTTGGAATAGATTCATTTTTGGATGGCACAATTGTACAACTTCTTTTTTATAACCGAAATAACTTAATTTTTTTACCGAAAAAATAAGTTTTTGTTTGGGTTTTAAAAAAAATTGTTTTGCATCGGCCGGGAATCGAACCCGGGCCGCCCGCGTGGCAGGCGAGCATTCTACCACTGAACCACCGATGCTCTTATACTGGAAGCAGCTAAATATGCAAACATTAGATTATAGACATTGACCAATTTATGCTTATAAAAGCAAAACAATATCAATGATATATAAAAATGATATCAATATGCTAACACATGATACAATTAATACAGGTGTGGCACTCAGCCAACATTGTGGCCCAAGCACTTTTGCTGAGAGCGCAAAGATAGACACAGAGTGTGGAAGATATGGTACATGTGTACATTGCACACACGAACTTAGTATGTGTGTGTAACATAAAAGAGAAGAAAAAAATAAAGCTACAAGAAAAACAACAAAGCGATCGGTGCAACAGAAACCCACCCTTTTAAGACTCCCGTCGGCAAAACATCAAGAAAAAAAATCGTTCGCTCACTCAAACTTTCGGTTCAAGTGTCAACTGCACACTGATAAGCTTAATGCTTGAAAGCATTAACTCATTTTCTGTACCTTAATTTTTGGGGATGCCTGCTCTATGGAGATGCAGTTTGCTACGTCGGCAAATTAACACTTAGAAATTAGTGGGCTGTTCGCTGTTATTTTCACTCCCTGAGTTTTTTTGAGACAATGTCTGTCTCGCTCTAGCCACAGTTTTTTCTATGCCATCTATTATGTATTGAGCTACCTCAAGTTTAAATAACAATCTTTTGATTTCCAAAATATAGCAGCATCGATGGTTCAGTGGTATATTCCCGGCCGATGAATTTTTAATTAGCTTCGAATTTTCTAAGACCAAAAGAAATAAAGAAATAAAAAATTTTTGGGCTTAAAAAGAAAAAATTATTTTGCATCGGCCGGGAATCGAACCCGGGCCGCCCGCGTGGCAGGCGAGCATTCTACCACTGAACCACCGATGCTCTTATACTCTTCGAACAAAAATATCAAAATTTAAAATCATCACTTTCACTTTGATAGGGAATAATCAAAGTGGCATAAATAAACTTAAGTATACTGTTTTGCATATAGAATTATCTCTCTAAAGTAACTGATTTTTAAATTGATTTAAATGAAGATAAAGTCACTTCTTTAAATTGGGTTGTTTCATCCCAAAAAATATAAGAGCATCGGTGGTTCAGTGGTAGAATGCTCGCCTGCCACGCGGGCGGCCCGGGTTCGATTCCCGGCCGATGCAATGGATACATTTTTTTTGTAATTTTTTTTTTACTTTCATAATCTCTTTCTCTCTCTCTTTTAGGGCTACAATCCACTCCATTTGGCTTGCTTCGGCGGACACATGTCAGTGGTTGGTTTGCTTCTGAGTCGTTCAGCGGAACTCCTCCAATCCACGGATCGTAATGGCCGTACTGGCCTCCATATAGCTGCCATGCACGGCCATTTCCAGATGGTGGAGATTCTGCTGGGTCAGGGCGCAGAAATAAATGCAACCGATCGAAATGGTTGGACGCCACTGCATTGTGCTGCCAAAGCCGGTCACTTGGATGTGGTCAAGCTGTTGTGCGAGGCGGGTGCCTCGCCCAAATCGGAGACGAACTATGGTTGTGCGGCTATTTGGTTTGCCGCCTCAGAGGGTCACAACGAGGTGTTGCGTTACCTTATGAACAAAGAGCACGATACATACGGCTTGATGGAGGACAAGCGATTTGTCTACAATCTGATGGTTGTGTCCAAGAATCATAATAATAAGCCCATTCAGGAGTTTGTATTGGTCTCGCCCGCACCAGTGGATACGGCCGCCAAATTGTCCAATATATATATTAACCTGTCCACAAAGGTAGGACGAACGAGGTGTTCAAATTTAAAATTTTGTAATAATATTTTCCATTTCGCAGGAAAAAGAGCGAGCCAAAGATCTGGTAGCTGCTGGTAAACAATGCGAGACCATGGCGACTGAATTGCTAGCCCTGGCCGCTGGTTCAGATTCAGCTGGCAAGATTCTACAAGCCACCGACAAACGCAATGTGGAATTTCTCGATGTTTTGATTGAGAATGAGCAAAAGGAAGTCATTGCACATACCGTAGTACAACGCTATCTCCAAGTGTGTGATCAATTTTATAGTTTGTGCATTCGGCGGAGTATTATCGATTTGCATTGAGAAAGTTAAAAGGAAAACAGGGATTCAACAGAAAAACTTCCTTACGGAGACCCAGAACGAAACTTGTATGACATTCCTAAATAGGTTTTAGTGATCTAATCTATGCTCTCTCGTGCATGCTCTTATTCATCGATCGATCCCATTCTCTAAGATTCAGTGCGAGGAAAATACAACATTTTTAAAAATGTAAATGAAAGGAACGAAAGACCCTTGAAATAGCTAAACACATAACCAGCTTTATTCTTCTCTGGAGGAATTTTCGTTGATTAATAAATTAATTATCAACCTTACATACGGTAAAACAAGTATGCAAAGCGGTTTTGAACCAAATCGAACTAAGCCGCACCAAACCGCTTATATATGCTCGTAAACCGAACCGCAAAACAAATCACCGTCTGTTTTCCAGAACCAAACCAAGAACCGCAAAAGATAACGGTTCGGTTCATTTCATAGATTGATGACAGCGTTGGTCACACCTGGCCCTCAGGGGTCGAACCAATTAAGCTATTCACACCGACACGAGCCAATCGATCCGGTTTATTACATCGACTAGATTGATGACAGCGATGGTCACACCTGGCCCACCAATTTCGCTATTCACACCGACACAAGCCAAACGCATGCCGCGGCTTGTGCCACGCAAGCAACCAGCTTTTCACTCGCTGACCAGCGGTCGATGAAGTAAATCAGAGCTGATTTGCGTCGCTCACTGATACACTCTCACTTTTTGGACTCGCTCTTTATGACCAATGCTGCTTTAGATGGTTATTTTAAGGCTTGCCTCGTTCTAGAGTTGTAAAATTTGTCTTACTACCTCTTAAGGAAAAGCAAACTGTTGGGTTACAGACGAATTCCGGTGTTTCCGTAATTTTGTCAATTTCCCGCAATTTCTGTCATCATTCTGCATTCTTTCCATGCACAGGAAAAAAAAGATCACGATATTTAGTATTATACTGGTATTTTGAGTATCGAATCGACCTTCATTTGAAAAATATTATCGCGTTCATATATTTAGGCGGAAATAGTGTATTCCTTTAATATGAAAAAAGGGAATTTTTTATGTTGGAAAAAAAAAATTGTTTTGCATCGGCCGGGAATCGAACCCGGGCCGCCCGCGTGGCAGGCGAGCATTCTACCACTGAACCACCGATGCTCTTATACTGGAAGCAGCTAAATATGCAAAGATTACATTATAGACATTGACCAATTTATTCTTATAAAAGCAAAAATGCCACATAATTCTAAAAAAAAATTAAAAAAAACAATTTGATATCAATTTAAAAGTGCTAACACATAGAACAGTGGTGTCCAAACTCACACAATCAAACATTGCGCTTGTGTGCCTAGCAGCGAAACACGAAGTACACGTCACAACAAACAAATGCCACGAAAAAATGCCTCTTGAAGTAAAACAAAAAGCCGAACACGCGCATCGTAAGAGAGCAAGCCGCTGCTATTTATAGCAGGGTGCCCCAAGCAGAGAGCCCGAAAATGTGACTGTGTCTCTCTCTAACACACAGTGATGGATGACTTCGGCAAGGGGCTATCGCTGGGGAACTCCGATTTATAGAACACATGTATTCTCTCTCTCTATACGTGTGTTGGCAGAATTATAAGTTGCTATCCCATGGGAAAGGCTTTTGGCAATTTGGACACCACTGACATAGAAACATAGCGAAGCTATGGAGTAATGAGTATAAGAGCTAAAATTTACGCTGCCTCTCAATTTAGAGTGATGTTAAGCGATAGTTTGCACCAAGAGACTTTACTTAAAATTATCGCCCGAGCAGGAAAACACGATGCTTAGAGAAGCATAGAGATGCATAGAGAAGCATCTGGTCGACGAGAGCGAGGCCAGAAAGTGAGAGTATATTGGTGTGCGGAAATAAACCACCGTGAACCAGCTTCGATCTGACCACATCGAAGGCATGAAGCAATATGTATTTTTTGGTAGTGCCTGTGCGATAGTGCCCAAAAACATACTTATAGGATACCACATAGGAAATAGGTTAGAGAGAGACGGACATATTCCCAAATGTATCCAGAGAGCGTTAGTAACAGCGAACAGCGTACCAAATGGATCCAGAGTGCGTTAATGAAACCGAACAGCTGACTAATTTCTAACAGAAGCGGTGTCGACTGAGCAATTTTGCAGTCTAGATATTCTAGTCTATGTCGAATGCTATCCTGCGACTGAAGGCCTGTTTACTCTCTTGGCCTTCGGCATGCGTTCGGCTCGTGTATGTGTATATAGCAATTGTCTTCGGCCCCTGGGGGCTAGCAGTGACCATCGCTGGCTGGAAATAGAATCCTTTTGATATGAAAAATTGATATTATTTTGATATTATTAAGGATAGGGCTGATATTTGATCTTTTTTTCCTGTGGAAGTTTTAGACCGAGCTGTGAGGGTTTCCTTAATAATCTGAAAAGTCTAACTTTATCAAGGGATGTATTTTCTACTGCAAGACATTGATTCGTGTTCTTCTCGAAGCTTGCAACGCATAGAAGAAATCATCTCTGACCACATAAAGTATATATATTCTTGATCAGTATGACGAGCTGAGTTGATATAGCCATGTCCGTCTGTTTCTATGCTCTGTCCTCCGTCAGTTTTAAAGCTATCTTCACCAAACTTTGCACGAAGTCTTTCGGTACAAAGACGCTGCACATTTGTAGGAACCGGCCGGATCGGATGACTATATCATATAGCTGCCATAGGAACTATCGGCCTAAAAAGTAGTTTTAGTTAGAAAAACTTTTTTGTCTTCAAAGCTAACGTGCCCAAACCTCGTATTTATAAGTTTTCTGTGCTTTTACATAATTCCACCAAGTTTGATGTAAATCGGTCAACTATATAGTATAGCTGCCATCCAAAAGATAGGTATGAAAAAAAGTGTTAGTAGGAAAAACTATTTTGTTTTCAATGCAATCGCTCCCAAACGTGTTACAGATCAATATTTTATGCTACCACACAATTCTGCCAAGTTTAATCCAAAGCATATAGCTGACATAGGAACGATCGGTCGAAAAAGTAGTTCTAGTGAGCAAAAATCTCAGCTAAGAATCTTCGACGAAAATCGTTAAAAAGTTAGCTTGAAGTGTACCAAATGATTTCGATAATAATCTGCTAAATGTCCCTTTACTTGTGATTAACCAATACTAAAAATCTCTTTTCTTTTGCTTTCCTAATGCAGGAACTCTGGCATGGCTCCCTAACCTGGGCTTCCTGGAAGATTATGCTTTTACTGGTGGCCTTTATAGTCTGCCCGCCCGTTTGGATTGGCTTCACCTTCCCGATGGGCCATAAATTCAACAAAGTTCCGATTATCAAATTTATGTCTTACCTCACCTCGCATATTTACCTCATGATCCACCTCAGTATAGTGGGCATAACACCCATCTATCCGGTGCTACGACTCAGTCTGGTGCCCTACTGGTACGAAATCGGGCTGCTCATTTGGTTGAGCGGTCTCCTTTTGTTCGAGTTGACGAATCCCTCGGATAAATCGGGCTTGGGTTCGATAAAGGTGCTGGTCCTGCTGCTGGGTATGGCTGGCGTGGGTGTCCATGTGTCCGCCTTTCTGTTCGTCTCGAAGGAATATTGGCCCACGCTGGTGTATTGCCGGAATCAATGCTTTGCGCTGGCCTTCCTGCTGGCCTGTGTACAGATCTTGGACTTTTTATCGTTTCATCATTTGTTTGGGCCGTGGGCCATTATTATTGGAGATCTGTTGAAGGATCTGGCACGGTTCCTGGCCGTGCTGGCCATCTTTGTGTTTGGCTTCTCCATGCATATAGTGGCGCTGAATCAATCGTTTGCCAACTTTTCACCGGAGGACTTGCGCAGCTTTGAGAAGAAGAATCGCAATCGCGGCTACTTCAGTGACGGTAAGTCCAGACGTTTGCTTTGCTTAATTTATCTTTTTGGTTGTTTTTATTTTTTTGGAATGTTTAAAGTTTCCATGTGTCTTGATAAGTATCTGAAACTCTCTCTCTGTGTGTGTCTGTGTGTGTGTACACTCAATGTTCCCACCTAAAGAAAATACAACCACAAAATACAACAATTGCATGCTCTACAAAATCAAAAACAAAAACCAGAACCCTTCCTACTTTGATGTCGTCTTGCCCCAACTGTTTCCCTGCCCCCCCTTACTAATACATAACATAATATCTATGCCATCCAGATGATATGCCCACCCCAAGACCTCCGCCCGTGGAGAATTATGTCGATAATCGTTTCAGCGAATTTCGACGAAAGCACAAAGATGATCGTAAGTCCTTTCTTCACATTATTCTCAGCATGGTCCTGCCATGTGTGTTCCTACTTAACCCCTGCCTTCAATGTTGTGTCATTTTATTTTCCAGTTCTAATGGAAAAAGCAAGAATATCGCACACACCGTTTACCGTTGTTGTTAGCCTTGCTCGTTTAAGTTCCTTTCGTTTTGAGGCATGATGGCTACGAACGGCCTAAGTTTTGTGCATCCTTGATGTTGTGGATCAATGTTCATACTAAAAAAAAATAGGTATCAATCATGTGCTAAACTCTTTATTTCAAAACTTTCTTTAGTTCTTTGTTTTTTTTTTCTAATTTTTTATATTTTGAAAGCATGTTTATGTTTATGTATGGTGATTGTAGTGGTATTTAACTGTTAGATATTGTAGATGCTTTAATGGTTAGAATTTTTTAATCAGAAATGCCTAAGTTGTTTACAGTTGTCGCTAATAAAACATTAGAAAGGTCGCCAAAATAAAAGAGAATTTCTTAGCAATATTATATAATAATAAATTCTAGTCAGGGAATAATATTAAAAATGGAAGCGATTATAAAAAAGTTCGGAATTTTTCAACCAATTTTTCTAAATTAATCTGAACCTATCACAAAGTTCTGTTAAAGCAAGTAGCATCCATTCTCGTAAGTTTAGAGAATACATCATTACAAGCAACAATTAGTGAAAAGATAGTCCAGGGCGCACAGACACGGAAAGCTTTTGCGACTTGGAGTTGGTTGCTGATGTTGGATTTTGATACAAGCCTGCCCTTGGAATTCCCAAGCGGTTATAGCAATGCTGGCATGTGGTAGCCCGCTGAAGAGAGATGATTGAATCGTGGTGATTCATGAAAAAGCTATATACTATACCAGCCTCCTTTGTGGTGTATGTGTGTATCTTGTTTTAGAAAAGTTATGAACAAAAACATAACTTAGGCTGCATTCACACTGTTTGATACATAAGACCTGAGAGTCTAGTAGTCCTGCTTTTTGTGATGTTTAAAATGTGAATAGCTTGTCAAATTCATAAAAGAATCATGATGAAATACTGACCTACTAGATTATTATGACTCATGTATCAACCAACGTGAAGGCAGCCTTATTGACCTGGAGCCTGCTAAAAGTTCTATGGTTGATATTTACAGAGGTCACTAAGTCACTTAGTCCTCAAGGTTCAAATCCTTAAACCTCGTCTTTACGAGTTTATTTGAAAGAATACTTAGCAGTCGTGCACTTTACAAGTTGTAATAGTCAAGTTTCATAGTTGGCACGGTGTGAAATATTCTTAGTCCGAATCCACAAACAGTTTGTGATTTAATACCCGTTTTTGGACTTCGTTTTGTATTTAAATCACAAAGCTTTCGCGAAAATTGAATTGAGCAGGTTCAGATCTGGCAATATTACCTAGTATAAGAGTCATTTAAGTAAGAGGGCGCTAAGAGCCTGAACCTGTTCCGAATAGGGTTGCCGGATATTTAAAAAATATCTAAATTTATATTTTTTCCGATATTGAAAAAGAATTATTTCGATGTTGATATATTTTGCTGGAAAAACATCGATATTTACCATATTTTAATAATCCTGAGATAATTAAGGTGTCATATGACGATTCTTAAAAATCAAAATCTAGGGATCTGAGCTCAAAACAGCGCTGTACGAACATTCCATTGATATTTCAAAATGTAGTAAATAATCTCTCAAGGATCGAAACAAAACCTTCGGAAAAAAAACCTAGCACCTCAAATTTTTTAACATTGATAACCGGTAAACCGAATCTCTTCAAAAAGGTTAAACGTTCATACATTAATCAACACTCGAAAAAACTGGCTTTGCGCTCCAACGATCAAACTTGCATACACACACATGTTCGCTGCTGATTTGTATTCAATCAAACCTCTTTGGCGCTCCGAATATAATCATGTTCGTCTTCGTTCTAATGTGTTTGTTCGTTTGCCTCAACGACGATTGATTAGAATGAGCGCGAATAACTTCTAATGAATAAACTCATGTAAAAACGCATGGGCTAAGACGGCGCTGCTGACAGAGATGGAAAAAATACACAGAGAAAGAGTTTGCCTGTCATCCCCAAGAAGAGAGAACAGAAAATGTGTAAATGCTTCTTTGCAGTGTTGCTCGGAAATATTCTGCCGCGGATGGGATTCTTTGGTCACGCTGACTGCCACTGACTTTCAGACATTTAGTAAGAAATGACTTCGGCATTTCGCTGCATGCGTTCGGACCCCAGGGGCTAAGGCAGGGAATCTCTGTATTAAGTAGAACCAGCCAAATGGAGAGAACAGAAAAATGCGAAAAATTATTTACTTGATTTAGTTCAATCAGCCGACCCTTGTTCAACTGCATGATGCGCTATGACGTTGATTTTATTGAACGCAGAGATTTGTTTACTTAATAAACGTACACATAAATGTTTGATCAGCCGACTCTCGCTTAATCGCTCGATGCATTTGCCGGTATGACGCTGAGTTTTGTTGATTGATTAAATGTGAGTAGGAATTTTTGTGTATGACAATCAAGAAAAAAGGTGATTTTTGCAGCTGTCTGGTTTGCAGTCCATACTTACAAATACATACAAAGGCATACAGAGTATATTAAGTTTGTGCAAAAGTATGTAACAGGGAGAAGGAATCATTTCTTACCCTATAAAGTATATCTATTCTTGATCAGCAGCAACATCCGAGTCGTTATAGCCATATTTCAAAAATGGTAAGAGATAGAAATTTGACATGTATGGGACATAAACTTCTTATACTTGCTGGCAGATCAAGTTTATTTACAATTTTTGCCACGCGCCCTCCCGCCCCCTGCAATTTGCAAAAAACCTCATATCTCCCACAGTTTTGAAGATAGACGGTTCGTACCTTCAAGAGATTATAAGTAATTAAGATTATTTATCGATTTGCCGAAGAAATGATAAAGATCGGATGAATTATAGTCAAGCTCTGACCAAAAGAAAGTTACTTTCCCCGCACTGGCAGTAGAGGCGTCATCTATTGGTCTGTTTTGAAAATTCCTCATTGTTCAATGCAAGTAGTGGCGCCATCTATGGTTGCGCTGCTTTCCAGCTGCTACTCCAGGTACAGAGTATATTACAGTCGGGCTTGAACGACTTTCTTACTTGTTAATATTTTTGGAACCATGTGTCAAGCGGTCCCCGAACCGAACCCAAAGTTTCATTATTGGGTCGAACACCCGATCGAACCTTCTTCACTACATCGTAAGTTACTAATAAAAAGTAACAAAAAAGTTTTATAAATATTTTGAAATAAATAAAACCCGTTTCATCATCAAAAAATTACAAAAACTAATAAAACCTTTTGTAATGTAATAAAATTCATTGCTTTTAGCAGTTCCCAACTGATCTAAGCAATGATTTTATGGAGAGGCAGTTGGCAATCATGATTTCTTCAGCGAAAAGCCTACTGAAGAGTCTTTAGGGATAACGATGAAACAGTTCTGTATAGGCAACCAGCTCTTTTTGGTGGTACAATGCATAAGTTGTTTACAGTTGTGAACAAACGCAACTTTTTCGGACCTAGAGCCAGCCAACTCACACTAATTAAACATTAGAAAGGTCGCCAAATAAATTACAAATTTTGTAATGTTTTGAAGCAACTGCACCTAGCATGGTCCGCTCTGAAGTTCCATCTTTTACAGATATGTTCGAGCATTTATAATGGTATTTAGTTCAACAAGGGATCTATTTCTCATATATTGACTATGTAACTTAACAAAAAAGACGTATTTCAGCAGAAAGAAAACCATGGGTTCACAGTTCTAAAATAGGACATGCCGGAACTAAACAGTAAATGGAGCGCTTTATTAACCCTTGATAAGGGACTATAAACTTATTGAAACTTAAACGAGAGTTGTTTTGATTTTAAGGACTGTTAGGGAGGGAGAAATTTCCTTCTGAATTTTCGATGGTATATAAAGTCAGAATAACTATGCAACAAGGTCGAGTATATTGAAGGGTTGGTGGTGATTCTAGATGATTTTCGTGTGGTGAACACGAATCTGTTTTCAGAATTGGTCCATCACGTCGAGATTTTTAGTAATTTAAGGTTAAAGGGTCAAAATTTGCCTATTTTGACCCTTTTCAGACGCGTTTTGTGAGGATTTTTATTTTTTTTTATTTTATCGTAAATTACTATTTCTTTTCTTTAAAATAAACTACCCCAAAGAATTGTACGATTTTTTTAAGCGAAGATATACCATTTTGAATACATTGTCTCGATAATAATCAAAAACCAAAACTGTCTACTGCACAAAAGTATGCCTTGCAGAAACAGTACAACCGGCTAGTAATTTGTATAGAATTTCAATTAATAAAACCCATTGCATACTTTGCGGCTTTAACAATATATTTGGTTTTTATGAACTCGGTTACAATTACTAAAAATTGGTATATCTTCATTGGAAAAAATCGTAGAATTATTTGGGATAGTTAATTTCCAAGTTAACGAGTAGTTCTTTCCGATAATATCAAAGAAAGTCAGAACAAAAGTAGAGGCTCTCCACAAAACGCATATAAAAAGTGTCAAATAAGGCATTTTTTGTATCTTTAAGCTCAAGTTACTAAAAATCTCCGATGTGATGGACCATTTCTGAAAACAGATTTGTGCACAGCACACGAAAATCATCTAGAATCACCACCGACCCTTCAATTTTCTAGAAAAGTGTAATTTGACTGCATTTAATATAAAATGTTAGACTGCTAGCCGTTTGTTCTATACGTTAAATACTTAGTCAGTCAGTCTTTATTATACATATTCTATGGAGGCAGGAAAGGAATAGAGATTTAATAGTTTCTGATTATAGGTTTCAACTTGAATTCCTTACAGTTTATTCCATTTTAAATTTATTTGTATTTTATTTATTTGGTCGATGTGTTTAGACTACAATTCTCCATTCAGCCACGTGTAAAAAAAAATAAAATAAAATTTTCAATCCTGCATGTTGATGTTTTACAAAAAATACCAAAAAAAAAAACAAAACAAAGTACTACCATATTTGCTCAATGCGCTCCTGCGAGTGGCTTTCAGCTTGTGCCGCTTGCCTTATTATCCACCCAATTCGCTGCACAATCAATTCAAAACAAGAACAATTATCGAAACCAATCGAATCGAATCGAACTCGATACTCGTATTCGTATGTGTTGGCCGATTCATTCCAAAACCAAATTCAAATTCAAATTGCGATATTGCCAACGTGTTTGCTGCTCTGCACCATCCACCCAAAAAAAACTTTTGCACACACGCCTGTGCCCGAAACTATCTCAACTAATCCCCAAAACTTACTAAACAAAAATTGTTCGGTGTGTGCTTAGGACCCATGACGCCATTTTTGGCTTTCGAGCGTCTATTCTTCGCCGTTTTCGGACAAACGACCACTCTGGACATCAATCCCATGCGACACTTGCGTCCCGAGTGGACCGAGGTGCTCTTCAAATTTGTCTTTGGCATCTATTTGTTAGTGTCTGTGGTTGTACTAATTAACCTGCTAATTGCCATGATGTCGGATACTTATCAACGCATACAGGTTTGTATTGATTGAATGCTCACTAATCTATATTTTTCTTGCTTCTCCCTCTTTTTGTTGTTTTTTTTTTTCCACACAAAACTCTGCTCGATGCTTGAAAAATGACCAACCAACCAACCCCAAATCGTCCAAATTCCGATTGCAATTGGCGGAACTGTTGCTGCGGTGGGACCAATCCGCATGTCCAAATGGGCGTCCGTTATCTTTTTATTTTTCAATACAAATATCTATATAATATCATGTGTGTGTGCGTGTGTGTGTGTTGTTGTTGCTGCTGCTGTTGGGGGGTGTCGACACAGTGCGCATGCATCCGATAAACTCATTCGAGTTATTATTCTTCGCCGTGTTCGGTCAAACGACGACCGAACAAACGCAAGTTGACAAAATCAAAAATGTAGCCACGCCCACTCAACCATATTGGGTTGAGTATCTATTCAAAATTGTCTTTGGCATTTACATGTTGGTATCGGTGGTTGTACTCATTAACCTGCTGATTGCTATGATGTCAGACACCTATCAACGAATTCAGGTAGTATTCAGCTAATGGCGCTTAAAAACACACACAAAACAATTTTAATCTGAATTTTCTTAAATTATAATTAAGTTAAGTATTTATATATATATTGCCATAATATTGAATTAATCGTAAAGTTTTCTTTCAGCAAACAGCAACGACTTGAAAATTGGACATAAATGTTATAAGTTTGAAAGATTGGGGGCAATATATATAGTTTAGAAATAATGTTAGAATTTTTAGAGAAGTTCCAAAAAATCATAATTACAAGTAGAAATCACCGAAATTGGTAGAATCAGGATAATATTGAATTCTGCTGACCTTGCATATTCACTTATACCTTAAATTCTGTAACAAAAAAGGAAAACGAGAAAGTTTACTGGCGATATTTAAAGGAACAAACATTTTTACTTTTGCATACATTTTCTAATCGATCATTCCTATAGGAATAATAGCTACATTATAAAGTCATTTTAAAAACATTTTTAACGACAGATTTTGCCCCATTTAAAAACGCCATTAAGAGATGCGTAAGATTTATAAACCTTGAATGAAAATAAAATACCAAACCGATCTTCATGAAATGTTTACAGTATGTTCATGTCATGACAGTGACAGGCTACACTGTGCAATGTTCTGGTGAACATTCACCTACAAATGACAGAAATCGGATCACTATATCATATATGTATTTATGTATGTAGTTGCCAGTGGAATGATCTATACTAAAAGTAAAAGAAAGAACATTGAAATACTTAAAATACTCAAATTAGTAAATTTTCCAGATATTGTAAATTGTGATTAACAAGTAGATAGACGGGATCATCATACAACTAACCAGCTATGACGCTCAGTATGGACGGTATTTACACAATGTAGCTTTTGCAAAAGCTTTTGTTACGTTAACTTAATAAAGTTTGCTTCTACGTGTAAATTTCGACCAATGCTCTTACTTTTAGAACTTAGCTCATCATAAATATTTTGTCTGTGAACTTTTGGCATAGTCTGTAAATCCATCATTTGCCCAGACTTGCATCTTCCAGGTTTTTTCAGAACAGACTTTGAAGAACATTGAAATGTAGTCATCTGAGAGATACAAAAATCAAATCAAATTGTATCTTGATGATAGAAACATATGCCGTATGCCAAAACACAGCGTTCTCTAGTACTAGAAGTGTATTTATGTGTAGCTTTTTAGATGCCAACAGCTTTTGTGTTCAGTGTTGAGTAACCCGCCAGTGGAGCCAGCCAGTTCCGGTGTGGACCAAAAGCATGCTTATTAAACAACAACATTCAAAAATCCTTGCATGTTTCTGTGTGTCTTGTCTGTGTTTAGTCTTAGCCTATGTCTTACGAAATATACCAATAAATGTGTTAGGTTTTGTATATCAATTTCCACAGAAATTGCCATCCAAAACAGGCGTCTATATTTGTATATTTCTCTTATACTAAAATATTCTTTGTTGCAGTGCTTAAGTTATATTTAAAATCGAAAGAAAACAAAAACCTTGGCTTTCAACTCATTCAAAACTCATGCGTCTACTTTGTGTTTCTTGTTCTACTCTTGTCTCATGTCTCCATCAACCTCAACCATTTCACTCTGCAAAATAAAATCGAAAACCAAAACCTATGAAATACTAGGCCCAATCCGACATCGAATGGAAATTTGGCTTGTCCAAGCTTATACGCAATATGCATCGCACCACAACTGCGCCATCGCCACTTAATTTAGTTACCACCTGGTTTATGTGGATCGTCGAGAAGGTCAAGGTAAACAATTTGCAAAAAGTGCTATCTATCGCTAAACTCGTAATTTCCCGAATCGAAAGAGGCAACACTATACCAGCAGGACGCGTGTGTAGTTTGGCTCAACGACCTTTTCTCCAACCCATTTAAAGCAATTTGGCAACAACTGCAAAATAAAATCACTCTTATGATTTATGTTTACGGAATGCTTTAAGTGTGTTGCCCTCTCTAGTATATGAAAGCACCCTGAATGTGATCTGTGTTGGCCTATCAAGAGCACCTTCCCCCCAGCACTCTATGTGATATTTAAGCAGCACTCAGCACCAATATAAATAACCATTTTGGATCAGTGATCGGCAGGAAGTTTGGATGTGAACAGTGACACGACATTCATTTAGCTTGAACTATTATTAAGTAAACGTAAACGTCCCTGCTCGGGCGCCACACGAGTTTTTATAGAAACGAAAAGGTTGAGAAGCGTTTGAATTAAATAATTTTAATTGCCAATTCGATAAGAGAAAAAAAAATGATGAGAAGCTGCGCTCAATTTCAAAAACTAAATAATTTTTTAACTCAATTAATGCAAATGTCGTTGCAATAAAACATTATGATAATGCCAGGGTCAAAAAGTGTCCGGCATAGTGCATAGGGTGTTCTTTGAGATATATTTTAGAGATAACAGAACTTTCGATTTGTTTGCTATATCAGAAAATACTTTGATGGAGCATGTGACAGCGGCATTCTTGAAATCAAATTTAAGTCTACTTTTTCATAGCCGGGGCTAGAATCTCGGCAATAGCTCGCACTAAGTTGATGTTATGTTCTTACACTAAAATATATATGAGAGGAGATTGGTAAAAAATAAACTCTTTAGACTAATATTTCCATTCGATATTTTATAAGTTTAACGGCGCTTTAAGAATTTATAGTGGATTTTCCTTACTACAAATTAAGCCATCTGGCTTTCTTCATTTCTATTAGCTTGACTTTTTTTAATATTTATAAGAAGAAGGCGTTGTTGTTGAAACTAAAAATAGTTTCATTTATAGCATCAAAAACCCCGGTTTGAATGCAATTCTGCATTCAGACTTATGGGTCACTATGTTAGCAATGGAGAGGAAATCTCTCTCACTAACATTGTAAGGCCATTTGGGGACACACACACACGTACTAAGGCCACAGACAGCTTTGGCTGCTGAGTCGCATGCGATTATAGCATTGTGATAAGGGATGAGGAGGGAGCTGTTGGCTGATTGTGGACCAGGCGAAGACCGCTCATGATTTGGCAGAGATGCCAATGAAACAGCTGTTCGGTCAAATAGCCTCCTTTGTGGTGTGTTCCTGTTTTAAAGTTATGTGCAATCATAACGAGACCTCGAGCCGGAAAAAACTTGATGGTTTGTTTAACAAGAACTTAAAAAGTTTTCTGCACATTTTTTTTAGGGACGATGCGTTTTTTATTAATTCGTATTTAAGTTTTGTATATTAGGAGTTCGATTTTTAAAAGGCTATGTTCAAATATCAAAGACCATTCACTGTTGGAAGCAGTGGAAGAGGTCGGAATGGAGGAAGAGAACATAAAGCATTCAACCTCAACTAAATTAGTACCAAGCATTTTTACCGATTCTTTCATATTCAACGAAAATAGAGGAAAAATTCTTAAACGAACTAAGAAGCTATGAACCAAGGAGCGAACCAAAACCTTAGGCTCGACTAGCTTAGTAACCGGTCTGCGTACCGAACTATAGGTTTCATGAATAGTTCGAACTCCCGGGTCTAACCTTATACAGAATTTTAGAGGTTTGCAGCCTTGCTTCATGTAAATAGAGACACTACTCTACAGACCAAGCCGATCGTGCTCAAGCACGCTTGATATCCATATCAAGCTGTTTTGATGACAAAAGTACTATTCTTGGATACAAGCCGAAAATACTGAAATCAAGCATGAATTTTTGAGATTTAAATTAAGTTGGCTTCATATCAAGCATAGATTTTCTTGGTTGTAAACATAAAAAGTATCGATATTAGGCATAGATCTTCTAGAATTGGGAGAGGAAGCACGACCGACCACTACCCACTACCGCCTATATTTTTCTAAGCTGTAATTAATTTTAAGATACCGTTAAAAAAATTTTTTTACTTACTTTACTGGAGGACTGGAACTTGGGTCCTTGAAGACTGAACGACTTGAACTCGAGACCACGAAGACTGAACCACATACGGACGACGGCACCTTAGCCCACTCGTCTATCAGTCATAAGCAAGACCTGGAGTCTAAATCGTATATAAGAATGTACGCAGTTAGCATTTTGCCACTCAGCAAGCAACAAGGGCCATGGTCGAGTGGACAAGACATTCGCTTTGAAAACGTCGAGGTCGTGGGATTAAGTCCCCGTAGGAGCATTGTTTTTTCCTATTTTTTACATTTTATATCTTTTATACAATTCTTAAATCGATTTTTCGGCAATGACGCACGAAAGTTCGAAGTCGAGATCAATTGTCTTCTTGAATTCGTGCAGCTTTCGTCTTAAAACCTCTCTGGGTGTAGGCTTCATGAGTAGTTTGAATCCCCGGATCGAACCTTATATAGAATTTCAGAGGCTTGCAGTCTTGCTTCATGTAAATAGAGCAGCATTGGTCAACGAGATCGAGGCCAAAAAGTGAGAGTGTAAAGCGCCGAGAACCAGCTTCGATCTGACCGCATTGAAGGATAGCCAGAGAAGGCCTGTTTACTCTCTTGGCTTCAGCTTTGGCATGCCTTCGCCTCGTGTTTGTGTAAATAGCGAAATGTCTTCGGCCCCTGGGGGCTACCGATGACCATCGCTGAAATAGAGACGCTGTTCAAGCTCATGTACATCAAAGAAAAGTTATGTGCTTTTATTTATAAATATCAAGCAGTGGTGTCCAAAATGCCAAAAGCCTATCCCATGGCATAGGAACTCATAGTTCTGCCAACGTCGCAGCCGACACACGTATAGAGAGAGAGAGAATACGAGTGTTCTATAAATCAGAGTTCCCCAGCCAATGTCCCTGGGGGACGAACACACACGAGAATTCACACTGAATTCTTGCCGAAGTCATCCATCACTGTGTGTTAGAGAGAGACACTGTCATATTTTCGCGCTCTCTTCTTGGGGAACCCTGCCATAAAAAGCACGCTCGGCGGCTTGCTCTCTTATGATGCGCGTGCTCAGCTTTTTGTTCTCTCACGAGGCATTTGATCGTTTACTTGTTGCTCATAATGAAATGTCAACATGTTTACTTCATACTTTGCTGCTACGCACACAAGCGCAATGCTTGATTGGGTGATATAAAGTATTGCAACAAAATTTGATTTAGATTGAACTGAGTACTAGTCTTAAGAATAGTTTCATGCATGTAAACACCCCAAGTAAAATGTGTTTAACGATCATATATATATTCCATATCCTGCCGATCACTGTATGTTATGTGTAATTGCTAATTGCTGTAACTGTATTTTTATACTTGTATCTGTTGTCTCTTGTCTTGTATGTAATTCAAAAATGTCCTGTGTCTAATTGCTAACTAACACACCCAAATGCAACAGGCACGCATGAAGAAAAAGAAGCGTCCAAGTCTGGTACAGATGATGGGAATACGTCAGGCCAGTCCACGTACGAAAGCAGGCGCCAAATGGCTATCGAAGATCAAGAAAGGTGAGACATGTATGTATCGCTGCAGAACTACTTACTACGAATGTACTTGTAAGGCCCTGTAAAACCGATGTTGGTCAAGTGCAAGTGTTTTGTAGCTAACAGCGTGTGCAGTTCTCTTTCTCTATCTCTGTTTACTTTCACTGATCTCTCCTCTCTTTAATTGGCTCGCTCTAGCTCAAAATTACTTCTTTCAACTTCCAACTCTTAACTTCAGTTCCCAGTTTAGTCGTACGAGCACACTAATCGCTTTATATTTGTTCCCCATTAGACTCGGTGGCCCTATCGCAGGTCCATTTATCACCGCTTGGCTCTCAGGCCAGCTTCTCGCAAGCGAATCAAAATCGAATCGAAAATGTGGCCGACTGGGAGGCCATTGCCAAGAAATATCGTGCATTGGTGGGTGACGAGGAAGGTGGATCGATGAAGGATTCCGAGGCTGAGAGTGGCTCGCAGGAAGGTAGCGGAGTACCACAACCGCCGGCACAGGTGGGCAAGAGAGGAGCGGCCATTAAGGCGGCACCGGCACCAAAATAAGAAATATATATGCAGTTTTATATGAATTTTTTTCGTATTCATAAAACAGTATGTTCAAAAATGGGGCTCGGAAAGTTTTATTGCTTAAACAAAAACGTGACCAGGGATGATTGACCAGAAACACAGACATACAAATAAAATAGTGTGACCGTATCCTTTGACATCTAAAATCTTAAGATCTTATGATGGCTGCTTTAACATCTCATAAACAGTTTGAAATACTAAGAAACGTTTCATACAAATTTAAAAAATTCATTTGTAAAATAATTTATCAACTTATTTTCATTCTTTAACAAAAAAAAAGATCAAAAATTAGTTTCTATTTATATTTTAAAGTTATTATTTTAATTATTAATTTTATTTCTTTATTTTTTTACTTTTATATATTTTTTAGCCCTTTTCATTTAGTTGCATTTCACCTTGTTTCCAGTTCTGCCGCAAAAAGTTATCAAAACAATCCGAAACGTACCATTTGCGAAACTAAATAGCATCCTTGGTCACTATTTTTGCCTGTTCCGGGACGAGCCCTGTTTAATCTAGCTTTATTTGTTATTTACTAAATTAGTTTCGATTGCAGGTCTAAGCTTCAAGATCACTTCTCCTCTACTCTACTCTACTCTACTCTATCCAACTATCCTTCCAACAACAACAACAACTTCAAAAACCAACTATCTCTATCTCTCTTTCTGTTCCCGACTATCCAACCGCCTGTCCTACTATTACTTTAAGCTTAACTCCTAAGTCAAAATCTAAACTAAGCTTCACCTTCTTCCCTAAGACCCTAAGGTAACATTAATTTAGCTAGAATATTGAAATTGTTTTGGGTAATTTTTATAATTTCGAAACAAACCAGATTTTATGCCACATAAAAAACAACAAAACAAGTTTTCCATATTCGAGATTTTTTTAAACTAAGTAACTTTTATGGTTCCGTTTTGGACCTGAAAATTTTTAAAATGAACTCGTAGAATTTGATAATTAAGTGGATTTTTTGATAGTTTTTAAGAAAAGAAAGAAAAAAAAAACACATTTAGCTTCACTTGAATTTAGTCGAAAAAAAAATAATAGTTTTTTAATACTAAATGTTTGCCTTAATTTTTATGATAGAAGGAATTTTTGAAATATAACTTTGTTTATTTACTAACCTTTTTTCATTTTTTTTATATAAGAAATTGTATGCCTAAACAAATTTGTTAAATGTACTTTAAAAATGTAAATAAAATTAGTCATATTTGAAATTGTGATTTGGTTTGTTTGGATGGTGGGTACTTGTCTAGGGACCTTTTCCTTAACACAAACACTGTGAGAAAATTAAAAATGTTTTGCATTTCATAACATTATTTGAACTTCAAGGGCTTATTAACTTTGAAAGATACGGGGTATTTAACAGTCGTGCTTCCTACTTATTTTATGACGGAATTTCTAAGTAATACCATCAACTTTTTTGATATGAAGTGGTATGAAGTGGGGTAATCTCGTCTAGACTTACATTAAGTGAAGCCTAACATTCTCGCCGAGTTTCGTTAAGATCGGTCACTTTTTAGCTCCCAGCTAAAGCTTTAGCTAAATTAATAACTAAAAATATTTGAGTTCATCTCATAGCTTATTACGCCTAAAATGATTATGGAACTTCCAAGTCCTGCCATTACATATATCTTGAAAATCTTCAATGCCGTACTGCGATGTGGATACTTTCCAATTCAGTGGAAGAAATCGACAATCATAATGATTCAGAAACCAGGAAAGGATAAAACACAAGCGTCATCATATGGACCCATTAGACTGCTATCTTGCTTATCAAAACTATTTGAGAAGATCTTACTTCGGAAAATTGATACCCATGCACAAAATATAATTCCTTCACATCAATTTGGGTTCCGAGCAAAACACGGGACCATTGAGCAAGTCAACCGATTAACTTCAGATATTCGGACTGCGTATGAGCACCACAAATACTGCTCTGCCATTTTCCTAGATGTTGCCCAAGCGTTTGACCTCCTTTGGTTGGACTGGCTTATATATAAAATTAGGACACTGCTTCCTCAAAATACATACAAACTCTTAGAATGTTATGTCAGCAACAGATTTTTTTCTGGTCGTCAAAATGAGTACACAACGGAAGAGTTCACCATTGGACCCGGAGTGTATGTGTGGAGTGTATGTATTGTACACAGCCGACATACCAACAGACCCCAGACTAACAATATCCACTTTTGCAGATGATACGGCAATTCTTAGCAGATCACGATGTCCAGTTATCGCATCCAGACTTTTGGCAAGCCACCTATCTCACGTGGAAGAGTGGCTGGCCAACTGGCGCAAAAAAATTAACGAGCAAAAGTGTAAACACGTGACGTTCACACTCAACAGAAGCACCTGTTCCCAGATATCCCTAAACGCGACTATGATACCACAATCAAACGATGTTGTTTACCTTGGTGTCCACCTCGACAGAAGGCTTACTTGGCGCAAACACATAGACTCGAAAAAATTTAAAATAAGGCTAAAGGCCAACAGCCTTCACTGGCTAATTAACTCCCGTTCCCCTCTAAAACTGGAATATAAAGTCTTACTGTACAAAAGCATCATAAAGCCTGTCTGGACTTATGGCTCACAGCTATGGGGAAATGCCTGTGCGAGCAGTGTGGACATCCTTCAAAGACCCTGAAATTTAGAACACAATTTCTATTTTTTTTTTTAGAAAAATTTTCTTAAGAATAAGGCGAGTCGCCTTTGGCCCTTTTTTTAGGGCGATTTTCTAAAAATTAAGGCGAAAATGACACTTTTAGGGTGAGTTGTTTTTTGAGTGTATGTATATGACACTCGCCAATATTGTCGACCAATATTGTTCCTGACAAAAACAATATTGGCATAGTCTATTTATACGGTGCTGCTTATAAATAGACTGTCGTCCATAGAATATATCTAGTCCATAGGATTAACGAAGCTTCATTTTTATTTTTACACACATTTACACAAACCCATTATACTCTTTATACCTTTGGTAAGTACTAAATAGTATAAAAATACATCCCTCTTTGTTTGAGAGGTAAAAAATGGAAGACTGTAATTAATTCTGCTCTCTCTTATTTAATTGTGCAAGAAAGTGATTATTTTAAAATCAAATTGGATAGATTTTACTGTGGTTCGGAACCCAACAACTCTTCTCTTCCCATTTTTATGCCCTTACCGAAATTTGAACCCAGGTCTTGTTGATTTATAGCAGGCATGCCCAAAAGCAGCAAACGACAGAGCACTCACCAATACTCACAAAGATAAGCACCAATACCAATAATGAAATTGTTGTTGGTCAGTTTGCTTGCTCTCGCAAACACCAATCAAAGAAGAGAACAAAACCGGTTTTTGTTCTACGCGTCGCATACACACGAAATTGTTAGCATGTGTGTCGTTTCGTATGCCTCGCGCCCTGCATGTATACGATCATTGATTTCCTATGTTCCGTGCAATTACAATAACAAAACGTACCCAAAGAGCATACGGCTGGGCATCGCTGATTTATAGTCTCATGAATTTCAAATGAAATAGATAACAAAACATGTGAAAACCTTCGGGGCGAATGGACACATACATATTTCATATATATGTACATTTTTTTCCTATGGAGAATGTGTTACATATTATTTGATATGTGAAAATATGTGAGTATTTGCTATAGTGGAATAGGCTTTTAAACGGGTTTAATTTAAATTCGATAGAAAAATTTAGTCGATTGTTATCGCCTAAAGTTGTCATTCTACAACAGCTAAATTTGTAGATAATATGTAAAATGTAGATAACATGTATGTAATAAAGTGGTTTGACATAGGAAAAATTCACATTTTTAACTTATTTTGCAAAAAAAGGTTGTATAAAAAAAATGGTAACATTTTTTTGTTTTATGCTGATTCTCTATCATTCCTAGAGCTAGTATGCAAAAGAAATTAGCCAAGTCCATCTAGTTTAAACATTTAAAAATATAAAAAAACAAATAAAATCCAAATTATAAAGTGTCAACAAAGTGTTTTGACAAAATATCAAATAAATTAATGATTATAGACAAGTTTAGCACGCTGATCCCAAATCTGGGTCCAGAAACTACATATCTTTAATGGATTAGCTCTGAATTTTAAATTAAAATGTAGAAAATGGCCATTTTATGATACATTCAAGTTTCGTAGAAATCAGCTCATTTTACTTTACTGTATATACATATATGTAAATATATATTTACTATAGAAACTGCAGCTATATAACCATAACGATTTTTTGGGTAATTAAACATTTTATTAATTTTAAATTTTTTTTGAATTCTTTGTCTTATTTGTCATGTTATTCCAATTGCTTTTCATAATTCTGTGGATATTAAAATTTGTTCATTCTCTTAGATTGAAGCTAAACGGCCAACACTCTCTCCCACAACCAGAAAGAAGCAGCACAGCAATAGCATTTTTTTTTTGTTTTGTTCTCGCGCCTCGCTCACGCATTGGAGAAATAAACAAAAAGTCCGCAAGCTAATATTAACTAAAATAAAATACAAATAAAGCGATTGGAAATCGCTTTGAAATGCACGCTCATTTTGTTGTGGGCCAAGTGGAATTGCAATTTATTCTATTATGTTGAAACGTTCGCTGAAAGTTCTAGTGGCCATTGTGTTAAGTTTAATGTTTACCGTTTCTTTGGTAAAAATTGTTTTATTGATTAACAATTACTTTATTGACAACTACAACAACAACTACTACGAATTGAGTGTGGACGAATGGCTGGATGCGGAGAAATTGTCCAAATATAAGCCATTGTTTCGCGATAGAGGTAAGTTTAATATTGAAAGAATTCTTATCGTAGGTCCAAAACGGGTTTCTTTTGTTTATAAATTCTCTCTCACTCTCTTACGCGCTCTCTCTCACTCTCTTGGCACTCGAGTGCGCGCACGTGTGCTTGAAAGCTTCGTCAAAAGTGTTAACAATTTATGAGCTTTAGCCAGTTTTGATTTAAAACGACATTAACAATTGATACATGCAGACTTTTGATAAGTATCAAATTAATACAAAAATCCAAATTGTTAAAAAAAATAGGATTTGCAGATTCAAATTACATCCAATATACAAATGTGACTTTGCTTTCGGTGAGCAGCAAGGTTCCATGGTGTAATGGTTAGCACTCAGGACTCTGAATCCTGCGATCCGAGTTCAAATCTCGGTGGAACCTGAGTATAAATTTTTTTTATTGCCATTACCATTTTTTTTACATTCAAAAGCTAGTTAAGACAGAAATAGCACCCATTTGACTCAATTTGGTGTATATGGAGGTTACGATTCGACTATAAATCCTTCCATTCGATTCTATAATAAATATACTTTCTTAATAAGATATGAATTTATTATCGGTATTGCCTATATGACACTTGACAATGTTATCGGCCAATATTGTTCCTGACAAAAACATTATTGGTCGCTAGCACGCCATTCCGTGCTGGTAAACGCTTCTTGTGAAGCGACTAGTTGAACAATCAAACTACCAACACTAATTTATAGTTTGTCCCGTTTTTGCAAGCCTTGTCTCGTTATTGGTCACCAGTATCGGCAAGTGTCATATAGACAACGACCGTATAAACAGTTACTCAACAAAAAAAAATTAAGGAAAAAAAGCATCTTACAATCAGGTTCCACCGAGATTTGAACTCGGATCGCAGGATTCAGAGTCCTGAGTGCTAACCATTACACCATGGAACCTCGCTGATAGTGGCGCAAAAATTATGGGACCAAAAATTGTCAAGTGAGAGATTTTATGAATTTCCGTGATTTCTAAGATACATTAAAAGTTGAATTTTATATTGAAATGTATTAATATAAAATTTAATTTAAAAAAAATTTAAAAAAAAACTAAAGAAAATCATCTCAGGTTCCACCGAGATTTGAACTCGGATCGCAGGATTCAGAGTCCTGAGTGCTAACCATTACACCATGGAACCGTTGAACGCAAGGTCGTCAAAAGCCTTTAACATTCTACGCTGAGTGAATAAAAATTGTGGGAACAAAAATTGAAAGCTTTGACTCTTGTTATTTTTATAACAATCACATGGCATATTTGCGAGATTCTGCTGGGTAAGCAGCATGATTGACACAACATTTTTGATACCGATGTACAAAACTATTTCTCGGCGCCTTTACATGTGTGCGACTTCTTCAATTTCATTTATGTTTCATTTTCTACTGTATGGTAAACTTCAACTTTGTCAGCAGGTCTGACACAAGCATCGGTGGTTCAGTGGTAGAATGCTCGCCTGCCACGCGGGCGGCCCGGGTTCGATTCCCGGCCGATGCAATTAATTTTTTTGTTTATTGTGAAAATTAATTTATATTTTAAATGTAAACAAAAAAGAGATTACTACTATTACACTTTGTTTTTTAAATATATTATGATTCATGATGATACAATAAATGCGAACGCGCAAAAAAGTTAGTTATGCATCGGCCGGGAATCGAACCCGGGCCGCCCGCGTGGCAGGCGAGCATTCTACCACTGAACCACCGATGCTTGTGTATAATAAGGAACAATATATGTAAATTCCAAGTCGGGAAGGAACTTCAAATAATCAGGCATGTTCTTAATTTCCCTTCTTATTGGTTTCTCAATTCCGAATGAAACTGCTCTCTTTTTACTTTTTGCAAACCACCGGCATGGTTGCCAATTTAGCTATTTCTCCTACCAGATATCGACTATTAAATATGCTAAGATTTGACAAAGTTTAATTTAAAATAGCTTAACAATGTCAAAGAATAAGCTAGAACTGCAAAATCCGGCCAAACTGAATAGAGTTATGAGCAGTAGAGTGTGAGCAATATATTATATTAAAGTTGATTGAATTATTTGAAAATGACCGCCATAAGGTGAATATTTATAAATGGATCGATATTTTAGTGTTAAGTTATTTATAAGAAATAGGATGATAAAATGGACGACGTCGAGACCGGGCAGTAGAACGGAGTCAAACCGTACAGAGACATTGTAAATAGAGAACCGTTTAAATATTCTGTAAATTAAAACCCGAAAAACCGAAAAGAAAACCCTCGTTTACAACATGTATACATACTTTATAGCAGCAACAACAACAGAAAAAACAAGCGCAAAATGCACCTGTTTCGCTGTCTGTGTGTGCGTCTTGCTGGCGCCGTGCTCCGATTCGCAAGGACTCTGTTGTTGTTCACACTTTAAAGCGAGTTAATTGCGACCCAATTTATTATGAGCAAGGGAGCAAGGGCGTGCCCACTGCTGCTTTATAGCAGAGTTCCTCAGCCATTGCCCCTGAGGGCCGCACATAATCGCCAATTCACACCGAATGCTTGCCGAAGTCATGCATCACTGTGTGTTAGAGAGAGTCGCATTTTCGCGCTCTCTGCTTGGGGAACCCTGCTTTATAGGGTCAGTAATGATTCCCTCTGCCTGTGACATAAATTTGGATAAGTTTATTAAATGCTGGGCTCTTCGGGAATCTGAGTTAATAATTTTTTTTTTTAGATTAGTAGTAGGCGTCTTAACCGTGAATGATTAAAGCTAAGAGGCCAGACAAACAATTTGTCCAATAAACTCAAACAATGCTTAACCTTGTCTTAAAATTGGTAAATTTGGTTCCCAGAATTATAAGAGCATCGGTGGTTCAGTGGTAGAATGCTCGCCTGCCACGCGGGCGGCCCGGGTTCGATTCCCGGCCGATGCAAAAACAATTATTTTGCACTTACCTGCAATAAAAATCTTATTCACAATTATTTTTTTTGCTCATCGTTTTCCTTAATTTTTTACATTTAAAATAAATATAAATTAATATTCATTAAAAAAAATTTGTTGCATCGGCCGGGAATCGAACCCGGGCCGCCCGCGTGGCAGGCGAGCATTCTACCACTGAACCACCGATGCTTGTGCTGGCTCTGCTGCTAAAGTCGAACTTTCTCGTACAGCTCGAAAATTTTAATGATCACTTGGAGATATTGGCTTTTATTTTTGGTACAAAATATGTTTAAGCCGTAGCAAAACTTCAAATGCAGTGGATACAGAGGCTTAAACGATGACTTTCCTGCACACTTTTTCAAGCTTAATTTACTTCTCTATTAGATAGTTTGAGTGACGATTTAATTGAAAAGCGCACCCATTTATCGAAAAGAAAGTTATGTTTTATCTTGACAAAGACCTCATATACCGATGGCTCAAACTGCACCCTCACTCACTTTATTTGCCAGACTTGGGCCTCTCAGACTATTTTCTGTTTCCAAACGTAGTAAAATTACGCGGTGCGAAAAGATTTGCGAGCAATATCGTTTGCGTTTCGCGGGCTATGGTTGAATATGTTTTTCCAGTTGCTCGAGTCAAAAGGAATCTATGGAAGAATATGAACATAAATTACTTTGAACCAAAGTTTATAGTGTAGTCTTTGGTAGGTGTCCTCTCCAAATCTGTTTTATATAATAATTATATGTCGGGAACTGGTAACACTAATGTCAATAGTCAAAATTTGGTATTACCAAAATAAAGTTTGACATTTTTTAGCATAAACGTTCTCCCAACGTTTTGATGTACTGGCGCTATTTGTGTTGTTTACAGTGAGTTCAAAAAATTCTAGTTTTAAAATGGAAATTTCAAGAGAAGGTTTTCGTTGCATTTTTTCACAACTTTCGACGTGGATTATCTCAACAAGAGCGTGTCTTTGAACTCAGTTCTTTGTATGGCCATAAAAACCATCCAAAACTACTGTTGGTATAGTGAATTCAATCGTGGTCGTAATTCGCTCAGCGACGCACTCCGTCAAAGTCTTCCAAAATCGTCTGTTGTGCCAGAAAACTTCGATGCTGTGTGTGAACTGATAATGCAAGATTGTCACATGACGATACCGTGACATTGAGGCATCCCTAAACACAATAGTTCCCCCAGCATATGTAAGATTTTGCATGAACATCTTGTCGTAAAAAAGGTTGGTTTGCGTTGGATTCCGCATAGGCTGACAATTGCTGAAAAAATGGCTCAAAATGCTGAAAAAATACGATGACGGTGCTTTAAAAGACGTTTATAAGATCGCGATATGAGCCGGAAACAAAACAGCAATCAACCGTGTGGGTGTTCCAAGACGAACCAAATCCCACCAAAGTTGTTTGCGCACGAAGCACTGCGAAGCAAATGGTCGCCAGTTTCTTCGGCCGAATGGGTCAAATGGCCACTTTTCCGATTGAGCAACGTAGAAAGGTCAATTCTGAGTGACACCCGACCATTTGTTTGACGGAAGTCTTGGGAGAATTTCGCAAAACCAATCGCCGAAGACGAATCATTCTCCTTCATCTAAATCATTAGGTGACAATCATATGACAATGTGAGCTAACACACACATCACCTCACACAAGCGACTTTTTGACTTTTGATGGGTCATCCGCCGTACAGCCCTGATTTAGCACCCAAAGATATCTTTTTATTCCCAAACATCAAAAATAAACTGCGTGGTGAACCTTTTTCTACGCCGTACAAAGCTGTTGATACGTTTAAAAACCATGTTTTGGAGGTACCTCAATCGGAGTGGAAAAAGTGCTTCGAAAATTTGTTTTGAGCGAATGGAAAAGTGCATAAATTTTCCGGGAGAATATTTTGATAAACAATAAAGCCATTTTCATTTAAAATTTTTTTTATTTTTTGCTATACCCGAAATATAAATAGTACCCCACGTATGTATTTAAATTTTGCACGTTCCCTTAAAGTCACAAGACTCGACAGTTTACCCAAATTAATGTTACGTTTAATATAGTAAAAGGCCTAGGTTTATGTAGATTAGAGTTTGTTTTTTTTTTTTAAATTGAAAAACAAAAAAGTACCAAATTTTTGTTCATGAAAAAAAAAAACAAAAAAATTATTTTGCATCGGCCGGGAATCGAACCCGGGCCGCCCGCGTGGCAGGCGAGCATTCTACCACTGAACCACCGATGCTTGTGCTAGTTGTTGCGACAAAGTTCAGCTTTGTCATTAATGATCTTTTGTTAAATGGAAAATGCCAGAGAAAGTTGTTTAATAATTTCAGATTTATTTATTGATATAGCCATGTGTGAGTAAGTGGTTTTTTTTTTACCCTGTGGCACACCGCCAAGAGATAAGAAATCTATATAATTATTTTCATTTGCCATGTTTTCTGTTGCCATGGAATAACATTGTCGTTGAACTGCATTTGCATTTGAGATTTCTATCTGTCACCTTAAGCTAATTAAGCACATGGATTAAACAAAACAAACTGATGAGGAAAATATTCAACAACCTGCTGGAATATGAACTTTGAAGCATGTCGAAAAAAGCTTTTACTCCGAAAGGAACATCTTCGGCATTCGTTTCGTGTCCTCTCGAGGCGGGCACAGCAAACGAACTTTTCTGTGTCAGAATTCGGTATAAAATCAATCGTGAATGTCCTTAAATGCTTAGTTTTGGTTTTACTTTCAAACGCGTTGGTTCTCCTACACTCCCAAAGCGCGTTTTCGTTTTTTGGTACACAAAAAGCAACAACAACAACAAGAATAATAATAATCATAATAAACCGCGCCGAAAGTTTTACCGTGCTTTTATTTTTGTTGATTTTTCCTTTCATGTTGTCCAAAAAAAAAAAAAAAAATAATAATAATAAAAATATTTCGTGACAGTTGTTATAAAAACGCAAACATTTTCTGGGTCCCTAACCTACCTACCTATATACAGCCAACTGGCAATGGCAACCTAATGAAGCATAGCTAATCTCACATAATTTGTTCGCGCCAAACAATTTTCCACTTTTTGGCATATTAATTTTTCATTGTTTTGTGTGTAAAGATTTTTTCCTTCACACTTCAGTGCGTGCATGTTTTATAGGGCTCCTCCATCTTGGCTCGTGTTTTCCATTATCCTGTTTAAATAAACTTGACTCCTCTGGTCGTCAGTCTGCAACTAAGTGTGTGTGTGTGGCGGCTCATAAAGAATTAATTGGCAATTAATTTTGATGGCAGTCTCCCTTGTCCATGTCCATTTCCACTTGAATTCGTGGTGTTGTCGCACAATTTTGTTCAAATCTCTGACACGCGTTTGTCCCTTAAATCACATTAGACTTTTGACCAGCATATTAATTAACGAATGAAGAGCAGGGAGCACAAAAACAAAAAGAGGTTCATGTGTGGTCAATTATGCATTAAGCGGCATTGGGGAAATAATTCAAAAAGATTGCTCAACCTATTACGAATATACACAAAATATTTGCAATTTAAAACCAATTTTGAACCAGAGCCTAGAGTCGTGCCATCTATATATATGTATTTGACGACCGTGACAAGTCGGAAGTCGTTAATATGCGGCTGGAGAGGTCAAGCCAACTTATAGAGCAGAGTTTCCCAGTCATAGACCCTGGGGGACGAACATACTCGCCAATTCACACCGAATGCTTACCGATATCATGCATTACAGTGTGTTAGAGAGAGACACAGTCACATTTTCGCGCTCTCTTCTTGGGAAACCTTGTTTTAGAGAATCAAGTTGAACACGCTCTCATAGTTTTGTTTTTCTTGGGAGAGGAGTGTGTGCAGAAACTACTGAGAGCAGAGCGCAATCGGTTATTGAGAGCGGAACTCTGTCGTTGTCAGATGTAAACGATTAAAGCATTAAACAAAATAAAGACAAGCTGAATGGGGCCAGCAGATAGTTTCGATTTGCGATTTGTGATTTATGATTGCCGATGTTATCTGCTGACATTTTATTTGTTTGACATTTATGATTTCTGAAAGAAAATCGAACAAAAAGTATGATTGGTTACCGATTTCTAGATCAACCTGCCTTAGTGTAAGTTTTCGCATTCAATTTTCTAAAAGTGTATGCAAAGAAGATTTAACATAGAAGCACAATTTGCTGCGTCGACAACTTTTCACTCAGATATTATTCAGCTGTTCGCTATCATTTTGGTTCTCTGAGTTATTTTTTGACTCTCTCAGTTATTTTTTGACTATGTTCCACCGTGTTTTTCTATGTCGACAATAAATTTGAGTAAAGTATCTTGTTGGCACAATGAACTATATCTTTGTCACTATGGAGCAGACCCGGCCAGCTATAGCTACCACGAGCCGAAGTCAGTCGTGTTTTTACGCAAACGCGAGCCGAACTCATGATTTTGTGAATCGGTGAACATTGAATTGCAAGCAAAACTCCCGTAGGCGGGAGAGAGCTCTCTTGCTCACCAACACAAGTACACTTTTTTGTCCTCTCCATTTGGCCGGCACTGCTATGGAGTCAACATCACTCAAAAAAGAGAGGCGTTTCAAATTGTGCTTCTATGTTAAATCTTCTTTGGTGTATGTAAATATTGGAGTTTATTTGTCCCAGGGATTTTGTAGTGATGAAAAGTACCAAAGCCACAGAATATCTGAAAGCCTGCTCTCAATGCCATTCAGCAGAAACTCATTGGCAATCGCCTCAAATAAACATTAAATAACATTACACGTCGGTCGGTCGTGTCTCTCCCTCCCACACACCCTTTTACTTTCAAATATTTTTTAAGTCTTTTATTTTGAGAATATTTGTACCTGGATCAAGTACTGAAACTTGACTGAAACTCGAAAATTCATTCTTGGATCAAGAATATTCATTCTTAACGTACTTCTGAAATCGAAACTTTTTGATCCTATTATGAAATTCTCTATTTTTTCTTTGAGTGTAGTGAATTCAGAATCTGAATGTTCACTTCTGATTTTGAGCAGGCTACCATCAAAAACAGAAAGTATTTTTCACTTAGACCCATTTTCCGACCGACAGCTAAAAATTCTAACATGGCAGCAATAAGATATAGTCAAAAATTCGCAGATCTGTTGGAAAACATAAAATATAATATTAATAATGGCCGAACCGATTCATAAACTTCTCGAATCAAAGTTTTTTTGTACACACTTTGGTTCATACACTCAGATAAAAAACGACTGGCGGAGTTCTAGCTCGAACGGGATAAAATGTATACCATTTTGTACTAAAAATTTCAAATATTTTTTGTTCTTGGATGTACTTGAATCAAATACGAAACATTTTAGTATGGATAAACGACTGTTAATGTTATTAAAATGAGAACTAACGTTTTTAAATTAAGAATTTTTCGTACCTACATAAGCGTGTTCTTAATTTGAGTACAAAATATTTTGTATTGAGGACAAAATAGACTTACAATCTCTTGAAACCTCTAAAAAGTGCTCAACAAAAAAGGCTAATTATTTTAAATCGAATCTGTTGATAAAAGTTCCTCCTGGTTCTAACACTTTGTTTAATCATCGTACGTTACTTTGCTCCATTGAATGTAACGTTGCTATTATCATTATTTTTGAAAAAGTACGGTCCAATGATGCCGCCGGTCCGCAAACAGCACCAAACAGTGCATTTGAGGGTGCATTGGCAGCTCTTGAACTGCCTCTGGCTGCTTTTCAGCCCAAATACTGCAATTTGGTTTGTTGACGTACCCATTGAGTCCAAAATGAGCTTCCTCGCTGAAGACAATTTTTTCGATGAAAAACACATTTCTCACAGAGCACATACTTTGATAATCCCATGTGTTCTACAAATCGCTTTCAACCCGAAAACGACCCAATTCCCAAACGAATTGCAAAAATTCCAAAACAAAATTTCTTAACCCAACCTTTTTCTAATCGGAAGGTGCTCGGTTCGGGGTAATGTTCAGGAGATAATAATTCAAAGAGGTTCGGTTTACAATTCGGTTCGAGGGACCCAAAAAACAGTAACCAGGGCTGGTTTTGGAAGCGAGTGGGGCGTATTCATTGCAAAGGCCAAGACCGTCAAGCGGTTGTGATGCAACATCGGGCCAATAAAGAAGAAGAAGGGCTGGTTCTGCTGGATCTGTAGGATTTCTACATTTCTGCACGCCGCGTTTAGCTTTCTCATTTCAACACTTGGCGTGTGGTTTTTCTGCACGTCGCGTTTAGCTTTCTCATTTCAGAAAAGCTACACAAACGTTATGGGTTGAAAATCCCGGTCAAAATGTGTAGAAATCATACATAAAATGACTGCGCACTTTTTATTTATTTATTTTTGTTTATATGCGCGCGCGCTGCTGCTGTCTTGAAAGCTCAATTAATTCGCTATGCGCATCATTCTCAGAGCTCAAATTTAAGAATTCAGTACTGATTTAGAGCTACATTTTTCGTTTAGAATTTACACACGTATCGTGTGTGTAGGATTTCAATATCCACACGCCGCGTGTAGAAAACCTACACGTTCGTTTGGTATTCAGATTGCTGCATGAAAAATGTAGAAGTTATTTGGAAATAAGCTGATTTTCCTATGTCGTGTAGATTTTGAATTTGCCCCACGCAGCATTTAGCTTTTCTACACGCGGCTTTTAGATATTAAAATCCTACACGTTACGTGTAGCTTTTCTGCATTCTACATTTTGCTTGTGCAATTTAACAGGGCGCAATACGTTTCGTTTAGCTTTAACGTTTCTACACGCGCCGTGCAGCCAATTTAGTTTTCTCTGTGTGGTAGTAATTGCTTGAAATAAAAATAAAAGAAAGCTAACTTCGGTCTACCGAATATAATATTGTATATTTTTGCATACCATTTCTTTGAAGACAATTTAAAAATCGCTTAAATACATCAAAGATAACGCTTACTGAGATATGAAGAATTTGGCGGTTGTCTGTTCCATTTGTCTTAGGCTAAGTTCCGACAGGCAAATAATATATTTGGCCCATATTTTACGTATTCTTCCATACGCCAACAATTTGTTTAAAAATGCCCGAAAAGTTCCCTAATTTGGCCTATTTAGCCAAATTTTCATCAAAATTTGTGCAAATTATTAGCCCATGGGACCTTAGCTTAAGTAATTTATATGCAGTCAACCGCAAAAAAAAATAGTAAAAGTAAAAAAAATTATTTAAGGTTCTACCGAGATTTGAACTCGGATCGCAGGATTCAGAGTCCTGAGTGCTAACCATTACACCATAGAACCTTGCTGACGATCTTAGCCCAAACAGCCCACTTCCGTTTCTCCCTCTCTCTCTCTTACTCTCTCCAAAGTGTATTCACGTTTGTCTCATTCGCTGTCTAAAAATACAAATATGTAGGCAAAAAAAACTGATGGGTCAAAAAAAAAAATATAAGAAAAAAGTAAGCAAGAAAAAGCTGTAAAAGCAAACATTTGCATATTTCTCGAGCCAACCGAATCGAAATTGCTTGCTCAATCAGCAGCAGCAGCAGCAGCAACAAACGTTTATAGGTAAAGACTGGCTCGGACTTCGGGCCTCGTCCGGGTCGGAAGCATTTAGTTTTGTGCGACAAAGGAGGAAATAATTGTTTGGTAAACATTGACCAATGTCCGACGTCGGGAGAAGAAAAACGTAAAACCATTTCCATTTTATTTGCCAGGCCTTTTTTTTCTTGACTGTAAGGAAATTAAAAGGAAATGGCGCTTGTTTTGTCCTCTGTGTGTGTGTGTATGTCTGTGAGGCTCCCCCCTCGGTGAAAAGTGGAGAAGTAGGCGCTGAGCAAATTAAAAGGTTTCATCTCGTGGCCAGAAGGCTGAGAAGCAGTTAAAAATGACACAAGGGCCGCAACACACACACACATATACACGCACACATGACCAAATTGCAAGAGGCCCCCATTGTATAGGCCTACTCTATCTCTCCCGCTCTTCTGCAACAGTGGTTCAGACTAAGGCGAACAATCTGACTAAAATTTCGAGATTAAAGAACGGACCAGATTTAGTGCCTAGACCCAGCTTTGTTTTCAATTTTGTTTTTCTTTCTGAAGAGGCAGCTGGGAGACTTCTGAAATGATACTTCGCCAAGTTTGCATAGACGGAAAACATTTATAGGCTCTTTTTTGACAGATCGACCGGCTTAGTCCTAACCAATCGAAAGTCAGCTAAAACTTATTTTTAGTAAGAGTTGGCTACAACCATAAAAATTCAAAATATGTATCGATAAAGTGCACATATTCACTTCGTTTTCATTTGCACTTTTTGGTTCGCTTCAGCATTTTCGAAAGGTCATCGAAGCTTAGCTATTTTACGTTTAAAAACGTTTGGAGACTCATTTGAAATAAGAATAAAATTTTTAATCCAATGCAATCATTTTGTTATACCCTTGCAAAGGGTATTATAATTTTGCCCAGAAGTTTGCAACGCATAGAAATATTCATTTCCGACCCCATAAACTATATATATTCTTGATCAGGGCGACGAGCTGAGTCGATTGAGCTTTGTCCGTCCGTCTGTCTGTCTGTCCGTCTGTCTGTCTGTCCGTCTGTCTGTCTGTCCGTCTGTCTGTCTGTCCGTCTGTCTGTCCGTCTGTTTCTACGCAAACTAGTCTCTCAGTTTTAAAGCTAACGAGCTGAAATTTTGCACAGAGTCTTCTTTTTACTGCACGCTGCTAATATGTCGGAACCGACCGGATCGGATGACTATATCTTATAGCTGCCATAGGAACCGTCGGTCAAAAAATGGGTCTTAGTGAGAAAAACTTTTTTGTTTTCAATGTTAGCGGCCTTAAACTCGGCTATTGTTAATATTATATGCTTTCAAACAGATTTGCAAATTTTGGTCAAGATCGGATGACTATATCTTATAGCTGTCATAGGAACAATAGGTCGGAAAATGGGTCTTAGTAGAAAAAAATTTTTGTTTTCAATGCTAGCGTCATAAAACTCGGCGATAATAAATATTATATGCTTTCAAACAGATTTACCAATTTTTGTCAAAATCGGATGACTATATCTTATAGCTGCCATAGGACCGATCGGTCGGAAAATGGGTCTTAGTGAAAAAAACTTTTTTGTTTTCAAGTAAATCGTTCTTAAAGTCGGTGATTCTTAATATTAAACGCTTTCAAACTAATTTGAAAAAGTTGATCGACATCGGGTGACTATATCTTATGGTTGCCATAGGACCGATCGGTCGGAAAATGAGTCTTAGTGAGAAAAACTTTTCTGTTTTCAATTTTATCTTTCTTAATCTCCGCGATTGTTAATTTGATATGTTTTCAGAAAGATTCGCAAAATTTGGTCGAAATCAGATGTTTATCTGTCGGAAAATGAGTTTTAGTTAAAAATTGTTTAGATTTTTATGTAAGCGTTCTTAAACTCTGACATTTCAAAAACAGCATTTGCAAGGGTATAAAAACTTCGGCACAGACGAAGTTAGCTTGGCCTTCTCGTTTTTAAATCTTCTTTAAAAAAGTAATTTTAATATTGCACATATTGACGTTTTGTTAGAAAAGTTTTACCAATTTGCATGTCACTTACCCACTGTGCCCCTCCCTTTCTCGGACTGTGCTCTGCCTGGGCTGCTGCCGCTATAACAGTCGCCACTGTGTTTTTTGTTATGTAGGCCAAAGATGCCAGTAGGATGGAAACACACTCCATTGCCATCTCACTCTCACGCTCGTCATTTTGTATGCCATTGTTGTTGTTACTGTTGTTGTTGTCGTCGCCTGCGGGGCCGCTCTTTAGCGGTTAGTTATCATTATTGCCATGGCCCTCGACAGCATTTTGTTTTCCTCAACGTTGTTCTTGTCGCATTTGTCAGCCACAATTATTATAATGCAGCATCCAATTCTCCTTCTTTGTCTCCTTCTTGGATTTCCCTGTCTGCTCTTCTCTCTCGCAAATTATCATATTGTTAGTGCCTTTTGTTGTGTCCTTGAATGCAAAACAAAGCGCAGCGGAAAACATTTTTGCGCATTTCAACGTTAAAATTATTTTTCCACTTGCATAACTGATGAAACACAATAAGGAAAATGAAAGAAATCAAGTCTAGAAGTGGGGAAAAAAATGTCTGAAGTTGTCATACCCTGGACATGAGGGTCTGAAATCACTAAAGAGTTATGCATAAATTGATTTAGTTCTATTAAGCGGTGCCGTCTTTTCGAGGGGCAACATTTCAATGTTATAGGCTATTTCCACTGAGCAACAACTTAACTTACTTCTTGAAGCAAAATGTTTCTATTCCACACGTTCCTCATAAAATTAAGTAATAGCAGAGAAACTTGTCGGCAAGAAAAACACTCGAAAACGCCTTGCATGGAAGCGTGCGAGAGGACCTGCGACAAAATCATGATAGTGATTCCGGACATGATGCAGATCTTTCCAACTTCTACGACATAAATTCGGAAATTTCGAGTGGCAAATGCATCGATAATACCAATTGCCATATGCCAAAACGCCCAAGATCTGATGCTGTTTAATTTAGCAAGAATGATACTGGAGCAAAATACACAAATAATCTTTCTTCGGGAGAAGGACCAAGCATAACTGCCTTTCAATCATTACCATAAGATTTTAAACCTGATATTGTTGAGCAAATGTTAAATAAATTTCATGTCAATTTATTTTTTTTCATAATATTTTGGTATAATTTTTGATACAACACATTTTTGAGAGCATTGACTCACAAATGTAAGATGTTAAATGTGGTTCAAGTAAATATCCATTTGTAATCATCTTCGAATTCCATGCGTTCTTCTTAAAAGTGCTCAGTGTACGGAGACTATAAAGCTAAGGTCACACAGTCAAATAAATGGCCCAAATGTTGATGAAAATGTGGCTTAGTGGGCCAAATTAGGGAACTTTGGGGCCATATTTGATTAATTTATTTGCGTATGGAAGCATAGTTTTAGTTTTAGGTCCTGCCAAATCTGCAAACATGGCTATTTAATCAAATTTTAATCAAAATTTGTGCAAATTATTTGCCTGTGGGACATTAGCTTTAGATTCACAGAGGGATTTATATGATCCGAAACAAGAGGATGGGGGAGGGTCCTTTTCACATCATCATCAAACTCCAAGAAGGGTTAAAAAGACTGACATCTTTGGTAATCCACACTTAAACGTTTTGATTTGATGCTGATCACGCTGATTTCGAAACCCAGATCATTTTATTTGACTATCAAATAGATTCGTTCTCGTGGAAATCCTTGGCAATTGCTTAAGTTAAGACTTAAATGGGCTATTTGTATTTGTATAATCAGGGATGTTAACTTGTTTTGAACCGAACCAAGCCGTAACCGAAGCGCTAATTCAGCTGAGCCTCAAAACGAACCGGCGCACAGCTTTCCCAAATCCCAAAAGCTGGTCGAAAAACGTACTTGAGTTGCCTGAAAGTCTCTACTCGGGGGTTTTTTGGGGTCGCTGCTTACGAATTCGAGTTCAAAATTTAGAAAAACTAAATGGCGGATCCAATATGGAAAACAATTTCTTCAAAAACTTACTTGATTTGTCTGAAAATCTGTACTCGGGGGTTTTTGGGGACGCTTTTTTCGAAGTCAACATTAAGAAAAACAAAATGGAAAATCAAATATGGCGGACAATTTCTTCAAAAACGTATTTGATTTGGCTGAAAGAGTGTACTCGGGGGTTTTCGGGGAATTTACGAATTCAAAGTCGAAATTTATAAAACATAAACAGAAAAACAGAAATTTTGTTTATTCATTTGCATTTACAAAAATTAAGTTTTTTTTCTACATTTTTGCCCTTGGCATTAAAAGTACTCACCCTATCATATATAACTATTCGACAGATTTTTTTTCATGTCGATTTTCGTGCTCAGCGATCCAAAATATTTTAGAAAAAGTTGGATTGGTGAACTGGGGGAAAGCGCTGTCGAGCAGTGTATATATATTATGTCGCAACAATTACAAAAAACTGCAGAAAATTCACGCACTACCGCACAAAAATCATCACCGAGACTGAATCCGCAGTTTTCAGCAGCTAATTTTTTGATATGTTTTGAAGAAGTGTATGAACAACAATTTCTATTTTGTTCGAGAGCGGGATCTGATGGGAATTTTTCTTTTTTCTTTTTCTAACTCGACTTTTCAGAATGTGACCAAGAAAAAACCTCTACCTTTATTAATGACTCACTATTTCATGCATTGTTAATAATGATTTCGAGTCATACAACCAAATTGTACTTACTTTCTGAAATAGAATCCATTTTGTAGAATCCAAATCGGTTAAGTTTTCGCTATTCTATACGCTTCTGAAAGTTGTGTTATTTTCGATACGATGAGGCACGCTAGACGCTCACGAACGGAGTTCACACCTGAGCCAGGTAGGGACATTTCCCCCTCATTAACGATCACAATACAAACTGTATGTACCACTACAACAATGCCAACCATTAAAAGTCCCTAAAAAAATATTTTTTTTTTCGATTTTTGGCCAGCTTTTTGGACTTTGGGACCATAGTGCGGCATCCCTTCGGAAACGCTGAACCGAACCGAAAACCACTAAGAAAAGGTATTCGGTTCGGTTCAGCTCACAAACCACTTTTTTTTTAAATTCGGGAATTTCATTCGATTTCTTAGGTTAAGTTTTATCCAAATTTCGCTGATGGACCCTCCACTCATAACCGAATTGATCCCTAGCAATGCCAGATTAATGTAACTTTAAAGGATGATTTGTCAATGATTTTAAAACATCTAGTTCCGTACATATCCTGCAATTGCCCACCGACCTCTTCATACCTGTCATCAGACTGCACTGCTTTCTTGAAAGTTACAAATTGATTTACAGGACATTGTTCTCAATATTCTGTACAATATTTAAAGTTTGTATAGAGCACTGTATAGGGTGTGCGAACAGTTACATATTCACTTTAGAAAAAGGAACCGAATTCAAAAACGGGCCTTCATAAAATGTACCATACATTAAGAGTGAACCACCGAACAGAACCGAAACCGCGGTTCAGTTAGCTCCTAAACCATGTAATGAATCGAACGTGTGGTTCAAAAAAGGTGTGAACCACTGCAACGAATCAGTCCTTATATCCGCGCGGTGTGATAAGAATTTTATACTTTAACTACAGAGGAATCTGTAAGCTTTCTGCATATAATTACTTCCCAATTACAAAATTTTTGCCAACCCATCCTGAGTCCATCCTAGCACGGTTTTATACGTCGCCGCTCGGTTTCCACTAACCTACTCGAATTTTCTTCAATAGTAAATCAGGGATTTCTTCATCGTAAACAAATTGATGTCGTCTACACGGATTTTAGCAAAGCCTTTGATTCAGTAAATCATAATTTACTTCTACATAAATTATGTTTAGTAGGTCTTCCATCCAACTTTCTCCGCTGGGTCAGATCTTACCTGTCCAATCGGTTTCAACGTGTGCGTTTTAAGTCTGCTGTATCCGAAATCGTTCACCTCACTTCTGGAGTTCCACAGGGCAGTCATTTTGGTCCATTGTTATTCAACATATTCATTAACGACATCCCGCAAGTTCTTTCCTATTCAACTGCCTTTATGTACGCTGATGATCTCAAGCTTTGCGCGTCATTTGACGATCCAGTTTCTCCACTTCTACTACAAAGTGACTTAAATGCTCTGAGTGCTTGGTGCCACCTGAATCGTCTTCCCCTTAATATTGCAAAGTGCAATATTATGACTTTTCACAGAACTAAGCCGTATCTCTACGAATACACCATTAATGGTGAACCACTAGTTCGCATATACAAGGTCAATGATTTGGGTATATTTTTCGAACCCAATCTGAGCTTTAGCAGTCATATTTCCGTGATTTGCAACAAGGCAAAAAGCGTCCTTGGATTTATCAAGAGATGGTCAAAAGAATTTAATGATCCCTACACCACCAAACTCCTTTACTCATCACTGGTCCGACCAAATCTGGAATATTGTTCATGCCTCTGGTCACCGCATTACCTGACTTACCAGGATAGAATCGAATCAGTTCATAAACAGTTTCTGCTTTTTGCCCTTCGTGGCCTAAACTGGGACACTACCATCCATCTACCCCCCTATGAACAGAGATTGCGCCTAATTGACCTCCAGTCACTAAAATCCAGAAGAATCTGTGATTCTGTTATTTTTATCCACAAGCTTTTGGCTGGCGAGATTGACTATATTGCTCTTTTATCTCTAATTAATTTGTCAGTGCCACTTAGAGCATCTCGACACTACACACCAATCTACATACCTTCCGCCCCGCCTGACGAACTATGCTTATCGAGACCCCTTCCGTTGCCTGTGCCTTGCTTACAACGACTACTATCACCTATTTTCTATAGATGGCTCTATTATAGACGTTAAGAACTTCTTAATGTCATTCCTCAACTAAAACATTCGTTCCACGGCTAGTGCGCACTGTGATCACTTATGATGTGAGTTGGAGCATAGCTGGCATTGGCCAATAAATTAGTCCCACTGGGTCAGAGTTTGCTAATAGCTGGATTTTAATTGGATTAATTTTTAATTAGAGTTTAACTGAAAATTGTTAAACTTACCTCTGAATAAATAAATAAAATAAATAAATTAAGAGTTTTTTATACTTACCGTACTATTGAAACCGTTTGTACTTGATTCAAGAACAAAGTTCTTGTTTGTTATTTGCCGCACCAGATAACAAAGTCCAAAAAATAAACTCACAAACCCATTGCATATCATGAAAGCCCATATACCCCTGATATCCTAGTCGAGGTTATTAAAAAATCCAAAAACTTTGCCGCAGTCTCTCAATCTCTCTTTTTTTTGCTCACTCGTCGACCCTCTTTTTGGCATTAACATAAAGCAAACATTTTGCCAGGCTTTTATTTTTTATTTTTTTTTAGCACTAAAGAAATTTGTAGTCATAAAAGTTTCAGTATCATGCCTATATTTTTGTCTTTTTCTTCTTTTGGGTCGGTACCCTACCCTACGTATGTGTGTACTTATTATGACAAGTTATGGCTAGGCCTGACTTTGCTCTTTGGCTCGTAAAAAGGAAGGAAGACAAAGACACCGACACATGTGTGTGTGTGCGTGCGTGTGTGTGTGTGTTTGTGTTAGTGAGTGTGGGCCACTTGGCGACCCTAAAGCAAATGAACAGCTCACTTTCATTACAAATTCCAACAGTAAACACACAAACAACGTAGCCAGACAAAGTTTGTCAGCTCACATTACCAGACACCGCACAGGAGCACAGGACACACACACACACACATATTGGTTGAACAAACAATAACAAAAATGGCGCCATCAATGGCCATGATGGTTTGATGATGATGATGATGATCAGGGTAGGAGAGGACAACCAGAGCCTGTGCATAATTTTTGCTCACGTTGCGACTGTCAAAGTCGAGAGTGTTATCAATAAATATTTGTTGTCTATGGGTAAAGTTTGTTTTTTCTTTTACCAAACCCTAGATTGGTGAGATGTAGGCTGCCAAATGATGGCGCAGCCACTGACAAAATTAGCCTTGGAAAATGGAGGAAATATTTTTACAAATGTAGGATATATGTGGCAAATGTTTGGTGATTCAAAAAAAATCAATACATGAGTCAAATCTAAAGGCATTTACACAAGGCACTTTATTCTTCTTCACATGCTTCTTTCATGCATTCAAATTTCCGTATTTATTTAGATATTTCGTGACTACTGAAGCTTTCCTTTATTTTCCCATTTGACCTACTTAATATGCACTTACATTTGGCCTAAGTATGCCGGGGTATCGCACCATGTCTTAATTTTATCTGCTTTTCGTTTATGTATTTTTAAAATTTCCTATAAAATAATTAAATCAGCATTAATCAAATCCCAAACAAAAATTATAATAATATGCCTTTTTACTTTGCCTTAGCCAATGTGCAATGAACAAAGGTGTTTAAATAGATTCCTGAAACTCTAATCTCAAAAGCTTTTTACAGTGCTAGCGTCAACCATAACAACAAGACATTTTCCATTTGGGATACATTGCTCCCCTACAAAAGTTGTTATCAGAATATCCGGCTCGAAGGACTTTTTGGGATTCTTCGTCCGCCTACAACACAGATGAAGTAAAGACAAAAATATTGTACTCGTTAGCTTAAAATATACATATAGGGTATAGTAAGTGTTTCTCCCTCAACATGACTGTAGCTGTAGTTAAGAGATCTAATTGAAAACTAATTGACACGCATCGCTTTTAATCGATTTCGAAAAATCGATTCGATAATTTCCGACTAGTCTTTACGCTGCACCCTGGGCCAGCGGGACCGCAATTTTGGCTAAAGTCCCAATAATTTGGGTGGTAAACTACATAAAAGGACTGTCGGAAATGATTTTGCTATTTTATGCCAAAATTTGGCACCCTTTTTCCAATATGGTTTTTGAATGTCAGCTTTGAACAGCTTGATTTTTCTTAAAATTGATGCAATACATACAAAATAAATTGTTATTTTCGACTACGTACTAGATTATAGGTACAATGTAAAAAAAGATAGTTTCCCCAAAAGTACTCCTCGCAATTCACTTGCAACTTGGCATATTATTTTCTTTGCATATTGCACTATTGCTGCAGGTATGCACTTTTGAATGGTTTAGTTTTGATTTTCAGAAAATCGATTTAGAAACGTTGTCCCTTTTTAAATTGTCCAGCCTAAAAGTATACAATTTTTTTATGAAATTCCAGATTTTCCAGGAAAACTACTAAACTTCACCAACACATTTTTTAGAAAAATTGAAATAAATCTAGGCTGCCAACCGGTTTTGATCCAAACCGGTACAAACCCGGAATTTCGACATTTGTTTACTGTAAACCGAACCTAAGCCCGAACCAAGAATAAGAAAATAATTGGATAACACATGGCAACAAAATTAGACTTTATAAATATATTGAAGGGTCGGTGGTGATTCTAGATGATTTTCGTATGCTTAACACGAATCTGTTTTCAGAAATGGTCCATCACGTCGGGATTTTTAGTTATTACCGGTTAAAGTTGCAAAAAATGCCTACTTTGACTCTTTTCAGACGCGTTTTGTGGGGAGCCTATACTTTTGTTTTGACTTTCTTTGATATTATCGGAAGGTATTACTCCTTAACTTTGAAAAAAACTATCCCAAACAATTCCACGATTTTTTCCAATGAAGATATACCACATTTAGTACTTATATCAAAATTCGCAAAACGGCCAATATTTTGTTGCTGTCCCAATGTATGGAATTGGTTTTTGTTGAAAATTTTTTTTTGAAATTCTATACAAATTACTATTCGGTTGTACTGTTTCTGTAAGGCATATGTTGCAAAATGTTTCAACCGGATTCTTTAGTCGAATTTGGAAACGAGAACAGGCCTGATAGACTATCAAATTGCATTTACTTTTGAATTCATCGACTCCGAGCAATGTGAATTCAAATCGAGTAAATCCATCGAATTGTGAAAACCGAAACAGGTAACCAATCCAAATTCAAGCAAATTAACTCATTAAAGGCTACCCATACATCGGTTCGTACAATTTTGATGAAATTTTTAAATGTGTGCCTGGAAGACGTAGAGAAGAAGTTGAAAGGAAAAAAAATTTTTTTTTTAATTTTTTAATTTATAGAATTTGAGTATTGCCGGCTCTAAGTACTTGAAGTACAAATTCTACAATGTAGAGTTTTTAATAAATTAAAAGTTAACACCATAATTTCCAAATAAAGTTAAAAAAAAGTATTTTTAGTACACATTATGGGTTGTCGGGTGTTTTTAACACCCTTTGTCACCAAATCAGGTGTGTTGACACGTCGCTGTAAATTTTTCTCCATTGCAGACAGGACATCTCAAGGTATCTGGCGTTTAAAATTTTTCCCATTTTCCTTTATTTGTCAGCACTTCTCGTCAACATTTTTCATACAAAAAATAACGAGATTTTCGAGGTAAACCACAGAGAACTAAAATGTTGTATTTTTCTTACAGTTTAACTCTTCCTCTTTACTATGCACAATTTTTTGACACGATATCTCTCACATGCCCCGTGCTGGAATTTTTTAAGTGTCAACACTTTCTTAGGTATTTAAATACCCATTAGCTTGAAATGGGTTAAAGGAACAGGCCTGTATGTTTTTTCGATATTCAATCGAGAAGCTAAACAACAGACACAATGGCCTTGTTCAGCAGAACCACTTGCTTCCTGATCAAGTATACATTTTCACTGAGCCTCCTGCTGAACTCGAGTGATGCGGTATCATGATAGTCAATTTGAAGTATCATGATATCATGTATCGCTAGGAATGCTATCGATAACTATATGAGCATTTTGTGCATTGATTGCAAAGATAAGCTTTTTTATGGGCTTAAAATAACTATAATAAATTCTAATATAATTAAACCTAATTTCATGTTGACACGTAGCGCTTATGTGTCTAGGCCGCCATTTTAAAATTCATCGCCTCGGGGCGTTGTTAAAAATGTTGCACTTCGTTCAGCAGAAAGTATTAGATGCATAATTTTGTTGTAATACCTGCTCAGGGATCAATTATTCTGCTGAACACGCCCATTGATAATATTTTTGATTGACCACAAAGCTTAAATTTCTTCGTTAATATCTCTCTCTAATCCCAAGAACTAGTATATCATTAGATTTTCGAACCTTCTATATTACCATCGACACAGGTCTTAGGGCCGATTTCATATATTCTAGATAGTTTTATCTGTCACAATTAAACTAAAAAATAACAGAGCTGATTCTAAGTTAATCTGACACATTGCATCTATATAGGAGATGAGAAATCGGTCCAATGTCAAGTCTAATTTCCAAAAATGAAGAAATTCTGAACCACTTGGAAAACAACGTGGGAAGAATTAAGGTTCGAAGCAGAACCTTTACCCAAAAACATCGAACCTAAATTTTTAAAACAATAACCATTGATCAATTTTGGTCACACTGGACCCCCTACGCTTACCCCAATCGTATTAAGCTGTCAATTCCGCTGTTGGAAAATTTAGCTAATCATAGTACTAAGATTAATCCAAAAAATTTAAGAAATAGTAAGTCAAAAAAGTTTGCCAAAATCGGAAACAGAAACTCTTATGATCGTTCAGTTAGTTGAAAAACCCATGTCATGAACCGAATGAATAAATCTGCTGAACCGAATCTCAGTATAAATTTCAGAGCGGATTACTTCTGTGTTTCTTTATACCCTTGCAGATGGCTTAAAAATATTGTCTAGATATTTGTAGCTCATAGCGGAAAGCATCTCCGACCCCTAAACTTATCTTGATCAGCACGACGAGCTGAGTTGTTTTTAGCCATGCTCGTCTTTCCATTCTTCTGTTTCAATGCTTACTCCACAGTCTTTCTTAAAGATATCTTGAACCAACTTTTTAACAGGCTGCACATTGTCGGATCCGACTGGTTCGGATAATTATAGCACAAACTTCAGGCATAGCAATATTGTAATTGCTGCCACATTATTCTACAAAGTTTGATCAAAATAGGATGTCTATATCGTATTGCTGCCATGGATTTCAGCAGAAAAATGTTTTTGTTTTTAATGTAAGCGTCTTTAGACTTGCCAGTTATAAAATCTGATGAATTTATTGTACATCTCACAAAAGACAATCGTCTGCTGTCTTAGCCAGCCAATTGTCGCCAGTCGGCTCCAAATCGATTTAGCTCGTTTTCGTTCTTAAATTCCTTATTATTGTTGTTTGCTTTTTGGTTTATTATCCTTGTCAAACTGCCACGCGTAAATAGTTTGTTGTTTTTATTGAGCTGCTACTCCAATCCCAGCCATTATTCCTTAACAGACGGCGACTGACTATCGCACAGCTGAGAGCACACTCTCACACACTTTCATGTAATTGAGTCTCAACTGCGAAAATAAACATCAGCCAACTATAAAACAAAACTCAGGCACACACGCATCGAGGAGCAGGATATACTTACACTTATATGTGTGTAAGTATGCAGATATACATATATACACATTTATATGTTGTATATATTCTTTAGATGTGTACTTACTGTACGCTGTTGTCCTTGCAACAGCGTTGTCTTGGCAGTTGTTGCTCTTGTTGCACTTTCAAGTTAATGACAGCAATTTAAGGCAGACAAAGGGGGAGAAGGCGGTAGTTGAGGAGCAGGCGGCGTGTCTTGTTTACACTGCTATCAGGCAGTAGGAACTGTTCAAGGATGAAGATTATGTGGCCTCCTTTAATGGAGTTATTGTGGTTGACGCTGACACAAAGAAAAGTCATTTGGCATAGTCGTTGAAAATATGTTTGAAAACGGAGTTCAGGGAAAAGCGAATTTTCCAGCTAATGGAGGTTATAACGGCTGGTTAAATACAAAGAGTGAAATGACGGCATTGTGGAAACTAAATTGCAGACATTTTGTCATCAAGCGAATTGAAACATGTTTTCCACTTCATTTTTCAATGCTTTGTATTGCTTTTGGCGCCGAATAACGTATTATCATTGTCGCATTTTTGGCTAAGCTTGGCGGAATTTGCCGAACCACAGGAGCTGGGAAATTAAACCAAGAGTTGGGCTGAAATGGTTTAAACTTCACATCCTTTATCCAGACAAATTTAATCCGTTTGCCCCTGAGCCAAGGCCCATTTAGACAGCATATTCTTTGTACATATATATATAGCAACTTTTCCTATATATTTTTTTCGTTCCAACTTTCCTTTTGCCTCGAACTTAATATCAAACTGTGTTTTGTTGGCTCGCCATAGAGTTTTTCCTCTTCCCCCCATCCCATGGAGCTATGCATGAAAAATGTCAAAAGTTTTACAAAAAAAAAAGAAACTGAACAAACTTTTTCAATAAATTAAAATAAAATTAAGCAACAAAATGCAAAAACTAATCACAAGGCGCCTTGGTCATGAGTGCAAAGACATGATTTAGCCATTAAGTTGTAAACAATTTGCAATAAATATATTTATATATATTTAAAACAATAAAAAACGACGCGCACAATAATTTTAAAATGTGGTCACCCGAATCGGAGATAAACTCCATTGCCATGGCCACCACCATGCGGCATTCGCAATCATCATCATCAGGTGAGTGAAAAAGCTATGACATAAGCTAAAGTCTTCGTTTTTGTGTAGTTTAAACCCATTCACAAAATGGAAACGCAAACTCAAATGGCCATTAAAGTGCTTCTATGCACGTAAGGTGTAAACTATTCTTCTGCATACCTATAATTGTGGTCATGGAAATAGCACAGAGACGGGAACATTTTGAAATTCCGACGTTGGCAAAGGTCACATTGCAATAGTGGTGCGAGTAGTTATTGTAGATTTCCCATATTTCGCCCACCAAAGAGGGGTATTAAAGCAAGCTCACTCACACATTCTCATATGTTGGATTACGTACAATATCCCTGCAAAATAACTACCCATAGTTTCTATGTTTTGGTCTAGACAAGACTTTTGGTTACTTCTGAAGAGAAGATAATTTTTGCAATGTCCAAATTACAAAGCTTTCCTTATTTTACAAATAAACTCATTCTTATCCAATAGAAGAGACTTTTTCGTTTCTCGGAGATGTGCTTCGCGTATGCAGTGTGAATAATACCCGGCGCCAGTCCGCTCATTTCTTATACTCGGCTACCAGAGACCGGGTGTTAATGGAATCACCAAAAAATTGTAAGCAATGCTCTTTGTATTTGTCGCTCTCTCATTTGTCTCTTTCTTAAGATTACAATAACAATTTAAAGGCGTTTACCGTTGCTCTTCGAAAGCAATAGTGGGAGAGAGCAATTGCACTTATATGTACATACCCATGTATTACTAGTGTGTGTGCTGCAGCGATTGTCAACGAGAGCGAGGCCAAAAAGTGAAGTGTATTGATGTGCGAAAATAAAGCGCCGTGAACCAGCTTCGATCATAGAAAAACTAACATAGAAGCACACTTTGCTGCGTCGACAACTTTTCACTCAGACATTTGTCAGCTGTTCGCTGTCATTTTGGCTCTTTGAGTTATTTTTTGACTCTCCGAGTTTTTTTTTTGACTATGTCCATCTCCCTCTAACCACCGTGTTTTCCTATGTCGACAATAATTTTGAGTAACAGATTTTGTTGTCACTATTGAAGTATCTCCTTGCCACAATGGCGTTAACATCACTCAAAAAAGAGCGGCGTTTCAAAGTGTGCTTCTATGTTAGTTTTTCTATGCTTCGATCTGACCGCATCCAAGGCCATAGAAAAACTAACATAGAAGCACACTTTGCTGCGTCGACAACTTTTCACTCAGACATTTGTCAGCTGTTCGCTGTCATTTTGGCTCTTTGAGTTATTTTTTGACTCTCCGAGTTTTTTTTTTGACTATGTCCATCTCCCTCTAACCACCGTGTTTTCCTATGTCGACAATAATTTTGAGTAACAGATTTTGTTGTCACTATTGAAATATCTCCTTGTCACAATGGCGTTAACATCACTCAAAAAAGAGCGGCGTTTCAAAGTGTGTTTCTATGTTAGTTTTTCTATGCCAAGGCTAGCCAGTGACTGAAGGCATGTTTACTCTCTTGGCCTCAACTTCGGCATGCGTTCAGCTCGTATATGTGTAAATAGCGAAATGTCTGACTGCTTCGTTTCTGTTGGACACCGTTTTGAATCGATAGAAGCGATTGAAACCGAAACGAAGAAGGAATTGAAGACTATACCGGAAGAGGACTTTGCAGGAAAAAACGATGGCACAAGTGCAATGCATTCGGGGGGAGACTACTTTGAGGGAGATGAAATGAATTTACAAGAATTAATAAAGATTTTTTGATTTATAAACAAATTCCCGGTATTCTTTGCCAACAGTAGTTTGGTAATTTGCATTATTTTTAGATCCTCAAACTTTGGGAATGATTAGATGTACGATTTTCTATTGATGAGCAGCACCGTATAAATAGATTATGATGCGCAGCACTTCAGTTCACTTCATGTGACGCCTCTCTTAAGGGGGGAGCCTGCTTTAGAAGCTTCAAAAAATCGATTTTTCAGAGGACTTTTTTGGGAAGGAAAGAAATATTCGATTGAAACGAAACTTTCAGGTTTTATTGTTATATATTTCAAGAGTCTCAAATTTTTTCTTTAAAATATAATATATGTCATATTATGCCTGGTACAAGCATTTCGCCGAGGCGCCTCGAGTGTGCATGTGTCGTGCGGCGGGAAAGATGCAGGTCGCAATTTCCATCTGAAACAAAAAACCCAAAAAGCTTTCTATTTTCAATAGTACAGCTTCTAGTTAAACCAAGAAAATTGAACAAAAGTGAGAAATTCAAAATCTTTTCGCAAATTAAAAAAAAAAATCATTTTTTTTGAAAAAAAATTCACTTTAGATTGTTTAAAAAGTTGGTTAAGGTTTTTTAGGTTCAACTAGAAGAAAATTTAATCCCAAATACAATAAATTTTGTCTCGTTTCGATAGGACGTTTAATTTTTTCCCTATCTTTCCCGCCAATTAGGAAAAATCGTAAAAATGAAAAACCGAGAAATCGCACGTCAAAGTTTTCGTATATAAAAAATCGTATGTAAAAAATCTCGACGCTTGCTCACTATTTCTCCTGTAACTTTCAAAATATTTTGAATTTGCTTCTGAAATTTTAGGGACACATTCTTGGATAGTTTGGGTAGACATTTATGCAAAAAAAAATTCGATTTTTTTAGCCTCTAAAGCAGGCTCCCCCCTTAAAGGGTATACTAATAGCCTCTTAGTGTACGGCAAAAATTGGCTTTCATCTAGAAGACGTAAAAATAGACCGAACTGTGTTTTCAGATTCAACAAGGAAGCTTTGGTTCGCGGTCTATAGGCAGGTATATTTGTACCAGCAATTGCCTCTGAGCAACATTGACCATTTAGGTATCACAGGCTTCCCCAAAATTATGTAATTAATCTTATGAGTAAAATTCGTCATTGCCGCCAAGAAAAAGTAATATTTCAATTAAAATTGTCTTTGGTGGAGAAATTGCGGTATGCGAAGATGCCATGAACTGAAGTATTTAAATGATACGATCTATTTTCCTGCTGGTAATGAAGCACTTGACTCATAAAATTTATAAAATAATTTTGGTGAAGCTGGTTTTACCCTAAATGGTCAATGTTGTTCTAAGGCAATTGCTAGTACAAAAATGCCAATAAACCGCGAACCAAGGCTTCGTTGGTATAACTGAAAACGCAGTTCTGTCTATTTTTAGGTCTGGTTTATGGCCTATATGAATTGGTTTGTGGGTGAGTCTAAAAGTGCGACTTCATATAGCGGTTTTTTGGCTGTCGAGTACCATCTTTTAGGGACACGCAATAGTCCATTATACCATCAGAAAAATCGATTTTAATAAAAATCTACCGTGCGCTTTTAAAGATATTCAGTAATTAAGGCTTAACTCCTTCTGGAGGTACCTTAACCAATTTTACGATTGAAGTGAATTTCTTATATTGACCCTGTCCACATTTGCTGAATTTTCCAGATTTTTATCTTAAGCCCTTAAAATCTAAGATAAAATTCTTGTCGTTATGTGTTGCAAGTACAAAAGTACCCATAAAACGCGAACCGAGGCTTTATTCGTAAAACTGGGTATAAGGTGATGCTTACAGAAGTCCTTTTTATCATAATTTTAGGATCTTATGCCGGGTTTTAAAAAAAAGTTGGATTTTGTCGAACTGTGTAATGATTCATTGTTGATAAAATTTCAATTCATTCTAATTTTGGTTACCGAAGCACACTTTTGACGGGGTATACTAACTTACTAATAGCCTCTTAGTGTACGGCAAAAACTGGCTTTCGTCTAGAAGTGAACAGCGCAGTTTTGACTCGATTGAGAAAATAAAAGCACAATCGCAGAAAACTCTAAAGGCCATTCCGGAGGAGGACTTTGCCAAGTGCTATGATTACTAAAAAATTCGTTGACATGACTATATTGCAGCGGAAAGGGATCTGTTCGGTCAACTAGCCTCCTTTGTGGTTTGATGTGGTTCTGTTTAAAGCTATGTGCAAGCATAATGTGACCTCGAGCCAGCAAAAACTTGAAGCTAAACAAATGAAGATTTTGAAAATATATGAAAATGCACCTTTCAATTTGATCACAGTAGTATATAGTTTATGGGATCGAAAATGGACATTTCTAGTCGTTGCAAACTTTTGGTCCAAATTATAATACCCTTCGCAAGTGTATTATAAGATAAAATAACAGTAGGCCACAAGGTGCAGTTTATATCATGTGCATTACTTTGTGAGTCTGTTTCTGTTGATGCTGGTTGGGAATTCGAATTTTTATACCCTTTCCGACCCCATAAACTATATATATTCTTGATCAGGGCGACGAGCTGAGTCGATTGAGCTATGTCCGTCCGTCTGTCTGTCTGTCCGTCTGTTTCTACGCAAACTAGTCTCCCAGTTTTAAAGCTATCGAGCTGAAATTTTGCACAGAGTCTTCTTTTTACTGCACGCTGCTAATATGTCGGAACCGACCGGATCGGATGACCATATCTTATAGGGCGTTCTGAGGGCGTTCGAATTTTCCTTTCGTCACAGTATTTCACATAAATAAAAACACTTTAAAAAAGCACATGAGCATCTAAGCAAAGCCAAGGTGTTTTTAATTATATGAATACTGTGATACTGTGACGAAAGGAAAATTCCAACGCCCTCAGCAGGCTTTAACATGAATTATTGTTGATAATGATTCTTTGTTGATAAAATTTTATTTCATTTTAATTTTGGTTACCGAAGCACACTTTTGACAAAGTTTTAACAAATACAATATTGTGAGTCTGTGAAGTCACATTGGAATTTTTTGTTTGACAAGCGACGCATTGCACTACCTTCTATTTTTTTTGGATCTTGATATCTTTGCTTAAAAAAATCGTAGGATTGCTTGAGTTATTTTGTTGCCTTGTATAATCGACCATACGGGATAGTTCGATTTTTCTAGGTTCGTTTCGCATTTATACGCACTTCAGTGTCCAGTACTGTATACTACTTATGTCCTTCAACGGGTAAACAAAGTACACACCTGGGCACACATAAAACACACACACATCATTACAAATACAAAATGCACACGAAAACTTCAATTCACAAATGCCAAAGTGTTGCAGCTTCGTTTCGTGCAAATTTGTTTATGCGAAATTTCCTGTTTTCCCAGCCAACTGTGAGAATGAGCAAGAGCGAAACATATGTACGTAAATATGTGCTATATGCCGGTGTGTGACTGAATAGGCAAATATGCAATTTTCAACGTTGGCCACGTTTATACTGTGGGCCATTAATTGCCAGGCAAAGCCTCCATTGCAGTTTTCTGGCAGTTGGCAAAATGTTTGGCGCACTCACACACAGCCATTAAACCGTTATGCAAACGCGGGTAGGCTGATAAGTCATGAGCTTAAAAGAACTTTTTACTTTAACCTTAACATTTAAAAAAAAAAAACTTTCGCTAAACTGAACTTAACCAGACAAATGCTGATGAATTACATTAACTGACGAAATTAGAAAATTCTTTAAAAAACAGATGCGCTTTCCTATATAGGCCAATGACTTCTCAGTCAACCCACGAATGACTGCGTATGTGTACGTTGAGGTAAAGGTATACCGTAACCTAAACCGGTTCATGTTTGCGGTTTGCTGCTTGCCCTGATGCATGAAAGTGCAACATTAATACTTTGGCATTATGGTTTTAACCCAATTTGGGTTCGCCACTTTGTTAGCCAAAACCAAAAAAAAAACTTTGTTCATGTTGCCTATTTTTGGGGTTTTTTGTTTCTTGTTTTGCCTATGCCAGTTGATTTTTGGAGAGCTTTTGTAAGCATTATGTGGGCGCAAATTTGTTTGTGTGTGTACATTAAGGTTGCAAATTGGATTTGTGCGGATTTTCTGTGTTTTATATAACAATAATAACAACGAGGATTTAATTAAATAGCCCGCACACACACACACAGGAAAATCAAATAACACAATTGATGTGGCCAAACTGTGATTAAGTTCAGGTCCGTGTTAAATACACACACAAAAAACAAAAATTTAAATAAAATATGAAATTCATGCACAGCACAGGATGTACAAGTAGGTTAAACAGGCGCAGGCGGTGGTGCCAGTTTGCCAGTTATTTATTGTGTGTGTGTACATACCATACATCCTATTAATTTAAAATTGTTTGCTACGTAAAACTATGCTGGCTTTCAATCTATAATTTTATTTAAAATTTCTGCCTGCTTCTGGCTTTAAAATAAAAGGCTGAATTTTAATACAAAATGTTTTGATATTCTTCGAACTGTTTGCCCCATGTTATGCCAACTTATGAGTTCTTCCAGGGTTTCAATAACTCCCAGTTCCTCGCATTTCCTGCCGTTAGTGATGCCTAGTCTAACCGTGGTCCTGCAAGGACATAATGTCTTAGCCTGTCATTGCGTTTCTTGCACTTGATTTTTGATATTCTGTATGATGTGGCATACCGTCATTTGACATTTATGCTTTCCAAAAACCTCGAACCTGAAATTTCTGAATATTAGGTTAGGTTAGGTTGCAATGGTTGAAATGGGTGAGAATCCCATTTCATCACTTAGGCCAATGAAGGCCCGTTGTGTTACCATATCACCCTTTCTACGCTGCGATCGTAGAGGGAGGGTCTTTCCCGTTAAACCATTTAGAAAATATCACAAATTTGAGTAGAGAGGCTAGATCTATTTCAGAGATGTCTGACAGATCGCTTAGAAAGGGACGACCCAAAACTGTGAGTCGCCTTCTGCTAAGAGCTGGGCAATGACAGAAGAGGTGTTGTACACTCTCCTCCTCGTCCACTGAATTGCAGCTTCTACAGAAGTCATTGTGTCTGATGCCGAGCCTAGCGGCGTGTCTACCCATTAGGCAATGTCCAGTAAGGGCCCCTACTAGTAGGGAAATATGCAGTCGGAGTAACGCCCTAGATTTTTGAATACTAAGAGTATGCCATGTAAGCCTAGATACTTCACATGTGTGAATTGTTTGCCATCGATACATGGTTATTCAATGAGTAGTTTCTTTTGTTTGTAGCTTAAAGGTCGCAAGAGGCACCCCTATGTTGCTCTTATCCGGTAAGAGCAGAGTGGTGGTGCCAAGTCTGGCGAGGTGGTCGGCCATCTCGTTGCCTTCAATGTTGCAGTGTCCAGGCACCCAAACGAGATTAATTTCGAAGTGCTGAGCCATCTCATTAAGAGATTTGCGGCACTCCGTAAGAGTTTTGGTATTGTTGATATAACCGTCAAGGGCCTTTAATGCAGCTTGACTTTCTGAAAAAATGAATACTTTACTTCCTTGGATTGCGAGGGTTCCCAGAAGGTTGGTAGCCTCCTGGATGGCTACAACCTCTGCTTGGAAAACACTACAATGGTCAGGAAGCCGAAATGAAGTTTCGATCCCGAGCTCTGGACTGAAGACTCCTCCTCCTACCTGTCCACCCAGTTTAGAGCCATCAGTGTAGAAATTAATGGCATTCGGTTTGCAGTGAGGTATTGAGTTCCAGTCCAGTCGACTCGGTATGGTGACTTTATACATGGTGGTAAACGTTATTGTTGGGATGCAGTAGTCAAGTGTTGGCGGTACCGCCACTTGATGCAGAAGTATAGAGGAGTGGCCTGAACCTTAACTATTGGTAAATTTTAGTTTAAACACGCATACCGGAACTCCGAAAAAATTATTTGGTTTTTAGCCCTGTGTATGATTTCTTGTTGGATGAGTCAGGGCCGGCCAAATGGAGAGGACAGAAAAATATGACTGTCTCTCTCTGACACTCAATGAGCATGACTTCGGCAAGCATTCGGTACGAATTGCCGAGTGACTTCGGCGCCCGGGGGCTATGGGCTGTCCGGGTTCGCTCAATAGTCTTAAGTAGGTTGGAGGTGAGGCTGATCGATCTGTAACCCTTGGGAATTATGTGAGAAACAGAGATCTGCACAAGTGCACTGCAACTACAAGTGTACTGCATTCGTACTTGATATTTTGTACCGGATTTGTAAAAGCTATTTTCTAACGATCCTTTCTATGGCAGCTACAAAAAGTAGTCATTAGGGTTGTCGAATATTTCAAAAATATCTATATCGATATTTTTGACGATATAGATAAAGTAGGATTTCGATATAAATATTTTGGTGTACAAAATATCCATTTTATCGGTGAGGTAATTGAGACGTCATTAGGCGAGTAATAGTAACTACATTCAGACTGTGCTTAAAAAATATAGATTTAGGGCCGATTTCTCATCTTCTTGATGCATCCAGTGGTAAAAGAAACTGTAGAGCTATATGTCACATAAACTTACAAATAGCAAAGTAAATTGTCAGCTTATCTGACACATAGCAGCTATCTGGAAGAAGAGAAATGGGCCTTTAATGTATATTTATTATATTAACAAAAGATATTTATTTCTTATTTCATTTATAAACGAATTTAAATGAATTTATATGAATTTAAATTTATGGACCGAAGGAAGTATTTACTTTTTAAATTCATCAAAATATTTCAAAAAAGAGCATTCGAACTACAAAGCATAAAAAAACTTATTCAGTTAATTCTACGAAACGAAAAACTTCTGATTTTACCAATAATAGTTAGACATAGATTTAAAAAGGCCCGTTGAGTTATGTGCCCATCGGTCATTCGGTTTCAGGTGTCAAAAGCCACACTTCTTATAGCCGAGGCCAAGCGTTCCGATGACACGGAGCTTCCCAGTGTAATAAGATATGACACTGACAAAGTCAGAAAGCACTGGCAATGCGTCTTTCTCTTCCATCCAGGTCCAGGAATTCCCAGAAGTCAAAATCAATTATATTTGCATTTACCGTTTATAAAGTTGAGCTGCATTTCAGCCAAGCATATTTATGCGTTGCTTTTAAGTTCGCCTTTAAATTAGTTGAGTTGCCACTGGTCTTTACAACTTTATTGCGATTTCTGTGCTTCAACTTTAATAAAATAACTTTTAAACGTTTTGCTTTACATGCTGACAAGCTTGAGCACAAGAAGTAGTTATTCGCAGCAAAACAAAAATATCACCAAAAAATATTCGATTTCCGATATATCGCCTCGGGAAAAATATGCGATAATGATATTGGTCATTTTGTGCAAAAATATCGATATTTCGATATATCGATAATATTTTCGACATCCCTAGTAGTCATCCGTTACGGGCGGCTCCGACATATTACCAGCGTGCAGCCAAAAGAAGACTCTGTGCAAAATTTTAGCTCGATAGCTTCAAAACTGAGGGACTAGTCCGCGTAGAAACAAACAGATGGACGGATAAATCTCAATCGACTAAGCTCGTCATGCTTATCAAGAATATATATACTTTATGTGGTCGGAGATGATTCCTTCTGTGCGTTGCAAACTCCTGGGCAAAATTATAAAGTGACTTCGGCTCCTGGTAGCTATGGCTGGCCGGCTCTGGTGTTGATTGAATCACCCCAAAATATTTTTAGCAACGCTCTTTGTATCTGACTCTCTCACATTTGTCACTCTCTCTCTATTGAGATAACAACAACAACTTAACGGAGTTTACAGCAAGGTATACTTTACAACAGAGTTCCCCAGCGATAGCCCCTGGGGCACGAACATACTAGCCAATTCACACCGAATGCTTGCCGAAGTAATGCATCACTGTGTGTTAAAGAGAGACACAGTCACATTTTCGCGTTCTCTGCATGGCAAACCCTGATCTACGTTAAATTTTCTTTGCTGTAAACAACAGTTGAAAGCGACGCATCTCCGCGGACGAATTTTTTGTGTTCTACTTAGTTTAGTTTGAGACTTTTCGTGTTTTTGCTATGCCTCCATACTACTCTATATGCAAGAAAAGTTGTAAAATACATAAGTTTGAAATGTGTGCATGTGCGGAAAAATTATTTAAAAAGGAAATTGTGGATTAAATCTGTGGGAGTAGATTTAAAACCAAATCATACAATTTGTGAAAATCACAAATGTTGAAAATTTCGCTCCCGAAAATGTTTTTAATTACACAGAACTTTTTAATTCGGGTTTAAATACTAATCAATATGTACATATATCTTGCAGGCACCTACAAATTTCTTTGTTTTGGTTCAAGCGGGTATGGAAATTTATTACTCTCTTGCTCTCGCTATTTTTTGTACTCAGTTTGACATTTATATAAGAAGTTGTGAGAGAGCGAGTGCGGCTACCTTGTTATGTATACCTTGGTTCAGGGTTCCCCAAGCATAGAGCGCGAAAATGTGAATGTGTCTCTCTCTAACACACTGTGATGCATGACTTCGGCAAGCATTTGGTGTGAATTTACGAGTATGTTCGTGCCCCAGGGGCTATCGCTGGGGAACTTTGCCTTGGTTTGCAGTTGCTTTTTCAAAGAAGAGAAAAGAGAGCGAGAGCAACAAAAGTTATGCAAACCCATGTTTTACTTGTGTGTGTGCTGTTCGTGTACAAATGATACTCGAACCCGAAATCAACAAGCATTGCCGCTCAAATCACAAACCACTACTTTGACAGACGAGTACACAAGACACTCATTCACAAAAATACCAATTAACAGAACGATATTTGTATTTGATTTGACTTCAAATGTTGGGTGTCTGTCACACCGCATATACTTTTAAAGCTAGTATTGATGCAGTCAAAAAAACCGGCACTCTTGCAGATCTCTGTTAAGAAATATAACTCTTGATGGCCTGCATATTTACAGAGATATTGCTCTTAGCCAAAATTCATGGCAGCTCGCATGAGGCCTAGGTGTGGTAATCTACTTGGTCATCTGTAGAAGTTTCAACCTTTCAATGGAGTCTGTGGCTTATTGTATGTCGTTGGAGGCTCACTTTCTTATTAATCAGATCCTGGTATTTATTTTCCATCAGCGACCGTTGCGCAACCTGGGTAGCGAACGTCCCTTCGTATTGTCGTTGCTTCCACATTGCCATCAGTCCATGTTGCGCCATGTAGCCTTTGAGATAACTTTGAATTGTCGGGTGCTTGGACATCAAAATTTGCCCAGAAATTTTTTTATGAGTTTCTTTGGGTTTAACCTAAGCCCTTCCTGTCGTCAAAGTTCCCATGCTTGGCGTACTGGTGGAACTTTTTGAGACTGTTCTGTTAAGGCAGTAGTCTTAGTTTTAAATAGTTAAGCATCCATTTCTAATTGCTTTGAAAGGACTTTCTTTTTAAGCACTGCCCTCAGTTTCTACTGAGTCTCTGTCAATATATGGTCGGAGATGACGAGCCATTCGACGACTCTCCAACGGCCTAGAGTAATTTATGTATATTTTACACAAAATTATCTGACTATATAGCTAAGATTTCTTTTAGGTTGGAAAAAAATACACGTTTTTCTTTACCTCCCTTCAGTTTTTAGTATTTACCTATCTTTAATCCCTGTTATTTGATCATTTATTATGCATTTTAATCTTTGTCCAAATGTCCAATTCTGGCACCTTTCCATGGTCTCCCTCAGCTGGCTTGTTGGCCCCACAAACTGCTGATGCTGCTAAACAAACGTTCTATACGACATAAGCGAATGTAATAAAATTTTAAACACTCACACTAGGGGGCAGAGATTTGGGGCCAAGTGCTGCCTGCCTCAATTGCCTGCAAATGATGATGGCACAGCTGAGAGAAGCAAAAGAAGGAAGATGACAACGTTGTCGGCATTCAGAAAATGTCAACAGAGGCAGGTGCAGCAACCAAAAGTGCCAGGCTAGACAAGCTTGACTTGAAGCGTCTTTCAGGCTTCTAAACTTATCCGCAGCTGTTGCACTTTGCTCCTTTGGTTCCACCTCTTTTTTTTATTCTTTTTTTTTTTGGCTGTTTTACATTTTTGTGGTCTACACGAAGTTTGCGTGTGTGGCATGCGGGTTGCCCAGCCACAGCCACACGGCAACTTTGAAGGCAAACACATGTGCGACATCGCCTCCGCCTCCTCCTCTTTGCTTCGCCCTGCACAATTCCCGCTGACGTGGACATTAAATGTCGCTTAATTTGAGTGCCCTGTGCGATTTTCATGTGGCGCTGCCTTAGCAGACCACAAAACCCAAGCGAAATCCATCAAATATGTAAAAAAAAAATATAAGAGAGAGTGAAAAATATTGCTAGAATTGTGGTATATTGATTCATGTTTGGGTGCAGTTTTTCTTCTGGGTATATGACAGTCAGGCTTGATTGACATTCTTACTTGAATTTTATAGAACATTAATCTAAAGAGATTTTAAAACGAAAATGAATAACTTTTAATTTTAATCTATGAAAGTTTTCAAGCGTTCCAAAGAACTTTGTATAATAATAATGATCATTTGAACAAATTATTGTTATTGATCTTGGCATTGAAAGACCATAGACTGCACTCCAAGTCACATTTACAGATTTCGTTTCTAAATTGCAAAATTTGCATTGAAAGCCTCCCAAAAAGCACCACCACTCAGTACACTTGGGAGCCCCTCATAAGCATTTTATATTCTCAAACACACACACACACACACACACTCGCATGCACACTGATGAGAGCCACGACTCTTGTCGTTTGTATGGCTCCCAATGCGTATACGTAATTTGCAGAGGCTGTTGCCAAAGTGGCATTTGAATTTATGCCGCCACTTGAGGCAACGACGGGCATCCAAGGATGGCGGAGAAAGTTTGAAGAGGGTTGAGAGAGTGCGCTTTATTTTAAATTAAATATGCAAATTTTTCACACTGTTTTTCTTGTTGCTGAATCTGGTTTCTGCTGCAGACAAGCAACATAAATTATTTTAAGCAAATGAAATATTTGTAACCTCCAACTTGCACTCAAATGATGCGGCTGTCTTAGAGAAGAGCAATTTAATTACTCGAAATTAATTTGAACATTAAATAATGGGAAATAACAATAAATAAATGAATTTATTTTACAAAATTTAGTACAATATTTGTTATCATACTCTTTACCACATAATTTTTAGTTTCCACTTTAGTTTGTAGCTTATAATCAATGGATATATTCACCAGAGACGCGTATGGGGTAGTACTTGGCATACGTTGGGGGTACTTTTTAAAAAAAGGGGAACCAAATAATCAATTTATAGCCTGTGTCCAAAGAAATGGTTCAATATTTTTTGAGAAATCGAGATTTTCGCGTTTAAAATACATACTGAATTATGTATCAATATTTTTCTTGCTGTAAAAGTGATACACAAGAGTTTGCTAGTGGCGTCTCATAATCAAAACAAAATAATCAGCTGTTTTGGACTACATATTTAAACAAGATATTTGAACAGTGCATTGTGAGTATAGGTACGCGTTTGGGACTCAAGTCAAAATAGAAGAATGGTCTAGAATGGTCCCTAAATATTGAACCTTAAATAAAGTTACAAATAAACAGTGTTTGGAAGTACCTAGGTACATACCTAGATCCATATTTTGTGTACCTTTTACCTTACCTCGGTATTTTCAAATTCGAGTACCTTTTACCTTACCTAGGTCTTAATTTTCATTTACCTTTTCAATAGGTAAGGTACTAGGTACTTTTCGTACGTGATTTTTTTCGCTCTGATTACATAATAGCCGAGATGCTGCCGCGCTCTGCCATATTGAAAAGAAAAGTGTCCGGGACCTGTTTGTGGCTTTAACTGGACGTCCGGTAAATGTCCCGTGTCCAAAAACTATACGATCCATGCTAGAAAAAAGGAAGCCGGACTATCAGCCGTGCTCCCAATATCACTTTTGTAAAAGTTTTGCGATTTTTAGACCAATTTTGTGCTGGAAACTTGCTCTAAATCGCAGATTGTTTAAGAAAGTGAAAGCGATTTTCCCACACACATGAAATAATTGCTAGTATGTTAGCTGAAGTTCATAGCAAATACCGACTTAGAGATATCCAAATGTTAAACAGTTACAGAAAATATATCCAACTTCAGAAAAGCATTAAAAGTGTACAGTTTTGAAGGAAACACGTGAAGTCTGAGTTTTTAGAAGAATTTAAAGGTAATAGAGCCAAGAATTTTTTATTTTTTGCATGGATTGAATAATGTTACTGACATTTTCGCTAAGGCTATTGATCTTTAATTTAATTTATTTATTCGGCTCTAGCCCAGTGCTACAAGATGATACTTATTATTTTGCAGGGCAAATCCAGTTGTTATTTATAATTTTTCATGACTTCAATGCTTGAAAAATTTGAAATATTGTTATCAACTTAAAGATGCTCTTATAAAAGGAGTTTTAACTTCAAGCGTGGCAAAGACCTTTGCTTTAAATTGAAGTGGGTTCCAAATAAACCTGGATTTTTAAACATAATATTTGGATTTACAGTTATACAGTTACAGTTATACAGTTATACTACAGTTAATATTTATTCCGGAAATTCCGGATACCTTTTACCTTACCTAGGTATATATTTTGACATTTTCCTTGTACCTTACCTAGGTAAGAAAATTGGATACCTTTTCAATCACTGCAAATAAATTAGAAATACCTACCAACGCAAGGCTTGTACGGGGATGACACAGAAATCTCTAGAGATTTTGCCGACGGTCGGTTTGTAAATCTTACAAAAAATGCGTCGGTGCCACAGAACTTCGAGATATTTCATTTTTTATTTGAAAATCAATTTAGAAGGTTTGTGTCCCAGATAATGTCCCATCATCACCTAAAACAGGGCTGCATCTCTCGCTAGTTTTTTGATTGTGTTTAATGTTTAATGATGCATTTTTAAAATAGAATTCAATTTCAAGTCATATTCTCCAAAAATAAAATGAAAAATTTAAAAATGTCTTCACGGCATCATGAAGTATAACTTCCCAGCTCTAAGACTGCTGGCTGTCGCATTGAGGGCGACAACATGCTTAGAGGGCGCCACATGATGGTTGGTATTGGTTGATTTGACAGACGTTCGTTGGTTTTGCGAATAATTAATGAAAAGCAAATTTAAATGTTAAAACTAATAAAATTATTTATTTATTTGATGCAACCTATCCGAAAAAAAACTGTTTACATTTCCAATATTGTTTGGGCAGTGAATTTTGCTGAATCTACTAACCAACCAAAATAATTTTCTGTGGCACCTAAGAATTGGAATTCGGTTGGAATTTGGTTGGAAGAGGTTTCTGTGGCACTGCCGGTAAAGATTCACTCAGCTTCTGGAAGAGGAAACATACTATGCATAGATGCGTTTTATTCAACAAGTCATTGTGAGTGTTAACAAAACAACCTTCTGTCAATATCTCAAAAATGAATTTGTTAAAAATGTAGCCAATTGAAATGGGCTTTTAAATATAATCCGAAAAGTAGGATATACTAGTTACCAAAAATCATATAATTGAGAGTCAACATTTGGTAATTCACACCGAATGCATGCCGAAGTCATACATCAGTGAGTATCAGAGACGAACATACACATTTTGCGTGCTCTCTTGGGCAACCCTGATCTTCAGAAAAAAAAACAGCAAAATTCAAAGCTACTATAATTTTTCCATAGGAAATACATACACAGGCTGGGTAACTTCACCCAAAAGTTGGATCAATGAAGCTGCACCGCAGCTTTCATTTACCCAAGTCTGCAAACCTCTGAAATTCTGTAGAAGGTTCGGTACTGGGCTTCGAACACGTTGGGAAGTCTAAGGTTCGTTTTAAGGACCGGTTACTTCAGTTATCGAACCCAAGGATTTGGTTCGTGGAATCTAAGATCTTTGAGATATTTTTTGGTAAAAAATTAAGACATATTTGTGTTGAGAAGGAAGCGTTCAGCTTACGAAGCTATTAAAAACGTTAATCAATAACCGAATGAACCTCATTCATTATAGCTATCATTCATAAGTTCTCTATCATGGCTTACAAAAGTGCCTGGACTTTAAAATAAAGATCTTGCTTCACCTTCTAAGTACATTGTACATAAATATACGCATTTGTTTTGCCATTTAACAACATCAATTATGCTTTATTTTCTTCACGAAGTCGTGATATGCCGGTTTTAAATATGATTTTAAAATTATAATGCTCCGATTTCAATAATGTGATAGATTTATAAGTTCTGGAGAAACAGACTAAAGTTATTCTGCAAACCGAAACTTTTTCTAAGCATAGGTTCGGGTCCAGGTTCGTGAGGTTAACAATTTAGAAGGTTAGGTTCTGGGTCCGATTTGAATGACCCGAAAACCCGAACCGAACCGGCTCTCCAGGGTTCGGTTCAGGACAGATAGATTGTTATCGATCACTCAGCTTAAGAAACAGTTTGCGGCTACGTCTACTTTGTATTGAAAAGTTGTCAATGTGTCGAGCACACTCAATCATCGAGATTTTAGGCAAGCGATGTTCACGCCTGGCCCGCTGGGGCGCGACACATTTTGCTATTCTCACCGACACGAGCCGAACGCATGCCGAGAGCTATGCCAAGAGAGCAAACAGCTCTTCAGTCGCTGCATCGCTTATTTTGCACGCCAATACATTCTCACTGTTTGGCCTCGCACTTCTTGACAAACCCTCTTTTAGTCTCTCTGTTCTCTGCTACGTTGGCAGCGGCTGAGCAAAATGATCAAAGCAATAAACGGAAGCTTTTGAAAGCTAACAGACCTATTTTGTATTAGTATAATAATATTTTCTCAGTTGCCCATGGCTCCTTCTCTGCCTCCATTGCCGACCACTAATTTGAATATACAAAAAATTTAACAAATTGGCAGTGATCTAGGAATTAATAACTTGAACGGAACCGAAACCAATATGTAATTTTTATTTAGATTCGAAAATCGATTACTGCTTTGAGAGAAATCGATAATAGTGTTGGGTAAAGGTGGTTCATTTCTCTGAACATGTTTACTTGTTCTTTTTTTCTTTTCGGTTCTCACTCAAATTGGTCAGTTGTTCACTTGTTCAGTTGTTGTTGTGCAGTTGTTCACTTGTTCTTGCTCAATTGTTCAGATGTTCTTGTACAGTTGTTCACCTGTTCAGTTGTTCTTGTTAACTTGTTATAGGTCTATGTCGGAAGGTTGACTAAGCGCCATATCTGCTATAGTTGTATCATGGTACAGCCCAAAGAACAACATACAGACAGACGGAACAGCTCACAGAGCAAGGCAGACAGAACAATTCACAGAGCAAGAGATACAGAACAACTCTCTGAGCAAAAGAGACTGAACAACTCTTATAACAACTCAAGAACAACTCAGAGACTGAACCAGATAGATTGAACAAGACTCGCTGAACAAAACTCAACAATTGAAGAAGAACATATTTACTTGTTCAGTTTAAAGAACAACTCAATTTTGTAACGATACCAAACCCACACATTGGTAGAGGGTTTGATTATTTACTGACTATTCTCTTTAATAAACACATATTTTGATTCGGCATGAAATTCCCCAAAAAGAGTAATAGCCACACGGAGCCAAATCATAATGGGGCATCACCAGAAAGGAAAGTTTTTAAACAGGTCTATTTACTCTACGCCGAGACGCTTTTTCAAAACTGCATTTTATTGCTTCTTGCGCCGAATGCATGGTCGCAAAGAGACACTACGTGCCCAATGCTGCTCCAAATCATATTGATGTAAACATATATTTTGTTAGTTTTAATTGTGGCACAGATCACGTGACCAACTCTGCTCTATGCATTGTTCGTATCGTAAGTATATAAAAGTTATGAAATATTTTGCAACGGAAATTTAAGCTGCACGCACACATACATACATTCATGCACACAGATACTCATACTAACGCAGGATGTCCTCGCTTCGAGAAGCTGGCAATTTTATCATTTTTCACTTTAGTAAACAAACACAAAAAGCAAAAATAACCAACGGGTGAGGGGCAAAATTGTTGCGGCTTTGTTGTGCAAACCTTAATCGCCCTCTCCGGCAAAAGCTTTTGCTTTCTATACGTAGAGCCAGGCGATCGAATGTCATTCAAATTGTAATGTTTTTTGCAGCCTCCTTCGTTGTCTGTGCGTCACGGAGTACAATCGATATAAAGGATAAAGGCAAACAACAATGCGCCAGGCGGAACAATAAACAACAGGCGCACAAAAGTGTAACATAAATAAAGAGATAGAGAAAGGGAGAGGGGAAAGAAGAGATTGCGAGACGAGAGTTGAAAGCAAACAATAAACAGCAAAATCATATTGTTTACCTTTGCACAGCGGCAAATATTTAACATTTACCTGCAATTTTTGCTGACTGAAGTCCAATTCCACAAAAGTTTTGCACTTGCAAAAGTGGAATTGAAAATAGACTCTTTCGATTTTCTTGTCAAAATTTGTCAAAAAAATTATATTTTGAAATTTCTTGGGAATTTTTTTTCTCATGGGACAACTACAATTCACATCCGAAGATGTGGCCTTAAGCAATGAGTTGATTTTCCTTAGAGCCTGTACCAAGTTTAAAGGTTTTTCGCCTTCCCAACTGAATGATTATGATATTACCATATTGGTCTATAATATTCAAGTGGGTTGGTGTGCCAACTCGTTAACGATGAAGAATTGTCCTAGTGCGATTTTGCGCTTGTGCTACGGCCAAGCGGCGGGTAAGTGGAGAAAGAGTATGTAGACCAGGGGTGCCCAAGCACATTCCACAATCCATGCCTTCATTGTTGTTTTGCGCAAAAGGAATAGCTGGCGCGTATACGATCCACGCGCGATATAAGCCTACATAAAGCCATAACAAATTCAGATGCGTGCTCTCCTCTTCTTCTTTCCGAGCGAAGGCTTTGTTGTTGGCGCGTGCAGACCTGCTACTTCTCTCTCTCCCATGTCTCCGCCAAACTCGAACGCAACAACAATGTTGTTTATGTGCGCTCGCCCCGGGTTTCTCTTTCTTTTTCTTGTATTTGTTCTTGCTTGAGATGTGTTTTCTGCATTTGTATTTGTTTTCACGCGGCCGTAAGCTCATTCTGGAAACCGCTTAGACCCCCCTGATGTTGGAATTGTCTGAAAATAGTCTCCAATATATGTACAGTAGATTGCCATTTTTTGTATGAAAAATGTAAGCTCATATGGGCGCCCCTTGATTCGTAAGTTTTATGGTGTATATTTAAGGTGAAACAAAAAAAACCTGAAAAAGTTACGTTTTAAGGGACGCGAAGAGGCTCTAAAGTTTTTGATAAATATTCCATTTTTGTTCAAAATAGGGAAACATATCTTTCAAAATCGCAAGAACTTGACAAATTTTAAAAATTGACGACCCGACGCATGTAGCACAGATTTCATTATTGAAACTTTGATGTAGCTTAAGGTGTATTGGTCATTTTTAGTTCAAACTTTGTGGCCTCGTCGCGTCTTTTCAAACTGGAATTTTTTTTTGAAATTGTGCAATCTATGAAACAAAAGGAATACTTTAAGAGGGCGCCCTCTCTAAATTTCCATTTTTGGCTTAAAAAATGCACCCTAATGTACAGATACATCGATATTTTAGCGTTAAGGTATTTTAAGACAGAAATGATGGTCACACTGTATAAGGAATGGACGCCTACGTTGTATATAAAATGGATAAGTCAAACCCGCATCGACATTGTAAATAGCAAACCATGTGTAAATAAAAGTCAAAAAACCGTAAATCAAAATCAAAAACTATTTCCAATTAAGCATTTTCCTTATTTATTTAACATTCTCCTCCGACTTGTCATCATTATCATTAGTAATCAGTTATCCATTTTACTCGCCTTTTTTTCTCCCGTTTCCCTTATTCATGGTTCAACTGTCAAAAAGCGGCCTCATCATTCAGTCACCCAACCATTTACCCACAGAAAATCATCCCAAAATTACCTCGCTTGACATTTATCATCTTCATCATCAACATCGCACGTTGCGCGCAACTTTAACCTTCAAAAGGTATTTTCATTAAGCTCTCTGTGTGCGTGTGTGTATTGGAAAAATACCTTTTGCTTTCGCTTTTTGACTTTTACTCTCTTCCTTTTTTTATTTTTAATTAAAAGCGATTAGTAATTCTTGTTAAGGTCGCCATTAAGTATGCAACACAAATGCTTTAATTATACAAATGCCAGAAAAAAGTTCTTTTACGAATTGAAAGTTACTTTTCATTGTTTGCACGCCGAAAATATCAAACGGAAGTTGTTCGTTTCGCGCGAAAATGTTGGCCCAGGCTGAGGCAGCGTTAGAAGTAAAAGAAAATTGGTAACGAAATGAATTCGTTTTCGAATGTCAGGCACGCAAACGTTGCTCTAACTATGGGTATATATTTGTATATGCATGTACTTTTGTATGTATTTAAAGTGTACACTCAAGAAAAAAAGAAGTATGAATCATTCTGAAATCCAAAAACGAACGTTTATATTAGTGATGGCAGAAATGATGGAATCAAAGACTTAAATCAACGAAATCAAGTCGATATAGCCATGTTCGTCTGTATGTCCGTGTGTATGAGCCCACAGATCTCAGAGATGGTAAGAGATAGAGGTTTGACATGTATGAGACATATACTTCATATACTTGCAGGCAGATCAAGGTTTTTTCAATTTTTGCCAAGCCTCCTCCCGCCCCCGCAATTTAAAAAAAAAAAGGAATTATCCTTATTGATCTATTTGCCGAAAAAATGATAAAGATCGAATGAACTATACTCAAGTTATCACCAAAGGAAAGTTACTTCCCACACCCTGAGGCAGCCCTGGCCACCTCTGGTCTCACCATTTATCGAGCACCATCCCTGACGCGATAGCAGAACGACAACACGCGCCATCCCTGGCGCTCATTTTCTGGCTTGGCTTCGGCCACGCGCGGCACTCGCCTGCATCGCTTCGTTCGACTCAACAATAATTGTTAGCTTAAGTTATGTTCAATAAAGTTAGTTACTTATCAAACCTAGTAGCCAAAGCCCTGGCAGAAGTGGCGTCAACTATTGGTCAATTTTGAAAACTCTTCATAAAAAAAGTGCTGATGATAATTCAGAGCGATGACAATTCGTTCGCCCGGCTGGTATTGCTTTCCTGACGGTAACACAGATTAGAGGAGAATTCAGGTTTATTGCACTTAGCGTCCCAGCAAACATTTTTTTATCGCAAAAGATAAGAATATGTATCGCTTTACTCTAGCGATATCGCATAGCAATCGCATTCTCATCGGGAGAAGTGTGACACTCTGCGACACTTCTGGGAGGAAAGAAAGCTTTTCTTCTGGTAGATAGGAAAACGTCTCTTTTCAGGGATAAGAAAGCGTTTCATTCTGGGTAGGTGTCTAGGTGTCTTCTAAGGGAGATAAGAAAAAGTATATTCTGAAGATAGGAAATCGTATCTTCCTGAAGATATGAATGAGTCTCTTTTGAGGGATTTTATTATTCCGTAAAACAACAAATTAAACAAACTTGTAATTTTATACCCTTTTCCCATTGAAAATGGGTAAAAGGGGATCATGAAGTTGTGCAAAAGTATGTAACAGGACGAAGGAAACATTTGCGACCCTATAAAGTATATATATTCTTGATCAGCATCCACAGCCGAGTCGATATAGCCATGTCCGTCTGTCTGTATGAACTCGTCGATTTCAGAGACTATAAGAGATAGAGACACAAATTTTTGCATGCACTTAGGTGTATACGGTACCCAGATCAAGTTTGTTTCAGATTTGGAAAATTTCCCCCCAAAGTCACTATCGGAGCCACAATTTTAATGTTAGAATCTCGTGTCTTAATATATATTATCCTAGGCCTTATGTATATCTATTCTGAAAAGCAAAATAAGATCCGAGCAAAAACATCAAAGTTATACACGAAACAGCTAAACTTGTGGGAGGGGCGGAGCAGCTACTGCAGGCAGCTAGGGCGCGTGTAAGATTGTGCGCGCGCGTGTTGTGTGTGTGGGTGTGCGATTGTGTATGTGTTTGTATGTGTGTCTCAATTGTACAGGGTATTGTGTAGTCGGGAAACTCGACTACTGCGCTCAAACTTGTTTATATTAAAAATGTTTACTTACTCTGCGGGGATTCGAACTCGGGGCCCTTGGACTGCAGCGAAACTAATGCGTTACTTGTATTGAATAAGATGATGTACTTGTATTGAAAACATACACCAATTTGTGCTTGCTTATAATTCTGAAGAACGAATTCCTTATTCTGCCAATATAAATAGTGCAATTGAAATGTGCGACGAGAATCGAATAAAAAAAAAGCGATACCACATATCGCTAATTTAACCCTTGTATGCGATTGAAAACGTATTTGGTTGGTATAATCCAGCGGCCGGCAAAAAACACATGCTCATTTTGGCGTTGCGTGTGTGTGTTTAGCCACGCGAGAGCGCTCTCATTTAGCACATCTTTGTTGTTTCAAAAGAGAGCAGTACAAGCTCTAATACTGTCGGTGTGTCGACGTCGCTGCCGCAGAGCGCTGTTGTATACACTTTAGATAGTGAGGCGCCGGACTCTGGTATAATCGCCAAACTCTCACCAAACTCTCCTTAAGCTATCGGTAAATTATCTTTTTGACGAGAGACATAAGAAACACAACAAAATGTTTGCAGGGGTGTTGGGTGTAAGATGTACTAACACAGAATGGGAAAAAGTTAAGAGTCGGTTTTCGTGTAAACGTTTGCTAGTGGAATTCCAATTGAACAATGTTACATGGAAGTTGATAATCAGATCTATGGTAACTAGATCCGGATTGAGGAAAATAGGAATTCCTTAAGCAGTTGAAACCGATTGCTCAATGTTAAGTGGAATCAATCAAAAGAGACAACCTAATCTAGTAACCATAGATATTCTTCGCACCTTCCATATTGATTTATAAACTTTAAATAAGAAAAAACAACGTTTACACTAAAACCGAATCGTAATTCGAAACAGGGCCGTATTTGTATGTGTGAGATATAAATGTAAGTATAAAAGAGCGGGTCTAGTCTTGACTGGAACTGTGATTGCAGCTGGATGAACTGGAACCGTCACATGGGTTTCAGTAATGGCGTCATCTTGTGTTCAGTTTTAAAAATCTCTCAACAAGCATTGTTCAAAGCAAGTAGTGGCGCCATCTATTGGTCAGCAGCGCTGCTCTCAGCTATACTCCAGGCACAGAGTAAACTTGTATTGAGTATTTCCATACTAAAGATACTTTTGACCCAAGTACAACATACTTAATCTTTTTTCTGAGTGTACGTTTTTTTTCTCTAAATGTTTTGCCACAGACCGCATAAACGGAGGTTAGAAGTTGGGGCTAGGAGAAGCGCACGTTACTCGTTTTGTGGTTTTTAGTTTGCATTCGATTTGTGTTGGTGGAGAATTTAAAGCCTTTAGCCTTGGTGTAGTTAAACTCAAAACTGAATTCTAGTTTAATTGACTTTCAAAATATTCGTGTGTCTACAGAAATAGAATTTATTAGCTAATTGCAATTTGCAAATTGAGTGTTAGAATTGTGGGGGCAAAATTTAATAAAACCCACACAATATGCCCAATCAAGGACGCCCACGCTTGGGCTGCGTCGCCCACTTGACGGCGGAAACAGAAACAAAAGTTCGGCGTTGTTATGCAGAAATCCCCCCAAACCTAACCCCGGGCTAAGCCCTTAAGCAATCAAGTCAAACTACAATTGCGGGAGGCGGACCTCCATTGCGATGGCATTCGGCGATAAGCGCCAAGAACGCATTAAATGTCGTTTTACCCTTGTCCCGACTCGGCATACGGAATTGGTAGAGTCATAAAAAATTGAAATATAATTGATTGGCAATGTTGTCGAAAGTTTCCCTGCGAGGGAGGAACCACAAACGGCAAATGACATTGACGTAGTCGCCTGGCCAAATTAGTTTGGCGTTGTAATTTTAGACACCATCAATGTTGATTTTTATTTTATTTTTTTGTGCAATGCCAGTGCCTGATGGATGATGATGATGATGATGATGATGACAATAACAACAACATCCACGAACGTTGACGAGGCAAAAGTTTCAAATTGCATAGCAAAAAACTTTAACCATTTAACTCAATTACCAGAAAAGTTTGGTAAATAAATTTCTGGGCCATACGTACGATGAGTGGGATGAGTGTGAAAAACAAACGGATAAAATAAGCTATAAATTCTCAAGTCTTTATTCCTGTACTTATCACTATCTCTTTTTTTCATTTTAGGCATCTCCTCACTCTCTAGCTGTGGCGATCCTGAACGTTTGCCAGAGCTTCCACCCTTAGACGAGCAGCGACTCCAGCGAGCTGCTCTCCATCTCCAACAAAAGTTGATATTACGCGAATGGCTTCGCGATCATCGCATGCAACATCATTATCAACGTTTGCTGGCCGTGGAGGTGGCCTCTCTGGAGGACGTCTATTGGCTGGAAGACTCACGGGCGAGTAAAATACTGGGCAAAGATTGGCAACTCTGGTCCACGGCAAGACAAAATTTGCCCACCTCGAAGGCCCAATTGGATGCACTGAAAGCACAACTCTGGTCTACGGTGGTGAAATCGAGTCAGCATCAGGACGCCTGGACATGGGGTGGCATGTTGGTGGTATCCGTATCAGTTGCCGGCCTGGTTACCCTAGCAGCCATGACACAGCCCTCGTTGGCCCCGGAGGCGAGACACTCGCTGTTGCAGTATGTGACGGGAAAGTATTTACTGCCTGCAAATTGCAAGGTTCAGTGGGACTGGAAGGATCCGGCACGAGTGGGTGGCACCATGTGCTTTGTGGTACGTTTCTTTCAACGCAACGGTCAGCCTTATCCCATCTGTGATACGGATCAGTTCTTTGTGGAGGTCACAGAGGGCACACGTAAAGTGGTCACCATCAGTGAGTTGGGCTCGTCCACAGACCCGAATAATGCCAATATAGCCAAGGTCAAGTTCACGGTACGAACAGCTGGACAGTATAAGATCTCGGTGCTAATTGGTGCCAGTCACATTGCGGGGTCACCATTTATGAGGAATTTTCTGCCCGGAGCCATTGATGCACGTCGTTCAAGGTTCATACGTCCAGCTAGTACAGTTATCTGTTGTGCCGGAGCTCCCACATTGATGCATATAGAGCCGAGGGATGAGTTTGGTAATGCATGTCTGTTTGAGCAATCCGATGAGGCCTTGCAGGTGGGTTTCAATAGTTTAAAAAAAAAAGTAAATATTTTACAGGAATTTTTCTTTTTTAGGGTTATCAAGTGACCATCTATGATCTACGTGGCGTGGTGGTCGAAAATCTACAAAAAGCCATCACCTTTAACTATGATCGTGTAAATTCACGTGTCTCAGTGACCGCTTTGTTCCCAGAGCCCACGTGTCTACGTGCCGTGATTAGCTATCGGGAGCAACAGCTGCCCAATGGCGACTTTGATATTATTGTATTGAGCAGTAAGTATTGATAAAATGAGACTGACTGACTGAAAGCTTAAAAGCTTAAATTAAGACTAGTTGTCTTGGGTGATAAAAGTGAACACTTTTCTTTTATACCCTTTGCAAATGCTGTTTTTGAAATGTCAGAGCCTAAGAACGCTTACATAAATATCAAAAATGTTTGAAACTATAACCCACTTTCCGAAAGATAAACATCTGATTTCGACCAAAATTCGCGAATCTTTTTGAAAACATACCAAATTAACAATCGCCGAGTTTAAGAAAGATAAAATTGAAAACAAAAAAGTTTTTCTCACTAAGATCCATTTTCGGTCATCGGTCAATCGGTCCTATGGCAACCATAAGATAAAGTCGACCGATGTCGATCAACTTTTGCAAATTACTTTGAAAGCTTTTAAAATTAATAATCACCGACCTTAAGAACGACTTACTTGAAAATAAAAAAGTTTTTTTTTCCGACCGATCGGTCGCTATGGCAGCTATAAGATACATATAGTCATCCGATTTTGACCAAAAATTGCAAATCTGTTTGAAAGCTTATAATATTAATAATGGCAGAGTTTAATGACGCTAACATCGAAAACAAACAAGTTTTTCTCACTAACACTAATTTTTCGACCGTTGGTTCCTATGGCAGCTATAAGATATATACATCCGATCTGGTCGGTTACGACATATTAGTAAAAAGAAGACTCTGTGCAAAATTTCACTTGTTTGTTAGAAACAAACAGACGGACAGACAGACGGACGGACAAAGCTCAATCTACTCAGCACGTCGCCCTGATCAAGAATATATATAGTTTATAGGGTCGGAAATGAATATTTCTATGCGTTGCAAACTTCTGGGCAAAATTATAATACCCTTTGCAAGGGTATACAAATTGTAAAATATGATGCTTTAACTAAAAGCCAAAGGGTATTTGGGCAAACTCGATTGCAGTACAACTGATTATTTGCATTAACATGAAAATAAATCTGTAACATTATATGGCGACATATTCTCATCTCACATGGAAAGATATCAATATGAAAAATTTACACAATGGTCAGCGGTTTATGCCAGAGGGCACGAAATTTAAGTTTGGTAGCAGCTCAACAAAAAAACAGAAAAAACAGAAAAAAGCAACCTTATCAGCTAAGATCGAGTCGACATGCGAGACACACATATGTTTTGTGTTTGCAGATGTCGCCTTGCGGCGCCATGCGGATCTAGATCGCGCACACTTTACCTGTTGCTTCGATATGCATGGATTTTGTTGTTTTAACAAACTTCTATGTGAGGTAATTGAAGTTGTTGCGACGTATGCTTGCGCGTGTCGTCGCCTCGCAACGTCTGTTGACATAAAAAAACTCTCAGCTCAATGGGAGCATGATCACCCATAGTATTTATAGCGGTTCAGTATTGTCATAATCATAGTTCTGTAGTTATGAGTGGTCATTTGTGGTCTTGAAAAGCAGTTTCCTCAGGTTTTTAGCGGTTTTATTACGATGGAGATCCCTTATCTTTGACTTAGCGGTTGAGTATTGTCATAATCATGGTTATAAGACGTTTCATAAGCCGTCCCACTTGTAAAGAACCCTGGCGAGCACTGAGCTATGACCTGGTCAAGAAACTACTTTACAGAATTTAAGTTTTCGATGTTTTATTTTTGGCCCTAAATGAAATTTAATACCCTTTTCACAGATTTTGGTTAACAAGACACTTAAATTTTTTCTCACAATAATAATTTTGATTTTGATCAATAATTTCCAATTCTAACTTTTCTTAATATTAATTCAATTATCCATGTTTTTATTGTTTTATATTAAGTACTTTTGTGACTAGTATTATAATTGTAACACTAGGATGTATAAATAAAATAAATAAATAAGTGTCTTAGAAAAACACATAACAGAACTCCCTGTTACATACTTTTGCACAAACTTAATATATTCTGTGTTCTGTCCGCGATTCTGAGTTCCAGTCCCAGACGATGAGGGTAACGTTAAAAATACAAAATTTTATAAGTTTTTCAGAAACCCAACAACACTAAAATAACTCACCCCCCTACCGCTCAACCAGCTTAAAAAGGGTGCTGAATGTATTTTATTTTTGCCTTTTCTATTTCATATTAGAAAATGCAATTGTTTCACCTTATAATCGAATATAAACGAATTTTATACCAAGATTGTTGAATTTAGATTTAAATTGAGAATATAATCTTGGGTTGAAATTATCTCGTCTCTGTTGACTTTTGAAACCGTTTCGTCTCAGTTTCGAGACTATAATTTTGGGTTTCAATTGATTTGTTTCTCAGTGTAGTACATATTTGATATTAATCCCCTCCCCACTTCCAGGTAGCGATACCACTTTGGTGCACAAGAACATTGCCTCACGCAAGCATAACATTTGCTACGAAGCCAAATTGCTGAGCATCTATGGAGCCACCAAGAGTAAGCCACGCAAAGTGCTCTGCTATGTGGGACCCAAGCAGGTGAGTAATTCACACCAAAATCTCATCCTTAACCCAACGAAATGATGAGGCTCAGAACTCTTTAATCTTTCAGGTGACCATCAAAGAGATGATATTGAAATTTATACCCAAAAGGATAGCCACATTTCGTCTTTGTCCATCGACCAAATTTCATTTTCTACCGCAATTGGTGACACAACTGCATGGACCCGTGTTCATCATCGATGATGGAGCTCAGCCACGCATTGAGTTGGCCTCCAAGGATCGGAATATTATAGCAGCCACTTTTACGCATTTCTTACTCAAAAATATCGGTGGTTCTGAGACCTTTAAGGATAAGCAGGATTTCTTTTATCATGAAGTAAGGAAATTTCATGCCAGCTACTATCATGAGAAGATGGCTCTGAAGGTGCAGAGAGAAAAGATTTTGGAGAGCAGCATGAAATCGACCAAAGGATTTTCTGTTTCCGATTGGTGTGGCAACTTTGAGGTGACCTTTCAGGGTGAACAGGGTATCGATTGGGGGGGATTACGCAGAGAATGGTTTGAATTGGTATGCAGTTCTTTGTTCGATGCACGCGGTGGACTTTTCTGTACATTCCATGACAAACATCAGGCCCTGGTGCATCCAAATCCTACACGTCCTGCACATTTGAAGTTGAAATATTTCGAATTTGCGGGCAAAATGGTGGGTAAATGTCTATTTGAGAGTGCGCTGGGGGGAAGTTATCGGCAATTGGTAAGAGCTCGGTTCAGTCGCTCGTTTCTGGCCCAACTCATTGGACTGAGAGTGCATTATAAGGTAAGTGAGGCAGGTACCTCAATTTTGAGTTGCTCATTCAAGTGAAAGTGTTGTTCTTTTTTGTTCAGTTGTTCAAAAAGAATAGAAACAAAGAAGAATATGTGAGTGAGCAACTGAATAAAATGGAACAAAATTGTGCATTTTGATCAATGAAATGAGCAGTTTTATATAGGTACATCATATCCAGAATTTTTAATTTCCTTCTCATTTTTTCCTCTAGTACTTTGAGCAAGACGATCCCGATTTGTACTTGTCCAAAATCAAATACATTTTGGACACTGATCTCGATGCCACGGATACCTTGGAGTTGTATTTCGTGGAGGAGGTGTATGATGGCAGTGGTCAGCTAAGTAAAACCGTTGAGCTTATAGCGAATGGTGCCAAGACCCGTGTTACAAATGCCACAAAAAATCAGTATTTAGATGCCTTGGCCCAGCAACGCCTATGCAATAGTGTTAAGGAGGAAGTGGATAGTTTTCTTAAAGGACTGAATGCCATAATTCCCGATAATTTACTCAGCATTTTCGATGAGAACGAACTGGAGGTAAATTAAACATTTATTTTGATTTAATTTAAAAATATATATAATTTATGATTCTTCTACTGCTTAGTTACTCATGTGCGGCACTGGGGAGTACTCCATAACGGATTTCAAATCTCATCATATAGCCAATGGAAATTCAGCTGAATTCCGACGAGTCTTGGCCTGGTTTTGGGCTGGTGTCAGCAATTTTAGTCAAACGGAAATGGCTCGCCTACTGCAATTCACCACAGGCTGTTCCCAATTGCCACCAGGTGGATTTCAAGAGCTCAATCCGCAATTTCAAATAACAGCGGCACCCACATTTGGCAATCTGCCCACGGCGCACACCTGGTATGCTTTATTTGATATAAACGAGTTTTATAGAACGCGTAAATTTTGTCATAGAATTGATAGGAAATTGTTGTTCGATTGGGATTGAGATATTAATAATGTAAATCACCCGAATCTTTGGGGTTTTCCGATCTTTATTTAAAAATTATTTACACAATTACTATTTACATTATCAATAGGGTCTCTGTCCATTTATATACACACGTCCGTCTCGGTCAGCGTCCATCTTCTACTACTCCACAATCCACTAACGCCTCCTTCTATGCTCGCATCATCCATCCAGTGTGACCATCCTCTCAACCATTAGCACTAGTTCGGTATAGTTATTAGAGTGCTTCAGACTAGTTCATCCAAAGGCCTAAAGACAGTTCATTACATCGTTATGTATAGGCCAACCTGACATTCGACACCCATACTCCTCAAAAACTCACGGTTCCTCTTCAGTCGAACTCATCAGCTCGACGTATCCATTCGGGTAATGGCCATAGAATATGGACAAAGTTAGACGCTGTGAATAAATGGACAGACAGACAGAGAGACAGAAAGCAAAACGTGTATCGACACACCGTGAACAAACAATGTAAATAGAAAACCGTGTAAATAGTGTGTAAACAAAAAAACCAAAAAACCAGTCGAAAAATCAGTTTGAAATTCAGCAGGGTGTTTTTTAATCAATCAGGAAAGATAATGCAGTGTAATTTGTCTGTGTCTGTTGAAGTCGCTCGAATTTTCGTGCGGAGTATGTACCCACTCCTTCTCATCATTATTAAATTCTTATAAATTTCTTTCTCTTTACAGCTTTAATCAACTTTGCCTGCCGGACTATGAAAGTTATGAGCAATTTGAGAAATCTTTACTTCTTGCCATAAGCGAAGGCAGCGAGGGTTTTGGCATGGTCTAAAATGGAATCCCTCAAGCTCTCCCTCTCTCTCACTCTCTCTGATTTTGAGCAGCAGCTGCAAACTGTGTTCCTTTTGCGCTTTATATGTCATTTTACATTCTATGTAGTTTAAGGAAAAAAAAATAGTTGTCTAAGAAAAAAAACTTTGTTTAGTCAACGCCTTTTTGTTGCTTGCCAATGTTAAATAGTCGCTAGATTTTTGTCCTAGGCTTAACAACAAAATACCAAGCAATAATTCAAGAATCTAATTTTGAAAGAAGTCAACAATGAAAAAATGAATTATATATCATCATCAAAAAGAATGTGATAATTGTATTATAAACTAATGCAAGTTAATCGTAAAAAAACCAAATCAATTTTTAAACTTATGTAGAAACTAAAACAAATTTGTATACTATTATTAATCGTTAGCTGTGCTGTGTAAAGAGAACCCACAAAAGCGAACTTTGTAGCATATATATTGTATGTAACAACTCGAAACAGTCAAATAGTCAAAAAGCAAACGCAAGTAAAAAAAACACAAAAATATTTAGAATCGGCTAAGCAATATGGAAATTAAAAAGATTCAAGAAATTTAATGAAAAGAAAATGTTAAATGGTAGTTTTTAAATATTGTTGAAATGCAAAATGATTCAAATCAAAGAAATATTAAAGGAATTGTAGTTGTTGAAATGTATAACTTGGAAAATGAAAGAACTCTTAAGCTTATTTATATCACGGAATGGAGCAAAGGTTAAATGAATAATAAAACTTACAAAAAAAACTAGCAATCAATTCAATAACATGTATATTTCTCATTATGTTAACTGTATGAATGGGTGCACAGTGTTCAATGGTATCAAAAAGTGTGAGGATTTAAAATTTTTTGTCAAGAAGAGCGAGTTCTCAAAGTGAGAGTGTATTGGTGTGCGAAAACCTGACCTGCTTCACCGAACGCTAGCCACCGACTGAAAAGCTGATTGCTCTCTTGGCTCAAGCCTTGGCATGCATTCGGCTCGTGTCGGTATGAATGAGCGAAATGTGTGCGGGCCAAGCGTGGCCAGCGCTAGTCTAGATCGCTGATATCTCAGCTATATAAAATAGTGATCCAAGTCGAATCAAATGGTCATTAGTTTAAAAAAACCTAAATTAAAGGATGACTTTAGGGTTCCAACCAAGCAAAACTAGTAAATGCGTCCCGGCGATATGTGTTTAGTCCAAATATTACAATTAGCGAATCATGTAAATATTAATAAACAAAATATTACTTCATAATCTGTTTAGTCTGATGAATAGCTTTATAATAAAAGTAGCCATAGCTTACAAAAGGTAGTTTAACTGTATTATGTACTTGAAAACCGGACTAAAGGATTACTATCAAGCTTTTAATAATAGATAGATATTTCCTGAAAATGTTTTTTAACTTTTAGACGCGACGGATTTGTAGAAGAGTCAAAAGGGAAACCTTCCGGAATTTCTTGAGTGTGAAGTTATACCCACGGGCTCGTACCGAACCATTGGGCCTATATTTTCATAATTAGATTTTAAGCCAAAATGGGATGATATATGCTTTTGTCAACAACACATGGCACTGATTTGTATTGTTATTCGAATTCGACTTGCTTTCCCAGTCGGATTCAATGCAGATGGTCCGATATTGATTTAAGCTCGATATTCGTACTTGATTTGATCTCGAAATCGTCTTGCAAGATTGTCCGATATTAAATTGAGTTCGATTTTCTTAACGCCCTTTTTGTGGTCATTAGTTGTTGCAAAAAAACTTTAGAAACATGACACACACAACACCACAACGTTTATACCTGGTATACTAAGAAAAAAGTTAAACGAATGATTTGAGTACGGATGCTTTTGAAAGAAAATCTATTCGGTTCTGAATTTTCCACAATTTCGGTCTTGAAATCGAGCTAAATTCGTTCTCAATTTGTTTTTTTTTTATAGGCAATGGGAGTGAAGAGAAGTATTGGAGCGGAGAGGGCAAGCGAATAGCGATGAACACGCTCTTACAGTTTGGTTTTTCACGGGAGAGGGGTGTGTGAAGAAACTACAGAGGGGAGCTCGCAATCGGATCAACACCACGTCGGTCGGTCGTGGTCGGAGCGGAGAAGCGTTGAATACGCTCTTACAGTTTCGTTTTTCATGGGAGAGAGGTGTGTGAAGAAACTACTGAGGGTAGCTCGCAATCGGACCAACACCACGTCGGTCGGTCGTGGTTTTACCTCCCACACGCACCCCCGCCTTCCTATCAAATATATTTGCTTAAGTCTTTTATTTTGAGAATATTTGTACTTGGATCAAGTACTGAAACTCTTCAATCAAGAATGTTGGGATCAAAAATTCATTCTTGGACCAAGAATATTTAACTTAGATCATGAATTTTCATTCTTACCTTACTTCTGAGACTGAACATTCTTGATCCAAGTATGAAGTTCTCTATTTTTTCTCTAAGTGTAGGGAATTCCAAGGTAGCACAACTGCAAAAACCCACGCTAGGTTAACTACGCTTTTTTATTGGAATTCCGTACTTGCTTTAATCTCGTTGCAGGATTATTTGACTTTCAATAAGGATCCGTACTTGAAATGAGCTTTTTCGGATTGATACATGATTTTGAAGAATTGCTCCAATCCTTTCGAGCTGCTTTCAAGTAGATTCAAGTACGACAGTCATTCCTCTGTTCATCCCTCTATTTATACCTCTATTAATACTTCTATTTATATCTTTATATTTTCCTTAATTCATTCCTCTATTCATTTTAATATTATTTCTCTAATATTTCCTCTATTCATAGAACTATGAACATTATACCCCGCACTCATAAATCGTGTTAGTAATCACCTACTCCCAATATTGCCTTATTCATACCGGTATATGCCACTACAAACTAATTTTATGCTTATGCTGCCAAAAATTAACGCTTCCAAAACCGGTGCTATATAGTGTCGAAACAACTTTCATTCAGCTCTTTATGCAGTCCACATTTCCAGCGCCTCGACTTTTTCCTAATGGCTAAAGGTCACGTGTGGAAATTTATGGGAGGGCGCTAGGCTAATGAACCTTTGTTGCGGGTTACGCAAGTCATGTTACAAGTTTCGGAACGATTCGGCATAACTAAATTCAAATTCAACCAAGTGAAATGTGATCTGAGTGAGAGTTTCATGCGTGAGTGACAAATTACTGCACATAAAGAAAAAAAAAGTTATTATTGTTTGCGTATTATTTTCGAACAATAATTAGCTCCTAATTAGAGTATGTAAAAAACTATCAAGCGAGTGGTGTCTCAGCTCATTTGTATTAAAGAAGAAAGTGGACTTTACTTAGAAGTGTTCACTATCACTTTTTAAAAGCGGCGCACGCGCTTTCTTGACATGTGACAAAAACTCTCTACAGGGTCATAATTATTATATGCAGTTGAATAACCCTTTACCTTTATGGGTTTAGCTGCAGAAAGTAAAAGCTCACAAGCTAAGTAGAATTGTTGACTTGGGTGACCCTTGCGACTTTTTAATCTAAAGATCTTAGGAAAAGTCAAGACTTAACAAGAAGCTACCGTCGTCTTCATCAGTTAAAGCGTTTGTTTTTTTCAATGTTTGTCTTAACTAGGGGAGCAGAAGTAAATTTACAGATATTTTAAAACTGGACCTTTATAACTTCTCCTTGGTAAACCTTCTGTAGTTGAATATTTCCATATTTCATGAAAAAAGTTTGTGGAAAAAAATTAAATGTTAAGAAATAATTTTATTGCCAACCCACAAAGTGTTGTTTCCTTTCATAGGCTTAATTTGAAGTCCTAATAAATATATGAGCCATGGATCCAAAATTGAAAAATCTATAAACAAATTACCTATATAATCGCCCTTATTTCCCTTCTTTGACATAAACAATGACAATTTGCAGAGTTCGAGTACATTTGTACTTAACGTGTCTACAACCGGTTGGTAAGTACCTAAATTTAGCACATACAAATATAAAGCTAAGTATATTTGACGCACGCTTGCTTTATGACCATCGTTTAGTTTCAGTTTATGTTTATTCAACATAATTGAACTAGATTTGTTGTCAACGACCTAAGCATAAATGTCAAATGTTTCATGTAATTTTATAAGTAGCATTTGGACAACCTACTAAAATAAAAACAACTGAATAAGTAAAAGCTTTGCTAACACATTAAAAAAGTGAAATTTTTGGTCAGGTACAAGTACAGGAGCGGAGTGTGTGGACCACAGGGTAAACCATCGCTACAGCTTCTAATTAAAAAAAAGGTGAAAAGCTGTCTATTGAAGCTTAAAAACACCATCTTAAGCGAATCGTGGATGCGGGATTGGTAAGTTTTTCTAACAAAAACTCTTTTTCTGACTGATCGTTGAAATATGTAACCATTTTTCAAAATAAAACCTAGAATCTGAAAAAAAAATATCGGGAAAACACTGAATATGTGCGTAAATTAAATTGCGTTTGGGATACTTATGGCGATGGGTGTAGTTTTTAGGTAGTGTTGCGGTAGGAATATTTAAGAATATATTGTCATAGCGGTATTTTTTAAATTCTACTTTTGTCTTAAAAACAGTCACAATAGTTGCGGTTGATAGGAAAAAACGTTTCGGTCTATATGTAAACATAAAACCGTCATCCATGGTCGTAAAATTCACGTTTTTAATAGACGTTAGATATGGTTATACAAATTTTCTCCTTGGTGAGTTATTCGCGATTTATAATCTAACATAAGACAGATATCACTTAATGGCACCTAAACTTAACCCATTCTTTTGTTACATTCTCAACGTGGTGTATTTGTTGTCAAAAAATTCCAATCCAAATACGGACTTAACGTCCATGTGCTTTATGTCCGGACATAAGGCCCAGAAAAATTCTGAGTTATATTTCACATATTTGTGATCGAAGTTTTTCCTCCTTTTGGGTGACATGACACCCAACTCCTGACACCCAACTCCTGACACCCACTCCTGTACGGACATACAGCCCATATGAAAATTTGTCGTAGTGTACATCGAAATTTCACTCAGATTTGATATGGGCGATTAGTCCGCCTAAAATTCGGACATAATGCCCAGATTTTTTCAGACTTAAGGCCCATGTAAATATTTGCGTTCAGTGTCAGAACACAGCTAACAGTGTGTAAATATATATCTGAAAAAATATAAAAAAGGCGGTGCGTACTTAAAAGATTAGAAACAACGGGTCAAATTTCCGAACTCCCAGTTGCTGAAAGAATCCGGACGACGATAAGTAATGCATTTGACGAGGAAGACTAGAAACGTTCAAGAATATGAGCTGCTCGCTGTTAGAGGAGCTCCCTTGTAATGGTTTCTCCAACAGCAATTGGTGCGATTGAGCCATGTGATTAACCGACAACTGACCACAGTATAAGGAAATATATAGTTTGCACGACACCGCTCGGGCCCATCTTGATTGCGACGCTACGCATCGTCCAAAATAATCCATAAAATTTAATAATGATAATGCTCATTCAGATTATCGATGGTTTAGATAAGCGTTGGGCAATCGTATAGCCCGCTTGTTCCTCGCTGGCCGTCCCGATATTTCTCTGAACACACAATGCAATACATTTTACAAGAAGCACGCGCTTGATTGATAGCAGCAGAGCCCTTTCCTTAATTTTTGTTGCGCACCGCTGGTTTAGATCAATGACAAATTGCTTGGCTGACAAGCTTCCATTTATTTCAAGAAGTCAAAAACTGGGTCGATCTCTGGGTCACCTCAAAATATGTGCCAACGCGAAATCCTATTCTTCCAGAAAGTTTGAAAAAGTAGTAACTAGTACTTTAAAGAGTTATGTAACCATTATTTCACAATAAAGACTCAAATTTAAACAAAACGAGTTTTAAAACACTTGCAGATCAGCTTTAAAAGATATAAGATTAACAATGACCGAGTTTAAGAGCGCTACTATCGAAAACAAAAAAGTTTTTCTCACTAAAACCCATTTTCAGACCGAACATTTCTATGGCAGCTATAAGAAGTAGTCATCCGATCCGGCCGGTCCCGACATATTAGCAGCGTGCAGAAGAGAAGACAGTAAAATTTCAGCTCGATAGCTTCAAAACTGAGGGACTACTTCGATGGACGGACAAAGCTTATTCGACTCAGCTCGTCATGCTGATCAAGAATATATATACTTTAAGTGGTCGGAGATGACTCCTTCTATGCGTTGCACACTTCTGGGCAAAATTATAGTACACTTTTCAAGTGTGTGAAAATCATGTGAGCTAACAGGGATTTGAGTGGACATAGATATGTTAAAGACTTTTCTCGGAGATCAATTTTTGTTGATCTCTTTAATGTTTAGTTAATTTGCGATTTCACAGAAAAATATATTTGGCCTTAATGAATTTCTTACTTAAACTCGCGATTCGATTAAAATAATTTTTTCCATGGTTGGGTTTTCATTCAGTGATCTTATGGTTACTTAACTTAAGCCCCAGACTTGTTTTTTTTGTCCGGACATAATGCCCAAAAATGTTTTGAGCTATATTTCAAAGTTGTGATCGAAACTTTTCATATGGGCTTTCTGTCCGTGGGCTTTTTGTCATGTCACCATTTTTAAAGCGTATATTTTTTGAAAATTAAAAAAAAAATATGGAAAGGAGCTAACTTCGGCTCGACTGAAGTTTATATACCTTTGCAGCCAGTGGCATACGTAGGGTTTTTTCAGGAGTGGTTTTATAATACTGTATTATTATACTGTATTATAATTTTCAGGTTCATAAAGTAGACCAATAGCAAAATACAAATTGATGTACCTATATATGGTCGAAGTGACTGTGATAACGTTTTTTGATTTGAAATGATTTCATAATTACAGCCAAAATTTTTAATTTTGCCCTTGACCTTCATGCTTAATTTTCCAACATTTTTAAAAATCACCCTTTACAAAACTGTGGGGTAAGCAGTGGGCGTGGCGAAAATTATAAATAAACTTGATCTCCCTGCAAGTAAATAAATATTATGACCATGTCGAACTTCTAGTTGTTACCATCTCTGAAACCTGCTAAGCAGAACTGTCTTAAGGGGGGATTCTCCATGTCGAGGCTTTTTTTACGTATTTTAAAAAAAATCTTATTTGAAAACGCAGAGTTTTTCCAATTCTGTTGTGTTTGTTACAAACAGATTAACTAGCCCAAAATGCAAAAACTAAAATTACCAAAATGTAGACTAACTCAACAAAGTCCACTAAGCTGTCGGGACTGTCTCTAGTTAATTTAATATTTTATTTACACATTTCCAAATGAAACCTCAACTTCCCATGAAGTTTGTTAATTTGCTTAATTTCATTGCCCTCACTCGCACTCATTCCGCTACTGCCTGACCAAATACCTTCAAGAAATGTGACCGCTTGGCATACATATACTTACTTATAACACGTATGGGTAGGTACATCATAAAAAGGTCAGTTTTCCCCTCAAGAACAAAAACCAAAAAAAAAACAACTTTCTTATTTCCATTAAAAAAACAAATTTAATTTGGGTTTCTCTACTAAAACTAAAATAAATAATCGTATACAGCTAGGCAAGTACAAAACTTTCGTGGCAAATGTGGCATATGCTTAAGACTAAATTCCATTTTCTTTCTTAATCTTCAACCCGTACACTTGGAGGCGAAAGTGCACAAAAGCGTTTTGGGACAGAACAGTAGGTTCTTGGAGCAGGTCATTTTATGACCCTTCATTTGGCCTTGGGCATTCTTATAGCAAACAAAATAGCTGCTTATCGAGGTTTGATCCGGTATCTTGTCACCCTCTTTGCAATAGTATTTACGCTTTTTCAATGAACTACTGCTGGCTGCATCCGATGCTGTATTAATAAAGGGCGGTGGAGTGGGACGCATAGTGGTGGTGCTGGTGGTGGTTGGGGGAGGAAGATTTACCATATAAGATTCTAAAGCATTCTGTTCGATATTGGAATTAATTCCCATAACCATGGGCATACTGGGGGAAGAGGGACTGGGACTGCCATATTGTTGTAGTAAATTTGCAATATTTTGCGCCTTTAGAGCTGCCTCCTGTCTACGCTTGGCTTCACTCAACATTTTGAGGGTCTCCATTTGCAGTCGTTTATTCTCATCTATGGAATAGCCATTGAATGCGGGAATGGTGCCACACTGGGCATAGGTTTGAGCATCACAGATGCGGGTTTGTGCATTGAAGCCGGTGTAGGGTGGACACGAGTAGGACAGGACTTTGCCATCCTTTTTGCTGCACACAAAATAGCGTGTGCAGTCCGTTTGATTGGGTTGACGCACACCCGGTTGGCAGGTGATGACCTCTACTTTACCCAACTCTGACATAGCGCCGGGAGATTTGGTCAATAGAGGTAGAATGGATTTCTGAAAGACATCTAGACTGAGAAAGTGACCATTGAAGTTTACCAGTTGACCATTTGAAGTTGGATTTCCGGGATACTTTATAAGATTCGCTGGGGGTTGACTGCTAAACAGGCTAAGTTCCATATTCCCCGACGAATCAGCATAGATGCTGCTGCTCATTGTGGGTCTGGGCAGGTATTGATGATGCTGCTGCTGCTGCTGCTGATGAAGATGTTGCTCCAAATACATGGGGCTAGGCGCTAATTGCTGGCTCATGTCAGCATTGCCGCTGCTGCTGCTGCCGCTGCTGTAGGTCAGTACGTGAGGCGTTTGGTTTTCGTTCATATAGTTGGCCTTAATCATATCATCAGCCGTTTCCGTGTCCATCGCCTCCATGCTTTCGATTTTCTGTGAATTGGGACGTATTTTTACTTGACCCGCTTCCAGTTGGGAAGGAAACATATCGAACGGTCGATTGGGATAACTTTCGGTGGCCTGAAACATTTGATTCGCATTGTGGTCATTTAGATGGGGACTAGGGGTATAAAAGGTGGCTAGTGTAGCGGCAGAGGGTGGTTGTTCGAAGGGTCGTGGTGTGGTTAGCGTAAACTCTTGACCATATTGTTCGTTATATTGATGTGACATGGTGGTTACGGCTAAACCAGGTCTAGCTGTGGTCATACTGGGATAACGACCCAAACTATGACCGTAGGTATCCAAAACTTCCTTCTCTCCGGAATTGGTGCTGGATACGTGCACGGGTATCACGTTGTTGTGTATAATGGTGGTGCTGGGTTTGTTATGTGAGTTAGTGCCATGTTTTTTGTGTTGGACATACATCTTATCGTAGCTCATGGGCGAGGGAGCATAGTACTGCTGGAAGGGATTTCCCTGTGGGGAGTATATAAACGGCTGAAGCATGGGTTGAGCATAGTAGGCTCCATTATAACCCGGATTGGGTATAATTTTTGGTACATTTTGTGCCGCTATCATTTGCTTGGAAAGCTCTAAAACCGTTTTGAGCGTTTCTTCGGAGATTTTGGGAGCATTATGTTCCTGGTAAGATTCATGACTTTGACTCGAGTGTGGAGATTCGTGATTCAAGTTATATTGAGGCGGTAAGGCAAACATTACCGCACCTTCTGGACGATTTACCACTATCTGTGAGTTGGCATAACCGGGCCCTGTTCCGGCAGTGCCTTGTATGGCATATGGTAAGGAATTGGACAACATTAGCTTAGTCTCGGGTTGCATGCGATTCTTATTGAGATGTTCCTGCAATAGAGTCTTATTCGCCGTGGGTTTAGGCAAGTTGGTGGGTCTCCTAGTAGTGGTAGTCGTCGGATCTAACTGATCATAGCCATTCTTGATTTTAAAATGTGCCAAAAACGCATTCAATTGATCCGGACGCAATCCCATTTCTGGTTTGTCTGTCTGCTGGTAGGTTTGCTGCAAACCATCAATCAATTGTGAAAGGCGTTGCAAATGTGCCGTCAAATTGGGATCTATGGGAGCACCCAACTTGGAGTTGGTACTCACATCCTGCACCTTATTTAGCTCGTCCTTTAATTTGTCCACTGCAGACATTGACTCTGTAGTGTGCTCGGCCTCATCTTGGCGATTTTGTGCGGGCAGTAAACCATCCAAATCTACCAATTCACCATCGCCACTAGAATCGAATTGCTGCTGGGAGGATGTCTCCTCTGTCTGTTCAGCCACCTGCTTAACCTGTTCTTCCTCTTCCTCCTGTTCCTCGCTACTCAAATCACCATCTAAAACTATTTCCACATTTCCATCGTCTTCTCCGCTCAGATGATGCGGCATCAAATCATTTACTATAACTATATTAGTGTCTGGATTGGGGGTAGGAGGAGACTTTGTCGAGCTAATTAACTCGCTGGGTGTCAGGCACTCCCAATCCTCTCCTGGCAAAACACACAGTCCTATATTTTGCTCATATACCAGACCCTCCGAGCATTTCTTTGGCACCCAGACATACGAGTTGGACGGTAACTCTCGGCATTGGTAGTAGGCATCACAGCGTGTTTTGTGTGGACGTGTCTTTTGAGGACAGGGTTTACCTGGTATTCAGTTCAATTGAAAGAGAAACAAAAAGAGATGTGAATAAAATTAGTTGGGAAATCAATACAGAAATCAAAGGCATTGAAATAATATGAAAAATTCTATGCGAATTTCACCCTAAAAATAAGAGATGTGACTTTCCAGATCAAGGAAAATGAACTTTAACTATTATGAAAAACTTTTCTGAATGCAATGCAAGTGTTTCTGAACCAGATTAAAAAAAAATTGAGTTTTAATCAATGATTTGTAAAATTTTGAATATTTTTTATATTTAAATTTTCCAGATCTTTCTAACGCACAAAAGGAAGCATCTCCGACCACATAAAGTATATATATTCTTGATCAGCATGACAAGCTGAGTTGATAAAGTCATGTCCGTCTGTTTCTATGCTATCTCCTTCTTTAGTTTTAAAGCTTTTGTGATCAAACTTTGCGTACCCTTCACATTTGTCGGAACCGTCCGGATCGGATGACTATCTCATATAGCGGCCATAGAAACGATCGGTCGAAAAACTAGTTCTAGTGAGAAAAACTTTTTTGTGTTCATTAGTTTTCCATGTTTCCTTTTTTATAATTTCACCTAGTTTGATGAAAATCGGACAACTATATAATACAGCTGACATAGAAAAGATATGTATGTATTTATTAATACTTGATATTTATTTACTATAACTTGATATTTATTAATACTATTTGCTTCCACATAATTCTGCTGAGTGATATAAATCGCATGACTATAGCATATGGCTGATATAGGAACGCTCGGTGGAAAAAGTAGTTCAACTGAGAAAACCATTTTTGTTTTCAATGGTAGCGTCTTTATACTCTCCAGTTATGAATATTATCTGTTTCAACACAATTTTGGCGAGTTTGATCAAAATTTGATAAATGGGCTGTTTGTGCCAAATGATATGAAAAAAAAGTTGTGAGTGTCGTTAACACTCACGAGGCTCTGATGTAAATCATGATGCCAAATTTAAGAGTTTAATTTTAAAATCACAAGCTCTCTAAATGGTATATAAATTAGCACTGGCAATCTATCAATAGAAGAAAACCAACAGGGAGTAGAAATACCAAGAACAAGATCACTTGACAACAGTTGCAAAGAAATAACAGGCAGAGTAATAATAACAGTCTTAAAATATCAAAAAACAGAAATAATTTAAATCCTTCTCTTCCTCCACTGTGTTCCCCCCCTCGGTTACCCAGTGTTCCGGCACATTTAACCCACGGTTAAGTCACTGTTAAGTCACTGCTAGGTCACTGCTTAGTCTTTGTAAAGTCACTGTAAAGTCACGGCTAAGTCAAGGTTAAGTCACTCTGCCAACCCTATTGTCTGTGTGTGTGCCGGGACACTCCACAAAACAACAACACAAAATATGCATGACGTCATCGTCACGTGACGCTGAAATCAAATTTTACTCCTACTAAAATCTTCCGTACCGAAATTAAATGTGTTTCACATCAAAAATTATATTTTTGGAAAGTTCATTATTATCAAGTAAATATCAAAATGAATTTGATCTTTTTATACCCTGTACCCATTGAAAATGGGTAAAAGGCGATCATGAAGTTGAGCAAAAGTATGTACAGCCGAGTCGATATAGCCATGTCCGTCTGTCTGTATGAACGCGTAGATCTCAGAGACTATAAGCGACTGCAGGCAGCTAGGGTGCGTGTGAGTCTGTGTGTTTGTATGTGTGTCTCAATTGTAGAGGGTATTTTGTAGTCGGAAAACTCGACTACAGCGCTCTAACTTGTTTTTCTCTGTGTGTGTGTAATTGAAAGCATCAACGAAACGTTGAGTTTTAAGGCTTTGAGAATTTTGCTTTTGTTGTAAATATTAACTGATCTACTCTTAGTAGAGCAGGGAACACATCGATGTTCCCAACCATCGATGTCTTCGATGATTTGAAAAAACATTGATGTCTTCGATGATTTGAAAAAAACATCGATTTACAACATCGATGTTTCTGATAGTAATACTACATGTAAGTTAAAAATAATATTTGAAAATTATTTTATTCGCTGTTCCACCTACTTTCAATGACCTGCGACTGTTAAAGTTTCGCATTAGCTATTGCGCTTGATTTGAAGTGAGCGACAATGCGCTTTGACCATTTTAAAACAGCTGTACGAGTAAGTTAAACGAGTGGGAAAAGCATGATAAGTGATCAAGCTTTAGTAACTTACATGCTTTCTTCATAGTTGCGTCATTATCAGTGACAACTGTATGATTTGTGAATGCCAAAAGTTTCTGCGTAGACAGAACTGCCGACTGTATTTCAATATTGTTATTTATAAAATGGCAATGAACTGTAATATACCCTTCAGTGACCCTGGACGTCCAACAATCTGTGGTTAGCCGACATAACCTATATTATTCAAAATTGTCATTATGTGGGCTTATTTGTCCATATTTTTACAAATTACACAATTTCATAAATTTTAATGCGGACGCTTTTACAGATAGAAAAGTAAAAACATCGATGTTTGCCACTTCTTCCAAACATCGATACATCGCTAAAAACATCGATGTTTTGCCCTGCTCTAACTCTTAGTAGAACTCCGCCTGTTTGAACCCATCGAGATTTTTAGGTGGTTTGCCGTCCTGCTCTATATATTTAAGCTGCCTTTACACTCTAACGTAGTGGTGTCCAAACTCGCACAATCAAACATTGCGCTTGTGTGCTTAGCAGCGAAACACGAAGTGAAGTGCCTCGTGAAGTAAAACAAAAAGCCGAACACGCGCATCGTAAAGAGCAGGGTTCCCCAAGCAGAGAACGCGAAAATGTAACTGTGTCTCTCTCTAACACACAGTGATGCATGACTTCGGCAAGCATTTGGTGTGAATTGGCGAGTATGTGGGGAACTCCGGTTTATAGAACACACCGTACTCTCTCTCTCTCTATACGTGTTTTGGCTGCGACGCCGGCAGAATTATAAGTTGCTATCCCACGGGATAGGCTTTTGGCAATTTGGACACCACTGCTCTAATGTCTTGTGATTGAATCCAAGTTCTATCAATGTATGCTCAAAAAAATAAAAATGGAAGCAAAATATTTAATATTTAAAAATATTAACATATTAAGCTGTCGTGAACAGATTGGTCGAGTTCTTGACTTTTAATGAATATCAATTTAGCATTTAACGCAAATGAAAAGTTAAGTCTAATATAATAGAAGGCATTAACAAGGTGAGGCAAGCTTGAATGGTTGTTAGTGGGAGCGAAGGAGTCAACGCAAAATATTTGTTTTTATTTGTATTTGAAAAGTATAAAAAACCGCTCTCTCCCACTTTGCCTCAACTTGTTACTACCTCATGGCTTGCTCGATAAACATTAGCGTCATTGGATTTTGTTATTGTGAGTTTTTCCAAATGTAAATTTTGTTACATTTTGGGCAAAATATGTTAAACAAAAAACATTAATACACCTTTTGCTTCGTCTACTTTGTGTAGTGTGTTGTTCCTGAAATTTTTAAAGACAACACTTTCTTTCTCTGCCATAGCTAAAATGAGCATGCCGTCGCTTTCCGTTTTTCGAATTTTGAATACAAATTGATATGAAAGTCATGTCATTTTATCATTTTCGGGATCATTCTGAAACGTTTAATTATCAACTCGAAAAAGAGATAATATTTTGGATCAGAAAGATATTTTTGATATGAAATATATATTTTTAAAAGTTTTTAGCCAGCGGATATCAATATGAACCTTAACTTTTCATTTCTCAGTGTATCCAAGTTTTAAGTAATGATTTTGTCAATTGAAAAATATAAGAAAGCAATTTGGAAAGTCAGTGAATTTTAGTTTAACAAATATTTAATATTATTTCTCACAACAGTTTCCTTTAGGTTGATAAATTTAGTCCGTCTTTTCAATTTTTGTAAATTTCACAAATAATGGGTTTTATCAAGGCACTTAAAAAATAATGTCCTCTTCTGTTGAATCTACTAGCTTGTAGGCCGACAATGGTTACAGATCCAAGTAGCAAAAATTCGGATAACGGTTAGACATCGTAAACACACATAAGCACACAAAATATATTATTTCTTGATGGGGATATTAAAATCCATACAATTGTTTTGAAAATGCTTTAAAGTGTTGTCCCAGCGATGTAGTTTCTTGCTGCACTTTATCTCACATTAGAATTTCAAATTCTTTGTCACTTTCATTTCACATTGTTGTTTTTTACCTTCAGAAAAGTAAAATAAACCCGTCAGTAGACACGCGTATATCACCAGTCCAGGACGCATTGTGTTGCCGTATCCTCCGTTTAATGTAATCCACTTTTAATTTAGTTCGTAATCCCTCGCGAAACGTAACTTCCGCTGCGTACAAAGCGCGCGCCACGAATGACTGCACATCCAAGCCGAGTTCGACATTAAATTTTAATAATTTTCACTTTGGCCTGGGCCAAGTTCCAGCTGGTTCTCACTTACATATGGAAGAAATGAGAAATGACCAAAAAGTCGGGCAAATGTGTGAAAAAATAAGAAACGACTTGCGGGCCAAGCTGGAGCAATTTCTGCGTCGCTCTTCAAACAAAATGCAGAAGAGATTAGCATGTCCGCTCAGTAAACGGAACTTGGTGCTCGCATTTCGGCGGGAGACGTTAATTGTTTAAATAAATAAGTTTACTTGCTGGAAATGTTTAGCAAATTTAAAGCAATTTCACTTTTTATGCTATTCAAATGTTTTATGCATAACAAATTGGGGGAAAAATGATTTCGAAACATTTGAGTACGTAATAAAGTAGACATGTTGAAAGTCATCGACAGACCTGAATGGGAAATGCAGTGGGTGAATTTTCGTAGAAAATGGCAGGGTGTCGATTTTTCATTGATGAGATTTATAGGAATGATGTTTTCTTAGTGAAGGGTGATTTTGTAAAGGAGCTCCATGTTCCAAAGGGGAAACTTACAAAATATGGTCGGGTTTGCCGATTTATCATGAAATAGCTAGATGTTAGAGCGAAGCACTTTTACCGACTTTAGACTGGGGGACTAAAACTAGAAAAATTTTGTCTTTGCGACAGATTCTTTTGGGTATGCCTCTGTTTTTTGGAAGTGGGGGGACAGTGGCGGGGAAGTGGGGTGGTGAAGTGGGGGAGAAATGAATTCAATGTGACTTATTATGTTTCTTTGACAGTGAATTGACAGTGACTTGACATTGACTGGACAGTGACTTGACAACGACTTGACCGTGACTTGACAGTGACTTGACAGTCACTTGACAGTGACTTGACAGTGATTTGACATTGACTGGACTACGACTTGACCGTGACTTGACAGTGACTTGACCGTGACTTGACAGCGACTTGACAGTGACTTGACAGTGACCTAACAGTGACTATACAGTGACTTAACAGTAGGGAACAGTAGAAGATGGTAGGTGAAAGACGAGGGCGAAAAAGTGGGAATATTATTGGAACAGCTTTCCTCTTAAAAATTGTTTTGGTACCGGTTTTGTAACAAAAATATATCTATCGAACTCTTAAAACCTGGCCCAGCGTAAACCACCCAGTCTTCAGCTGCCCACTTTAAGCCACCGGACCCGTTCTGCACCATTCTAGTATTGTATTCATCTATTATTTCTGCAGCAACTGCCGCTCCATTAGGTTTTATTGTGGGTTCGATGTATTGAAAATTGTTTGTTTGTTTGTCTCTGTTTTATTTTCGCCCCTTGTAAAATTTTGATGCCCCAAATTCATTTTTTCAATATTTCAAAATTAACGCTTTTTCCACCCCCAATCTGGCAGCACTGTTTTGGTTTTACTCATACTTGCGTTCGGAAGCAAAATATATCGATAATTAATGTATGTGGCAGCTTCTTTGGTATTATCGCATTAACAGTTTGCTGGTCACACTGTTAACAATGGCAAAATTGCTGCAAGTGGAGCCCAAAAACACGTAAACAATTAACGGAAATACGAAATAAATTATTAACTAGGTAAATCTTAAGTCAAGTGTGTGATTAAACAAGTGCAACAATAGTTTTAAGAGTTTTTTTTGATTAAAAGCTGTGACGAACCACAGCAAAACCCACTCACAGACACCAGTCAACAAAACACACACACACACGCGCATATCGAATTATAGGAGCAGAGCACAGGCAAAAGGCAAGTCAGCAGAAGGTAAGGCAGGTAGAAACACAAGAAGGAGGCAAAAAAAAAACCTAAAGTGCGACGTTTAATACACATGAAAACTAGAAAATTGTTTGCGGGCATGCAAAACACCTCTGTGCATTGGAATTTTTCGAGAAACTGGCGAGGGGAATGGGGCGTCGCGAGAGTTGCCGCGACCTTTGCCTCAATTACAAACAAACAGAAGTGACACACATACAAAAGCAAAGAGAGCGAGCAGAACAGTATTTTTTCTTTCTGTTTTTTTGACATTACATGACCACGAATTGTATTGTTGTTGTTAGAGTGTGAGTGCAAGTGCGTATAATTTTACAGATATACCCAATATATCGAAAAGGCACTTCAGGTGTACACACCACCCTTCCCCACCCCCGATACCAGCTGTTGTGACTGACAACTCGAACTCGGATGTCGGTGTCTACTGTCCACGTCTCGCCTCGCTGATTACACATATTTTATTTTTGCTATGTATTTCCCTTCTGATAAGTCTCTTCCCCCCCGTCCGCACAAATGGCGGTCCCTTCTCTGTTCGATTCTTTGTTTGTTAGTGGCATTTATGAAGCATTATTTTGTTGTTGCTTGGTGATTGTACCCGGTTGATAAGAAAAAAAACCCCAGAGCTCCATATTAATCGGAAAGTAATTAACTTTTGCTTTTCTGCAAATGAAGACCATAAGCAAAAAATAAAGGCAAGTGGCCATGGATTCCATTTACGAAAATCTTTCCGTATTTTGTAATCAGCTTTAAAAGAATAGTATCAGCTGACTCTAAAACAGTGTTCTCCAGTCAAAGCCCCTGGGGGCCGAACACACTCTGGCAATTTACACAATAAACAAGTGTCAGAGAGAGAGAGAGAGAGTTATTCACATTTTCCGTCCTCTCTTCTCGGGGAGCCCTACTCTACTCCAGCGTTGGCCAACGAGAGCGAGGCCAAAAAATGAGAGTGTATTGGTGTGTGAAAATAAAGCGTCGCGAACAAGCTTCTTCGAACGCTAGACAGCGACTGAAAGACAGTTTACTCTCTTGACCTCAGCTTCGGCATGCGTTCGGCTCGTATATGTGTAAAAAGCGAAATGTCTTCGCCACTGGTGAAGGTTCGGTCCGGAGGTTGGAACCTATGTTCGGTTCGCGGGCCGGCTCCTGTGCTAATCGAACCTAAGGTTTTGGTTCGAATCTGGGTTCATAAATTGTTAAATATTTGACAGATTTTTGCCTGTACATTTTTTGCCTGTACGACTGGACTACATTCCTTATTTTTATCATTCATAGCACCTCTAAAAGTCTTTAAAAAGGGCTTGGTCTTTGAATTTTGTTAGCCTAACCTTCTACGTAAATACCCAGCCAGCATTTAATGAAATTTCTGATCACATTCATTGATACTTTTGACGGGAGAATGTGGTACCCTAGCCGAGACTTTTCTTGAAGAGTCGTTTATAGCCCGCTTTCTGATTTTTCTGAACTTCAACTCATATAAACGCCCGCATTTCGAATTCAAACTGCTTGCCCTTATATTTGAAGTGCCACAAATATGCCCGGCTACGAGATCAAAAGTTGGGCGATTTAAAACTAACTGCTCAAGGCCAAGTAGATTTAATGCGTACAGTCTTAACGACCTATGTTCTAATAGCCGACCTTATTCGTATGATTTCCCAAATAAAGTTCTCCTAGTTTAGTTCCAAATCAAATCGTTTGTACGAAAAGCCTAGAGATTTCAGGAACACATCCGATTTTGAGCATTTGCGTAACTCGTTTTCTGGTCTTCTTTTAATCGGACATGAAATTAATCTCTTTAATCTTCAAAAGAACTCAAAAAAGACTCATTACATAGATTCTTGTTCCAATGACCTGCAAAATGCTAGGTTGGTAAATGTACTACATTTGCTTTCCCCTTTTCCAAATTGACTTACGATTTTATATCTTCTCGAAATCGAAATAATGATCAATTTAAGCGATTCTGTACCATAAATTAGTTTTTTGCGGTTATAATATTGAGAAAGTTATTAAAAATCTTAAGATAGTGATTTAAATGATTGTTTGAACCGAACCTGTTCTTTGTATACAGGAAGGTTCGGTTCGGTTTTAGGATCGGTAGCTTATATATTTGAAAGGTTCGGTTCATGCTCCGGTTCAACGGACCCGAAATCCCAGAAACGAACCGGTTCCTTGAGTTCAGGTGCTGCCTTGGTTTAAAAACAAATTTTTACTTCTGTAGCAACAGAGAACGTTGTGTCTATTTGTAGCCCTGTAAATCATCTGACCGACCAATCCCTTCAATAGGAATAAACCAATATTTAAGCATACATGTCTTAGCTATTTTTTATAGCCAGTCGATTTAGTCGACAGTTGGCCACACTGCTGGCCGGCCCTGCTTTACTCAGCCGTCACCTTTGCCACAGAGTGAAAGCGCGTCTTTTGCCCTTTTGGCTGTTTTAAGCCAAATATTTTTATGCTTAAACTTGACCAAAGGCTCCGTTGTAAGAAATCTTAAGTTTACGGCTTCTTAGAGGACCCCCTAATTAATTCAAAATTTTCTCAAAGTTCCAGGAATTAGCGTCTACGTAGCGTAGTGGGGGTTAAGTTACCTTTCGTAACCAAGAGCCTTTTGTTTTGATATTTATATCTTTATTCCTCACAGCTGTCCCTCTCACTTTAAACCACCATGAATAGGTACAGTAAGGATCCCTTACTGCAATCGACTCGGCCTAGGAACATCATGAATAATGCGATTGACTCTTTTAGCTGGTGCGCAATAGTCCAATCTTGATAGTACGGCAACTTTGTTGTACCATCTCTTTGGACTGCGGCAATACTGAGTCTAAATGCGGCGATACTGGCAGGAAGGCGGTGATAAATATATATTCTTTCCCCACGTAAATGTAAATTATAATTGTTGGCTTAACAATACAAAAGCCAGGTGTAATATTCCAAGACGTCACGTGCTTTGACAAGGCAAAAACATGTCAATTGTTACAGAAACAACAACAACAAGCAATTTGTGAACTCACACTTTAACAATTGAGAAAACCGTTTGTCGAAATCGTAGACTACATAGTGCATTTAATTTACACAATATCAATATGCAATACTCAATCAACAATGGCAATTGTACACAGTGTGCTCTTTTTATTTTTTATTTTTTGGTTGATGAGTCACTTATGGTTTGCGATTATTACACAATCGCCCGGTATATGTGTGTGTGTGAGTGTGTATGTACTAGATATTAACATTATTAGGAAAAATAAGTCACATTTTGTGCCTAAAAATTAATAATTCATTTAGTGGGAATTCGAGGGGTGCCTTTTTTATTTCTAACCTAATAGTGGAAGGACTCAAAGCGGCTCTGATCTGAAATGAAACACTTGTATGCCATTTAGAATTAACCATCTTATGATATTCTCATGGTAAAGTAGGGTCCATATTGTGCCCATGCCTAGTATAAGCAAAAGAGTTATGAGTAAGAACCAGAACCGGAACATATATCGAAAAGAACCGAATAAAACTCAGAAATAGAACGGGAACCCATATTTTTAATTTTTTATATACGGGTATACGAGAACCGTTACTCTTGGAACCGAAAAAACCGAACAGTACAGTTTCGCTGTGAAGCACTTAGTTGTGGAAACATTTTCTCGTCATTTTCTCGGACCATCTTTATAAAACCACTCTAACCTCTGAACAAAAAATTTCCTGGGTAACTACTTTTGCAGACATGTATTCATATCTGTTCAAGTCCACATAAATGGGGAATTCAGCTCTGACACTTTACCTCATACCTCAAAATTAACGATTTTGTATTCTCTATGGAAAATACATCCCTTTTTCGAAAATATGACGTCTTAACAGAAAACCGAAGAATCTTTAAACGATATCGTCTGTAGGACTATTAAGATATGTCGCTCTTGTTGTATCATGAAAATTAACCTGTAAAATGAAAGTTGTGAGAGAGCGAGTGCGACTACCTTGTTAAGTATATCTTGGCTAAGAGTATAAAATATAATATATCAATATTGAAAACCACCGACTCTTCGGGGTTTTCCGGTTTTTATTTACACAATTACTATTTACATTATCAATGCGGGCTCTGTCCATTTATATACACACGTCCGTCTCGGTCAGCGTCCATTTCATACTACTCCACAATCCACAATAACGCCTCCTTCTATGCTCGCATCATCCATCCAGAGTGACCATCCTCTCTACCATCCTCTCTAACAATACTAGTTCGGTATTGTTATTAGAGTGCTTCAGACTAGTTCATCCAGAATCCCAAAGCCAGTTCATTACATTCATATGTTAACAATGTGAAAATTGTACAACATATAGAACACAATATAGCGAGCATTTCTGCATCGTTTACTCAAAAATTGTGTTTTTTGAGTTATGACAGTCATAAAGTAAGTGAACGATATGTATTTATATGAAAAGAAATGGGGCTATACAAATAGTTCAGTATATTCTCAAATCAGTTTAATAGCATCAACGTTTTTCTGAGCTTAAATCGTTAACAAAATAATAAAGATAAAAAGTCGACAAAGTTTTCGGAATTGTAGGAGCTGTCAAAGGTCTTCTTGCTGTTCCATCTATCCAAGTAATCGTAAGCTCCACTGAAAAAACGGATGGAAGCACAAACAATAGCCGATACAAAAAAATATAGTTTTCATCATGTAATGAATACAAACTTGAGAATATTTTATGAAAATTGCATACCGGTACGAAACGGTATACCGTACCAATACGGAACCGAATACCAAAATAAATTAGAGCCAAAACTGATCCTTTCACCAAAACATTAGTTTTGGTACGTACCAGAACCGGAACTGGAACAGAAAATCGACTCGGTTTGATTCCCTGGCTTGTGCTAAATAATGCCAAACTTTTTAATGGTGGTAACAAATTTAACCAGCTCACACTTGAAGCAATTAAGTGATTTAAACTTACTTAAATTGATGCCATATTCCACTAAACACCCGTCCTATATCTTATCTCATTTATATTCTTAAATGAGATAATATTTCAAGTTTCAAGATTGATTTAAAGTAGAATAATCCCAAACATTTGTTTAGTTTCGGATATTCTGACGACAATCGCACTCATATTTTAACCTATTTCGCAGCTTAGATAAGAATTTTTTTGGTACATTGTGAAAACAAACGGCTATAAATTTAGAAATTGTGGCTATCCATACATAAAACTTTGAATGGCTCTGGTCCTCCCCTTTTCCCATTCGCTAACAATCTTATCAGTGTCCATTCTACGCACAATCTCTGTGTTGATAAGTTTTAGTTTGCTTTTATTAACCATTTTTGCACTCCCTCTCTCTCTTCCTCTTTTGTTATTGCAGCCCCCTTAGGTGGTGAGCAGCTGACAAAACTAGGTGCGGTTCTGGGCAAGCAAGGAGCAGGGGAAAGCACACATCAAGCGTTTAAATGGCCGATGGAAATGGGCTGCCAACGGGTGCAGCTTCCGGTGGCGTTGATGGCGCCGGACAAACGGTGATCCGTGCCGCTGCCGATAGTAGCACAAATCCAGCAAGTGGAGGTGGAGCCAGCAGTAGTAATAGCAACGGGAGTGGCAATCAAGGATATCATCAATTAAGTGTGACAAGTAAGTGATTCAAAAATGGGAGGTTAGGTTAAAGCGGCCAATTCCTTCTAGGTTCGCTACACGCTAAAGTAAGAGTTAGGAAATTCCTGTGCTTCTTTTCTTTCTTGTATGGACAAGTTCTATAGAAGTCATTGTAGGGAACTCAATGTGTAGGAACTTAGTCCAGAAATGTTTTTTTTTTCACAAAGTTTTTGTTGACTCCTTCCATTTAAAAGAAATTAGGAATTTAGGGATTGATGCCTATTACATTAATCGTGTGTTAGAAAAGGCAACTCCATGATTGATACGCACTCTTTTCGTGGAGTTTAGGTTATCTATGGTTAGACCAAAGGCCGTAGAACACACTTACAAGCGACGTAGTGGAAATTGTATAGGTATAAGGAAGTTGGGGAAGTCGCGCGCCCTCCAACATCTGGCGCACCCATACAAATACAAGTGTATTTGATGCGACGCTACAAAAAAATCTCCACCTTGTGGCATTTTGATATACTGCATTACGCATCTTTGTGAGTTCCAGAGTCTTTGGTTAGACTGACAGCAAAAGCAGTAGGTAGGAACTACATAGTAAGCCCAAAGACCCTAGAACACAGTTCTAATGAGTTCTTATGTCTTTGGTCTGAGAAGCTGGAGACGGATATCCTTATAAACCTTCAATGCAGAGACGAAATGGCACAGTTTCACTGCATACAAAAGTAATAAGAGAGAATGTATCTCTCAAAGAAATATGTAAAATGCGACCACACACAATTCAGTGGTACCCAGACGCCCCAAGAAGCTAGACTTGGGGTAGCAGGACTTGGAAGGAAAAGGTTTTGAGTGAATGGGTGAATTTAGGATCATATTTCAAGCCGAAATATATGCTATCTCCTGATGTGTAGGCCTTAATATGGCGAAAAATTACCATAATAGTTAGAAAGGAAGAGAATACAAGCATTAATAGTGAAACACAACCTCAAAAGGTTCCAAAAATGCATCCAACAAGAAAAGAATGCGCTCAGAATCCTGACATTACTGTACACGGTCCCCTGCAAACTCCGGAGCCAACTGTACAAGCTGGAAATAACAAACACCAAAATATGCAGATACTGTTAAGAGAAGGAGGAGTACTCTAAGCGTATATTAGCACACTGTGATGATCTTGCGAGACGCGGACTCAACATATTTGGGAAAAATATCTTACAACCCAACAAGATCACTAACCTAGAACCCACGAAAATACTGACATTCGTATTGAAAATAGAGTTGCTAGGGGAGTTGGAAACTCATTATTACATGGCATCCCTGCTGGCCTAGACAAAGCCGGAATTAATGGCTATATCTACCCCTCTATAACTACTACGGTTATATTGGTTTGCATCTCTGAGTGTATTTAAGAACAAAGAAAACCTTCAATTTCGACGTCAATATTCATTCCAAATGTATGTGCTCATTTGGTCGTCGACTATCATAAACACTAGAGCTGTAAATCACAATTCTAACATGTGATTTGCATATAAACAATTTTTAAACAAATAACTAGAACATCAATTAAAGTCGGGCCTGTTGATAGACCCGTTTAAAATGGCCTCTACTTACAATTAAGGGTTTCAATTGAAAATTTTTGATCAGAATTTACTTCTGTTTGAAAATGCCGACTTTCTATTTATTTTTACAGAATGAATTTGTTAGCTTAACACACATATTTACCTGCAAATGATATTGTAACAATGATTGTTAATAACTAACATAAAAAGAATTGGCGGAGCAGTCCAACGCCATTTATCATATCTCTGCTGATTATGCAATTATCGTAAATATTACAGCAAATCGGAAAGTGATGAAAAGGGCATGATTTGCAAAATTATATTAGTGATAATTTTATTGTTTCGTTCTATTGTTAGAACAACCTTTGGACACTACTATCAAATGTTGTGCGCATGTCACATTTTAAACTTGTCCATGAATGATCGCTTTGATAAAGGGAACATTACAGAATTCAGTTGAGGTTTCACACGCAAACAAAATTCGCGAAAATTGTGTATCTAAAACAGCGATAGGAATATAGAGGCCCGTTGCGTCCCGGTTCGTTCTTTTGCTTAAAATGAAATTAAATGCATTTTGTTGTTTACGTGCAAGCCGCTGATCTATGATTGTGATGAAATAATTGTTGTTTACCTTAAAGTTGAAATATTTGTTAGTTAAATATTAGCACGTTGTTACTTAAATCTGGACGTAGGCATACTATGCTCAGTATGTTCAAGTGGTCCATGCGACACCAAGCCGAGGCATGTTACGCGCGAAACTCAGGCAAAATAGCAGCCCACCTCCCGTCCAACCGACCGAGCGGAGCAGCCGCTAACTTCCGACACGAAATCGGGGCTAAATCAGTGAAAATAGTAGTTTTTAAATTAAAAATTCTTCTGAGTTAATTACTCGGTAGAGTTTATTGTAATTAGCACAGAGGACACGAAACGGTTCATGCAGGGCATAGTTAGTAGTATAGTGATAAGGGGATAAGATTACAAGTTAGTCTAATAGGAACGTTGAGATTAATTTGGCTAACCAACTTAGACGAGTCGATTTCACCATTAATTAGTCTTTGTATAAAGATTACCCCAAGCATAACTCTACGGTTAATTAAAAAAAGTCTACTAGATTACTATGTTAAAAGGGACTCCAGGATTTTTTAGGATAAGAATTGCTTTTGCACATATTCGATTCTATCTTGATGGGTCGAATATTGTGGAGATCACACACATGATATGTACTTAAGAATCAAGAATCCGAAATACGAAATACGAAATGAAATATGAAATATAATTAGAAACACCTTGGCTTTGCGCTTTGATGCTCATGTGCTTTTAGAAAGTGTTTCTATTTATGTGAAATACTATGACGAAAGGAAAATTCGAAAGCCCTCAGTACTAGGCTTAAACAAAGTTTTACATCAGGGGTGCCAAGCCCATTCCGTTTTCGGAGTCTTTTCTGACACAGATATAAGTGCTTTCACCCTCCCAATGAAGCATATAAAAACACATAAATGTTACTTTTCTAGGCATTTGAAGTGCCACTGAATAACCTCCTGAAAGGCTCTTCTTAGACGCATGTTGGAGTGCAGATCCGAAAATGGCCCTTGCTTAGAGAGCACTGAATGTGCTCCGAAAACCCTCAAATTTATGTGTTTACTCCAAAAACGCACTTAAGCTCGGCTCTTTTCAGACACATACTTTGGAGCGCTCTGAACTTGGCTTGCTGGGTTGATGAAGAGAGTAAAAAGCAAAGGACCGAAATGACTACATTGGGGTACTTTAGAGGTAACCCGGATGCGCTTAGAATATGAATTACGAAATATAACTTTTTGGGTATAAGAACTTAGGTAATTAGAGATCCAATTAAGAAGGTTTATTGGAAAACCGATTAGACTCAGTTTATGAAGCAGCAAGGAGTATCAAGGAGGTATCAAATACCTTACTAAAAAAACAGTATAAATGACGTCAGCTTGCATTTTACATAAGAACTGCTTGATCGCTAATGATGTAAGCTTTAAGAGCTTTGTGGTAGTAGATCGACTCTTCACAAATCCATGTTGGAAGGGTAAAATAAGGGAACTAGATAAATGTTGCAGTTGAGATGTCATAATTGTATTAAAAGCTTAAGGAATTGCAGTTAACTTAGAAGTACCACTATAATTCTCAACATCAGAGTTATTACCTTTTTTATGAAGAGAAATTTTAATAGATTCCTTCCATAACATAGGGAAAGAGGATGAATTCACATCAGAGGTCGCAAAAATCGGTTCCCCGTTTGCTTTTTTCAGAAACGACAGCTTTCGTGCGACCACATTGAAAAGAGGTACCGAAACAACTTATAACTACGCTTTCTGCTTGGTTGTGAGAGGAGAGAAACACTTTTTTTTATTTTTTTCCTCTTAGGCCTTTTATGAATGTATACGATAAACTATATGCGCTCTCTCACACTGACTCTCTCTCTGCTTATGCTTAGTTATAGCACGCGCAACCTTTTGAAATTAACTTTTTGCATTTCGGTCTTCGAAAAACACGCAGCTTATGACCGATTGACTGACCTGGGCCTGTTATTTGGTTGCAGTCAGCCCGATCAGTGCTGTGGGTTCAACCACAGCCACTTAACAGTGAGCGCGATAACAGAACACATTCGGTTGCGGGAAGCCCGAGCCCGATTTTACTTTGGTTTCGGTCAGTGACGTGAGCAGAGCGAACTGAAAAAAGGTTTGGGAGTTATTTACGAGCTATGCTCCACAGACAATTCAAACATTTTATGACTAGACTAACAAAGTGCATCTGCACAGAACCTAAATGCACGTTTAGGTACTCCATCAGGACCCGCTGCATACACAGGCTTGACAGAGTAATACTCTGCGAAGAGCGTTTGAGTCGGGACTTACACGGTGAAGCAAACTTCACCGAAAGAAAGTGTAGAGGGGCAAGCGATACCACTTAACCTCTTTCCTACAAGCTAGAGCTTTTTGAAAAACTTCATGAATTTTGCTTCACCGTCTAAATCCCGACTAAGTAGATGCTCAATTTTTAAATCATCTAGGAAATATTAGTATGAAAAAATCTGTTAGCAAATATATAGGTTAAGATTAGATAGCGATGGCTTGTAGCGACACATCACTCTCCCACTTTGACTTTCGATCCTTACTGATCTATTGTTTGGACATAATCAACTTAAACATGGACGGGAGCTTTAGCTCCATTGCTTCTAAGGGGTTGATTAGGAACGGTTGACCAACTGTCTTTAATCTTCCTTTGGCTTAAACTACTACAACTTTTGCAGACGCCTAGAAGTGCTGCAGAATTCTTACCAAAAGCGATGTAAAAAGGTGTTCACAATGTAGACTAAACATAAGCCACGTTAGCCTAGCTATAGGAGGAAATAATTTTCGAATTTTCAGAAAAGAACTTTGACTATAGATTAAGGAGCCAAATAGCTTGCTGAACAGAAACTAAGAGCGTCTTTCACAACGAAGGTAAAGTTAAGCCTTTTCCGATCTCTTATGAACCAAGGTCCAAAGCAAAACCTTAGGTTCATAAAGTTTTGGGCTTATTGATGGGTTCGAATGTTTTGCAAATTTTGTGAGTTTTGAAACCTCGAAATAATACATAAACACTAAAAAGATAGAATGACAGTTGAAGCCTTAGTTAGAAGAAATCTTCCCCTGCTGCTTCCGTGTAGATATTTATAGCTTTAGCTCTGTTATGTGTAAGGTTATTCCAATCTTTAAATTCGAATTCAATTTCTTCTCACCCTAGTCGAGGAGGCCTCACTGCGAAACAATGGATTTCTGAAGCCTAATCCCTATGTGGAACTTCTTATTGATAGCAAAAGCAAACGTAAAACAGACTTGGTAAAGAATAGTTATCTACCCAAATGGAACGAAGAGTTTACGGTTCTGGTAAGTAATCCTCGAGAGAAAAAGTGTGTGATTTTGCTAACTTCATTCCTTCCATCACAGATCACTCCCAACTCTACGTTGCACTTCAAAGTGCTCGATCATTCAAGTTTTCGTAAAGATGCCATGCTGGGTGAACGCATCATTCACCTGGCCCACATCCTGCAGCACTACAATGGTCGTTGTGAGTTTCTGGAGCTGACCATTGATCTGTTCGTGACATCCAAGTCGGATAACAGGCAAACGAAAAGTGGTGAATTGGTGGCCATACTCAATGGCCTAAAACTGGACATGAGCAAATTAATGATCCAGCCACAACAGCAGAATGGCAATGCCGTCCAGGCGGCAAATCCTGTTCTCAACGAAGCCGCCGCCGCTGGTCGAAGTTGCATGATCTCTGGTGGAGTACGAGCCAGAATGCGATTGCGTTCCACAAATAGCAATAGTAGAGAGGCTGCGGCCGAGGTGAACACCAATCGCTCGCCAGTGCCTAATGGAGTAGATCCACGTCGCAGTGCACCGGCTCCTGTATGGGAACAGCAACAGCAGCAGCCCTTGAGAATGGTTAATGGCAGTGGAACAACTGCTTCATATCCACAACAGACGCCGGCACCCAGCGCAAATCCCAGTCCGCGACCTCTTACACAGGTTTATTCAAATGGAGTGAGCCAACAGCAGGATAACTCCACACCAGCTTGTGTCTATATGCCCACTGTGGCGGGAGCGGAGCCTCCTCAACCTGTCGGAGCTGTGCTCCCAGTTAGCCAGTCGACAGATCCTCAGCTTCAGCCCCAAACGGCTGATGATGAACCCCTCCCGGCTGGCTGGGAGATACGCCTAGATCAATATGGTCGCCGTTATTATGTGGATCACAATACGCGGTCCACTTACTGGGAAAAACCGACGCCACTACCACCCGGCTGGGAGATACGTAAGGATGGGCGCGGTCGTGTCTACTATGTGGATCACAATACCAGAAAAACCACCTGGCAGAGACCAAACAGCGAACGCCTGATGCATTTCCAGCATTGGCAAGGTCAGCGTGCCCATGTGGTGGCACAAGGCAATCAACGGTACCTCTACTCTCAGCAGCAGCAGCAACCCACAGCGGTTACCGCCCAGGTGACGCAAGACGATGAGGATGCCTTGGGTGCGTTGCCCGATGGCTGGGAGAAGAAGGTGCAATCGGACAATCGGGTGTACTTTGTGAACCATAAGAATCGCACCACCCAATGGGAAGATCCTCGCACCCAAGGCCAGGAGGTTAGCCTCATCAATGAGGGTCCCCTGCCGCCCGGCTGGGAGATACGATATACCGCCGCCGGAGAACGTTTCTTTGTGGATCACAACACCAGACGCACCACCTTTGAGGATCCCCGTCCTGGTGCACCCAAGGGAGCCAAGGGTGTGTATGGAGTACCGCGCGCTTATGAGCGAAGTTTCCGTTGGAAATTATCGCAATTCCGTTACCTGTGCCAGAGCAATGCCCTGCCCTCGCATATCAAAATAACCGTCACCCGGCAGACGCTCTTCGAGGATTCTTACCATCAGATTATGCGTCTGCCTGCCTATGAACTACGCAGACGGCTGTACATCATTTTCCGCGGAGAAGAAGGCTTGGACTATGGTGGTGTCTCGAGAGAATGGTTCTTCTTGCTGTCCCATGAAGTACTCAATCCCATGTATTGCCTCTTTGAGTATGCCAATAAGAATAATTATAGTTTGCAAATTAATCCTGCCTCCTATGTGAATCCGGATCATTTGCAATACTTTAAGTTTATTGGCCGATTCATTGCCATGGCACTGTACCATGGCCGCTTTATCTATAGCGGCTTCACCATGCCCTTCTATAAGCGCATGTTGAACAAGAAGTTAACCATCAAAGACATCGAAACGATTGATCCAGAATTCTATAATTCCCTCATTTGGGTAAAGGACAATAATATCGATGAATGCGGCCTTGAGTTATGGTTTAGTGTGGATTTTGAAGTACTGGGACAGATAATCCATCATGAACTGAAAGAGAATGGTGAAAAGGAACGTGTGACGGAGGAGAACAAGGAGGAATATATTACGCTCATGACCGAATGGCGGATGACGCGGTAAGTTTTGGGGGAGAAAAAAGTGAATAGAAGTAGATGAATTATTTATGACAACGCAACGGTGGAAAAGGACATCTAATTTGCGGTTTAGCAGCACATAAATTTGAATAATTTATGAAACAACTGGGAAATATAACCATTGTAAAAGAAATTATCCTTAAACACAATCACGACTTTGAAAAAAGAAACAAAATATTGCTCACTTACTCCATTTGGGTCAGTTGTTTAGTTACACACGCACATACGTTTCTGAGTTTAGGATTGGTTCTTAAAAGCTTATATACAAAAATCCACTAAGCTAATGTTTTGGCAACAGATTTGTCGTTCTTTTAATCTGGTAAATGGGATTATACATAGTTTCTTAGTTTTCATAGTAGGCTTAAAAATCCAAGGAGTTCTACTAGATTTGTTGAAGTAAATATACAGAATCACACTTGTGTTCCGCCTACTTTTAAAACTTTATGCAGTTGGCTTGTAAATCCCGTCTAACTTAAGGGGTTTCGTGGGTTTCAGAGGTTAAAAAAAATGGTAAATTTGCTAATTTTTTTTAATATATACAATCATATATTTTATTTGAACAAATCGGCATATCAAAGATACATATTTATGTAAAGAGTATTTTGTGAATTTTTTATTTAAAAATTCCGAAAATTCAGCCGTTGGTACCTCATCTCCCTTGACGTCCAAAAAAAATGCTCTTGCCGTGGGCAGCATAAATCATTATTGGTTCATCAAAAAACCAAAATTATTTCGTTAGTACATGGATAAATCTCGTTTTTGGACGAAGGAAAAAAAATTTAAATTAGAATTTTTGACAGACTTTGAACAAAAAAACTCATTTTTTGGTCAAATTTTCGTCATGTATTGGCTCGAAAAAATTTGTTGTACTAGATAATGTTATTTCAAAGATGTGTGCAAAATTTAAACAAAATCGCTTCATAACTTTTCGAGGAATCATGTCCACCGACTTAAACGAGAGCGTAAGTTAAAGTCGTCTCTAACCGACTTCGATATACCCGTTACTCAAGGAAACAAATGTTTAATAGCCTTCCTGTATGCCTGAGGTGGGTCAGCCGAAAAGTATGCAACATTTTTTTTAACTCGGCTATTTATCATCCGATCTTGATGAAAATTTCAGGGCTTATAGATTTTGCGAATATTAATGTAAGTTTTAAATTTGATCGATATCTCCAAAATTGTGGGAGTTATTCAACATTTTTTATTGTGGGGGCGGGGGTGGGCGTGGCAAAAATTTGAAATAAACTTGATCTGCGTGCAGACAATAGGAGTCTAGATTTCAATTTTGGTTGCTCTAGCTCTTCTAGTCTCTGAGATCTAGGTGTTCATACAGACAGACGGACAGACGGACATGGCTATATCGTCTCGGCTGTTGATGCTGATCAAGAATATATATACTTTATATGGTCGGAAATGATTCCTTCTGCCTGTTACATACATTTGCACGACTTAAGTATATCCTTTTACTCTACGAGTAACGGGTATAAAAATTGAGTTTAGAGATAAACGCGTATACCTGCAACTGACGTGGCCTGATGGGTCATTCTATCTCTTACAATTTTACTAGGATCGATTTGAAATTTTAGGAAAATATTTTCATATTCATATTATCATATTGTACTATTTAATAAAAAAAAAAAATCGATTTTTTGAAATTTTCAAAACCACGTTACCCCTTAAACCTCTGAATGAATACTAAGCAATCTCGGTAAAGATTATTAAACTGAGCAAATTGAACAACAGGATAAAAAAAAATACATTAATGTCAAGAAATAAACAATTGAACTTAACAAAATAGAGGAAAGCTAACTTCGACTGGACCGAAGTTTATATACGCTTTTGTAGTTTGTCTAATTTATATAAATTAAGGTTTTAAATGATTTTCGTCGAACATTCTTAGCTGAGCTATTTGCCAAACTTAGCTTAAAGCTTAAAGAAAGCTACTATTGCAAACAAAAAAGTTTTTCTCATTAAAACTACTTTTTTCGACCGATCCGTCCTATGACAGCTATATGCTATAGTTATCCGATTTGGATCAAACTTGGCAAAATTGTGTGGTAGCATTTAATATTGATCAGTTGCAAATTTGAGAGCAATAACATTGAAAACAAAAAAGTTTTACCAACTATGACTTTTTTTTAAAACAATATATTTTATGGCAGCTATACTATATAGTTGACTGGTTTTCATCAAACTTGGTGGAATTATGTAAAATCATAGAAAACTTATAAATACGAGGATTGGGCACGTTTGCGTTGAAGACAAAAAAGTTTTTCTAACTAAAACTACTTTTTCGACCGATCGTTCTTATGGCAGCTATATGCTATAGTTATCCGATTCGGCCGGTTCCGAAAAATGTGTAGCGTATTTGTAACAAAAGACTTCGTGCAAAGTTTGGTTAAGTTAGCTTTAAAACTGACGGAGGAGATAGCATAGAAAGAGACGGCCAGACGGACATGGCTATATCAACTCAGCTAGTCATGCTGATCAAGAATATATATACTTTTTGTGGTCGGAGAAGTTTCCTTCTATGCGTTACACAAGGGTATAATAAAAGAGTATAAATGTGAAAATGGAAGTCACTGGGGGACATTCAGCAGTCAATGCCAATTCCATGGTCTCTTTCATGTAAGCATTTTGTGTGGAGAGGTAGAAGACGTGCCCTTTATTTTAGGAGTTGGATCATACTCGCTGGGCGTATTAGAGGAGGAAAACTAGGTGAATGCTGCTCGGATGTTGGACCGTTCCGTAGGCTGTGGATACTGCGAAGGTTTAGACTCGGGTGGTGTGCATACATTGCGCAAATGGCATACCGGGAAAAGCAAACAGAGAAGGATTCTCCGCCACAAGTGATGCAGCTGCCGGTCTTGATATGCCTTTTATTGGCCAGATTCCATAAAATTGGTTGCAACTCGCCCAGTTTGATCAGCTCCACTTGTTTGTTCACCTCTCCGTTGTCCAAATAACTAAAGTTTTGTTTTTTGGTCTTTTTTGCTTTAATTTTTTAAATTTTGTGCTCAATTCTCAAAGGTACTTCTGACAATTACCAAACAAGTTTCATAATTTCCAGACCCCCCCCCCCCCTTCGACAATTCGGCTGTTTTAAAAAAAACTAGTTGGCAGGTCCATCGAATTGTTGGTTGCTCAGTACTCGCTCTGACAATTTTCAAGAGCGGATTTTCGGAGCTATGTAATTAGATTGGCTCTGACAAAATATTCAGCGTCTGAGTGCCTAGCTGCATCTTTAAAATAAACTTTTCCAGCAGTTTCAGGTTTTAGAAAAGCGTCGGTTCACTTAACCTGTATGCTGCCACTGTACATGTGTTTTTTTGTGCTTCCAAATGATTAATACAAATAGATTAATTGACTTTTATTTCTTTAACTCTTTTTCTTCCAGCGGCATTGAGCAACAGACCAAAACCTTCTTAGAGGGTTTTAATGAGGTTGTTCCCCTTGAGTGGCTCAAGTACTTTGATGAACGTGAATTGGAGTTAATTCTGTGCGGCATGCAGGATGTGGATGTGGAGGATTGGCAACGCAACACCATCTATAGACATTACAATCGCAACTCCAAGCAGGTGGTGTGGTTTTGGCAGGTTAGTTAACGCAAACTTACAGTAGGTTCATGTTGGAATGGATATAAATTAAAACACGCTTGTTTTTGGGAAGCTGTCAGAAAATGCCAAATTATGCGGATGAATATTCAAATTTGCTTCTTGCGTTTTTGATTTAATTTAATTAACTTTTTGCTCCCGTTTATAGACTTATCACACTGAGCACATCTAACATCCAACATTCTTGGTCATAAACATTTACCATGTCGAAATTTGTCGGGTTTGTAGCATGTTCATATTAGACAACGACCCACTTAAGATTTTGACAAAACAAAAGCTTAAGAATGTTGGCATAACAAATGGTTATTCAGCCTCAAGATGTTGGATGTTAGATGTGCTCAGTGTGATTAGCCTATTAGACTCCAAATTGATTCAAGCCCGTATAAAGTAGTTCAGTTTTGAATTGTAGATATTATTTAAGCTTTGAAGTTTATTTTGGTATGTAGTTAAATATTTTTCGGGTTCATAAGTGGTTCAGGCAGGTTTCTAGCCGGTTCAAACTGTAATAGAAATGGTCCAGTTGTATTTTGTTTATAGTATTTATTCTTCGACCTCATTACTAAGCCAATTTTCTTCATTTCTTTCTTAGTTTGTGCGCGAAACGGACAATGAGAAGCGTGCTCGCCTTTTACAATTTGTGACAGGCACTTGTCGTGTGCCCGTTGGTGGATTTGCTGAACTCATGGGCTCCAACGGACCGCAACGGTTCTGCATTGAAAAAGTGGGCAAAGAGACGTGGCTGCCGCGTTCGCACACTTGTTTCAATCGCTTGGATTTGCCGCCATACAAAAGCTATGATCAGCTGGTGGAGAAATTAACATTTGCCATTGAGGAGACTGAGGGTTTCTGCCAGGAATGAGTGGCAGTCGATTTGTGGTCGATTTGTTGATTAATGTTTAATTCCGATTGAGCGCGCCCCCCTTCCCATCGTCGTCGTCGTTTGTCGTTCATGTTACTGTTATAAATTATTACATATGTATTCCTATGTTCGTCGCTACCACCTACAAAATCTAAAAAAAAACTGTATACTTTGCTACCGCACTGCAATCCTAAACCAATTTTTGCTGCTTTTGGTTACAACGTTAAGCAACGATTTTAAAATTGTTTTATTTTAATTTTGTATTTGATTTGTATATAGTAAATTCAGAATGTTAACCAACAATCAGAGTTTTTTTTTACCAGCCAGCAACTAAATATTCTAAATAACAACACAAAAACTGTTTTAAACTGTTCAAATACATATATAGAAACTATATTTTAAATATATATTAGAGAACACACCGCAAACATCGTGAAAACTTGAAACACCGCAAATGAAATTTATTAGGTTTTTAAGCGGAGAAGAATGCAAGCAAACAATACACTTAAATCAATAATAAACACAATATAGCAATAATTGTTGTTAACAAATTAGAAAACAAAAATCGAAAAAGTAGAGAACAAACTTTGAAAACTATATATATATCGTATATATACATAAACTAAATGGCAATTTGAGTAAAGGGAAAGTTGTGTAAAAGAGCAGCGTGGTTATGTACGAGTATATATATATAAAGGTATAAAATATATATATATATAATTATATTTAATAGATTTTATTTAGTTTAATGCAATGTGTAATGTATTATATAAAATAAATGCAAAATTATTTAGTGATATGCCACAAATGGGAAGCAGAATGTTCATTTCGTTGGTCAAATGGTAAAAGGTTTAGGTTTATGGCCAATCCAGGAACCCGGACACTAGTTTAACTGAAGTTTGATGGTAAATGGTCTACTAAGAATAGCACATTATTTATTCATTAATTTGTGAGTGATAATCTAAATTTAAAAACTATTTTATAAAACCCATACGAGGACCTTCGCCTGTCAAACTTAACCAGAAAAGCTGTGCCCACACTGTGGCTGATTTTCGCTTAGTCAGCTGCCAATTTATTGATGCGTTGATAAATGTAATTATTTTAAGCGCATTTTCCATAAGCAACGCAATGCATATTTAATGTTTTGCAATTAAAATTTAGTTTAAATATGCATAAAACGTATCGAATTTAAAATTTTCCATACAGAAAGGAGTACCTCCCGTTTTTGGTCAACCCAGGAAGTGTGATAAAATCCAACCACAAAGCGGTATTGATAGAATAATAACAACAGCAACAGCAGCCACATCAACAATATCTTCAACGTGGAGGAGACCCCAGCATGTGGTCGGGTGTCTAACCTAGATTTGATGCTGTGCGGTGTTTTCGCTTCTGGTTAAAAATTTAACAAGCTGCTTCATTATTTATTGCGGTAAAATTGCAAAAACGCAGCAGTCAAAATAACAGCAACAAACCCATTTAACAGGATTTGGGCCTGTTACGGCTCCAGGGGCCAAGCCCATACTGTGCCACGTATTGTTTTGTAATTATACGGCGCAAGGGGAGCGGTCGGGAAGAGTTTGCCACTCTCAGCGTGTGCCCCTCACGCTTGGGGACTTTCGTTTCGTTTGGTGCAACCAATTTTCACTTTCATTTATGATTTATGCCTTTATAGTAAGCGACGCGAACCCAACGACACGGCTTGCCTTGAAAAAGGGTAAACGGCATTCTTAAAGAACAACAAACAGAAATGCAATTGGTATTGGTCAAAAATTCTTGGAAAATGCACAATTTTAATATCGATGCTATTAAGGAAGTTTATAACTATAGAAATAAATGTACAGTAAGTCACAGGTGCGTAGATAGTTTTTTGCACTGGGATGGGGGGATTAAATTTTATAAATTTAAAATTTATTTATTGTTATCTTATTTATTTAATTACTAGCAGGTACACGGCATGCGTTGCTACGCACCTTAGGGATTTTAAACACTAAACGAAGAAGTGACGCTTACTTGAAAATTGTCATCTATCAAATCTACATGATATTTTAAACTCATTATACAACTTTTCAAATTGTGCGATTTTTTGGTTCTTTTGATTTACACCACCTATTTACCCGTCTTCATATCAATATAAACTCATATAAAAATGTTCCAAATTTTTAATTTTTTTGAAACCGATTGGCCGACACCTCCTATTTACCCGTCTACTATTACCGTCTATTAAAGTCTTCATAATAATCCAGCTGATTCAAATGCAACAAAATTTGTAAAAATAGAAGAGCCTTTGGGTTATATGCTACAGTGGTTGTAAATTAAATCAACCACCGAAATGGCTTGGACACGACGATTAGGTTTGAATAATTTACATAATTTGAGGAAAAATACTCTTCAAAGGACAATTTAAACGCTTTTGGGTTTACGAATGGTGCTCCCATGATTTTTTTAGGCTGCATTAATATGTATACTGTCGCACAAAACTCATAAATACATATATTTTTGTTCCGTATAACATCCATAATTTTTTCAATTCGTGATATCTTGAAAACAAGAGCTGATGGAGAAAAACTGAGACCAGTTTTGGAAACAATGCACAAAACTGGAACAGAATTGGATACAAAGAAAGCTGGACCTCACAAAAGTGGCCATTTGTCCTATTTGAAAAAGAGCGTTTTTGTATGCCCCCCAACTTAAACAGCAAAAAACTGTCAGAGCCAAAATTTTAAAGTTAGGACCTCGTGGCTTCATATATATCCTAGACCTTATATTTATCTATTCTAAAAAGCACAATAAGATCACAAAACAATTCAGCTTGTGGGGGCGGGGGGAGTATGGTGCCTATTGCAGGCAGCTGGGGCGTATGAGTCAGCGAGCGCGCGCGTGTTTGTTTTGTTGTACAGGGTATTTCGGAGTTGAGTAACTCGACAGCAGTGTTTAATATATTTTCGTATCCTAACAAACCAAATGCACATAGATAAAATAATTTTTTAAATTAATTAACGATATTCATGGAGCTTCTCTATTTTTACCTAACCTTCCCTGCTATCGATATATTCTTTAGTTAAGTAACGATCGCAATACGATCACGACCACAGTCACGGTGTGGATCAGTTCACATGCTCATCTCTAATGTATCGCTTTATCTATCGGTCTTCTCTAATTTTAAATATGTCAACAACGCTTCAAATAATATAAACAAACCTTAAAAATGGATCCTGATCCCAAACAAGCTGCCCAACGCTTAAAGGAATTGGGAGTAACACCGCTAACTATTGATGGGTTGTAAGAAAATGATTTCCAAATGCTAAAAATATGTGGTTTATTATTTAACATATTTTAGAATACAGCTTTATTCACCGTGTACGGAACCGCGTCCACTACGCACCAAGGAACTCTTGGAGAGACAGCGACTGGAGGTACCAAACAGGCAACCCGCTTCCACATCCAAGTTACACGCTCAACATGTCCTGAAGTCACCCAGATCTGGCAATCGAATCATCTTACAGAAAACTCTTGATGCGCCGTAAGAAAATGATTTCATGCTTATTAAAATGATTTCCAAATGCTAAAAATATTTTGTTTATTAATTAACATATTTTAGTATACAGATATTGGCACCCAGCACGGAACCACGACCACTACGCACCAAAGAACTCTTGGAGAGACAGCGACAGGAGGTTCTAAACAGGCAACCCGCCTCCACATCCAAGTTGCAAAATTGCCTCAAGTCAACCACACCAAAACATCTTGATGTGCCGTAAGAAAATGATTTCCTAATGTTAAAAATATTGATTTATTAATTAACATGTTTTAGTATACTGATTTTCTCACCCTGCACGGAACCACGTCCACTACGCACCAAAGAACTTTTGGAGAGACAGCGACAGCAGGTACTAAACAGTCGTCCCGCCTCCACATTCAAGTCACCCAAACCTGGCCACAGTTTGACGGTACCAACGCCATCGCCTTCAATCCACAAGCTCCCAACTTCATTGACCAACCATTTTAAGACCAGGCGACAACTGGATTTTAGTACAGACAAGAAAAAGGATGAAGTGCAGCCAAAAATACAAAATCTGGTCTCTTACCTGAGGCAGGTGAATCAATTCCAGGAAATTACCGCAGCCAAACTGAGCCAATTGAGCATACAGGATTTTGTGAGCATACTAAATCATTTGCTGCCACTTTGTGGAGTGGCACAACAAACTAAATTAAACAAGTTTAATTATATAGAGCAAACAATTAACGCACTCGAGAGCCTAAAGTATCCACACAGAGTCAACAGATCCTTGCTGCTGATGCCTGGCACTAGGCAGGTATTAGGGCCTACAATTAATATATTGGACTTTTTAGTGGATATTGCTTCAGCAGGAAATATGGAAAATGTGCAGGATGAGAAAATCTTTGCGGATTTACCAAAACCAAGTGGAAATTGGTTAGCTGAAGTTAAGGATTATGAGCCATTGGTACAAGAACTTGCAGTTTTAGATACTCAACTCGAAACAGAATCTAATCTTGGTCCAGATTTAGAGCAACTGCTTGAGGAAAAGGCACAGCTTGAAGAAGAACTAAACGCCATTAGGGATAAACAGAATGAATTCACAATACAAGATCAAAAGATGGTTCAACTTCACACTCAATATGGGCGTCAGTACAAAATCCTAAAAAATCTCAAAGTTGCTGTTGCACAGCAAACCCAAACACCACAATACTACTGGGCTCTGTTGAACGATCAATCGCAAAAGTACGATGAACTACAATTCCATCGTCGTCATCTGCAAGACTTGAGCGAACGCTTAAGGATATTAAATCTGAAGCGAAAGAGGTTACGCAAGGAATTAAATGAACATATCGAAGCTTTCAATGTTCAAATGCGTGATATACAATATTCCACTGTAATTAAAATATCCTGCTCCAAACTAGAATTACCTGCGAATACCTCATTGAAAGAGATAATGAATCGTCGTCTTCAATTACTACAAATAAGACAATATATGGATTCAATTGTGAGCAAGGGTATTAAGAAAAGGGAACCATTCAAGGAACTGGAGCCATGATTATGTTATTTAAACTGAAATTGTTGGAATGTATCAATGCCCGTTATCCATGTACTTTTAAGATAATTGTGTCTGATATCGAAAGCTGTAATTGTACGAATTGTATCAAAAATGATATATTTTGGGTGGAAAATACAACTGTTTTACTTGGGGTGGCAATCCGATCAAGAATTAGGACTGTTTCGAACCACGATCTCAGCTCGGTTTAGTGGTGTAAACATTTGGAAGGTTATTAGCATAGGAGTTTCTGGCAGCCAAAAGGCACAATCGTCTCGCAGCTGAGCAAAAGTTTCACAAAAAACGGCCACAAACCAACCAGAATTTGCCCAGTTCGAGTTGAATATAAAGTCAAACCCAAAAAAATGTATTGAATAGAAGAAAAAGTCGTTTAAACTGAACGGATATTCCCTATATTTCTATGAAAGTAAAAATGTGTGAATTTCCCTACTCTGTGATCTTAATTGCTCCATAATTTTTCCTTTTGTTAATAGCGAGCTAACAAAACTAATGACAAAATACTTTCCTCTGCTATTTAAAATAACTTCATTTTCCCCCTCTGCATTTAGTTTAAGTCAGTGGAAGACTTGTGGATTGGCATTAATTTAGTGGCCTTCCCAAATCCCAATCCAGTGCAAGGACAAGAATTGCCTGAAATGCCAGTGCTGGGGTTAGGATTTATAATGTGTTTGTGTTTGTGCTTTGGAGTGGAACTAATAATCTTATTACTCAACTGGAAGATATGCAAGCTAGCTGCAGCACACTGTTGCAGCACACTTTGCCTAGATACACACTCCCTCATATACGCACGCACACATTTGCCTGGCTATGCAATTAAACACTGTGTTGCATAAATTATTTTCTGTTGCAAACAAAATGTTTAAAGCCGGGCCAAATGCAAGGAAGTGTAATAAAATACATGAATTAGTGTAATGGAAATGCAAGCCAAATCCCAGACGAAGCTGCCGAAAATGTAAAATGCAAATTCTCTCATAAAACAACAAGCTAAGAAATTTTGCGCAAATTAAACAATAACAACATGATGGAACACAATTCAAAAATGTTTACATGCTTGCTAAATTAAGGTTACATTCGAAGGAATTATTTTAAAAGAAAAAATGTTTAGGTTCAGTAGTTGCATTCCATTTTAAAAGTAGAAAATTTCTCAAATTCTTGGATATAATAAGATTAGCCTATTTAAATCCTTGCCCAAAAATATGTACGCTCCGTGCCACTTGATTAGCACAACTTGTATGTTTTCGGTTATGGAAAAGGGGTTCTCTTCCTAATATTTGTTTTAACATTGCATTGATCTCTCGTTGTTATGCATTTCATTACCGATAAAGTTGGTCAGTTATATTACATTTACGCTGCAGCGTATCAGCGTAAATAACTACCGCAATGAAAGATCCGCGATGTTACCCGCTGATTGATGTTCCAGAACCAATAAGGCTTGTATTTTGCTTAGGGACCACTTTATTTCTAAATTTTAGAAACAAAATTTCTAAATTTTTAAATTTGTTTTCTTATATTGAAGGTTTATTCTACTTTGGTTTAGAAGAATTTGCATTACGTTTTAGAAATACTTTTTTATAAAATGTAGAATTATTTTTCTAAAATTTTGGGTGAATCGCCACAGGATAAATTTGCCGAATTTCTAAATTTCAGGGCTGAGTGTATTATCATAAAAGATCATAAAGAAGGTTTATTTTTTGTCAAAAAATTGTGGCTGTTACCTTCCAGGACGATGTAACCTTATTCGCTTTCTCTGCAGTAGATTCTAAGTCCATTGTTTTAAATTTTCTGTCTTGCCCTTAGAATTTAGAACTTTTTAGCAGGCTCTAGGTCAATTAGTTATGATTTTCATCATAACGTTTCTAAAACAAGACACGCACTACACCACAAAGGAGGCTGGTTGATCGTATAGCTATTTCATAAACTTCCAACAGTTTAATCATCAGCGATCTTTTGTCCATCTTCAATGGCAGACGCTACCTCATAACAGAACTGCTAAGATCGCTTGGGAATCCTTAGTCAGACTTGTAGCAAAAATTCTAACAAACAGTAGCAAACGCCAAGTCACAGAAGCTTTGTATATGTGTTTGTGGCAGGGCTGCAAACCGGTTTTGAACCGAACCGGTTCGAACAAGGAATTCCGGCTTTGTTTTTACTGTGAACCAAACCCTGAACCGAACCGCGAGGACGAAAATAGATGAAACCGAACCCGTTCCGAACCCAAGCTTTTGGTTCGGTTCAAAAAAAAAATGCTTTTGCACATTAAAATTTATTTGGGTACCCTTCTATGTACGTAACAGCAGACTCGACAATTAGAAATTCGGAAAGTCGGTCAAGCCAGACTATGATATACATTGCACATGTGAAAGTTAATATATGTATACACTTAATATGGTCAGAGATGCTTTGTTCTGGCGGTTACATACATTTGCACAAATATTTTGTGTACCTTTGGTACAGAACATAAACAGACACTAAATCAGAGAAAACTGGCACAAATTTTTCATCTTATACATATACATACCGAAAAACTTCATTGCCAGCTTGCCATGAAGCTTTGCCTGCTTCGACTGCCCCCTACACCTCTTCCCTACAAACAAAAACTTCATGAGGAACTTCATGAAGTTTGCTTGACCGTGTACATGCGGACTAAGGGCCGTTTTCTCATGTTGGTGTTTTTGCAAATCTAGGTGGATTTGCTGCATTTGCTTTGCTCATGTTCAATGCTAACCATCTAGATGAATTTCGTAGCAATCTACTTCACCCTCATTGATTTTAAAACCATCTACATGCTTATGCAAATTAAGTATTTTTGTGTATCCGCACATATGGTCACACTGGAAAATATTTGAAAACTAAAAACTGCTGCTTAAAACAGTAAAGTCTGAGTTGTTATTAAGTAAACCAAAAATGGAAAATATTGGATGTGCCTTTAATATACAAAAACACCTGCAGACATCGCTGAAATTACAGATGTACATTCTGATTCCCCTAGTTCATTGCTTAAGCTAAGTTTACACATGCAAATAATTTGGCTAAATTTTGATAAAAATAGCCATGATTAAAGATTTTACAGGATTAAAAATTTAAACTGTGGTTCCATACGCAGAATAAAAAAGACAAAATTCAGCAGAGTGCAGAGGTGCTGCCAACCTAGTATTAGACCACTCCAGCCCTCCCGGTGTGACCGTGGCGCAAATGCCCGAATTTATAATCAACCTACATGAGACAACCAATTGCATAAAAGCCATCTAGTAGCAAAATCTAGATGGATTTCGATTTGAGCATGAACATGAGAAAACGGCCCTAAGAATGTATCTCGTCGTCAAGTGTATACCTATTGTATTGTTATTTTAAATATATTGGAAAAACATGCAACGAACCAAGGTTCGAACCAAAACCAATGCCCAAAAACCTCGAACCTCAAATTTCCGAACCTTAACCGTTGGTAAATTTTGGTTCGAACCAGCAAACCGGAGGTTCCGAAAAATTTTTTGGGTTTGCAGCCCTGGTTTGTGCATGCCCCGTAATCGGCCCTTCTGTTGTTAGTGGGGGAAATTCTCTCTCCGCAGTTATCACAGGCGCGAATTGTTTGAATTGCCCAAATGTAATCGAACAGAGCTCTTGCGATAAATAACACAACCCAACAGTATTTTTGATGCAAGCCTATTTTGATTTGATTATGTTAATATGGATTGAAATTAACAAAATTGCATCATTGGTTTTGTTCTATCAGCTCTTGTTTCCAAGATATAGCGGAAAAACAAATTTGATGAATTTTTGGCACTCCAGGATTTATGAGGGCAACACTTGGCCCAAATATCTGGATTTTTTAAAACTCAAAGGCGCTATATAAGTTTAACAGAAAATGTCTTAAATTTACTCTAAAGTCAGACAATTATAGTTTTATGGCAATTTTCTCAAAATAACTCATCTCCTCTAAGCTAGTCTTGCAGTCGAGTTTATATTAAAACAACTTATGCATATAGACCAACAAATGCTCTATTTATGAGACTTTTTTGGCACTTTTATCAGCTTGTTTGGCAGAGTGACAGCCTGTATATTAAAAAAATTTATAAGTGAATTAATGGGAAAGAAACCTAGACTACCCACTCTAAGGGCCGATTTCTCATCTTCTACATAAACTAACAAATAGCAGAGTAAATTGTGAGCTTATCTGACACATAGCAGCTATCTGGAAGAAGAGAAATCGGCTCTTAATCTGTATAAGAACTGTACGGAGGCTACTTGATTCAGCATTAATTGTTATATGTTTACATTCATTGTTATATGTTTTCACAATTCCCATACAAATTTTCAGTGGGAATCTAGTTTTCCTCCCTTATAGTGAAATATATATTTTCGGCTTAAACTTTGTAACTTTGCGAAATAAACTGATTTAAATGCCAAAAAAATCACATAATTAAATCATATGTTTGGCTATATGCTCAAATAGCCAAAATCCAATAATCCAATAACCGCGCTAGCTTTAGGAGGGATTCTCCATGTCGAGGCTGTTTTTTGGACCTTTTTTAAAAAAAATCTTATTTGAAAACGCAAAGAGTTTTTCCAATTCTGTTTTTTTTTATTGTGTTACAAACAGATTAAAGTAATCAAAAAAATTTTTCTGCTTCGATACGAGGGCTGTTCAAAAAGTTCTCGGTCGTCAAAGTGGGGGGTCCAAAAACAAAGGTGTAGTGCTGGCGGCCTTGATATCTCCAGTTACACTGAACCGATTTTGATAAAAGTAATTTTGTGATTTTTTAAGTAAAGTAAAAAGTGATTTTTTTTTGACAAATGGCGGCCATTGAAAAAGGGAAAATTCGATATTGGGCCCTTTTTTTCATTTTTCAATGGCCGCCATTTTGTCAAAAAAAAATCACAAAATTTTTTCGAGGGTCAGACCAGAATGGTGACAATTCTGCGTCGATTTCACTTACTTTCATCAGAAAATTGGTTCAGTGTAAATGGAGATATCATGGCCGCCAGCACTACACCTTTTTTTTTGGACCCCCCACTTTGACGACCGAGAACTTTTTGAACAGCCCTCGTATCGAAGCAGAGAAATTTTTTTTGGTTTACTTTAATCGGTTTGTAACACAATAAAAAAAAACAGAATTGGAAAAACTCTGCGTTTTCAAATAAGATTTTTTTTAAAAAAAAACGGTCAAAAAAACAGCCTCGACATGGAGAATCTCCCCTTAAACGGAATGATTTATTTTGAAAAAAAGACCATAAATCTCAAAGTTGACAGACTTTAAAGGCAAATTTAAACACTTGCTGCTTTACTTAAACAACGCCTTTGATTTTTTAAAGATGCATTAATATGTGATCTGTCTCAAATATCTTTAGCCGCCTTTACACTTGTCATATATGTATCTCTAAATGGTTGGCTCTCAAAAATCTCTAAAGAGAAACTATTTTCAAATAGAACCTGTCCCATTTCATCAAAGAAGTCTAATTTTTGCAAATTTTCAAAAATATTATATTTGTTTTATAATGAAACTAGGTCTTATCAACGGCTACGATGTTAGTCAAAAAGTCATTGGGAAGTTGCTTAAACAATGCTTCGGGAGTGATATCTTAAGTCATCGCGGAACTATCGCTCCAATTCATATATGCTCCCATTTCAAACCTGTGCGATTTCAACCGGTTTTTGGACCAAATTGGAAATCAAAATCGCAAAAAAAATTTGCGAAAGCTAAATTGGGAACATGGCTGAATATTTTTTATAAAATCAACCATTTGAAATAAATAATTTCTCATATTTTCATAAGTATGTAAAACTCTTTCGTCTTTGATGTGCTATTTAAATGGGGCGGAGTGTATGTCTGAATACTTGTTATGCAGCGAAATAACTCGACTTGTCTTAGGCGTTGTGTTTGTGGTTTACCTATGGCAAAAACCCAAAAATACCAAGCTCATCTCTTTGGAACTTGTCTAGAAAGTTATGCCAAATAATTATGGCTGAGGTGAGCAGAAAGTTGGAGCGTGCGCTGTGTAAATTATTTCATGTCATTACGCACACTGTCAACTTGGCAGCTCTTTCACAAAGGCATCCGACTAGTGAAATAAGTCCATAAGTTATTAGAAAGTTTGAACAAAGGTTAATCAAGAGTGTGAAGATCTAGCTGGAAAATAATTTAAGATGGTGCAAGATTTTAAAGTTGAAAGACTTGAAATTTAATCGAATATTTATGAAATATTCTTTTTACTTTTTTATCACACTATGTTCAAATGCAATGCATGCTCTAAAGCAGCGGTGGGCACGCCTTTGCTCCCATTGCTCTCAGTAGACGGCGCAGCAAGTGCAATTGCCTCGCTTCGATGCCAGTTTAAGCAACAAAACCCATGCGTAGCGACTACAGGCGTGCACAAGCAGACGGCTGCAAGAATACAAAATATATGGGTTGTTTCTTCTGTTGTTGTTGGACTGAACTCGTTAAGTTAAAGTTATTGAAAATCACAAATGGTTACCAATACCTTTAATAAAAATTTATTAGATCCACTTTTACCATTAATACCACCAATAAAAAAAGCGAAACTAAAAATGCAACGTTTTTTATCCACCCAATGACAAAGTTGATGTCGCTAGAAAAAACATTTGCGGTCGTCAGCCAAAAAACTGAAAGCACTAAAAAATAAGCGATTACCAGCAAAGTTGCAGCTTTCTATGGTATATCGTCGAGTCAAGTTAAAATTTACAAATCGCGCAACGAAAGCAAATCAAATTTGTATGCGAAACGTAGGGCAAAGCTGCTCTGCTCAACCGCTATGGCTACGACTCGCTGACTAACTGTTTTCTATGGACTTCCGCTGAAAACAAAAAAAAAAGAAGAGGGTAAAAATTGTCATCTGCAGGAGAAGCAACAACATGAGATGTCACCATGACGATGTCCACAGCCAATGTCGAGTCATGGCGTTGCAATATTTATGCAGTTTGTGTTTCGTGCGCCATGTTTGACAGATTTTGATGCTCTACAAAATAGATTGGGTATTTAGCCATAACCCAAGTAGTTTGGACACAAAATATTTTGGGAAATTGAATGAAGGTTGTGATATGATCCAAATTTAAACAAGAAGAAGAGCGTAAATTTAAACCAGAAGGAGCATCAATATTGTTCGGTCCTACACAATTATTAAAAAAAATTGTAGTTAATCTTTCTGGTCAATGGTGAGAAGAGTAAACGGAACACGCCTGGCTCCGCACTTTGAAAGCCTCTTGTACATACGTTAACCCAGATAGCCTTATTAACATAAATCGTTGCCTCCCTCTAAATCAAGTTGTTTCACAAACACATTACCTTGGAAGAAGTTCAAGCAGCTATAAAGAATGACCGAATCAAATAAAGCATCGGGAATAGATTTTCAGTGTACCAGCTAAATTCTTCAAGGGAGCCACGCAAATCTTTCTAAGCCAATTAACTGCTGAGATCAACCAGCTATTTTCTGCAGCATCCTTGCACAGAAAAAACTAAAATCATGATCGTAAACGACAACTGAGGACGCATCGCTGCTAATGAGAAATGGCATATGAATTCAGTAACAAACGAAAGGGTTACTTTCTTTAAATGTCGCTGAACGAGACTATCAAATCGGTTAATATAATAAAAAGCACTTGCCACATAGTGTAAAATAGCTAATGTTTGAAGCCACAGCCCGTTCAATTATGTGTAATGCTTCACCGATGTGGGGTATCAGGACATACGAGGAAGTTGAAAGACTTGAAAGATATTTTATACAAAAAGAAGTACGCCAAACTATGCAATCCACATAGAAACTGGTCTTACATACACCCTGGACTCACACTTTGGATACATTTCGACAGAAAGACGTTTGTCCTACCCGAACGTAGTCTGGTATACACCATCTCAAAATTTTTACTGGAACGTATTTTTACCAGGGCTTAATCCCGAAACGATTTTCAGTTCCGGTACCGGTTCCGGTACGTCCCGAATTAAAGGTTCTATTTCGGTTTTCAATTAATTTCGGTTTTCGGTTTCGATACGGTACCCAGATTTTTATTTCGGTATACCGGTACGTACCGGTACGTCCACGTCTTATGTAACTAATATTTCATTCTTGTGATTTGCTCGCAGTAACATAACTGCATTCAATGTGGTTGAGCCCATACAACTTCTTAGCGGATTCATTATAGAATTTATCGCCAGAGAACCTGCGTCAGCTGAAACAGAAAGCACGACTTTTGAAATCTCATACAATTCTGGGAACTTTGTGGAGGTTTCTGACCACCAGTTAAGAATGTTTTCATGGTTGATTAAACACGCTTAAGTGCGAGAAGAGTCTCTCAATGGAAACCAGTAACTGTTTTGTTAAAGATCCATTTTGGAAGATCATTGATTGATTGAAGATCATTGATGGAAATGGAATAAAAATCACCCACAACAAGATTTTCGGTTGAAGTTTAGTTGTGGCCACCTCCGCTGGTTCTAATATGCGTGCAATTTCGCGAACTGAGTCCCACACTTTTCGGTGCAGAAGAAGTCATTATCTGCAGCCCCAAAACTGAAGCAAATGTTGAAGATGTCTTCTGCCAGCAAATATCTAAGCATCTTGTATGTAGAGCTCCAACTCGTGACCAAATCTACGATGCGCTCTGAAAATGTAAAATGAACCGAAACTGTACCGGTACCAACGTATCGGTTTCGTTCCGGTGCTATCAGTTCCATTAATAACGGTAAACGGTTTTCGGTTCTCAAGAAAAAATTTGTATCGGTTCCGGTTAAGGTTCCGGTACTTCATTTGAAACGGTTTAGTTCGGTTAACGGTTCCGGTACCGGTTCCGGTATTAAGCCCTGATTTTTACCTCACTACTTTGCGGTTTGGTGATCTCTGGCTGAAGAACATCTGTACTCCCATTTTCACTATCGCAAAAACTAAGGGTTTAAAGTGAAAAAATGTCATATTTGCATAATTTTTTTTTGGAGATGTGATTAATGTTGGTTTATTTTTTTCATAAACATGTTATAGTCTAACATCTTCTGAAGTATATTTGAAAAACAATTTCAATAACAATATCAATAAGTCCGTGACAGCGAATCTCCGGAGGCGCCTCGAGAAAAAGTTGTTGTGAGGTGAACATCTTAGCTCGTTACCGGAGCATCTGAAAAAAAAGTCGATATTCGTTTAGAAGGTGATCTTCCTGCAATTATAAGAAGTATATGTCCTACACATGTCAAACCTCTATCTCGTACCATCTCTAAGATCTCTTCGTTCATACGGACGGACAGACGGACATGGCTATATCGACTCTGCTGTTGATGCTGATCAAGAATATACATACTTATACATTATAATCTTGGGTTGAGATTATCTCGTCTCTGTTAAATTCTGACACCGTTTCTCTTGGTTTCGAGACTATAATCTTGATTTTAGATTGATTTTTTCTCAGTGTACAGTTAGGCAAAAAAGCTATAGAAAGGATCGTTCTTAGACTTTCTAAGGTCTACAAACTTTCTAGAATTGAGGACAAAATGAACTTAAAATGATAAGCTCTAAAAACTGTGCTACGGAATATGCGAGCTATTTTAAGTCGAAAATGTTTCTAAAATACCCTCCTAGTTTCTAACACTTTAGTTATGGAGTAAGGGTAGATTTCTGGCCTACAGAATAAACATCTTGGTCTTTGGATAACTCATTACATAAAGAGACCTAGTTTCAAGAACAAATTGGAAAAAGCTTTTAGAGTTTTTTAGGCCAAGAACATTTTGAACTTATTTTATGAGGCATTATTTTGTTTAAAGAATGTTTTGGGGTTGACTTTAGAATTTATAAGACTTCGATGCAGAATATTTTAGCACTTATTTGGAGAGTAAATCGGGCTGTACTCAAGACCATAACAAACTAATAGTATGACAAAAAAGATTCTAATAATAGCTCGAAACGTACTTAAAATATCCCGAAACAGTCTTAAAGCAAGTGTTTCGGGATTGAAAACATCGTACTTGAAATAATACTTTTGTTCTTGAATCAAGTATTTGTCGTACTTACCGTACTATTGCCACCGTTTGTACTTGATTCAAGTACAAAGTTCTTGATTTTTTTTCTGAGCAGCAAACTACTTACTAAGCACACATTCACAGGTACAGAGTATATAACAGTCGGGCTGGACCCATTTTCTTACTTTTTTAAACTGGCTTAACAAAAATTTAAAAAAAAATCCAATTGGTGTGGTTCGATTCCAAACCTTTCCACTAAACAAAATGAATATGAAGCGAATATACTGATTTAAGGCACTAAAAATGGTACTCAACTGTTTTGCCTTTGCATACACTGAAAAAATGAAGCAATCCGTCATCAACTCAACACTGTCAATAATTGGTTGATCCCATAATACTTAGCTTAAACCATTCCCTATATCCGATATGAGGATTTATAAAGTATTAAGCACCTTTCCATACAGATTTGTCTTAACATTTACTAAGAGTATTCAATTTCCCAATAAAATGCAACGATTTGTTATTGTAGGTGTGCCAGCGTGACACAGTCATTGCCAAGTGGGAAAGGTTGGGTAGGGGGAATGGAAGTGGAATCAACAACTGCAGCTGGTGGCGCGTGTGTTGCTTAAACGGGACGCAATTGCATTATCAGTAAATTATATCTGTGGGTGGGCGTGAGCCGGGTACGGCAATTCTCACTCGCTTCACGCGCTTCTCACATGATGGCCATGTTTACGGTTCGCCTGTGGCCATGTTTGCCTTGGCTGTGACGGGGATGTTGTTGCGACTCCTGTCTGCTCCTGCTGCTCCTGCTTGTTTGTGCACCATTTTTGGCGCTTTCCTGCTGATTTATGCAAAACTGTGGCATTTTTCAATTGCATTTTACGCTCGTTCTGCAAGTCCTGGCTTCCTTTCGCGTTTGTTCTCTTGTTTGTGCAAATGTGTCTGTGTGTGTGTGTATCTGTGTGTTGTGCAATTTTCACACATTTGTGCTACTTTGCTTTTGAAATGTGCAACACATTGCCCCATCCCCCTCTTCTGTTGTTGTTGTTGTTGTTGGAGGAGCAGCAGCATCTTGCTCCCCTCCTTAGCCGCAGTCAACTGCATTTTATTGCGGCACATGTGTGTTAGCCACGAGTTTGTGTGTGTGTGTGCAAGGATTCATATATTTACCGGAGCCACGCTCGGTTTTGCGCATTTACTGCCAAGTTATAACTTTCACGTGGGTTGCTTTAGTAGTTTTCTGCAAACCTACGTGGCACTTGAATTACGTTTTATGCCATAAAAATCCTTGTACTTCAGTGCAGAGAATGGCTGAGCAGGAAATTCATGCATAGAAGATGTGCGATTTGTGATGCGTGTCACAGTTTAATCAACACGCCCTTAATGCCGTTTATTACACGAGTATGGTGGTCGATAAACTTTTCATTCATCCCATAAATAAATGGCAAGTGACAACTGGAGAGGAAGAAAAATTCTATAACTATGATTACCATTGGCAGGCAGAAAAAAAAAATATGAAAAAAATTTCCATCATGCTTAGCCAAGCCAAACAAAAATTGATGATTCGATGACCATTAATTCTAATCGAATGGATTTAATAAACAAAATTTCTGGCAAATATAGTGGTGCAGAAACTATAAACTCTAGTTGATTTAATTGAATTAAGTAACAGTGTAAATTGCTTCTTCATTTGAAACATAGAAGCTATGTAGACGATGTGAAATCGGTCCTAAAAGCATTAAAAATATAAATTATTGGAGATTATTTAGGAATGATGAACTTAAAAGACCTTCTTTTTCAAATAAAAATTGCTTCATATGTGTATGTTTTAACGACATTTATAATAATCAAACCTTCAAGTATTTGCCGGCTCGAGGTCTCGATAAGTTTGCACATAACATTAAAACAGAAACACATCACAAAACAAAGGAGGCTAGTTGACCGAACAGCTGTTTCATTGGCATCTTTGCCAAATCATCAGTGGTCTTTGCCTGGACAACATCAATCAGCAGCTGCCTCCTCATGCCGCAATGCCATAATCGCTTGGGAACTCCAATGCGACTCAATGAAAACTCTTCAATATTTATTTTTGCTGCAATTTGAGCACAGTTTAACTTTGATCCACACTCAGAAAATTATTTTTCTATATTTAAGAAAATTTCGCCTTAAAATTTAGAAAAAATTTCTATATTTAATTTTTCAATTTCAATTTTTGCCACGCCCCCTCACGTCCTCTCAATTTGGAAAATCACGTCATATCTCCCACAGTTTTGATGACAGATTGTTCTAGAGAAATCTAGTAATCAAAATTATTTATCGATTTGCTGAAGGAATAATAAAGATCGCATGAACGATACACAAGTTATGAGCAAAAAAAGTTAAACAGCACCCCCCACCACACCACTTCCTGCCAACCACCGCTGTATTCAAACAAACACAATCTTTGGAAGAGAGAGAAAAACGTAGAGTTGAGGGTATAACAGCGTATGACACTTATAATGAGCGATCAAATGCGAGCGACGGCATTAACTGGTACAGAGTATCTTATAGTCGGGCTTGACAGACTTTATCACTTGTATTTTATAATTGTTTCCACATTTCTACCAAGTTTAAACTTTAAAGCCAATCGGACATCATTAAGGTAGCTATTTAGGAGCTATCCCATACAAAATCTAAATTTTTTTATACATTTTCCAGAACAATATAAAAATGCAGATATTCGTTACGCAGCATGCATGATGCGATGATTACACATAGCGGACGAGTCGTGAGAGGTTCTCCACTTGCGAATTCGATTCGTATACCTTTCGAAGATCACGTCGCATACGTTACAGGCGAACAGCCTAAGGCGTACGCCAAACAAAACGACAATTTTCACAAAAGTCACTTTTATGTGAATTCTAATGATATTTTCCTTAAAGGGGACATATTAGACTGTAAAAAAAATAAAAGTTCAAGTCCATAAATTTGTATATTTCTCTTTAAAGTGAAGCCCAATATGTCATTCATGTTTGGTTTTTGAGAAATGTCCCCTGACTGTTTTAAATGGTAATTCGCCACATAAGTACACGTTTTTCATTCACTTAAATTTATAACAAATGTGATGGCAAGCTTTGAAACATTCATAAGTGTTTTCTACTTTTAGTGCCATACAAAATTGCACTTTTGTCTGTTAATAATCCCCTTTGGTTTGGACCAAATAGACATTTATGTCTAAAATATCTATTGACAATTTGTCGCACCCAACTAATTGGGCTTTTATAAGGCTTCCCTAATTAGATGATTGAAGGCCGATTACACATCTTCTATTTAGATATCCTGTATGTGTCAGATAAACCAACAATTTACTCAGTTAAATGTTAGTTCATGTGAGGTGTGAAATCGGCCCTAAGCGAAATAATTTATGCAGTTCATATTTCAAGGAACCATTTGTTTTTGCTCCAATTTCAGAAATGGCTGCATTTAATGTACCCTTGTTGGAAAATGTACTGGGATTTGATAGCATTAATTTGCCAGCTAATTGCGTATATAAGCGAAAATATGTCCGCATTTGGGTTTTATGTTGGCCATAAACCAAACATTTTCCATCGCTCTCCCTCTCTCTGACAACTGGCAATTGAATTTATGCACTTTGATGGCAGAATGCTGTTAGTGTTAATCATACGCACTGTTGTCCAGCCAGTTGCACGCAGTGTGGACAAAATGGTGACAAACATTTCAGCTAATATTTTATTAAATCTTGAAAAACAGATGGGAACCAAATTAATTTATTGGCGCATAATTCAAACCCGCTGACGATGATGCATATACCCAAATCCTATGAAATGAATGGACGTGAGTCGCAATTTATGGCGGGTGCAAGGCCACTGCTGCTCCCAAATGAAAATGACACCAACAATGACAATGGAAACGGAAACGGATATGCAATTGTCACGCACACACGCAGAGCCAAACAAACGTCTTGCTCGGGGTGCAATTTTAATGGAAATTTGGTGTACTCGTCGTGGGCAATAAATGAAGCTCCACTATTTCTATACGCTCGGGCCTTAGCTAATAAAAGGGCTCGCAAAAGGGGCCAACCGACTGACAGGCAACAAGCGACTAGACAACAACAGCCTCAAACACTGAATGGGCTGGCCAAAAGTGGGTGCTGGGATTGAGTGGCCACCTCGTTGGCCATTGACGTCAGCCGCGCCTGATGAGTGCAACTGAATGGGTGGGCTAAAGGACCGAGCTGCTGTCCAACACAAGGTAGCAAATTTCATTTGCTTGTTTAACCTGGTGGGTTAGGCAGCGGGGGTATGATGAATGCGTGAAGTAGTTGGTTGGCCAAGCTAATCTCTCACAAAAACGGTTAGACTATGACCAGTAGAGGCAGAAATGTGGAGTGTATGCAGCAGCGGCTGCAAACCTCTTCTAATTTGAAAGGGATTATCTCAGCGTTACTAACAGGCAATGCGCGGATTGCGCGATTTGATGCACTTAGGCTCAGAGATGACCCACATGCAGTTGCTACGTGCAGAGTATTCGCTTATCGGTTTTCTCAAAAAAAAGTGACGACTCTTCCCCCACATGTTTAATCTTTCAATTTGCATATTACATAATTGGCTGCTTTGGTTGAGGGCCCAAACAGGCCTTCAGTTATACACCTGCAGCTGCTGCTGCTTGATCATCGTTGGTCCTGCTTTATGGTTACGCACCAGTGGGGGGTGCAAGTGCCCGGCCACCGGCCAACACTTGACGTGCGCTTATGCGGCACAAGTTGCGCATACGCCGAGTGGGCACACTTATCGAATATGCTGATGCACCAAATATGCAGGTGTGTGGGTTGATGACGTCGCTCCATGTTGATATATGCCACACAGGCTTACAAAATAAACTGTAGTGTGTATGCATGTGTGGCCTACTTACTTACATTGATATCCTCCATATTTGGCGTTCATCCAGTTGTTCTAACAGAATTAGCTTTGGTTTTGCAGTGAAGTGTTTGAACAGGCCAGGACATGTGGTTGGAACAGATAGATTGAGCATACTCCCTAAAATGGTTTATTATAAGTAAGACACAGAGACTGAGAGAGAGCGAGAGAGGATAGAGGCAGCTGCCATTTTCCCTCTGCTATGACGTAAAGGGAAATTAACGGAAGGCTTCTGCCAACTGCAGTGTCAAATATTATGGCTGTGGCCAAAATAAAATGCAATTATTGTGCGTGTGTGTGTGTGTGTGAACTTTGTGCAAGAGCTGTAATTGATTTTGCTTTACTAATGACTTTCACATTGATGATACCCTTTAGCTTACCAAGAAATTGTCAACTGCCCAAGTATGCAAATGAAAATTCTCTCATTTTGGAGTTATTATTTGCTTTCCAAAAGGATCCTTTGTTGTAGAAATTCGAAAGCAGGCTTTGAATATGTTTGTCGAAATTCAAAGCAAATATATTTGAGTATTTATTTGACTTCTGTTTTCTACCCCAGACTAAATTGTGCTCGGAATGTAATATTTCTGTGCAAAATGAATCTGCAATAGCTAACACGTGAACTTATTGATCAGCCCTCGTAAATAAATTTAAATATTTTCATTTAATTTCCGATCAAAAGCAATTTGCAAGACTCCAATGATTCGGAACGGAACATAAATGTGTTAAAAATGTTAATTCGGCCGTGAGAGGGGACGGGCTTAAACTGAAACCTTGAAATCGGCAGCAGACCGGAATAGAGTTCTTTTGCCGCGCCCATCTATAAATTTTGCATTAACTATACTTTAAGTCGACTGCAATGAAGCTTGCATTTCAAGTTGGTTATTGCAAATTTCTTGCCTTACCAAAAAAATTCGATATGGGAAAGGCTTTTGTCTCTCCAGTCTACTGATGAAAGTATCGCGGGAGGTTATGAATACAGCTTTTAGCTTTAAGTTATGAGAAAGTCAGGTCAAACTGCCTACACAGAAAAAATTTTGTTGGTAAATTCAACCAATTCTGTGGTAAAAATGCTCCAACCTATAATCGTTGGTTGAACTTACCGTCAGGTGCAGTAAAAGTGGCTCAACACTGATTATACTCAGAGAAAAAATAGAGAATTTCACTTTTGAATCAAGAGCATTCGTTCTCAGAAGAACGATAAGAGCGAAAATTTCTTGATCCAAGAGCAAAATTCTTGATCCAAGAGTGAATTTTTGATCCCGAAATTCTTGATTCAAGAGTTTCAGTACTTGATCCAAGTACGATTAATTCTCAAAGTGAGAGACTCGACCGACCCAAGCGACCGACGTGGTGTTGGTCCCCCCATTCACCATCAACCACCACCAGCTGTGATTGATAACAAGACAACCGCATAGATAACATTTTTATTTCATACCCTGTTCCCATTAAAAATGTGAAAAGGGGATCCTGAAGTTGTGCAAATATATGTTACAGCCAGAAGGAAGCTTCTCCGACCCTATAAAGTGTATATATTCATGATCAGCATCAACAGTCGAGTCGATTAAGTCATGTCCGTCTGTCTGTCCGTCTGTATGAACGCATCGATCTCAAACACTATAAGACAGCGATGTCCAGCCGTATTCTCTTTGGGTACGTTTTGTTTTTGTAATTGCACCGAAGATAGGAAATCAATGTTCGTATACATGCAGGGCGCGAGGTATAAAAAAGGACACACATGCAAACGATTTCGTGTGTATGCCTCGCGTAGAAAAAAAAACCGGTTTTGTTCTCTTCTTTGATTGGTGTTTGCGCGCGCAAGCAAACTGAAATTATTTTGCCAAATCACTTTGGATGTGCATCACACACTTTGAACTTATTTGTCAGGAAAAATGCTGAACAAACTCTGCAATTCTTCCTTAACGAAAGCAACGGCAATTTGGAATGCTGATAACAGATCCCCAGTAACTGTAGATGAAGTTAGGAAAATTTGTAAACTTAAATTGGAACAGTTTTCATGCCATCATGAAATAATGTTACTGACATTTTCGCTAAGCCTATTGATCTTTTGCAGGGTGGATCTCGTTGATATTTGGGATTGTTCTGCCTAATTTACTTCTACTAATACATCAACTTAAATGCTTGAATAATTTTGAATATTGTGATCCACTTAAAGATGCTTTTAAAAAAGTTTTAAAACGATTTTCTTTAATTGAAAACTTGACTTCGAGCGAGACAGAGACAATGGTTTTGTCCACTATGATACTTCCAAAATTTAAATTGAACCATATTAAAACTAAATTGTAAAGTGTTTGAAAGATTGGCTTGTTGAAGAAATTATGGAAAATTTAGAAACTGTTGTCAATGAGAGTTTAAATACAAAGGATTCTGAAGACTTTTAAGCAACAGACAAGGTGACGAAATATTCGAAGATGTTGTTATGTTAAAAAATCGAGATAGCATATAAGAGAATAAGCTCAATATTCCATTTTTAAACCATTCTTTTAAATTTAAAAGTACCTTTTTTGTACCTTTACCTAGGTACTGGAAATTCCGTATACCTTTTACCTTACCTAGGTATATTTTTTGACATGTTACCTTGATACGCTTACCTGCAGCGCGTACAGATAGATATTGCTGGTACTGCATTTGCCTAATCACTGTACACCAATAACACCATTATCAATTCTTACAGTAAAATTTATGAAATGTGTGTGAGAACAATTCAAAAAAATAAAGAAAAGGGTTTGGGCAAGTTTAGGTAATTAAGGTTTAGGTAAGTAATGGAATTATGGAGTTTGGAGTAATAGTTTGCTTTTCCAGGAGATCAATGTAAATCGGCTAGGATTGGAGGACAGCTTTCGCAGTCGGAGTGCTAATCACGCCAAGAGTGGAGAGATGAGTAAGCTCCATGAATGTCGCTTTTGCCAGATTTGTTGATCCAAGAAGGTTTTATATGTGCTAGTGTCAACACTTTGAATTTTTCTATTACAGAAGGCTGATGATGAGGAACTTTAGCCAGGCACTAAGTGATTCAATTGTGGATGTCGAACGGATGAGATGTTTAACTTCTCAATGGTCAGTCTTGGCACTTCAAGTCGAGGACGAAATCTCCTAATCTTTGCCGTTGCGTTACCGTGAAGCCATGACCCAAACAGTCGATTCAGCCCCTTCCCTAGTCGTGTCCATAGAGCACCATTTGCCTATTGGAGCAAATTATTGAAAAATTATAAACAAAGGACATGACAGACCTAAAAATCATTTATTTTTTTGCGATTTATTTACGTTTTATATCTGCCACCTCTTGGATCTTTGCTGCAAGTAAGGGTTAACCTAACACTGTCGAATCCTAGGTGCCTTCACTACCGCTGCTTGCAAATCACATAAAGCTATTGTAGCAACTGCTGCTGCATTGGAGGCAATCATAACTATTTGCTGTTAATTAGTTCAAATTTTCCCTCCAAGTAAATTTGGAAAACAAATCAGCTAGAGGTGGGCGTATACGCAACTAGACGATGAAATAATGTGCAGAGATTTCGCACACTTTTCGCAAGTATCTCCATACCTAGGTTTATCGATTATTTCGAAACCACTGTTGGATGTTAGATGGGGAAGATTCTCAAAAGTCTTCTTCTGGCTCGGACACCCTCTACTACCGCCAATCTACCACCATTACCGAAGATCATCATTTCGGATTTCGGTAGCTTAACCTTCATGCCCCACATGGTGCAATACTCCTCCAGCCGATTTATAATGTTTTGAAATAGTTCGTGCAAACCCCTCAATTACCAACTTTAAGCAAGTGGTCGTCACCAATTAAAAAACAAAACTGACAACAATAATTTAGAAGGAAAATAAAAAGAAAAAAGGAAAGCTCGCATAACAATTAATTAAATGAATATTCGTTTTGTACAAGTTTTGTGTCCGTCTGTTTCATTGTTGTGCAACACACAGAGAAAAAAGTGAAAAGTTAGGGTAAATAAGAAATTGAAAACACTGAAAAATGAACACCATAATTATCAAAGCGTAGTGGAGCAGGTGACACGCAAAGTGGCCGGGGGAAGGGGCTTGGAAAGTAAGTGCAAAAGCAGACGTAAGCACAAAAACAATTAAAACTTCTACCAAAGTCAAAGGCAAAAACTTGCCACAAACAATTAGCTTTCAACTTATAAACATATAAAAGCAGGAGCGTACAGCTTGCCTGGCTGCCTTTTGCTTTAGACACTCGCCCGGAGTTGTTCACTCATCGATACAATGATTGACGGTTACGGAACAACGGAACAACCACAACCAACGCCCCGGATAGCTCGGAGCTTCTATCGCATACCACGCATCTCTGGCTTGATTGTGGGTATTTGGCCACAAAGCCGACGCCGCTGCCACACCCCTTTGCTTTTTACGTTCAGCTTCTTTGTGGTCTTAGTTGGAGCTGTGGGCGAGAATCTCTATGGTTGTTTACACCTGGACAATCTAGTGATTGCCCTTGAGGCCTTCTGCCCGGGGACTACCAAGGCAGTGTGTGTGCTGAAGATGACGATTTTCTTTATGCATTATCGGGAGTGGCATGGATTGATTCAACGTTTGCGAAAGATGCTGTGGGCGAGCAGAAATGAAACGGGTCAAAGGATGCTAGATGGTTTGTCTACCACAGCGAATCGCTTTAGTCTGTTGTTGCTCAGTTCGGGATCTATGACCAATGCTGCGTTTAATATTCTGCCTTTGGTTATGGGTTTGTATCGCTGGTGGAAACAGTTGCCGGGTGAACTGGGTCTGCCTTTTAATATCATGTAAGTGCATAAATTTCCAAAAATATGACCAAATTTCGAACTAAAATATAGGGGAAACCTAAAGTAACGCCCTTGTATCGAGTTCGCCAACTGCCCTAGGCGAACCTGCTCTTTTTCGGATCGTCAGGAAATCTCTATACGAAAATCTCTAGAGATTTCAGGGACACCTTCAAATGAGATATTATATAGCTATATATAAAAAAAAAAATGAAATCGGAAAAAGGAGCAAAGTAGAAGACCCCTTTAAGCGAGAGTTGAGTTCTAAAATAATCAAGTCTCTATTCCAAGGATACTTAGGGCCGATTTTTCATCTTTTAAATAGCTGCACTCAAAAAAAAATCAATCCATACGGGATCAAATCAATCCCAATCGGTAATGAAAACAACGTAATCCCGGATATTCTTGACCCGATCCGAAAAAGGATTGAGTTGATCCGACTTTTTTGATCCTAAAAAGAATTACATTTATCCCTGGGTAATCTTAAAAAGATTGAGTTAAGCAAAAAATTCGACAACAATTTAATCCCAATCCAGGATCATTTTAAGCATGTTCGAGATTGTTTTTGAGCTCGATATGTAATATTGAATTGATCCCAGGAAAGGTACCTTTCTCTTCTTCCTTTCCTCCGCCATATTCCATAGGACATCCTTGTACACTTCAAGACCCACACTAGTTTTGGTTTATTTAAGACTTCTGAAAAACGAAGAAATTTAAAAATTTATTGGGATCATCTTGGATTCGAACTCACGACCATACGCACTCTGAACACGAATGGAATGGCATCTCATCGCTCACGACCATCGTCATCGTTTGTTGCCGCATGTCAAAAATGCTGCTTAAACTTTGTCGCTCTCGCTCTCAAATCAAAAATGCTACTTAAATTTTGTCGCTGTCGCTCTCTTAACTATGAACATATGATCTCAAAGGGGACTGAAGTAAGCACATTTGGAATGATACAAGTTCGAAAGGCTTGGACCATTCCCTGAAAGCTTGAATTGTGTCGAATATCCTGAAAGTCGAGATTGAATTTTCAAGTTCATGCCGGGCTTACTCCAAGATTAAAAAGATTGAAAATATCCTGACGTTTTTTTCTCTGTGTGCTATGTATTAGAAAAACTTACAATTTACTCTGTTATTTGTAAGTTTATGTGAAGTTGAGAAATTGGCCCTTAGTATGTCCTCTACTTGTGGTTTATCTCAGGTTTTTTCAAAAGTCGATTACTTATTTTTACGTGTATTCGTTATCAAGAAAGTCTTCTACTTACCAATGAATGCACCAAACTATGCCATACATATTGTAACGGGACTTGCAACACTATTTCAATATACCCTACAACTGCATTTTAATTATGTCAATAAAACTATACAGATGGAACCGTCGAGAATACCAAGAATCATTGTTGAGCATCTCTTGGAAAGTAAGTCACAGTTGTTCCAAAAATGGAACATTCTGACGAGAGAATATAACTCACGCATGCAAATGATAGCAGTTATGACGAAAGCTAGACAGTTTCGACAGAAGCCAATTCGAGCCAATTCAGGCTGAGAACTATTGAATGATGCAAACAACCATAAACCTAGAAACGTCTAAAACACCACTTTGATAGTTTCTATACGTATATAAAAAAATATCTCGAAAATAAAACTTTTTGTTCAGTGAGTTCACTTAATTTTGGCAGTCTCAGCTGGTGTCATAACACTTTCCTTTATGCCTTCCATTTCAGACTTCCCTCCTTTGCCACCCAGCCAAAAATGTTTCCGTTCACATATCTGCTGTTGACCGCCTCCGGTGCGTGCACTGTATTCACTTTTAGCTTCGTCGATGGTTTCTTTCTCTGCAGTTGCTTGTACATTTGTGGAGTTTTTCGTCTAGTGCAACAGGATATACGACAGACATTTGACGATTTGAAGGACGGTGAGTGTCGGCTAGGAATGAGTGCATGGTCTGACTTTGCTGATGTGCATTTTTAGTGGAGATCTACACAGCGTCCATTAATGCTGGGATACGTAAAAAACTGGGAGCTATCATCGAGCGGCACAATGCGATTATCGATTTGTGCACGGACCTAACGCGCCAGTTTACCGTTATCGTTTTAATGCATTTCCTGTCCGCAGCTTTCGTTCTATGCTCGACCATTTTGGACATCATGTTGGTAAGCCTTGGCGGCCGTTTAAAAGTTTTTCCTTGTTTTTGTGTGTGTGTCGTGTTTGGTTTTGTTTGCCTTCGCTGGCAATTTATAAGCGGATGAATTGTTACTGTGCCAAAAAGTTTTTAATGCTCCGTTCACACGTATTCCGGGCCACTTGGCAAACGTCTGTGCTCTCATAGGGGAATATCTGCATGCAAAAGCTTTTTGGTATGTGTGTGGAGTGGTCTTTTTGGTGGTTTTGTTTAAAGTGGTTTTGCTGCTACTTATATAGAACTTGGTTGTGTGTGATTTGTTTGTATTAAGTTAAGTTTAGTTGATAAGCGGTCTCATTCAAAACCAAAGGAAGTGGGAGAAATGGGGCGCCTAAAGGTAGGCAATGTTATTTTAAATGGGCTTTTGCATCAAAATGAAAGTTATTCTACGTATGAGATCAAAAATCACCCTTAATAGTGCGCTTATTAAGAAAACATTCAATTTCCAATCCAATTTGGCTAACAGCCATTGGCTTCTCAATTAAAAGCGGTTCTTATCTCAGCTTCTGCATATTTTTCTATTCCCTTCTTCTTTCATTTTCAGAATACCTCATCGTTGAGCGGCTTAACCTACATCTGTTACAGCGTTGCGGCATTAACGCAACTTTTTCTATATTGCTACGGTGGTAATCATGTCAGCGAAAGTGTAAGTGAGCCTTGTCCAAACAAAAAAGAAAAATCATTTTTATCAACGTCATTTGTGTTTTGTAATTTCAATTTGGCAAAAGCATAAAAAATTATGTGCCATACACAAATTGCACTTGTGATAAAATTTTAATTACACAATCTCATTCTCTCCTTTTTCTCTCAAGGCAGAGCGCTGCTGTGGCGGACGTGCTGTACGACATTGAGTGGTATAAATGCGATGCGAGTACTAGAAAAATGATTTTAATGATATTGCGCCGTTCGCAGAGAGCAAAAACAATTGCGGTACCGTTTTTCACACCCTCACTGCCGGTCTTCGGTTCGGTAGGCAATGATAATTTGGAGATGAGAACGTGATTTGGTTTTTGGAATTAGTGTAGAGAGAGTGTATATAAGTAGATTACTCATGCTTCGTTAGTCATTTGGAAGTGGATAGCGGTGGAAAGCAAAGTCTATTTCTAAGATATTCATCTCAAACTAAAATCTCACATTTATATACCCAATATCTACAATATGTATATCTTTCGTTAAGTACGGCTAATGAATAGCTGAGTTATAAGAATACCAGCAGGTACACGGCGTGTGGTGCTACGCCTTTAGTATTTTAAACACAAAATTAAAAAGTGAAGCTAACTTTACAATTACTCTTTATACAATTTAGCAAATTTTAGAGTTTGGTAGAACTTTTGATCGTCACTATCCTCAACTCAAACGTAAATTTTAAAATTTTCGCACCTTTTTGACAGTTTGTTTCTATTTACCTGTCTTTTTAACCATCTATTTACACGTATTCAGGACAGTCTAAGCTCATATATCGACCGTTTGATCTACACATCCTATTTAACCGTCTATTTTCCAATTTTCATGACAATCCTAACTCTTATAAGAATTTCACCTCCTATTTAACCGTCTACAATTCTTCTCTTCTTCTTTTTTGGCCCGATATTTGCATCACAACCGCTTGACGGTTTCGGCCTTTGCTACAAATGCCCTCCACTCGCTTCTGCTTCGTGCGAGCTGTCACCAGTTGTTCACACCAAGGTTGGAAATGTTTTTCCGCAACTGATCATCCCATCTTAGTGCTCTGCTTTTGCCATTTCCTTCAAAATCAGAAACCTTCGATTTGTACGCCTTTTTACTGGAGCTTCTTGCTTTATGCGCTTGTCCAGACTGGTGTCCCCATAGGGTGCAATCGGTACGCGATTCATTCGAATGCGGAATCCATTGCCAACATTTAAAGGTCCATAAGTCCTTCGAAGAATTTTTCGTTCGAACACGAGATTCGCCGCATCATCCGCTGTTCTCAATGTACATGCTTCCGGGCCGTATTGCAGGACTGGGATGATAATCGACTTGTACAGCGCTATTTTCGTTTTTCGAGAGAAGGCTCTGCTCTTGAACTCCCTACTGAGCCTGTAGTATCATCGGTTGCTGTCGCTGGTTATCATCGTACCGAGGTAGACAAAATCCTCTACAACCTTAATGTTATGCTCTCCCTGTGTAACAAATTGTCCAAGACGCGTAGACTTCATGACCGTGGATACTAGGTACTTCGTCTTGTCCTCGTTGACCTCTAAGCCCATCAGTTTAGACTGCTTCTCAATCCCTGGAAGCGCCCTGCTTACCGCCCGTTCGTTTTTGCCGAACGGGCGAAAGAAGAAATGTGCCCGATCTGTTGGAATTTGCGACAATTGCCAACTATTAAATGTTCACGATAATCTAAAAGCAGTATACAATTTCACTAATCGGCCTACTCCGCTTATTTATCAGTCTACAATGAATGGCAATCATCAAACTTTCATAATAATCGTAGGTAAGATATGTAAGATTTGCAAATTTCGCAATATTTTGAACCGTTTAATCTAACGTTCAAATGAAAATTTGGCGAATTTCGGGGTTTTTGGACCATTAAAAGAAAAGTTATATAGCCTCTGTCCTATTACAGGTTATTAACGATCTGTGAGTCAAATTTAATCAGAATTTGTTCAGCTATTTCTGCGTAATTGAATAACAAACATATAAACTTTCACGTTTATAATATTAGTAAGATCACCTTCTGTCATATATTTTGGTTCCGGGTGCGGTTTCTGTTAAGAAAAAGACATTTCCATACTTTTCGGCATTTCCTTTAGGAACACAACTTTTGTCATATATTTGGGGTCAGCATGCGCTTTGTACTAACATAAGGTTAATATGTTAACATTAATGTTAATGCTCTGTTAATTAACATAATGGAAAAATATTAAACATTTATTCCCCTGACCAACGGGTATATCAAAGTTGGACAGGGCAGACTTTAACTTACGCTTTCGATTGTTCAAATGCGTTAAGCATTTTATTGAATTTTACGCCCACTTAATGTCCAGGTTGCAATAGCGCAAACGGCCATTGCGTGCCTATCGCTGACGTACACTATTACATCGCAAAATTTTATTAGAATTCACTGGATATTCCATTAATTCAATTAAATTACAGTTATTTTCAAATTATTTTTTAACTAAAATTATATTTCCAAACAGGGGTTTTCGGACAATTTTATCTTTGTTAGTCTGCACTAAAAAGGCGTGTGAAGTAACGAAAGGTGAAGTAAAAATCTTATAGAAAAATTTTGGCAGGAGAGCAGACGTAAAATTTTTTGTATGATATTTTTACTTTACTTCTCGTTACTTCACAACTGCTTATTAGGCTTAAATATAAAATTTGATTTCATACGCTGTTATTTCTCTTGTCTGAGCACTCATATGGGTTGCCTACATGATACAATAATTATAAGGTAGCGCAACCGGAAGAGTCTTTTCGCATGCGCGAGAATTTATCGAACTACAGGGATAAAACAGACACAAAATCCGAGGCCATTCAGTCGTTACCAACTTTTTTTTTGACAGCTTTCCATAGAAGTGTCTCACTCCGTCAGAAAATCGAACCAGGCCGACCAAGGCAGACTGAGAATATCGAATCTGCGCAGTGCATCACCTTGTATATTTATATCATGGGTTGGCTATAAAAAACCTTCGTAGCTATGAATTTATTGTCAAAAACTTCACAGGCTTTATTTAGAAAATGTTTTCTAGTATGAGCTGCTTAGATTGACTATTACACTATCTGGGCAACTGTGTTGTCAGACCAAAAACAGTCACCCTTGGACTCAATGAAAAAGGTAAAAAAAATGACATTTCACCTGTGTTTTCTTGACGTGCTCTTTGCTCAATCAACGAGAGTTATTTTTCGCGGGCGAGATCTGCCAAAAGTGTCTTTTGAGCATGTATGTGTGTTGCGCGCGTGCCTCAGTAAACTGCAAATGTGTATGTGTGCTTGTGTGCTATTAAGTCCCCCCTTCCTGTGGTTAAAATCTAACGCAACTACAAAAACTTAGCCCAATAACTACAAAAACGACACTGCGCTGAGACTTGGCTCGTTTTGCTCAGATGCTTATAGTACTCAGCTGCTGAGAGGCGAACGAAATTATTCCCATCAATCTGTTATCGTAAGATAGCTTCGTATGTTTCTTTTATCAAGAACTATTAAACAGAAAACACGAGAAAACCAAATCTAGTGTTCTGTTGAGAAAGTGGACATTTTGGTGAGCAAATTGGTGGACCATATTTTGCAAGCTCTATTTTTTTAGCAGCCAACTCATGTGAGAACTCGGACAAGTGAAATAACAGCTTTTATAAAGAAATAGTACTACCTAGCGAATATCACATTTTCATTACACATAATTGGTAGACTAATTTCCCAGCTTAAGTTCCAATCCAGTCACGCTCTCATCTCTGCTGTTGCTGTTGATTATGATAATAAATGTTTATGTTTTCTATTTTCTTTATTTCTTCTGCTCATCTCATTTTACAGATACTTAGCACAACCGGCTCATACATCACCCTGCTGAAGACATTTCTATAAGCCTATGCGGCGTATGATTGATATCCAAGCAATGGGATTCCGAATTGGCCATGCGCCACGCGCCATGCGTGTTTGTTCTTGTTAAGCATTGCTTATTCAAATTAAATCCTCAGCCCTGTCCTTGAGTGCAACAAGTTGAGCAGTTCCATTAATGTGGTTTCGTTTCACCGTAATTATTTTACTTAAATATTACGCCGCGAATTTTTCCCCCATCTAATGAAAAACACTTGCGGCTATGGCCACATTAATTGGGTCACCATCTCTCCCCGTCTTAATGGCGCCATCTTGCGGCCCGCAGAAGTTTAGCAGCACTTGTTGTGTTATTTTTTCCGGCAAATATCAATTATAATTTGTTGAAATTCAAGAACCAACGCGCCTGCCTGAGACGTTTATTAAAATAAGTAAACGTTGTTTTTTTTCTTTTGCTCCACAAGTTTGCTAGGGCGTGGGTACTTCAAGAGGAAAAGTAAGGGAAATTATGGCAAGTTTTCTGCGGGCTTGCAGGCGGAAGAAGGTTTCATTTTGTATTACTCCAATGTTTTAATGAAAGATTTTTAAAGCATTTCAAAATAAATTATATTTAAAGTAATGTAAAACTTTTGGGTATGTCAAAGCTGATATTTTAGGTGCCAGACTCTCATCTTTTTCATATGCGGAACAATAACTGAGTTATTTTTAAGTATTTTAGATTCTTTTTTTCAAAATGTGTGCTCTTGCCGTCAGCTTAACACAAAGTTTTTATTCTGTTTAATTTCTTCAGTTATTACAATTACTTGAATTTAGTGGTCGGCAATGGCAGCAGAGCAGCTGCCTTTGGCAACTGAGAAAATAATCGGAAACTTTTACAGGAAACGGGCAAAAAGATTTCCAAAGCTTTTCAAAATTGAGAGGCAGCGCAAATTTGTTTTCTATTACTCATTCTCCATTTTTTTTTTTTTGGCGGTCCGGATTTTGAATTTGGGTGATTTTGATTTCGGTTTCAGTAGCACTGATAGTTTTATTGTTTTTATTGTTTCTGCATGGCTTTTTTGTTCTACACACATACCTAATTTGTGTGAATGTGCGTCGTTTACTCTCGCGATCACTCTCTCGCTCTCTCGCGCTCGTAGCAAAAGCGCCCAGTTCAAAATGCTGCCTGAGCGCGATTCCTGTTAAAGTTGTTTTATGGTCAGCAGTGGCTGAGAGCAGCGAGCTTCAAAGCTCGTTGATGGATTGTGCTTCAGCCAATTTACTTGCTTTCTGTACTCACCAATTCACACATTCATTAGTTCGGCTTCCGTCTGTGAGAAAAACACGAGTGCCTTCGGTGCTTAACAGACAGACTTACAAATACTAGAGCGGCGGCTGAAATTCTGCCCTCATCACTGTTTCCATTCTTTATTAGCAGTTCTTGCTTACTTTTTATTTATATTACCCAGTCCAAATACAAAACGCAATCCAAAATATGCATACATTTTCAGTTTATTTATATTTTTTATTTATTGAAAGAATTCATTCCATTGATTTATCAATAATTTTTTGTTTCGTTTGTCATCACATAAATTATCTAAAATCTGCTTACCTTTGCTTACGTGTAGTAAATTCATGCCTACCAATATTTCTTTTCCATTTATTAAATTATGCACTACACTTTATAGGTAAATTGAAATTCGGTAACCAACAACTGGATACAGAATTTTGTTTATGAATTTTCATATTATCTATAAATTAGTTTTAAGTTAAAGGTAAATGTATTTTACAATTTTTGCAAGTGTGCTTTCATTGTGCCACCACCGACTGTTGGAGACAGCCAGGCTAATGTTTTACTGGAAAGAAGGCGGCAGTTTAATGAAATCAAATACACAAACATATGAAGCTGCCGTATCCTTGTGGTATTTACAAAGAGTGTCGACGACTTGTCCTCTTCCTACCTCTCGTTCTTTGCTTCTTTTCACTTTCAGTTTTCTCTCTGAATGAAATGTAAATATTTAAAAAAAAGAAAACACATTATGCTTGAAAGGGAAAGCAAAGCCAGAAAGGGACAATGAAATGTCTGCCTTGTTTGCCTTTCTAAAACAAAAAGAAAACGTAATTTGCCATATAATTTCCACACTGCAATAACGTTCTTAGTTGAGCCAGCAGCTGAGTCTGACAACTTTCACCACCAGAACCGACTCTACGGTGTCCAGAGGAAGACCAGCAAGCCGATTCGCAATTTCAAACCGAGGCCAAACAAAGCAAATCCAGCGCTTTTCTGCATCGCTGCGGGATTCTCATCTGTAAAGAGCATGTGAATATTTAAAATTAGCAAAGGACACAAAACAACTTAATTTAATTGTGAAATTCAGATCCAAAAAAGACCCAAAAGTCTGCCTGAAATAAATGACATATGCGAATGTGTGTGTGTGTGTGTGTATGAGTTCTTTTCTTTCTCCTGTGGAGCATCATTTGTCAAGACTTTGTTGTCGTCTCAACACAAAAGTCAGTCCACAGAATTCACAGTCACAGATTTTTTGGGTCCAATGGGAATAAGGATAGACAGGAATATGCCTTCAGTTTGTCAAGCAATATAAATTACCTACATATGCCAGTGAGTATACAAAGTTAAATTGGAAGACTACCAGAAAGGGGGGAATTAAGACTAATTATGTTTAAAGCAAACGAATTATGACAAACAAAGAATAAATGAAGCCACGGTTTCTTGATGAAAATTTGTAAGTTACGCATATTTGAAACACCCTTAAATAATTGCATCTATTGTAGTAGTATTTGAATTTTCTATTGTCCTATAATTTTGCAATGCATAAATTTCCCCTGTTTAGAACATTTAACCATTATTAAAAAGTGGAATCTATTGGGTTGAAAAACAAAAGAATAATTAATTTTTTGAAAAGTAAAAAGTATCCTGAGCATCTTTAACTAGCAACTTTTAATCAAGAATAAAATGAGCTGATCGTAGAAGTAGGGAGGACACCAGCCGCTCTTAACCTGTTGAGAAATGCTCACTGAGCATCATGACTCGGAAGAGAATTGGTCTGCAGGAAGCAACACGGCCACAATAGTGTACCAAAAACTGCATCGCGCCGAATGTGAGCGCGTTCGAGAGAATCCTAAGTAAGCCTAAAGACATTCCCTCCCTGCGAAGTAGTTAGAGTCCCACACTTTGATCGCAATCCTCCATAAAAAATGAAGCGCCGCAAGAAGATACAAAGACTATGAGGTAGGACCAACCTACTGCGGCGAGCTGTTCTGATAAAGTGGCTTATAACCTGGATTGTGATGGCAAGAGGGGATCTGTTATGGTCGAACAGCTGTCCAAGAATGATTTTGCACGGTGTTAATTATATAACAGCAAGTATGCAGATATCATCAGCATTTTATAGGGAGATGCCCTGTTGAAAGGAAATTTCGTCTGCGTTGCATTGAGAAACGCAAACTAACAGCAGCAGAGGTACTCATGACATGAAGTAGATATTCTCTTAACTTATCTGTTTATGTATGTTTGAATGCAGGTGTAATGTGTCTGATTATGAGCGAGTTGTTTTGTGATGATATAAAATATGTTTGGTGTCAAGTTTATTGAATGGGAGGTAGTTGCTAAGTTAGTATATTTGTCTGGAAGCTCCCTAGGGAAAAGTTTTTTGAGGCGTCGTCTTACTCTACTTCCTGCTTTCTTTAGTCTGCGCAGGAGCCTTCTGGCTAGTGTGTTGGGGTGACTTCTTAGTCTCTCCACGTAATCACCTGCCTGTTTATTGATTAAGTCATAAATTTAAGTCTTGATTTTCGGGTTTAGCTGGCTAAAACTTTGCTTATGATCCTGACAAAAATGTAACAAAATTTCCATAATTAGTGCAAATGCTTAACTATATGATAAGATGGTTCCAATAAATGTCCGACAAAAACAATGGAGTGTAGCAGATGGTTTAGTATGATTAAATTGCTATAAATCAAGAAAAATTTGACTTTGAAAACCAATTTCGACACCATTGGCATTACTTATACCGCGTGTTTGATTTTTCTCAGTTGCTTTGTTATCTAGGATTCATAATACAAAATTCTAGAACGGAAAAAAGTATGAAAATTGGATTTGAAAATATCTTGGAAACGGAAACTAAGATATGACTTAGACATCAACTAGTGTTCAGCATGGGTAGACAAGCAAGAATTAGTTATTGATGCTCGGGTGACTTTTTACTGTAGAACAGTGTTATTAACATTAGTTTTCTTTATTAGCTTTAGTATTATGTTCAAAAGAATTTAGTTCATGAACTTTTTGTTTCGGTCTCGGAGGACCATTTTAGGGAAATGCCAAGTTGTGGTTGCTGTTTTATGTAACCAGTGCCGATTTCGTTGGGTTAGTGGGTTGCAAAAAGCAAAAAGGAAGCAATTTCACTAGAAATTGAGAAACGAAAAGAGAAAGTATTAATATATTAATTAAGAAAACATCACTCTCCCAATTCCATCTTGAAGAGCATTGCCCAAGTCGTTCTCTGGTTTCTCTAAAATTTTTATTGCTTTTGATTTATTATTTGTATTTATGTCCAGGCCACTCTTTCTCGTATCTATGCATGTGTGTCTGCCATCTCTTTGGCCCCACCCCATGCCATCATAAACATGCCACATGTGACACGTTTGTTGGCATATGATTAACTGTCGTTTGCAACTTTCCACTGACATTTAATCATATTTATATTATAGGTTTCAAAGTTGAAGTTGTTTTCACTTTTCCTCTCTTCAAAATGCAAATTCTTTCAATTTCAACTAAGTGCCGCCTATTAAACTTAACATTTGACATCATCCATAATATATATATACAAAACGAAACTAAAGAAAGGCATTTAAATTTGTAGTGAAATGTTGTCCCATAAAAAACCCGGCGAAATTGAGAGTACCAAAAATGGGGCGCGTTGAAATTTACGATCCTCGGGGCTTAGAGCTCCCTCATTTTCAGCTTAAGATGTCTTAATTCGTTGCCTAATTTATGTGTAAAATATGCAAAGTTCAAATGACGTCCCAAAATGGCAAGTCTGCTGGGACATTACTCATACGCCAAGTTTGCCCCTGCAAAGCAAACAAACAAATAGACGAAAGGCAACGCCTAAGTAAAGCGTGAAAAGAAGTTTGTAGTTTTTGGGCAGGCGAAGGTTGAATAACGTACAGTGGGTGCTTGGAATTTGACAACAATTAAATTAAGATCTGGGTCAAAAGAAAGTAAAATTTGTGTAAAACGGAAAAGTTGGACAAAAATATTTAAATAAAGATAAAAAAAGTTATGATTATTTAACACCTTTGCAATAGTTAAAATTGGGTTCTCTGAAGACCCGATACAATATTGCTCCGAACTTACTATCAAAATTCAAATTTGAAATCTAAAAATCAAAGAGCTTTTGGCACCAAAAGCAATGTCCGCAGTTAAATAAAACAAAAAGATATTATCTAAATGACCGGAGCAGCTCATGGCAATTTTGAGCTAGGTTATCCAAATTAGGCTCAAAATGACGACCATGTTTGGCGTGAAAATCTTGTGTAATTCAAATAGAAAATAAATATAATTTCAACCATAGTCTGATCCACTGTATGTTGCCTTACAAAGGCAACTGTGTGTGCTAGTAATAACAAGCCAAGTTGGAATAGAAATTAGCCCAGCAGTTAAACGCACCTGAGCACACACACACTCAAGCACACTCCAACCCTTCCATCCACTCACCATTAATCACATGAACCAGGACACTGGCGCTGCTCGCCGTTGTGGGCTGGCACGTGTAGTTGCCGGTATCCGTTGTCTGGGCATTGGAGATTCGTAGTCTGCCAAAAGGATTAAAAGCACAAACTAGAACTTAATTAATAACAAACAACTACAACTAGAGCCCACCTAGACTTTAATGTATCACCCAGCTGCGATTCCATGGCAATGCGTGTTGCAAAATCCTTTTGAAGATCCACACTGAGAATCTCATTTAGCGAAGAGTCCTCTGGCGATAATTTCTTTTGCTCTGCTTGTTGCTTCTTGTTGTTGTGGATGGTGGTCACCTGGTCATCGTCGGCATCAAAGGGCGTTATCATATGTTCACCTCTATACCAATAAATGGGTCCTATATCCTTAACCGAAGGCTGTTGGACCACACAATTTAGGATAATGGCACTGCCGGCCTTGAAATGCAGATCATGGGGACCACTAATGATGGCCTTGGCATCTGGCGATATTTCTGCAAGTAACATAATCAATTTGTTTAAATCTTTTAACTGCAGTTATTTAAGTGATGGCAAAAAAAACATCCCAGACGAAAGTCGCGCCGGACTCTGCACATATGTACGCCAAAACTGGGTTAATTATAATATTTATTATGCATTGGACTCTGCAAATAATAATAATTAAAAAATATTAACAAAAAACAAAAGGCAACGGAAAACAATATTGTAAAACACGCTCTGAACAGTGGAGCAAAAGTGTGTAATTAAATATTAAATATTAATTAAATGCATTTTCAACAAAATATTTAACGAATTTGGCTTATCGTTAAAATTAACCAATTCCGAACCAACTTTTACTCGTTCTCTGGCAGTGTCAAATAATTTTTACAATTTTATATGAAGTTGATTAAGAGTAAAGACTCTTCGATGGACGTTCGACTGGTGTACAAAATTATAAATTCTGAAAATTCCTACATTTATACCGCACAAATCGTGTTGGAAGGGCATTAAGATGAGGATACAAGAAGCTGACAGCAGCCTCTAGAATAATAAGGGAAGATTGGCTAGTGATATGAGTATTCTGATAAAGCGAAGACAAATTGAATGATTTAATGTACTTTCACACATAATAGCATGTTCCATGGGATTGAGACCACGGTACTCTGTACGCACTGAAAATTGCTTACGATACAATGAGCCTGGGTGGTGACTCTGGTCTAACGCCCCCAGGAGACCAGAGTCCTCCATGTACCAATTTAAAAAGCACACTTTCAGGCGTGAGAATCCACCCTTGATGAGGGGCGAGGTCCATCTAAAACATCTGCTGATCTTTGGATCAGATCACCCGGTTGATACGCAACTCCTCGTCGAGACTCGAATTGAGACTCTACTTGCGATGTGGGCATCAAAGCACAACCACCACAATCTCCGAAAAAGGGATCAACCGCAGTGTGAGCAGCCTAGAGCTACTGGTCATCCCGTCGTACCGATAATAGACCGGTGAGCTTCTCCGCTTTTAGTCTCGGCAGTCTTGGTTCAGGGAGTACTGACTGAGGTCCGCGGGATGTACACAATAGTTTGAGACAAATTTTTCAAAAGCCAACAGTTTTAATTAGCTCTTTGGATTGGTAGAGCCAAATCGAAACACCCTTTCCTGACGCGATACTTACTACATTTTCATTATTTATTGGTTTTTATTTCATAAAACTTAGTATTACTGTGGTTGCCCTATATCGGCATTCCTGGGCCGGTCGCCTTGGCCCAAGCGGTTATAACACCGCTGGCTTGAGAAGGCTTCTGCAGGCTAGCAGTAGACAGGCAAAGACTGCTGAAGATTGAACTGGGACGTTTATGAAACAGCTGTACGGTGTACAAGCCTCCATTTTGGTGCTGTGTGTTCCTGTTTTAAGTTATGTGCCAACATAACAATGACCTCGAGCCGTCTTAAACTTGTTATTTTGATTACCATTAAGGTTAAAACTCTGTTCAAACTAGTTCAGAGGTGTTCACATTTGAAAATTTATGGTGTGGTTTCAAAAGACAAATGTTTCATTTTGTTAATGTTGTTAAAATTTTAATCCTATGGTTTTACTAATAGAATGATTAAAAGAAACATAAAGGCACAACGATTACTTTTTATTTTGGTACTTTGACTTCTTAATTAAATTTTTGGCACCTCAGTACCAGTGTATCCAGAAAAGTGCACATAATGATGCCAGCAATGGGAAGCAGTGCCTGCAAGGATCCCGCCGACGGGCTGTCTAGTGATTCCTCTTGCTACCCCTTTCCCACGCCACCTTGATATTTCTCACTTTTTCTGTCTGTTCTGTCTGTCTGTTTGCGTCTGTGGCATATGCCACAGTGAGTGTGCGTATGCTTCTGTGAAAAGTCCCACTGCGCCATTAAGTGCATATGTATTTGTATCTCTCTGTGTGTTTGTGCAGTGTCACTGCGTTAAAGGCAATTAACACCCAACACTCGCTGCTCAACAGAAAAGCAGCAACAATTTTCCTGCTCACTATTTTCCATTTTATTTCGCTGATTTTGCTCAGTATTTTTCATTTTAATTTTATGTTTTTTTTTTTTGTTGGCCAGCTGTCGCTAAAGTTTTTCATTTTGTGTGGCCGCGCATGAAGTTTTTTAATTTAAATATTTTATGAAAATAAAATTAATTGTGGCATAAAAAAGTGAAATGGTTGTAAAAATAAATAAGGAAATAGCCTTAGAAATTTGGAAGTTTATGAAGTTATGATGTGGAAACTGCAAAGACTGGACATTTTTGAATGTTTATTGATAGCACGAAATGGGGGCAAAATGATAAAACATTGGAAAACAGAATAAATTTTATGTTTATTTAAGCCTAGTACTGAGGGCGTTCGAATTTTTCTTTCGTCACAGTAGTTCACATAAATAGAAGCACTTTCTGAAAGCACATGAGCATCAAAGCAAAGCCAAGGTGTTTCTAAATATATGAAATACTGTGACGAAAGGAAAATTCGAACGCCCTCAGTACTAGGCTATAATTATTTTTATAAAAAAATGAAGAGCAACGAAGTGAAATACAATTTGCTGTAGCAGCGGGTGAATTATGTGTGTGTGACAATCGATACGATACTCAGTGTTGGATACTCAGCACTGGATACCCAGTATTCGATTCCCAGTATTCGATACTCTGCACTCGCTACTCAGTATTCGATACTCAGTAGTTAATACTCAGTACTTAATACCCAGTATTCGATACTCAGTACTCGGTACTAGAGCCCCGCATGAATTGAATCAAAGTTCCCCTTGACTTTGTTTCTGATTTGAACTATTTATTCTACTCATCGCTCAAAAATGATTGATACATTGATGATCTATATGAGCTGCTCAACTCATATAGCTCATGGGGTTCGTAGCACAGATGAAGTTCGCTTAGCCATCTCGATTGTAAATTAACTTCAGCACATTTAGCGGCAACAATGTGGCGTCAGCTGCTCAAAGCGAAATTAGGCCCAGAGCCTATTTACATGGATTCCACAAATGTGCAGTTGCAGTTAAGCGTAACATTAATTCTGCGAACAATATGTGAAGTGGGGCGAAAACGTCAAAAACATGTACCGATTTTAATTATCTCCCCAAATAGATGAATAACTATTAAAACCTTTTATTTAAATAGTTCAAAGACCGCGAAATTTGCAAATTTTTCACATAAGTTTACATTATTCAGAAGATTGTATAAACATCAAATGTGGGAAATGAAAGTCAATCGGTCCAAAGAAACCTGCGAAAATTTCCAAAATTTTATAATAAGTTTAGATTATCGTAAAGATTTATTAGTTGACAATTGTCGATGGGTAATAAAGAGGTTTAGGCCAATTGCGAAAATTTGCAAACTTTTATAATATGATGAGTGTAGCTTGTCATGAAGACGTGTAAATAGATAGTGAAGATCGAAAACTGAAATTTGCTTAATTTTATGAGGTAAGATTATCATGAAGATTTGATAGATGACAATTGTAAAGTAAGCTGCACTTCTTAGTTTTGTGTTTAAAACACTAATGGGGCGTAGCAACGCACGTCGGGTACCTGTTATTTTGTATAAAATAGTCCGAAAACTGATTAATTATAATAAAATGGTGGCATATACGAACTGTTAGAGGGGATTCAGTGAAGATGCGACAAAATGGTGGAACCAATAAAGAACCATTCCTTCTTGTATATGAAAAAATTCTTCTTTGGCGTGATATTAATATCTGAACCGCTTAACGGACTTGACCGCTGCTAAAAGTGCTCGCCAATCCTTTCTATTTTGCTCGAGGAGGCTTCAGTTATTCACTTGTCTTGCCATACCGTCTTTCGTAGTCTTTCGGTTACGACTTTTCACTGAAGATTTTTTACATGAGCTTGATCTGTTTGAAGCTTGATCTATTTGAGCTTAATCTGTTTGGAGTCACTGGGAATTTGAGCTGACTAACTCGAACCACAACAATTTCTGACTTGATTTACTTAAACCTTTTTATTTAAAACATTAATCAAAGGATACTTTGACTCCATTCATGCAAGCGTCTACTCGATCCTACGTACTTGATACTCAGTACTCGATACTAATTATTCGATACTCGATACTTAGTACTCGATACTCAGAATTTGGTGGATGAACCATGAGAATCCTCATCTCGAATATCTTTAAAAATAACCAACTAAACGACTCCCTAAAAGCAAACCCCAATTCCTTACTTCCAAACTAGAACTGAATTAAGCAAATATCCGTGCACTCGGGAAACAATCAGGCCTGAACAATCTGCATAAAGTACAGAGAAGTGCAGAAATATGTACGAACGACACCAACGGAAGCACCAAATACTATTCTTCACCTTCTACCACTAGACCTTGTAGCAAAGCAAATGGCTATCACAACAGCCCTAAGACTACACGAATCCGATGCCGATGAAGGAAATTAGTCTGCGGACAAGCTGGCCAGAATAGTAGGTACCACAATCGAGCTCCTTTCAGAGAAGAGCACGATAGGGTGGCCTATAAGCTTCACACAAAAGCTGAAACACTTCATCTCGCTACGAATCGGTGGAAAAACCTCTCCTCCTGTACAGTAGAGATGCTTACGTGGCCAACATTCGACCCAAAACGTACTAACACACTTTTACGTCACAGAAGGGACCACATATCAGTTCTGGTGGGGACCCTCACGGGTCAATGTCTTATAGGTAGACACGCAGCAAGCCTAGGCGTTACTTACCATGACTTCTGCAGAAGTTGCGGATACGAAGAAAAGGAGGAATCGGTACAATACCTTCTTTGCCATTGCCCCGCCTTGAGTGAGTACACTTGGTCAACCTGTGCAAATCAACCTCTCGGAGACATCCTGGCTAAAGATCCCAGCTCTACTCAAACGAGGACCCCCCTTAACATTGAAAAGGGTTAATAGGGAATAAATATGGCATCGCAATGGGCCCAAAGTGGCCTAAGTGGGAGAGCGACTTGTCGCAACCTATCCTAAACTAAAGACTCCGTGCGTCATCATAGTTGAGCTTGCCTACAAATTGGTTTAAGCATTTCATCACATGTATATATCAATTGCACGCAAATAATTCTCCGTTATCTTCATTCAATATATGTGACCCGCAATTATTAATCATTCAACAGGCAAAAGTACCAATAAAAATGGAAGAAATATTAAATGAAAATAGCGAGTACGAAGGCATTTAAATTATCATCTTAGCGTATATTTTTTTTTTTGTTAACATATATTCCAATGCTTTTTCCAGCAGCAGCATTCGCAGCGTACATATTTATGTTTTTAGCCCCACGCCCTGAGCTGAATTTATATGGCGCATAAATCTTATGGCAAAAAAAGGCAGAAAATAAAATCGGGCGGTTGGTCACATAAATTTGCATAATGACATTAATTAAATGCAATACAACGTAGCAGAAGCGACAACAAATGAAAGAGAACTCAAAGCGAGAGCCGAGAAGAGTTAAGCGCCTTGCGAAAGTCACTCATACGACACGTAGGCCGATAATGTTATTAAGGCCGTCGCCAGTTTGCCAGTTTGCCAGTGTCCAGGATGCTTTTGAAATTGTTTCATTAACGTAAATTAAAATGCATGCGGCCGTAAGGAAAATGTAATCGGAAATTCGTTTGAAGCGCAGTCCGAGAGAGAAAAAATGCAGCAGTCACAAGTGCATAATCGGAAACTTAAAAAGGGATTGCAAACTGATTTGCATAAGTGGCCGACAACAGATGCCGACAGGCGTTGTCAGTTTTCCGCTGCTGGGTTTCCCGGTTTCTTATCGGAAGTCCGTGCAGCAACTTAATGAAAAATTGTCTTCAATTTCAAATTAAAATTTATGAGCAAGGTAATTCGCCCACCAATCTCATATGATTACATTGTATATAATTGTAAACACCTTCCATCATTTATGCACTGTCCAAAGCGGCTTTAAACAGGGACCACATACAGTGCCAGCTAATTATATGCATACCCATTATTCATAGCTCATTAAAACGTTGACTTCATTTCCAATCAGGCAAGCTTACCAAGAGAATCCCGACGGGTTGACATGCTAATTAACTCTCCCCGAACTCCCAAGGCTCCCCTCAACAGACCGACTGTGAAAAGCCCTAACCTAAGCCCGGAAGCTGTACCCTGAATTGAACACTTCAACGTGTGGCCCAGTCTGTTGTTTTGTCACCCGGCGGCACTTTGGGAACTCGCGCTCTCAAGTTCAGGTTTATTTTGTTCGCTCGTTTGTTGTATTGTTTATTTATGGCCAAAAATACGAAATTAAAAATGTATGCCTGCTGGGCAAATGAACAAATAAAAAAATGCACACAGCAACTCCAGTACAAGCCGTGGGCTGTGCCAGTCAAACGAATGAAATACAAATTATTGCTAACTGAATAAATATCTTTCATAACGATCTAAATGCTTGGGTCAGCTTGTAAATGTTAGCAAGAAATTAAACAAATATTTAAAACCTAGCTAAAAG